>CM067758.1:42212672-42812672 GCA_034642375.1 Vigna nakashimae | reverse complement strand
ACTGGGTTTGTACCTGTGCAGCAGATTTTAACTCTTTGGGTAATTGAGCAAGAGTTTTGGTCAGAGTTTCCAGCTATTGAGTTAGAATTTTATTCTGAGCTAGCAAGGCATCATGTGTTTGTAATTGAAGAACCCCTTTTTGTTGCATAGGAGCTCCTCTTTCACTGTGCAACTCATTATCACTAGTAGCCATATTTTCTATGATTTCAGTTGCTTCCTCTGGAGTTTTCCATTTAATATTGCCTCCTGCTGAGGCGTCCAGCATCATCTTGGTTTGTGAACCAAGCCCTCCAAGGAAAGTTAAGAATACTTCTTGATCTTCAAAGCCATGCGTGGGAGTTTTACGTAACAAGCTTTTATACCTGTCCCATGCATGCCCCAGTGATTCTTCCATGCCTTGCTTGAATGAAGAAATCTCTTGCTTTCCTTTAGTCACCTTAGATTGTGGAAAGTATTTGTTTAAGAATTTTGTGACCACTGCTTCCCAATCTGTGAAACTTTCTTCTGGAAAAGAGTTTAACCAAAGCTTAGCATTGCCTCCCAATGAGAAAGGAAACAAACTAAGTTTGATAGCTTCGTCTGGCACCCCATTAATTTTGACTGTATTGCAAATCTCATTAAAGGTAGTGAGGTGCTCATATGGGCTTTCATGAGACAACCCATTAAATTGATTACTCTTCACCAGTTGAATCAGTGCTGGTTTGACCTCCATGTTGGCTGCATTGACTCTAGGTCTAGCTATGCTGTTAAAGTGTTGAGGTCCAGCAAGATTAGTATAATCTGCAAGAGTTCTTCTACCATTATTGTTCTCCATACTTCCTGTGCTATGAACAGAACCTTGTGGTGATGATTGTAAGAGAGTTTCTGGAGAAGGGAAAAGTTCTCTAGATGTTCTGATTCTTCTCCTCCGTCTACTCTCTTCTAGACCTTCAAGAAGAGGTTCTGTTGTTTTCTTACTTCTAGTTCGAATTGCTTCCTGCATGCACAAGAAAACAAAACCCTAGAAAAGATTTGTTAGCACAAAAAGATATAAGAGAAGATATATATTCAGAAGATAGAAAGATAAAAGATTTAAAAGATAAAAAAATAAAAGATTAAAAAGATAAAAGATAAAATAAAATAAAATCTAATCTAAAAATAAAATAAAATCAAATCTAATCTAATCTAAAAAGATAAAATAAAATCTAATCTAACCTAAAAAGATAAAAAGATAAAATAAAATAAAAACAGAAAAAATAAAAACAGAAATTCAAAATTAAAGTCAAAGATAATCAATAATCACACAAATTAACCAGTTAAACCACGAGTCCCCGGCAACGGCGCCAAAAACTTGATGGACAAATTTATGATCACCAAAATATGATGTCACAAACTTGTTTCACAATCGGCAAGTATGACCGAATCGTTCAAGTAATAAACTTGGTAAGACCAAGTATCGTTCTTCCCAAAGGACTCACGGCCTAGTTTAGTTATGTGATTTGTTGATTAGCTAGGACTTACAAACGAAATATTTAAATTTTAATATGCAAGACAGAAAATAAACATGTATGCATGAAGTTTGATCAATGGCAAAGACAAAAGATAAACACTTTCAATGAAATATATGAATGAATATGTTGTTGGGGGTCAATTTCATCTCATCCACTCTCATACATTTTAGGAATTCAACATTCAAATCATCATTGTTAATGCCACTCTCTAAAGTACCATTCTAGATGGCTTCTCCCTAATCACAAGTTCATACAATTCCTAGCATTCCTAATGATTAGTTCATAAGTGCAGGAGCTTAACGAAAACCAATATAATATTGTCAGTATAATATTGGGAGAAATTCCCCGGATCTAGACTTCCCCGTACGTGCCCGTATCGACAAAACCAAGAATCATGCATGGAATGAGTTAAACTATGCAAGCATTGAGCAAAGAGGAAAAACCCTAACTAATGATGAAAGAAAGCATAAGTCTTAATTAAAAGATGCAAGCAAAGATTCCATATATGAGAGCTTCAAGAGATTACATTGATTCCCCAACAAACATACAAGGTTTAGTTCACCATATTCATGGTGAACCTAGATGAACAATGAAAGAATGAAAGAATAAACCCAATAAAGGTGAAGAGGTAGCCTGAGCATCCAAGATCCTCCTTCAAAGGAGTGAGAGAGAGAGTGTTTGCCTTGTTTCTGCCAAAGATACTAACCCCTAGGATGTGCAAGCCCTTATATACTATTCTAGAGTTACAAAAGATTACAAAAGCCCAAGCCCAAAAAATGCCGCTCAGTGGTGCTTGCGCGTCCTTTTCTTCCCCTCAGCGGCCAGTTTGCCCCTCAACAGACCTCCCGTGACCTTCTGAGTGCCGCTCAGCGGTAAAATGCCGCTGAGCGGTGCCTTCGACTTCTCCTTTTGCACTCTTTGATCCCTTTTCTGATTCCATCTCTCTCCTTCTTCACTCTTTTCACTAAATTCACCTTAAAACCTGCACAAAAACACTTAAATCAAGCATAAACCTGTCCAGCTCTCTTATTTCTGAAAATATAGATAAAAGCATGATTTCAAGCTAGTTTTTAAGTCTAAAGGTTGCTTTTAGTATCAATTTCAAGCATGAAAATAACAGTTTTTCAACTGTTATCAGAGACTAAGTGCTTTAGATGTGGGGGAAAAGGGCACTATGCATCTGAGTGCCGAAATAGAAGGTCAACTTACATCCTTGAGCATGAGAGTGAAAGTGAGGGTTCTTCATATAGTGAGTCTGAAACATCCATTTCTGAAGAAGAAGAAGCTTTACCTTGTGATGGTGACTTACTTATGGTAAGGAGACTCCTGGAAAACAAACATGTAGAATTAGAACAGTCACAAAGAGAGAACCTATTCCACACAAGATGCAAAGTTTTAGAAAAGACATGTTCAATGATAGTGGATAGTGGCTCTTGTTGCAACTGTTGTAGTTCTAGAATGGTAGAAAAGCTTGGTTTAACCACTACTCCTCATCCTAAACCTTACAAACTTCAATGGATCAAAGAGGATGATGGAATAGTAGTTAAAGAACAAGTAAGTGTACCTATTTCCATTGGCAAATATGAAGATCAAATTGTTTGTGATATAGTACCAATGGAAGCTGGGCACATATTACTTGGTAGACCTTGGCAATATGATAAACAAGCTTTACATGATGGAGTCACCAACAAAATCACCATTCAACACAAAGGAAAGAAAATTATTTTGTGTCCTCTTACACCTTCACAAGTGAGAGAGGATCAAATAATTCTTAAGAAGAAGTTGGATGGAGAAAAGAAAAAAGAAACTAAGAAAGAAAGAAAGAATTTGGTAACCCATGCCTCAGCCCATGAAGTTGTCCAACCTCAAACCTTGAATATTTCCAAAAATCTTTTTCTAGGACAACCTCATTTCCTTCTTTATTGCAAAGAGGCATTTGTTTCAATCACTCATGAACTTGGTTCTCTACCAAAGGGGTTGCAAAAACTTTTAAAGGAATTTGATGATATATTTCCCAAAGAGGTACCAAGTGGATTACCACCTTTGAGGGGAATAGAACATCAAATAGATTTGGTGCCTGGGGCAAGCCTACCCAATAGGCCAGCCTATAGAACCAACCCTATGGAAACAAAAGAAATAGAGAAACAAGTTAATGACTTGTTGAACAAAGGGTGGATCCAAAAGAGTTTAAGTCCCTGTGCTGTGCCTGTGTTGTTGGTCCCTAAAAAGGATGGGTCTTGGAGAATGTGTACAGATTGTAGGGCCATCAACAACATAACTGTCAAGTATAGGCATCCCATTCCTAGGTTAGATGACATGTTGGATGAATTACATGGAGCAAATCTCTTCACCAAAATTGATCTTAAAAGTGGATACCATCAGATAAGAATTCATGAAGGAGATGAATGGAAAACTGCTTTCAAGACCAAGTTTGGTTTGTATGAATGGTTAGTCATGCCCTTTGGTTTAACCAATGCTCCAAGTACATTCATGAGATTAATGAATCATGTGCTTAGGGAATGCATAGGCAGATTTGTAGTGGTCTACTTTGATGATATCTTAATCTATAGTCAAGGCCTTCAAGAACACCTTAACCATGTCAGAAAAGTCTTGCTTCTTCTTAGAGAACATCATCTCTTTGCCAACTTTGACAAATGTACTTTTTGTCAAGAAAGTGTGATTTTCCTTGGATTCAAAGTGGAAAAGAAGGTGTACATGTTGATCCAGAGAAGATCAAGGCTATACAAGAATGGCCAACCCCTAAAAATGTAGGAGAGGTGAGAAGTTTTCATGGGTTAGCAAGTTTTTATAGGAGATTTGTGAAAGATTTCTCCACCATAGCTGCTCCTTTAAATGAGCTAGTCAAGAAAGATATGCCTTTTATTTGGGGTGATAAGCAAGAGTTGTCTTTTGAGACTTTGAAACACAAGCTAACACATGCACCTATTCTAGTTTTGCCTGATTTTTCCAAAGCCTTTGAACTAGAATGTGATGCATCTGGGGTAGGAATAGGAGCTGTTTTAATACAAGGAGGACATCCCGTAGCTTACTTTAGTGAAAAACTTAGGGGGCCTACCTTAAACTATCCTACCTATGACAAAGAGTTGTATGCCCTCATTAGAGCTTTGAAGACTTGGGAGCATTACTTGGTAACTAGAGAATTCATCATACACACTGACCATGAATCTCTCAAGTACATTAAAGGGCAAGCAAAGCTAAACAAAAGACATGCAAAGTGGGTGGAATATCTTGAGCAATTTCCCTATGTCATCAAACACAAAAAGGGGAGTACTAATGTTGTTGCGGATGCTTTATCTAGAAGACATGCATTATTAGTAACCCTAGGATCCCAAATATTAGGATTTGATGACATAAAAGAGTTATATGAAAATGATGAAACATTTGCATCCACTTATTCATCATGTCTTAAGAAGCCTTTTGATGGATTCTATCTTTCTGAGGGGTATCTTTTTAATAAAGGAAAACTTTGTATACCCCAAGGATCCATTAGAAAACTTCTTATCAAAGAGAGTCATGGAGGAGGACTCATGGGCCATCATGGAGTTGATAAAACTCTAAACATTTTGAAAAGTAAATTTTATTGGCCACACATGAGAATAGATGTTCAAAGGCATTGTTCTAAATGTATAGCTTGTTTACAAGCTAAGTCCAAAATTATGCCTCATGGACTCTATACACCTCTTCCTATAGCTAATACCCCTTGGGAGGACATAAGCATGGACTTTGTCTTAGGATTGCCAAGAACTCAAGGGGGTATGATTCTATATTTGTGGTAGTAGATCGTTTTAGTAAAATGGCTCATTTTATACCCTACCACAAAGTAGATGATGCTAGCTATATCTCTAGACTCTTCTTTAAAGAAATAGTGAGATTGCATGGCTTACCCAAAACTATAGTGTCTGATAGAGATGTGAAGTTTCTAAGCCATTTTTGGAAAACTTTATGGGAAAAGCTTGGAACTAAACTTCTATTTTCTACTACATGTCACCCACAAACTGATGGGCAAACTGAAGTAGTAAATAGATCTTTATCTACATTATTAAGGGTAATATTAAGAGGAAATAACAAATCTTGGGATGAACATCTACCTCATATTGAATTTGCTTATAATAGAGTAGTCCACAAGACTACTAATCTTTCTCCTTTTGAGGTTGTTTATGGTTTTAACCCTATCACACCTCTTGATTTACTACCTCTTCCAGAATCATCTTCTTTTCTTCATAAAGAAGGTGCTTCTAAAGCGGAGTTTATCAAGAAGTTACATGAGAAAGTTAAAATCCAAATTGAAAAACAAACTCAAAAATATGCAGAATACAACAACAAAGGGAGAAAGAAAATAGTTTTTGAAAAAGGAGACCTAGTTTGGCTTCATTTGAGAAAGGAAAGATTTCCCTCTCAAAGGAAATCCAAACTTAGTCAAAGAGGAGATGGTCCATTCAAGGTGGTCAAAAGGATAAATGATAATGCATACATATTAGACCTTCCTGAAAGTTATGGTGTCAGTCCTACTTTTAACATCTGCGATTTAATTCCTTTCACAGGAGATGATCAATAGGATGAAGCAGATCTGAGGACAGATCTTTTTCAAGAGGGAGGGTCTGATGGAAGACCATCTAAGATGCACATTGGACCTCTTACTAGAGCCATGGCAAAGAGGATTCAAGAGGAAGAAGGACCACATACTACTTTGCTTCTATGGAAGGTTACTTATAAAAATCCTTCTTCTCTTAACTAAAGCATTTATACTTTGTTTTTGTAGGAATTAATAAATCTTGGAGACTATGATTGAGCCATCCAAGAAGATAAATCAATAGATCAAACAAAAGAGCCAAAAAGAGGTGCTTACGGCATGCACCAACATTTTCCACGTGAAATGGGCTGATGTGGAAGGAAGCACACATCTTGCTAGATGAGCTGGAAAGAGGCATGGACTTTGCTTGATCAAAATAAATCTGAATCATTTGAATTTATGAGGGAATTAGAATTAGAAATTAGGCTCCTCTTCACCTATAAATAAGAGGGCCTTTTCCTTGTATTGATTCACTTTTGAGCTTAATGATATGCTGCGGAAATTGTTTTCCAGCTTTTGTGCTCTTAAGTCACCTTTGAATTACTACTTCTCCTCCTTTCCTCAAGCTTCCTTCCTCTGTAGGAAGGCCCTCTGAGCTGTGAGGCTTCACCCATACACCTTTCCTCCATTAAAACACATCAAACACTGCATCATTTCATCCCTCCGCTGCACCATTATTCATCACTGGTTTCCTCTGGTCTGGAAACTCTTCCTACACGTTTCCAGCTGGGAATTGCTCTCCATCACTTCGTCCACTTGTTCCACTTCGTCGAGTTCTTCCACTTCCTCCACTTCATCCACATTCTCCACTTCGTCCACTTCATCAACTTCGTCCATTTCGTCCACTTCATCAAGTTCGTCCACTTCTTCCACTTCCTCCGCTTCTTCAAGTTCGTCCACTTCCTCGACTTCCTCCCCTTCGTCCACTTCCTCCACTTTCTCCACTTCCTACGTTTCATCCACTTCCTCCACTTCGTCCACTTTGTCCACTTTGTCCACTTCGTACACTTCTTCCACTTCCTCCTCTTCCTCCACTTCATCCACTTCCTCCATTTGGTCCATTTCCTCCACTTCCTCAACATCGTCCATTTCCTCTACTTCCTCCACTTCATTCACTTCATCTACTTGTTCCACTTCGTCAACTTTGTCCACTTCCTCCACATTGTCCACTCCGTCAACTTTGTCCACTTCGTCCACATCGTCCACTTCATCCACTTCGTCAACTTTGTCCACTTCGTGCATTCCATCCACTTCGTCAGGTTCGTCCACTTCCTCCACTTCCTCCACTTCGTCCACGTCGCCAACTTCCTCCACTTCCTCCACTTCCTCCACTTCCTCTTCTTCCTCCACTTCCTCCACTTCCTGCACTTGCTCCACTTCCTTCACTTCCTTCACTTCATCCATTTCGACCGCTTCCTCCACTTCCTCCACCTCCTCCACCTCCTCCACTTCGTCAACTTCTTCCACTTCGTCCAATTCGTCCATTTCCTCCACTTCGTCCACTTCGTCCACTTTGTCCACTTCGTCCACTTCGTCCACTTCGTCCACTTCGTCAACTTCGTCAACTTCGTTCACTTCGTCCACTACCTCCACTTCATCCACTACCTCCACTTCGTCCACTTCCTCCACCTCTTCTACTTCGTCCTGTTCGTCCAGTTCTCCATCTTCTTCTTCCACTTCGTCGAATTCGTCAACTTCGTCAGCTTCGTCAAGTTCGTCCCTTCGTCCACTTCGTCAAGTTCGTGCCCTTCATCCACTTCCTCCACTACCTCCACTTCGTCCACTTCCTCCACTTCGACCTCTTCGTCCACTTCCTCCTCTTTGTCCACTTCGTCGACTTTGTCGTCTTAGTCCACTTCCTCCACTTCCTCCACTTCGTCAACTTCTTCCACTTCCTCCACTTCCTCCACTTCCTCAACATCGTCCACTTCTTGCACTTCCTCCGCTTCATTCACTTCCTGAACTTCTTCCACTTCGTCAACATCGTCCACTTCGTCCACTTCATCCACATCGTCCATTTCGTCCACTTCTTCAAGTTCGTCCACTTCCTCCACTTCCTACACTTCCTGTACTTCCTCCCCTTCCTCCACTTTCTCCACTTCGTCTACTTCGTCCACTTCGTCAACTTCCTCCACTTCCTCCACTTTGCCCACTTCGTCCACTTCCTCCACTTCCTGCACTTCGCCAACGTCGTCAACTTCGTCCACTTCGTCCACTTCGTCCAGTTCTTCCACTTCCTCCACTTCCTCCACATTCTCCACTTCCTCCACTACCTCCACTTCGTCCATTTCATCCACTTCGTCAAGTTCTTCTACTTCCTCCACTTCCTCCACTTCCTCCATTTCGTCCACTTGCTCTACTTCCTCAACATCGTCCATTTCCTCTAGTTCCTCCACTTCATTCACTTCATCCACTTCTTCCACTTCGTCAACTTTGACAACTTCCTCCACTTCGTCCAGTTCTTCCACTTCCTCCACTTCCTCCACATTCTCCACTTCCTCCACTTCGTAAACCTCGTCCACTTCGTCCATTTCATCCACTTCGTCAAGTTCTTCTACTTCCTCCACTTCCTCCACTTCGTCCAGTTCTTCCACTTCCTCCACATTCTCCACTTCCTCCACTTTGTCCACTTCATCCACTTCATCCACTTCCTCCACTTCATCCACTTCCTCCACTTTGTCAACTTCCTTCACTTCGTCCACTTCGACCACTTCGTCCACTTCCTCCTCTTTGTCCACTTCGTCGACTTTGTCATCTTAGTCCACTTCCTCCACTTCCTCCCCTTCGTCCACTTAGTCAACTTCTTCCACTTCGTCCACTTCGTCAACTTCGTCCACTTCCTCAACATCGTCCACTTCTTGCACTTCCTCCGCTTCATTCAGTTCCTGAACTTCTTCCACTTCGTCAACATCGTCCACTTCCTCCACTTCGTCCACTTCATCCACTTCGTCCATTTCGTCCACTTCGTCAAGTTCGTCCACTGCTGATAACAGTTGAAAAACTGTTATTTTCATGCTTAAAACTGATACTAAAAGCAACCTTTAAACTTAAAAACTAGCTTGAAATCATGCTTTTATCTATATTTTCATAAATATGAGAGCTGGACAAGTTTATGCTTGATTTAAGTGTTTTTGTGCAGGTTTTAAGGTGAATTTAGTGAAAAGAGTGAAGAATGAGAGAGATGGAATCAGAAAAGGAAGCAAAGAGTGCAAAAGGAGAAGCCGAAGGCACCGCTCAGCGGCATTTTACCGCTGAGCGGCACTCAGGAGGTCACGGGAGGTCCGCTGAGGGGCAAACTGGCCGCTGAGGGGAAGAAAAGGGAAGCGCAGTCACCGCTGAGCGGTATTTACCGCTGAGCGCCATTCTTAATAATGGGCTTGGACTCGTTTTCTAACACTTTTATGGGCTTGGGCTTAGATCTTTTGTAATTCTAAAATAGTATATAAGGACTTGCACGTCCTAGAATTAGTATCTTTGGCAGAAACGAGGCAAACACTCTCTCTTCCACCCCTTTGAAGGAGGATCTTGGATGCTTAGGCTACCTCTTCACCTTTATTGGGTTTATTCTTTCATTCTTTCATTGTTATTCATCTAGGTTCACCATGAATATGGTGAACTAAACCTTGTATGTTTGTTGGGGAATCAATGTAATCTCTTGAAGCTCTCATATATGGAATCTGTTGCTTCCATCTTTTAATTAAGACTTATGCTTTCTTTCATCATTAGTTAGGGTTTTTCCTCTTTGCTCAATGCTTGCATAGTTTAACTCATTCCATGCATGATTATTGGTTTTGTCGATACGGGCACGTACGGGGAAGTCTAGATCCGGGGAATTTCTCCCAATATTATACTGACAATATTATATTGGTTGTCGTTAAGCTCCTGCACTCATGAACTAATCATTAGGAATGCTAGGAATTGTATGAACTCGTGATTAGGGAGAAGCCATCTAGAATGGTACATTAGAGAGTGGCATTAACAATGATGACTTGAATGTTGAATTCCTAAAATATATGAGAGTGGATGAGATGAAATTGACCCCCAACAACATATTCATTCATATATTTCATTGAAAGTGTTTATCTTTTGTCTTTGCCATTGATCAAACTTCACGCATACATGTTTATTTTCTAAATATTTCGTTTGTAAGTCCTAGCTAATCAACAAATCACATAACTAAACTAGGCCGTGAGTCCTTTGGGAAGAACGATACTTGGTCTTACCAAGTTTATTACTTGAACGATTCGGTCATACTTGCCGATTGTGAAACAAGTTTGTGACATCATATTTTGGTGCTTACAAATTTGTCCATCAACTGCCTCCACTTCCTACACTTCCTGTACTTCCTCCCCTTCCTCCACTTTCTCCACTTTGTCTACTTCGTCCACTTCGTCAACTTCCTCCACTTCCTCCACTTCGCCCACTCTGTCCACTTCCTCCACTTCCTCCACTTCCTGCACTTCGTCAACGTCGTCAACTTCGTCCACTTCCTCCACTTCGTCCAGTTCTTCCACTTCCTCCACTTCCTCCACATTCTCCACTACCTCCACTTCGTCCATTTCATCCACTTCGTCAAGTTCTTCTACTTCCTCCACTTCCTCCACTTCCTCCATTTCGTCCACTTGCTCTACTTCCTCAACATCGTCCATTTCCTCTAATTCCGCCACTTCATTCACTTCATCCACTTCTTCCCCTTCGTCAACTTTGTCCACTTCCTCCACTTTCTCCACTTCCTCCACTTCGTCCACTTCCTCCATTTCGTCCACTTCGTCCATTTCGTGCTCTTCCTCCACTTCCTCAACATCGTCCATTTCCTCTACTTCCTCAACTTCATTCACTTCATCCACTACTTCCACTTCGTCAACTTTGTCCACTTCCTCCACTTCCTCCCTTTCGTCCACTTCCTCAACATTGTCCATTTCATCCACTTCCTCCACTTCATTTACTTCCTCCACTTTGTCCACTTCGTCAACCTCGTCAACTTCATCCACTTCGTCCATCTCGTCCACTTCGTTAGGTTCGTCCACTTCCTCCACTTCCTCCACTTCTTCCACTTCGTACACTTCCTCCACTTCCTCCACTTCCTCCACTTCGTCCACGTCGTCAACTTCGTCCACTTCGTCCGCTTCTTACACTTCGTCCACTTCGTACTCTTCGTCCACTTCATCCACTTCGTCTAGTTTGTCAAGTTCGTCCACTTCGTCGACTTCCTCTATTTCTTCCACTTCGTCTACTTCGTCCACTTCGTCCACTTCGTCCACTTCGTTAGGTTCGTCCACTTCCTCCACTTCTTCCACTTCGTACTCTTCCTCCACTTCCTAAACTTCGTCCACTTCGTCCACGTCGTCAACTTCGTCAACTTCGTCCACTTCGTCCACTTCGTCCGCTTCGTCCGCTTCGTACACTTCGTCCACTTCGTACACTTCGTCCACTTTATCCACTTCATCTACTTCGTCAAGTTCGTCCACTTCGTCCACTTCCTCTATTTCCTTCACTTCGTCCACCTCCTCCACTTCGTCTACTTCCTCCACCTCGTCCACTTCCTCCACTTCATCCACTTCCTTCACTTCGTCCTCTTCTTCCACTTCCTCCACTTCCTCCACTTCGTCAACCTCGTCTACTTCGTCCACTTCATCCACTTCGTCTACTTTGTCAAGTTCGTCCACTTCCTCTATTTCCTCTACTTTGTCCACTTCCTCCACTTCGTCCACTTCGTCCACTTCGTTAGGTTCGTCCACTTCCTCCACTTCCTCCACTTCTTCCACTTCGCACACTTCCTCCACTTCCTCCAAAAAGTGCCGCTCAGCGGTGACTGCGCGTCACTTTTCTTCCCCTCAGCGGCCAATTTGGCCCACAGCGGACCTCCCGTGACCTCCTGAGTGCCGCTCAGCGGTAAAATGCCGCTGAGCGGTGCCTTCGGCTTCTCCTTTTGCACCCTTTGCTTCCTTTTCTGATTTCATCTCTCTCCTTCTTCACTTCTTTCACTAAATTCACCTTAAAACCTGCACAAAAACACTTAAATCAAGCATAAACCTGTCCAGCTCTCTTATTTCTGAAAATATAGATAAAAGCATGATTTCAAGCTAAATTTTAAGTCTAAAGGTTGCTTTTAATATCAATTTTAAGCATGAAAATAACAGTTTTTCAACTGTTATCAGTCCACTTCCTCCATTTCGTCCACTTCGTCCACTTCTTCCAGTTCCTCTACTTCGTCCACTTCCTCCATTTCCTGCACTTCGTCCCCGTCGCCATCCTCGTCAACTTCATCCCCTACCTCCATTTCGTCCACCTCCTCCTCCACTCCCTCCTCTTCGTGCACTTCCTCCATTTCGTCAATTTCGTGTACTTCGTCAACTTCGTTTACCTCGTCCACTTCCTCCACTTCCTCCACTTCCTCACTTCCTCCACTTCGTCCTCTTCGTCCACTTCTTCATCTTCTTCTTAAACTTTGTCCAGTTCGTCCATTTCTTCCACTTCCTCCACGTCGTTCACTTCCTCCACTTCGTCCACGTCGCCAACTTCCTCCACTTCCTCCATTTTCATCACTTCGTCAACTTCGTCAACTTCGCCCACTTCGTCAACTTCGTCCACTTCCTCCACTTTGTCCAGTTCCTCAACTTCCTCCACTTTGTCCACATTCTCCATTTCCTCCACCTCGTCAACATCATCATCTTCGACCATTTCGTCGACTTCGTCAAGCTCGTCAGCATCCTCCACTTCGTGAAGTTCGTCCACTTCCTCTACCTCCTCCACTTCATCCACTTCGTCAACTTCAACAACTTTCTCCACTTCCTCCACTTCGTCCACTTCCTGCACTTCTTCCACTTATTCCACTTCCTCCACTTCGTCCACTTTCTCCACTTCGTCCACTTCGTCAAGTTCGGCCACTTCCTCAACTTCGTCCACATTCTCCACTTCCTCCACTTCCTCCACTTCCTCCGCTTCGTCCACTTCCTTCACTTGGTCAAGTTCGTCCACTTCCTCTACTTCCACCACTTCCTCCACTTCTGATGGACAAATTTATGAGCACCAAAATATGATGTCACAAACTTGTTTCACAATCGGCAAGTATGACCGAATCGTTCAAGTAATAAACATGGTAAGACCAAGTATCGTTCTTCCCAAAGGACTCACGGCCTAGTTTAGTTATGTGATTTGTTGATTAGCTAGGACTTACAAACGAAGTATTTAAATTTTAATATGCAAGACAGAAAATAAACATGTATGCATGAAGTTTGATCAATGGCAAAGACAAAAGATAAACACTTTCAATGAAATATATGAATGAATATGTTGTTGGGGGTCAATTTCATCTCATCCACTCTCATACATTTTAGGAATTCAACATTCAAATCATCATTGTTAATGCCACTCTCTAAAGTACCATTCTAAATGGCTTCTCACTAATCACGAGTTCATACAATTCCTAGCATTCCTAATGATTAGTTCATAAGTGCAGGAGCTTAACGACAACCAATATAATATTGTCAGTATAATATTGGGAGAAATTCCCCGGATCTAGACTTCCCCGTACGTGCCCGTATCGACAAAACCAATGATCATGCATCGAATGAGTTAAACCATGCAAGCATTAAGCAAAGAGGAAAAACCCTAACTAATGATGAAAGCAAGCATAAATCTTAATTAAAAGATGCAAGCATAAATTCCATATATGAGAGCTTCAAGAGATTACATTGATTCCCCAACAAACATACAAGGTTTAGTTCACCATATTCATGGTGAACCTAGATGAATAACAATGAAAGAATGAAAGAATAAACCCTAAAAAGGTGAACAGGTAGCCTGAGCATCCAAGATCCTCCTTCAAAGGGGTGGAAGAGAGAGTGTTTGCCTTGTTTCTGCCAAAGATACTAACCCCTAGGACGTGCAAGTCCTTATATACTATTCTAGAGTTACAAAAGATTACAAAAGCCCAAGCCCAAAAAGTTCCGCTCAGCGGTGACTGCGCTTCACTTTTCTTCCCCTCAGCGGCCAGTTTGCCCCTCAACGGACCTCCCGTGACCTCCTGAGTGCCGCTCAGCGGTAAATTGCCGCTGAGCGGTGCCTTCGGCTTCTCCTTTTTGCACTTTTTCTTGTCTTTTCTAATGTCATCTCTCTCCTTCTTCACTCTTTTTACTAAATTCACCTTAAAACCTGCACAAAAACACTTAAATCAAGCATAAACCTGTCCAGCTCTCTTATTTCTGAAAATATAGATAAAAGCATGATTTCAAGCTAGTTTTTAAGTCTAAAGGTTGCTTTTAGTATCAATTTTAAGCATGAAAATAACAGTTTTTCAACTGTTATCACAGCCCCAAACTTAGAACTTTGCTTGTCTGATGGACAAATTTATGAGCACCAAAATATGATGTCACAAACTTGTTTCACAATCGGCAAGTATGACCGAATCGTTCAAGTAATAAACTTGGTAAGACCAAGTATCGTTCTTCCCAAAGGACTCACGGCCTAGTTTAGTTATGTGATTTGTTGATTAGCTAGGACTTACAAACGAAATATTTAGATTTTAAAATGCAAGACAGAAAATAAACATGTATGCATGAAGTTTGATCAATGGCAAAAGCAAAAGATAAACACTTTCAATGAAATATATGAATGAATATGTTGTTGGGGGTCAATTTCATCTCATCCACTCTCATATATTTTAGGAATTCAACATTCAAATCATCATTGTTAATGCCACTCTCTAAAGTACCATTCTAGATGGCTTCTCCCTAATCACGAGTTCATACAATTCCTAGCATTCCTAATGATTAGTTCATGAGTGCAGGAGCTTAACGACAACCAATATAATATTGTCAGTATAATATTGGGAGAAATTCCCCGGATCTAGACTTTCCCGTACGTGCCCGTATCGACAAAACCAATAATCATGCATGGAATGAGTTAAACTATGCAAGCATTGAGCAAAGAGGAAAAACCCTAACTAATGATGAAAGAAAGCATAAGTCTTAATTAAAAGATGCAAGCAAAGATTCCATATATGAGAGCTTCAAGAGATTACATTGATTCCCCAACAAACATACAAGGTTTAGTTCACCATATTCATGGTGAACCTAGATGAACAATAATGAAAGAATGAAAGAATAAACCCAATAAAGGTGAAGAGGTAGCCTGAGCATCCAAGATCCTCCTTCAAAGGGGTGGAAAAGAGAGTGTTTGCCTCGTTTCTGCCAAAGATACTAATTCTAGGACGTGCAAGTCCTTATATACTATTTTAGAATTACAAAAGATCTAAGCCCAAGCCCATAAAAGTGCCAGAAAACGAGTCCAAGCCCATTATTAAGACTGGCGCTCAACGGTAAATACCGCTCAGCGGTGCCTACGCTTTCCTTTTCTTCCCCTCAGCGGCCAGTTTGCCCCTCAGCGGACCTCCCGTGACCTTCTGAGTGCCGCTCAGCGGTAAAATGCCGCTGAGCGGTGCTTTCGGCTTCTCCTTTTGCACTCTTTTGCTTCCTTTTCTGATTTCATCTCTCTCATTCTTCACTTCTTTCACTAAATTCACCTTAAAACCTGCACAAAAACACTTAAATCAAGCATAAACCTGTCCAGCTCTCTTATTTCTGAAAATATAGATAAAAGCATGATTTCAAGCTAGTTTTTAAGTATAAAGGTTGCTTTTAGTATCAATTTTAAGCATGAAAATAACAGTTTTTCAACTGTTATCATTGTCCTCAAGCAAACAAAATGTAACTCAATCTCCAACCAATTCATATGATGGTTCACTCATTCAAAAATCCTCTTTTTCAAGATAAGTAACAACTTCACTCAAACTTATGACCAAGAGTTCATTCAAGATGTGCACATGCTTTGGTGTTCACAAAGTCATTTAAGTTGTAACAAATGCTATTTTTCATGAATGATCAATCAATTAAGCATGGATGTTCATGTGCTTATGGAATATTTCCTCACTAGGTAAAGTGTTTCACTCAACACACAAGTGTATAAGAGGTAAAGTGTTTCACTCATTCACTCCACTATCACAATGTCACATGAATCAACTTTGCCTTTCATTTTACCACAATCAAAAACATTCACAAGCATGCATCATCACAAGGACTTTTCAATGGCTTATAATGTGGCTGGGCTAACAAGAAATTTGGTTTTTCTGGATCACAAAATCCTTGAGTTAAGAGAATCATAACAACACAATTATCTTATTCATTCCCAACTTTCTTTTGCCTTTGCATTTGCATTTGCATTGAGCTTTACTTCTTTTTCTTTTCTTTTCTTTTTCTTTGCATATTCTTACTTTTTTAGCTCTTAGCTCAATGCTTTTCATGTTTTCCCAACAACCCCAAACTTGAACATTTAACAATACCATACAAGATCTTCTACTTAACTCAAGGTAAAGATTTTCAATCAAGGGTTTTCAGTGTATGTTCAAGGCTAAGGGTTCAAAGGATAGAACACAACTTGTTCTCTTTTAGTGGGCTAACTTTATGAATTTGGCCAATAAAAAGGGTTCCAACAAACGGCCTTGATCATATGATGCAAAACAAGCAATTGATTCAATCATAGAAAACCTGGGCAAAGTCATTCATGCTTTCAAAGTAATAGCATTCACAATAACAACTCTGGAGCTCAAAACCTCACATATAAGCTCATTCACATTTGACATACACATCCTGCTTAATTTCACAATCACAATCATGATATCATGCATTTGTTCACAAAGCTTGTGAATCACCTGTATAAGCATTTTAATGTGCACATCATCTCAACATCAATCAATCAATAAGCATAATCAAGCATTACTTATCACACAATCACAGTTAATAGCAAACCATCACGCAAACCAGGTGTTCAATAGAGTACATCAAACCTAATCTAATAAACAAAAACAAATAAGTTCAGAAAACTTAAACCACAAAAGCATAATCATATGATAGCATTCATCAGTAAATGCTATCTCAGCTCCTCATCAGTCTGAGCTGTCCTCTGTATCTTCCTCTTCCTCCTCATCATTATCATCATCAAATGCATGCTCCTCCTCAGCTTCATCTTCTTCCATATCTCGAGCTGAAGCTTCAGCTCCTCCTCCATGCCATGGTTCTTCTGGCCAAGCTACCACATTATGGAATTCATCCATAGTCCATCTGTGGGCTGGAGGTGTATCATACATCCCCACTATCATCTCAGCCGTGGCCACCTGCCCTCTGTGAATGGACTGCAACTGAGCACCTATAAGAGACATATACATATCCCTCATCTGGAATGGTTGTGCTTCATGTGTATCAGCAGATGTCCGGCTCTGTGCTGTCCCTCTCTCTCTACAAGCATGGCGTGGTGGAACTGGCTGAGTTGCCTCCTCACCTCCACAGTACTGTCTGTAATAGGCCTCATCTATATCTTTTCTTGGCCTCTCAAATGGTGGAACAGAAGTTTCCACCCTAGCTAGCTTGCAAAGGTGAGTGATCAAAGAAGGATGTCCTAGTGGTGCTTTGTTGTTTGAGGTGTTAGCACACACACTAATCTCATCAGCTATCACCTGCCCAATATTAACATTCAAATTTCTGATAGCACAGTAGATGAATAGTGCCCTGCTGAGAGTGATATCTGACACATGTGAACATGGCTGAATGTTGGCATGAGAAAATGCCATCCAATACTTTGCAAGAGGAGTCAAATCTGTCCTCCTAATGTTAACCACTGCGCCAGATCTATTCCTTTGGAAGTGTCCTCCAGGTATACACAACACTCTCTCCACATCCTCAAAATCAGCACCTTCCTCCATGCAAAGAGCAAACTGGCATTGCTCACCAGCCCACACAGTATCCATGAAGTTGTTGATAGAATCAGGATCATACCTGATAGCATGGCCTCTGACATAGCCCAAATAATTCTCAGCTGGATAATCACCAATCTTCTTTGCATTGGTGTAGAATTCCTTTACCACAGCTATGTTGGCAGGTGCAGGATAAGTGGCTAGCTTTCCCCAATCATTCCCTAACACTTGCTCTCCAAATTGAGGAGCAAAGTTAGGTATCATTCCAACCTTTCTCTCCATCAGAAGTCTTCTGTCTTGAACCACCCTAAAGTGCTTCTCATGTTTCCTAGAGAGGAACCTGCTATTATGGGGTTGCTCTGGTTCCTTTTCCTTTCTCTTGGTTGCCATGGTTTTCAATCTCTTTCCTGAAGAGGATGCCATTCCTGCATTCAAACATAAAAACAAAAACCACAGAACATGATGTTAATCATTAGTAAACACAGAACACAACTCCTTTCGAAGCTAAACCACCGCTGAGGGCCAGAATTTCCCCTCAGCGCCACCAGTGCCATATTCCAACACGCAAAACCCAGAAAAAAACCAAGTCTGGCAGAGTGCCGCTCAGCGATAATTTACCCCTCAGCGGTAACTCTGCAGATTTGTGAAAAACCTATTTTAAAGCTGTCCTAACTCCACCCAAATGCAATTTTCAGTTTTCCAGTTCATAATCATGCAGTTTAATCGGTTCAAACATCAAATATATCATCAAATCATGCATAGAAATCAAAACCCCTAAATATTCATGCTTTGACAATCACATTCAAATTCAAGAACCCTAAAATGAATAAAATGCATTTTGCTTACTTGGGTGGAGATGCTAGATGATATGAGAATGCTTCCAAACTAGAATGCTCTCTTCCAACCCCAAACTTTGATGGCACACTAGTGAGAAAGTAAGTGAAAGAGAGATTTTCTAAAGAGGAAAGAGTGAAAAGATGTGGAAAACCTAGGAGAAGGGGTGTGGAAGTGTTTGTGCAGAGAGAAGCCTGGAAATAAACCCTAAAACGCAGCTTGGGGTATAAAAATACCCTAATGGGCTCGGGTCCCGCTAAGGGGAACTAAAGCCCATTCTGCGATAGTACCGCTCAACGGTAAATGCCGCTCAGCGGCACTTTCGTGAAGTGCTCCTCTCCTTCTTTTCTTGACCTACGTGCCTTCCTAGCATACCCCTCATAGGTTCCCTGCAATTCAATGTTAAAAATGCTTATGCAAACCCTAATTAAAATAAAACAAACAAAAACAATCAATCAACTGGGTTGCCTCCCAGGTAGCGCTTGTTTAACGTCACGAGCCTGACCCAAAATCCACCAACACCCATCAGTAGGTGTTTCAAACTTACCAGCACCCATCAGTAGGTGCAAAATCTTCTCACCAACACCCATCAGTAGGTGTTACAAACTTAGTATCCTTCAGTAGATACTTAACCACCTAGCATCCTTCAGTAGATGCTGGATCCAACAAAATATTCACAAAATATTGTCCACAAATTAAAAGTTACAAAACCAAATCAAAATCAAAAAGTTTTTAAATCACTGGGTTGCCTCCCAGCAAGCGCTCTTTTAACGTCATTAGCTTGACCCAGTAAAGCTCAAGTTCCTTCTTCTTTTTCTTCTTTCTACTGAACTTCTTCAGAAATTTGATCAAACCAGGAACCTGTTGTAGTGTCTCAATCATAGGAACTTTAATCTCCAATTTCTTGAAGATTTCCATAAAGCACTCAAATTCCTTCTTCCTATGATACTTCTTTGGATGGGGACGAGATTTTTCATATGATTCTTTATTTTTTTCTGTCATCCTCTTTCTCTTTTCTCTCACTTTCTTTTTTTCTTTTCTTTTTCTACTCACCTTCTCAATCTTCACACAAATTTTCTCTTCTTCTTTCTCTTCTCTCTCTTTTCTCTCTTCTTTTTCCAACTCAACTTTTTCAACATTTACACTCACTAGCTCTTGACACTCTTCCCTGGGGTTAACCTCAGTATTAGCCCCACAATTTCTACTTGGCCTTTCTTCCATCTGTTTGATGATCTGCCCCATCTGAGTCTCCAAATTTTTGATAGCAGCTTCAGTGCTCTTTTGGGAAGACTCAGTTTTCTGTATGAAATTGTTGAGAGTTTCCTCCAGCCTCATGGACCTTTCATTAAGCATAAAAAACTGTTGCCATAAGGTGGGTTGCTGCTGCTGCTTATTAAATTGACCCGCTTGCCCAGTTTGCCCTTGACCAATGCTTGGGTGTGGTTTCCACCCTTGATTGTAGTTCCCTTGACGGTGTTGATTGGTCATGTAGTTTACATCCTCTATTGCTTCTACTGAAAAGGCACATTGACCATTGATATGGTCGCCTCCACATAATTCGCACAACTGGGATTGAACCTGTGCAACAGTCTTTAACTCTTTTGGCAGTTGTTCAAGTATCTTTGTGAGATTCTCCAATTGTTGAGTTATTACCTTGTTTTGAGCTATCAAGGCATATTTGGATTGCAACTGTAGAACTCCTTTTTGTTGCATAGGAGCTCCTCTCTCACTGTGTAGCTCATTATCATTAGTAGCCATGTTTTCAATTATTTCTGCGGCTTCCTCTGAAGTTTTCCATTTGATATTTCCTCCTGCTGAGGCGTCAAGCATCATCTTGGTTTGTGAACCAAGACCTTCAAGGAAGATTAGGACTACTTCCACTTCGTCAAATCCATGCGTGGGAATCTTTCTTAATAGGCTTTTATATCTGTCCCATGCATGACCTAATGATTCCTCCATGCCTTGCCTGAAAGATGAGATCTCTTGCTTTCCTTTGTTGACCTTGGAAGAATTGAGTGCCCATGTAGTTAAATTCTTGACCGAATTGCATCCTGCAAACATTAGGCACAAAACTCTAGAAAATATTTGTTAGCACAAAAAGATATAGGAGAAGATATATATTCAGAAGATAAAAAGATAAAAGATTGAGAAGATAAGAAGATAAAAGATTTAGAAGATAGAAAATAAAATAAATTGAAATCTAATCTAATCTAATAAAATAAAATAAAATCAAATCTAATCTAATCTAAAAAGATAAAATAAAATCTAATCTAACCTAAAAAGATAAGAAAAATAAAATCTAACCTAATCTAAAAAGATAAAAAGATAAAATAAAATAAAAACAGAAAAAATAAAAACAGAAATTCAAAATTAAAGTCAAAGATAATCAATAATCACATAAATTAACCAGTTAAACCAGAGTCCCCGGCAACGGCGCCAAAAACTTGATGGACAAATTTATGAGCACCAAAATATGATGTCACAAACTTGTTTCACAATCGGCAAGTATGACCGAATCGTTCAAGTAATAAACTTGGTAAGACCAAGTATCGTTCTTCCCAAAGGACTCACGGCCTAGTTTAGTTATGTGATTTGTTGATTAGCTAGGACTTACAAACGAAATATTTAAATTTTAATATGCAAGACAGAAAATAAACATGTATGCATGAAGTTTGATCAATGGCAAAGACAAAAGATAAACACTTTCAATGAAATATATGAATGAATATGTTGTTGGGGGTCAATTTCATCTCATCCACTCTCATACATTTTAGGAATTCAACATTCAAATCATCATTGTTAATGCCACTCTCTAAAGTACCATTCTAGATGGCTTCTCCCTAATCACGAGTTCATACAATTCCTAGCATTCCTAATGATTAGTTCATAAGTGCAGGAGCTTAACGACAACCAATATAATATTGTCAGTATAATATTGGGAGAAATTCCCCGGATCTAGACTTCCCCGTACGTGCCCGTATCGACAAAACCAATGATCATGCATCGAATGAGTTAAACCATGCAAGCATTAAGCAAAGAGGAAAAACCCTAACTAATGATGAAAGAAAGCATAAATCTTAATTAAAAGATGCAAGCATAAATTCCATATATGAGAGCTTCAAGAGATTACATTGATTCCCCAACAAACATACAAGGTTTAGTTCACCATATTCATGGTGAACCTAGATGAATAACAATGAAAGAATGAAAGAATAAACCCTAAAAAGGTGAAGAGGTAGCCTGACATCCAAGATCCTCCTTCAAAGGGGTGGAAGAGAGAGTGTTTACCTTGTTTCTGCCAAAGATACTAACCCCTAGGACGTGCAAGTCCTTATATACTATTCTAGAGTTACAAAAGATTACAAAAGCCCAAGCCCAAAAAGTGCCGCTCAGCGGTAAATACCGCTCAGCGGTGACTGCGCTTCACTTTTCTTCCCCTCAGCGGCCAGTTTGCCCCTCAGCGGACCTCCCGTGACCTCCTGAGTGCCGCTCAGCGGTAAATTGCCGCTGAGCGGTGCCTTCGGCTTCTCCTTTTTGCACTTTTTCTTGTCTTTTCTAATGTCATCTCTCTCCTTCTTCACTCTTTTTACTAAATTCACCTTAAAACCTGCACAAAAACACTTAAATCAAGCATAAACCTGTCCAGCTCTCTTATTTCTGAAAATATAGATAAAAGCATGATTTCAAGCTAGTTTTTAAGTCTAAAGGTTGCTTTTAGTATCAATTTTAAGCATGAAAATAACAGTTTTTCAACTGTTATCAACTTCCTTCTCCACTTCCTCTACTTCCTCCACTTTGTCCACTTTGTCCATTTCCTTCACTTGCACCACTTCCTCCACTTCCTCCTGCACTTCCTCAACATCGTCCACTTCCTCCACTTCCTCATTCACTTCCTAGACTTCTTCCACTTCGTCAACTTCCTCCACTCCCTCCACTTCATCAACTTCGTCCACTTGTTCAACTTCGTCCACTTCCTCCACCTCCTCCACTTCGTCCACTTCGTCAACTTTAACAACTTTCTCCACTTCGTCCACTTCCTCCACTTCTTCCACTTCCTCCACTTCGTCTACTTCCTCCACTTCGTCAACTTCGTCCACTTCCTCCACTTCGTCCAGTTCTTCCACTTCCTCCTCTTCGTCCACATTCTCCACTTCGTCCACTTCGACAACTTCGCCCACTTCGTCAACTTCGTCCACTTCCTCCACTTCCTCCACTTCGTCCAGTTCTTCAACTTCCTCCACTTTGTCCACATTCTCCATTTCCTCCACCTCGTCAACATCATCGACTTTGACCATTTCGTCCACTTCGTCAAGTTCGTCAGCATCCTCCACTTCGTGAAGTTCGTCCACTTTGTCCACTTCCTCCACTTCCTCCACCTCCTCCACTTCGTCCACTTCGTCAACTTCAGCAACTTTATCCACTTCCTCCACTTCGTCCACTTCCTCCACTTCTTCCACTTCCTCCACTTCCTCCACTTCCTCCACTTCTCCACTTCCTCCACTTCCTCCACTTCCTCCACTTCGTCCACTTCGTCAAGTTCATCCGCATCCTCCACTTCGTCCACATTCTCCATTTCGTCCACTTCCTCCCCTTCATCCACTTCCCTCACTTGGTCAAGTTCGTCCACTTCCTCTACTTCCACCACTTCATCCACTTCCTTCTCCACTTCCTCTACTTTCTCCACTTTGTCCAATTCCTTCACTTCCACCACTTCCTCCTCCACTTCCTCAACATCGTCCACTTCCTCCACTTCCTCCACTTCATTCACTTCCTACACTTCTTCCACTTCGTCAACTTCCTCCACTTCCTCCACTCCCTCCACTTTGTCCACTTCGTCAACTTCGTCCACTTGTTCAACTTCGTCCACTTCGTGAAGTTTGTCCACTTCCTCCACTTCCTCCACCTCCTCCACTTCGTCCACTTCGTCAACTTTATCAACTTTCTCCACTTCGTCCACTTCCTCCACTTCCTCCACTTCTTCCACTTCCTCCACTTCGTCTACTTCCTCCACTTCGTCAACTTCGTCCACTTCCTCCACTTCCTCCACTTCCTCCACTTCGTCAAGTTCTTCCACTTCCTCCTCTTCGTTCACATTCTCCACTTCGTCCACTTCGACCACTTCGCCCACTTCGTCAACTTCGTCCACTTCCTCCACTTCGTCGAGTTCTTCAACTTCCTCAACTTTGTCCACATTCTCTATTTCCTCCACTTCGTCAACTTCGTCAACTTCCTCCACTTCGTCCAGTTCTTCCACTTCCTCCTCTTCGTCCACATTCTCCACTTCGTCCACTTCGACAACTTCGCCCACTTCGTCCACTTCGTCCACTTCCTCCACTTCGTCCAGTTCTTCAACTTCCTCCACTTTGTCCACATTCTCTATTTTCTCCACCTCGTCAACATCATCGACTTCGACCATTTCGTCCACTTCGTCAAGTTTGTCAGCATCCTCCACTACGTCAAGTTCGTCCACTTTGTCCACTTCCTCCACTTCGTCAACTTCAGCAACTTTCTCCCCTTCCTCCATTTCGTCAACTTCCTGTACTTCTTCCACTTCTGCCACTTCATCCACTTTCTCCACTTCGTCCACTTCGTCAACTTCGTCCACTTCCTCCACTTCGTCCACATTCTCCACTTCCTCCACTTGGTCAAGTTCGTCCACTTCCTCTACTTCCACCACTTCCTCCACTTCCTCCTCCACTTCCTCCACTTTGTCCACTTTTTCCAATTCCTTCACTTCCACCACTTCCTCCACTTCCTCCTCCACTTCTTCAACATCGTCCACTTCCTCCACTTCCTCCACTTCATTCACTTCCTACACTTCTTCCACTTTGTCAACTTCGTCCACTTCCTCCACTCCCTCCACTTCGTCCACTTCGTCACCTTCGTCCGCTTGTTCAACTTCGTCCACTTCGTGAAGTTTGTGCACTTCCTCCACTTCCTCCACCTCCTCCACTTCCTCCACTTCGTCAACTTTATCAACTTTCTCCACTTCCTCCACTTCCTCCACTTCTTCCACTTCCTCCACTTCGACTACTTCATCCACTTCGTCCACTTCGTCAACTTCGTCCACTTCCTCCACTTCATCCACTTCTTCCACTTCCTCTTCTTCGTCTACATTCTCCACTTCGTCCACTTCGACAACTTCGCCCACTTCATCCACTTCGTCCACTTCCTCCACTTCCTCCACTTCGTCCAGTTCTTCAACTTCCTCCACTTTGTCCACATTCTCCATTTCCTCCACCTCGTCAACATCATCCACTTCGACCATTTCCTCCACTTCCTGCACTTCATTAACTTCATCCACTTCTTCTACTTCGTCAACTTTGTTCACTTCCTCCACATCGTCTACTTCGTCCACTTCGTCAACTTTGTCCACTTCGTCAGGTTCGTCCACTTCCTCCACTTCCTCCACTTCGTCCACTTCCTCCATTTCGTCCACTTCGTCCACTTCTTCCAGTTCCTCTACTTCGTCCACTTCCTCCATTTCCTCCACTTCGTCCCCGTCGCCATCCTCGTCAACTTCGTACCCTGCCTCCATTTCGTCCACCTCCTTCTCCACTCCCTCCTCTTCGTGCACTTCCTCCATTTCGTCAATTTCGTGTACTTCGTCAACTTCGTTTACCTCGTCCACTTCCTCCACTTCCTTCACTTCCTCCACTTCCTCCACCTCGTCCTCTTCGTCCACTTCTTCATCTTCTTCTTAAACTTTGTCCAGTTCGTCCACTTCGTCCATTTCTTCCACTTCCTCCACGTCGTCCACTTCCTCCACTTCGTCCACGTCGCCAACTTCCTCCACTTCGTCCACTTCCTCCCCTTCCTCCATTTCCATCACTTCGTCAACTTCGTCAACTTCGCCCACTTCGTCAACTTCGTCCACTTCCTCCACTTTGTCCACATTCTCCATTTCCTCCACCTCGTCAACATCATCATCTTCGACCATTTCGTCCACTTCGTCAAGCTCGTCAGCATCCTCCACTTCGTGAAGTTCGTCCATTTCCTCCACCTCCTCCATTTCCTCCACCTCCTCCACTTCAACCACTTCCTCAACTTCAACAACTTTGTCCACTTCCTCCACTTCGTCCACTTCCTGCACTTCTTCCACTTCCTCCACTTCGTCCACTTTCTCCACTTCGTCCACTTCGTCAAGTTCGGCCACTTCCTCCACTTCGTCCACATTCTTGAACTTCCTCCACTTCCTCCACTTCCTCCGCTTCGTCCACTTCCTTCACTTGGTCAAGTTTGTCCACTTCCTTTACTTCCACCACTTCCTCCACTTCCTCCTCCACTTCCTCTACTTCCTCCACTTTGTCCAATTCCTTCACTTGCATCACTTCCTCCACTTCCTCCTCTACTTCCTCAACATCGTCCACTTCCTCCACTTCCTCATTAACTTCCTAGACTTCTTCCACTTCCTCCACTCCCTCCACTTCATCCACTTCGACAACTTCGCCCACTTCGTCAACTTCGTCCACTTCCTCCACTTCGTCCAGTTCTTCAACTTCCTCCACTTTGTCCATATTCTCCATTTCCTCCACCTCGTCAACATCATCGACTTCGACCATTTCATCCACTTCGTCAGCATCCTCCACTTCGTGACGTTCGTCCGCTTCGTCCACTTCCTCCACCTCCTCCACTTCGTCCACTTAGTCAACTTCAGCAACTTTCTCCACTTCCTCCACTTCGTCCACTTCCTGCACTTCTTCCACTTCCTCCACTTCCTCCACTTTCTCCACTTCGTCCACTTCGTCAAGTTCGTCCACTTCCTCTACTTCGTCCACATTCTCCACTTCGTCCACTTCGTCCACTTCCTCCACTTCGTCCACTTCCTCCACTTGGTCAAGCTCGTCCACTTCCTCTACTTCCACCACTTCCTCCACCACCTCCTCCACTTCCTCTACTTCGTCCACTTTGTCCACTTTTTCCACTTCCTTCACTTCCACCACTTCCTCCACTTCCTCCACTTCATTCACTTCCTACACTTCTTCCACTCCGTCAACTTCGTCCACTCCCTCCATTTCCTCCACTTCGTCAACTTCGTCCTCTTGTTCAACTTCGTCCACTTCGTGAAGTTTGTCCACTTTCTTCACTTCCTCCACCTCCTTCACTTCGTCCACTTTGTCAACTTTATCAACTTTCTCCACTTCGTCCACTTCCTCCACTTCCTCCACTTCTTCCACTTCCTTCACTTCGTCTACTTCCTCAACTTTGTCAACTTCGTCCACTTCCTCCACTTCGTCCAGTTCTTCCACTCCCTCCTCTTCGTCCACATTCTCCACTTCGTCCACTTCGACAACTTCGCCCACGTCGTCAACTTCCTCCACTTCCTCCACTTCGTCCAGTTCTTCAACTTCCTCCACTTTGTCCACATTCTCCATTTCCTCCATCTCGTCAACATGATCCACTTCGACCATTTTGTCCACTTCGTCAAGTTCGTCAGCATCCTCCACTTCGTGAACTTCGTCCACTTCCTCCACCCTCTCCACTTCGTCCACTTCGTCAACTTCAGCAACTTTCTCCACTTCCTCCACTTCCTCCACTTTCTCCACTTCATTCACTTCCTACACTTCTTCCACTTCGTCAACTTCGTCCACTTCCTCCACTCCCTCCACTTCGTCCACTTCGTCAACTTCGTCCACTTGTTCAACTTCGTCCATTTCGTCCACTTTGTGAAGTGTGTCCACTTCCTCCACTTCCTCCACCTCCTGCACTTCGTCCACTTCGTCAACTTTATCAACTTTCTCCACTTCTCCACTTCGTCCACTTCGTCAACTTTATCAACTTTCTCCACTTTCTTCCACTTCCTCGACTTCGTCTACTTCCTCGACTTCGTCAACTGCGTCCAATTCGTCAAGTTCGTCCACTTCCTCCACTTCGTCCAGTTCTTCCACGTCCTCCTCTTCGTCCACATTTTCCACTTCGCCCACTTCCTACCCTTTGTCAACTTCGTCAACTTCTTCCACTTCGCCCATTTCGTCCACCTCGTCAAGTTCGTCCACTTCCTCCACTTCTTGCACTTCGTCCACGTCGTCCACGTCGTCCACTTCGTCCTCTTCGTCCCCTTCCTCCACTTCATCCACTTTGTCCACTTGATCAAGTTCGTCCACTTCGTCCACTTCCTCTACTTCCTCCACTTCCTCCACTTCCTCCACTTCGTCAACTTCGTCAAGTTCGTCCCCTTCGTCCACTTCCTCCACTTCCTCCACTTCCTCCACTTCGTCAACATCTTCCACTTCTTCCACTTCGTCCCCTTCCCCCACTTCCTCAACACCGTCCACTTCTTCCATTCCTCCACTTCATTCACTTCCTGAACTTCTTCCACTTCGTCAACGTTCGTCCAATTCCTCGACTTCTTCCACTTCGTCCACTTCATCCACTTTGTCAACTTCATCCATTTCGTCCACTTCGTCAAGTTCGTCCACTTCCTCCACTTCGTCCACTTCCTCCACTTCCTCCACTTCCTCCACTTCGTCAACTACGTTCACTCTTTCCACTTCGTCCACTCCCTCCACTTCGTCAACATCGTCAACTTCATCAATTTCGTCAACTTCGTCAACTTCGTCCACTTCGTTCACTTCCTCCACTTGGTCCAGTTCTTCCACATCCTCGACTTCGTCCATATTCTCCACTTCGTCAACTTCGTCCACTTCGTCCGTTTCGTCCACTTCGTCACGTTCGTCCACTTCCTCCACCTCCTCCACTTCCTCCCCTTCGTGAAGTTTGTCCACTTCCTCCACTTCGTCCATTGCGTCCACTTCCTCTACATTGTCCATTTCCTCCACTTCCTCTACGTCCTCCACTTTGTCCACTTTGTCCAATTCCTTCACTTCCACCACTTCCTCCACTTCCTCAACATCGTCCACTTCCTCCACTTCCTCCACTTCATTCACTTCCTACACTTCTTCCACTTCGTCAACTTCCTCCACTTCCTCCACTCCCTCCACTTCGTCCACTTCGTCAACTTCGTCCACTTCGTCAAGGTCGTCCACTTGTTCAACTTGGTGAAGTTTGTCCACTTCCTCCACCTCCTCCACTTCGTCCACTTCGTCAACTTTATCAACTTTCTCCACTTCGTCCACTTCCTTCACTTGTTCCACTTCCTCCACTTCGTTACTTCCTCCACTTCGTCAACTTCGTCCACTTCCTCCACTTCGTCCAGTTCTTACACTTCCTCCTCTTCGTCCACCTTCTCCACTTCATCCACTTCGACAACTTCGCCCACTTCGTCAACTTCGTCCACTTGCTCCACTTCGTCCAGTTCTTCAACTTCCTCCACTTTGTCCACATTCTCCATTTCCTCCACCTCGTCATCATCATCGACTTCGACCATTTCATCCACTTCGTCAGCATCCTCCACTTCGTGACGTTCGTCCGCTTCGTCCACTTCCTCCATTTCCTCCACCTCCTCCACTTCGTCCACTTAGTCAACTTCAGCAACTTTCTCCACTTCCTCCACTTCGTCCACTTCCTGCACTTCTTCCACTTCCTCCACTTCGTCCACTTTCTCCACTTCGTCAAGTTCTTCCACTTCCTCCACTTCGTCCACATTCTCCACTTCGTCTACTTCCTCCACTTCCTCCACTTCGTCCACTTCCTCCACTTGGTCAAGTTCATCCACTTCCTCTACTTCCACCACTTCCTCCACTTCCTCCTCCACTTCCTCTACTTCGTCCACTTTTTCCACTTCCTTCACTTCCACCACTTCCTCCACTTCCTCCTCCACTTCTTCAACATCGTCCACTTCCTCCACTTCCTCTACTTCATTCACTTCCTACACTACTTCCACTTCGTCAACTTCGTCCACTTCCTCCACTCCCTTCACTTCCTCCACTTCGTCAACTTCGTCCACTTGTTCAACTTCGTCCACTTCGTGAAGTTTGTCCACTTTCTCCACTTCCTCCACCTCCTTCACTTCGTCCACTTCGTCAACTTTACCAACTTTCTCCACTTCGTCCACTTCGTCCACTTCCTCCACTTCCTCCACTTCTTCCACTTCCTTCACTTCGTCTACTTCCTCAACTTCGTCAACTTCGTCCACTTCGTCAACTTCGTCCACTTCCTCCACTTCGTCCAGTTCTTCCACTCCCTCCTCTTCGTCCACATTCTCCACTTCGTCCACTTCGACAACTTCGCCCACGTCGTCAACTTCCTCCACTTCCTCCACTTCGTCCAGTTCTTCAACTTCCACCACTTTGTCCACATTCTCTATTTCCTCCATCTCGTCAACATCATCCACTTCGACCATTTTGTCCACTTCGTCAAGTTCGTCAGCATCCTCCACTTCGTGAACTTCGTCCACTTCCTCCACCTTCTCGACTTCGTCCACTTCGTCAACTTCAACAACTTTCTCCACTTCCTCCACTTCGTCCACTTTCTCCACTTCATTCACTTCCCACACTTCTTCCACTTCGTCAACTTCGTCCACTTCCTCCTCTCCCTCCACTTCGTCCACTTCGTCAACTTCGTCCACTTGTTCAACTTCGTCCATTTCGTCCACTTTGTGAAGTGTGTCCACTTCCTCCACTTCCTCCACCTCCTGCACTTCGTCCACTTCGTCAACTTTATCAACTTTCTCCATTTCTCCACTTCGTCCACTTCGTCAACTTTATCAACTTTCTCCACTTTCTTCCACTTCCTCCACTTCGTCGACTTCCTCCACTTCGTCAACTTCGTCCACTTCGTCAACTTCGTCCACTTCCTCCACTTCGTCCAATTCTTCCACTTCCTCCTCTTCGTCCACATTTTCCACTTCGTCCACTTCCTACCCTTCGTCAACTTCGTCAACTTCTTCCACTTCGCCCATTTCGTCCACCTCGTCAAGTTCGTCCACTTCCTCCACTTCTTGCACTTTGTCCACTTCGTCCACGTCGTCCACTTCGTCCTCTTCGTCCCCTTCCTCCACTTCATCCACTTTGCCCACTTGATCAAGTTCGTCCACTTCGTCCACTTCCTCTACTTCCTCCACTTCCTCCACTTCCTCCACTTCGTCAACTTCGTCAAGTTCGTCCCCTTCGTCCACTTCCCCCACTTCCTCCACTTCCTCCACTTCGTCAACATCTTCCACTTCTTCCACTTTGTCCCCTTCCCCTACTTCCTCAACAACGTCCACTTCTTCCACTTCCTACACTTCATTCACTTCCTGAACTTCTTCCACTTCGTCAACGTTCGTCCAATTCCTCGACTTCTTCCACTTCGTCCACTTCATCCACTTTGTCAACTTCGTCCATTTCGTCCACTTCGTTAAGTTCGTCCACTTCGTCCACTTCTTCCACTTCCTCCACTTCGTCAACTACGTTCACTTCTTCCACTTCGTCCACTCCCTCCACTTCGTCCACTTCGTCAACTTCGTCCACTTCCTCCACTTGGTCCAGTTCTTCCACATCCTCCACTTCGTCCATATTCTCCAGTTCGTCAACTTCGTCCACGTCGTCCCTTTCGTCCACTTCGTCACGTTCGTCCACTTCCTCCACCTCCTCCACTTCCTCCCCTTCGTGAAGTTTGTCCACTTCCTCCACTTCGTCCATTGCGTCCACTTCCTCCACTTCGTCCACTTCGTCAACTTCGTCCACTTCCTCCACTTGGTCCAGTTCTTCCACATCCTCCACTTCGTCCATTGCGTCCACTCCCTCCACTTCGTCCACTTCGTCAACTTCGGCCACTTCCTCCACTTGGTCCAGTTCTTCCACATCCTCCACTTCGTCCATATTCTCCAGTTCGTCAACTTCGTCCACTTCGTCCCTTTCGTCCACTTCGTCACGTTCGTCCACTTCCTCCACCTCCTCCACTTCGTGAAGTTTGTCCACTTCCTCCATTGCGTCCACTTCCTCTACATTGTCCATTTCCTCTACTTCCTCAACTTCGCTCATTTCATCCACTTCTTCGACTTCGTCAACTTGTTCCAGTTCCTCCAGTTCCTCCACTTCCTCCACTTCGTCCACTTCGTCCATTTAGTCAACTTCGTCAGGTTCGTCCACTTCCACAACTTTCTCCACTTTGTCCACTTCGTCCACTTCGTCCACTTTGTCCATTTCGTCCACTTCGTCCACTTCTTCAACTTCCTCCACTTCGTCCACTTCCTCCACTTCCTCCACTTCATCCATGTCGCCAACTTCGTCCTCTTTCTCCACTTCTTCCACTTTGTCCACTTCGTCCATGTCGTCGTCCACTTCGTCCACTACCTCCACTTCGTCCACTTCGTCCACTTCATCAAGTTCGTCCACTTCCTCTACTTGCTCCACTTCCTCCACTTCGTCCACTTCCTCCACTTTGTCCACTTCCTCCACTTCCTCCACTTCGTCAACTTCGTGAAGTTCGTCCCCTTCGTCCACTTCCTCCACTTCCTCCACTTTCTCCACTTCCTCCACTTCGTCAACATATTCCACTTCGGCCCCTTCCTCCACTTCCTCAACACTTTCCACTTCTTCTGCTTCCTCCACTTCATTCACTTCCTGAACATCTTCCACTTCGTCCACTTTATCCACTTTGTCAACTTCGTCCACTTCGTCAAGTTCGTCCACTTCTTCCACTTCCTCAACTTCCTCCACTTCGCACACTTCGTCCACTACATTCACTTCTTCCACTTTGTCCACTTCCTCCACTTCCTCCACTTCGTCCACTACGTCAACTTCGTCCACTTCCTCCACTTGGTCCTGTTCTTCCACTTCCTCCACTTCGTCCACATTCTCCACTTCGTCAACTTCGTCCACTTCATCACGTTCGTCCACTTCCTCCACCTCCTCCACTTCCTCAACTTCGTCAAGTTTGTCCACTTCCTCCATTGCGTCCACTTCTTCAACATTGTCCATTTCCTCTACTTCCTCAACTTCGCTCACTTCATCCCCTTCTTCCACTTTGTCAACTTGGTCCACTTCCTTCACTTCCTCCACTTCCTCCACTTCCTCCACTTCGACCATTTCGTCCCCTTCGTCAGGTTCCTCCACTTCCTCCACTTCCTCCACTTCCTCCACTTTGTCCACTTCGTCCACTTCGTCAACTTCGCCCATTTCGTCCATTTTGTCTGCTTCGTCCACATCCTCCATTTCGTCCACTTCCTCCACTACCTCCACTTCATCCATTTCCTACACTTCGTCAACTTCGTCCACTTCGTCAACATCGTTTACTTCGTCAACATCGTTTACTTCATCAACTTCGTTTACTTCGTCCACTTCGTCCACTTCCTCCACTTCCTCCACTTCGTCATCTTTTTCCACTTCTTAATCTTCTTCTTCCACTTCGTCCCCTTCGTCAACTTCTCCGCTTCGTCCACTATGTCCACTTCGTTAAGTTCGTCACCTTCGTCCACTTCCTCCACTTCCTCCACTTCGTTAACTTCTTCGACTTCGTCCACTTCGTCAAATTCGTCCACTTCCTCCAGTTCGTCAACATCGTCCACTTCCTCCACTTCCTCTGCTTCATTCACTTCCTGCACTTTTCCCACTTCGTCAACTTCGTCCACTTCGTTCACTTAGTCCAGTTCTTCCACTTCCTCCACTTTGTCCACATTCTCCACTTCCTCCAATTCGTCAAGTTCGTCCACTTCGTCCACTTCGTCAAGTTCGTCAAATTCCTCCACTTCATCAAGTTCGACCACTTCCTCCACTTCCTCGACTTCCTCAACTTCCACCACTTCCTCCATTTCGTCCACTTCCTCCACTTCGTCCACTTCCTCCACTTCCGCCATTCCGTCGACTTCCTCAACTTCATCAACATCGTCCATTCCCTATACTTCCTCCTCTTCATTTACTTCATCCACTTCTTCCACTTCGTTAACTTTGTCCACTTCCTCCACTTCGTCCACTTTGTCAACTTCGTCCACTTCCTCCACTTTGTCCACTTCCTGCACTTCGTCCACTTCTTCCACTTCGTCCACGTCACCAACTTCGTCAACTTCGTCCAGTTCGTCCCTTTCGTCCACTTCGTCCCCTTCGTCCATTTTGTCCACTTCGTTAGGTTCGTCCACTTCCTCCACTTCCTCAACATCGTCCATTTCCTCCACTTCATCCACTCCATTCAGTTCATCCACTTCTACCACTTCGTCAACTTTCTCGACTTCCTCCACTTCGTCCACTTTGGTAATTTCGTCCACTTCGTCCATTTGGTCCACTTCGTCAAGTTCATCCACTTCCTCCACTTTGTGTATTTCGGCCACTTCGTTAGCTTCGTCAAGTTCGTGAACTTTTTCCACATCGTCCACTTCCTCCACTTCCTCTACTTCATCCATTTCCTTCACTTCGTCCTTTTCATCGACTTCCTCCACTTCGTCTACTTCTTCTACTTCTTCCACTTCCTCCACTTCCTCCACTTCGTCCACTTCGTCTTATTCGTCCACTTCCTCCACTTCCTCCACTTCATCCACTTCGTCCACTTCGTCAAGTTCTTCCACTTCCTCTACTTCGTGCGCTTCCTCAACTTCCTTCACTCAACTTCTTCCACTTCGTCAAGTTCGTCCACTTCGTCAAGTTCGTCCACTTCATTCACTTCCTCCACTTCGTCCGCTTCCTCCACTTCGTCCACTTCGCCAACTTCCTCAACTTCGTCCATTTCGTCCACTTCGTCAAGTTCGTCCACTTCCTCCAGTTCGTCAAGTTCGTCCATTTCGTCCACTTCCCCAACTTCCTACACTTCGTCCACTTCGTCCACTTCCTCCACATCCTCCATTTCGTCCACTTCCTCAACATCGTCCCTTGACTCCACTTCCTCCACTTTATTTACTTCATCCCCTTCTCCAACTTCGTCAACTTTTTCCACTTCCTCCTCTTCGTCCACTTCCTCCACTTCGTCCACTTCTTCACCTTCTTCTTCCACTTCGTCAAATTCGTCAACTTCGTCAAGCTCGTCCCCTTCGTCAAGTTCGTCCCCTTCGTACACTTCCTCCACTTTGTCAACTTTTTCGATTCCTCCACTTCGTCAACTTTGTCCACTTCCTCAACATCGTCCACTTCCTCCACTTCATTCACTTCCTACACTTCTTCCACTTCGTCAACTTCGTCCACGTCGTCTGCTTGCTCTACTTTGTCCACTTCGTCAACTTCGTCCACTTTGTCTATTTCGTTCAGTTCGTCAAGTTCGTCCACTTCCTCCACTTCGTCAAGTTCGTCCACTTCCTCCATATCCTCCATTTCGTCCACTTCTTCCAATTTCTCAACATCGTCGATTTCCTCCACTTCCTTCACTTCATTCACTTCCTCCATTTCGTCAACTTTGTCCACTTTGTCCACTTCTTCCACTTTGTCAACTTCTTCCTCTTCGTCCATTTCGTTCACTTCGTCAAGTTCGTCCACTTCCTCCACTTCCTCCACTTCGTGAAAGTCGTCAACTTCGGCCACTTCCTCCACTTCCTCCACCTCCTCCACTTTGTCCACTTCGTCCACTTCGTCAACTTCCTCCACTTCTGCCACTTCCCCCACTTCCTCCACTTCGTTCACTTCGTCCACTTTGTCAACTTCATCCACTTCCTCCACATCCTCCATTTCGTCCACTTCCTCCACTTCCTCAACATCGTCCATTTCCTCCACTTCCTCCACTTCTTTCACTTTCTCAACTTTGTCCACTTCCTCCACTTCCTCCACTTCTTCCACTTCGTCAACTTCGTCCACTTCCTCCATTTTGTCCAGTTCGTCCACTTCTTCAATTCCGTCCACTTCGTCAAGTTCGTCCACTTCCTCCACTTCCTCCACTTTGTCCACTTCCTCCACTTCCTCCACTTCGTCACTTCGTCCAATTCGTCCACATCGTCAACTTCTTCCACTTCGTCCACATCGTCCACTTCCTCCACTTCATTCACTTCCTGCACTTCTTCCACTTCGTCAACTTCGACCACTTCCTCCATTTCGTAAGCTTCGTCCACTTCGTCCACTTCCTCCACTTCCTCCACTTCGTCCACTTCGTCAACTTCGTCAACATCCTCCACTTCGTCCACTGCTTCCACTTCGTCCACTTCTTCCACTTCATACAATTCCTCCACTTCGTCCACTTCGTCAACTTCGTCAACTTCCTCCACTTCGTCAACTTCGTAAACTTCGTCCACTTCGTCAACTTCGTCCACTTCGTCAACTTCGTCTAGTTCCTTCCACTTGGTCCATTTCCTCCACTTCCTCCACGTCATCGACTTCGTCAACTTCGTATACTTCGTCCACTTCGTCAATTTCGTCCACTTCGTCCACTTCTTCCACTTCGTCCACTTCGTCCACTTCCTCCACTTCGTCCACTTCCTCTAGTTTGTCCAGTTCGTCCACTTCGTCCATTTCGTCCACTTTTTCAAGTTCGTCCATTTCTTCCACTTCCTCCACTTCGTCCACATTCTCCACTTCCTGCACTTCTTCCACTTCGTTAACTTCGTCCACTTCCTCTATTTCGTCAACTTCGTCCACTTCGTCCGTTTCTTCAACTCCGTGACTTTGTCCACTTCGTCCAATTCGTCCACTTCGTCCACTTCGTCAACTTCTTCCACTTCGTCAACTTCGTGCACTTCCGCCACTTCCTCAACATCGTCCACTTCCTCCCCTTGATTCACTTCCTGCACTTCTTCCACTTCGTCAACTTCGTCCACTTCCTTCATTTCGTCAACTTACTCCACTTCGTCCATTTCGTCCACTTCGTCCACTTCGTCCACTTCCTCCACTTCCTCCATTGCGTCCACTTCCTCAACATTGTCCATTTCCTCTACTTCCTCAACTTCACTCACTTCATCCACTTCTTCCACTTCGTCAACTTGTTCCACTTCCTCCACTTCATCAACTTCGTCAACATCGTCCACTTCTTCAACTTCGTCAACTTCGTCATCTTCGTCAAATTCATCCACTTCGTCAACTTCGTCAACTTCCTCCACTTCGTCCAATTCCTCTGCTTCGTCCACTTCTTCCACTTCCTCTACTTCCTCCACTTCCTCCACTTTGTCAACTTGCTCCACTTCATCCACTTCGGCCACTTCCTCAACTTGCTCCCCTTCGTCCACTTCCTCCATTTCGTCCACTTCCTCAACATCGTTCATTTCCTCCACTTCCTCCACTTCAATCACTTCATCCACTTCATCCACTTCCTCCTTTTCCTCCACTTCGTCGACTTGGTCCACTACGACCACTTCCTCCTTTTCTTCCAATTCCTCAACATCGTCCATTTCCTCCACTTCCTCCACTTCATTCACTTCCTCCACTTCGTCAACTTTGTCCACTTTGTCCACTTCTTCCACTTCGTCAACTTCTTCCTCTTCGTCAATTTCGTCCACTTCCTCCACTTCCTCCACTTCGTCAACGTCGTCAACTTCGGCCACTTCCTCGACCTCCTCCACTTTGTCCAATTCGTCAACTTCCTCCACTTCTTCCACTTCCCCCACTTCCTCCACTTCGTTCACTTCGTCCACTTCGTCCACTTTGTCAACTTCTTCCACTTCCTCCACTTCCTCCATTTCGTCCACTTCCTCAACATCGTCCATTTCCTCCACTTCCTCCACTTCATTCACTTCCTCCACTTTGTCAACTTTGTCCACTTCCTCCACTTCTTCCACTTCGTCAACATCGTCCACTTCCTTCATTTCATCCACTTCGTCAATTTCGTCCACTTCGTCAAGTCGTCAACTTCCTCCACTTCCTTCACTTCTTTGTCCAATTTGTCCACTTCGTCCACTTCCTCCACTTCGTCACTTCGTCCAATTCGTCCACATCGTCAACTTCTTCCACTTCGTCCACTTCCTCAACATCGTCCACTTCCTCCACTTCATTCACTTCCTGCACTTCTTCCACTTCGTCAACTTCGACCACTTCCTCCATTTCGTAAGCTTCGTCCACTTCCTCCACTTCCTCCACTTCGTCCACTTCGTCCACTTCATCAACTTCGTCAACTTCCTCCACTTCGTCCACTGCTTCAACTTCGTCCACTTCGTCCACTTCATCCAATTCCTCCACTTCGTCCACTTCGTCAACTTCGTCCACTTCGTCAACTTCGTCCACTTCGTCCACTTCGTCAACTTCGTCAACTTCGTCCACTTCGTCAACTTCGTCCAGTTCCTTCCACTTCGTCCATTTCCTCCACTTCCTCCACGTCGTCAACTTCGTATACTTCGTCCACTTCCTCCACTTCCTCCACTTCCTCCAGTTTGTCTAGTTCGTCCACTTCGTCCACTTCGTCCACTTCGTCAACTTCGTCCACTTCGTCCATTTCGTCCACTTTGTCAAGTTCGTCTAGTTCTTCCACTTCCTCCACTTCGTCCACATTCTCCACTTCCTCCACTTCTTCCACTTCGTCAACTTCGTCCACTTCCTCCATTTCGTCAACTTCGTCCACTTCCTCCATTTCGTCCATTTCTTCAACCTCGTTACTTTGTGCACTTTGTCCACTTCGTCCACTTCGTCCACTTTGTCCACTTCGTCCACTTCGTCACTTCGTCCAATTCGTCCACTTCGTCAACTTCTTCCACTTCGTCAACTTCGTGCACTTCTGCGACTTCCTCAACATCGTCCACTTCCTCCACTTCATTCACTTCCTGCACTTCTTCCACTTCGTCAACTTCGTCCACTTCCTCCATTTCGTCAACTTAGTCCACTTCGTCCATTTCGTCCACTTCGTCAAGTTCGTCCACTTCCTCCACTTCCTCCACTTCCTCCATTGCCTCCACTTCCTCAACATTGTCCATTTCCTCTACTTCCTCAACTACACTCACTTCTTCCACTTCGTCAACTTGTTCCACTTCCTCCACTTCGTCAACTTCGTCAACGTCGTCCACTTCGTCAACTTCGTCCACTTCGTCAAATTCATCCACTTCGTCAACTTCGTCAACTTCCTCCACTTCGTCCAATTCCTCCGCTTCGTCCACTTCTTCCACTTTCCTCTACTTCCTCCACTTCGTCAACTTGCTCCACTTCGTGCACTTCATCCACTTCCTCAACTTGCTCCCCTTCCTCCACTTCCTCCACTTCGTCCACTTCCTCAACATCAATGATTTCCTCCACTTCCTCCACTTCAATCACTTCATCCACTTCATCCACTTCCTCCTTTTCCTCCACTTCGTCGACTTGGTCCACTTCGACCACTTCGTCTACTTCATCGACTTCCTCCACTTCCTCCACTTCCTCCACTTCATCCACTTCGTCCACTTCCTCCACTTCCTCAATTTCGTCAACTTCCTCCACTTCCTCCACTTCATTCACTTCATCCACTTCATCCACTTCTTACACTTCTTCCACTTCGTCAACTTTGTCCACTTCCTCCACTTCCTCCACTTCATCCACTTCCTGCACTCTATCAACTTCGTCACCTTCGTCCACTTCTTCCACTTCTTCCACTTCCTCCAATTCTTCCACTTCGTCCACTTCCTCCACTTCCTCCACTTCGTCAATTTCGTCTAGTACGTCCACTTCGTCAAGTTCATCTAGTTCCTCTACTTCCTCCACTTCCTCCACTTCGTTCACTTCCTGCACTTCCTCCACTTCCACCAGTTTGTCCACTTCGTCCACTTCGTCCATTTCGTCCACTTCGTCAAGTTCGTCCAGTTCTTCCACTTCCTCCACTTCGTCCACATTCTCCACTTCCTCAACATCTTCCGTTTCCTCCACTTCTTCCACTTCATTCACTTCGTCAACTTCCTCCACTTCCTCCACTTCCTTCACTTCGTCCGCTTCCTCCACTTCGTCCACTTTGTCCATTTCGTCCACTTCGTCAAGTTCGTTCCCTTCCTCCACTTCCTCCACTTTGTCCACTTAGTCCACTTCGTCCACTTCGTCCTCTTCCTCAAGTTCTTCCACTTCGTGCACTTCCTCCACTTCCTCAACATCGTCCACTTCCTCCACTTCATTCACTTCCTACACTTCTTCCACTCCGTCAACATCGTCCACTTCGTCAAGCTCGTCCACTTCCTCCACATCCTCCACATTGTCAACTTTGTCCACTTCGTCCTGTTCTTCCACTTTCTCCACTTCGTCCACTTCCTCCACTTCGTCAACTTCGTCAATTTCATCAACTTCGTCCACTTCGTCAACTTCCTTCACTTCTTCCACTTCCTCCACTTCCTCCACTTCCTCCATTTCGTCCACTTCCTCCACTTCCTGAACATCGTGGATTTCCACCACTTCATCAACTTCATCTACTTCTTCCACTTCTTCCAGTTCTTCCACTTCTTCCACTTCGTCAACTTTGTCCACTTCCACAACTTCGTCAACTTCGTCCACTTCGTGTACTTCATCTACTTCCTCCACTTCCTCCACTTCCTCCACATCCTCCATTTCATCCACTTCCTCCACTTCCTCAACATCGTCGATTTCCTCCACTTCCTCCACTTTATTCACTTCGTCCACTTCCTCCACGTCGTCAACTTTGTCCACTACGTCCGCTTCGTCCACTTCCTCCACTTCATACACTTCCTCCACTTCGTCCACTTCGTGCATTTCGTCCACTTCGTGTACTTTGTCCACTTCGTCCATTTCGTGCACTTCGTCCACTTCGTCAACTTCGTCTACTTCCTCCACTTCCTCCAGTTCCTCCACTTCGTCCACTTTCTCCACTTCCTCCACTTCGTTCACTTCGTCAATTTGGTCCACTTCGTCAATTTGGTCCACTTCGTCCATTTCGTCCACTTCGTCAAGTTCGTCCACATCCTCCACTTCGTCCACTTCCTCCATTTCGTCCACTTCCTACACTTCCTCAACATCGTTCACTTCCTCCACTTCCTCCACTTCATCCACCTCGTCCACTTCGTCAAGTTCATCCACTTTGTCCGCTTCCTCTACTTCGTCCACTTCCTCTACTTCGTCTACTTCCTCCACTTCGTGCACTTCCTGCACTTCGTCAAGTTCGTCCACTTCCTCCACTTCCTACACTTCGTCTACTTCGTCCACTTCCTCCAAATCCTCTATTTCGTCCACTTCCTCCACTTCCTCAACATCGTCCCTTTGCTCCACTTCCTCCACTCCATTCACTTCATCCCCTTCTTCCACTTTGTCAACTTTTTCCATTTCCTCCACTTCCTCCACTTCCTCCACTTCCTCCACTTCGTCCATTTCGTCCACTTCGTCAAGTTCGTCCACATCCTCCACTTTGTCTATTTCGTCTACTTCGTCAACATCGTCAAGTTCGTGAACTTTGTCCACATCGTCCACTTCCTCCGCTTCCTCCACTTCCTCCACTTCGTCCACTTCGTCAACTTCGTCTACTTCGTCCACTTCCTCCACTTCCTCCACTTCGTCCACTTCGTCCACTTCTTCAACTTGCTCCACTTCGTCCATGTCGTCAACTTCGTCCACTTCTTCCACTTCATCCTCTTCGTTCACTTCGTCGACTTCGTCCTATTCGTCCGCTTCCTCCACTTCCTCCAGTTCATCCACTTCGTCCTCTTGCTCCACTTTCTCCACGTCCTCCACTTCCTCCACTTCGTCAACTTCTTCCACTTCGTCCATTTCGTCCACTTCTTCAAGTTCGTCCACTTCATTCACTTCCTCCACTTCCTCCACTTCCTCCACTTCGTCCACGTCGCCAACTTCGTCCACTTCGTTCATTTCGTCCACTTCGTCAAGTTCGTCCACTTCGTCCACTTCCTCCACTTCCTCAACATCGTCCCTTTCCACCACTTCTTCCATTCCATTCACTTCATCCCCTTCTTCCAGTCCGTCAACTTTTTCGACTTCCTCCACTTCGTCATCTTCGTCAACTTCGTCCATTTCGTCAACTTCCTCCACTTTGTCCATTTCGTCCACTTCGTCAGCATCGTCAAGTTCGTGAACTTCTTCCACATCGTCCACTTCCTCCCCTTCCTCCACTTCCTTCACATCGTCCACTTCCTCCACTTCTTCCACTTCGTCAAGTTCATCCACTTCCTTCACTTCATTCACTTCCTACACATCTTCCACTTCTAACTTCCTCCACTTCGTCAACTTCGTCAACTTCGTCAACTTCCTCCACTTCCTCCACTTCCTCCACTTCCCCCACTTCCCCCACTTCGTCCACTTCGTCAACTTCCTCCACTTCGTCAACTTCCTCCACTTATTCAACTTCGTCCACTTCCTCCACTTTGGCCAGTTCTTCCACTTCCTCCACTTCATCCACATTCTCTACTTCCTCCACTTCCTCCACTTCGTCAACTTCGTCCACTTCGTCAATTTCGTCCACTTCATCAAGTTCGTCCACTTCCTCCACTTCCTCAACATCATCCATTTCCTCCACTTCCTTCACTTCATTCACTTCCTCCACTTCTTCCACTTCGTCAACTTTGTCCACTTCCTCCACTTCCTCCACTTCGTCAACTTCGTCCACTTCGTCCATTTCGTCCACTTCGTGAAGTTCGTCCACTCCCTCCACTTTGTCCACTTCTTACACTTCTTCCACTTCCACCACTTCGTCCACTTCGTCCATGTCATCAACTTCGTCCACTTCGTCTACTTCGTCCACTTCGTCCACCTCGTCAACTTCTACCACTTCGTCAAGTTCGTCCACTTCCTCCACTTCGTCAAGTTCGTCCACTTCGTCCACTTCGTCCACTTCCTCCACGTCCTCCACTTCGTCCACTTCTTCCACTTCCTCCACTTCCTCCACTTCGTCAAGTTTGTCAAGTTCCTCTATCTCGTCCACTTCCTCCACTTCCTCCACTCCATTCACTTCATCCACTTCTTCCACTTCGTTAACTTTTTCCACTTCCTCCACTTCGTCAACTTCTTCAACTTACTCCACATTGTCCACTTCGTCCCTTTCGTCCACTTCGTCAAGTTCATCCACTTCCTCTATTCCTCCGCTTCGTCAACTTCGTCCACTTCCTCCAATTCCTCCATGTCGTCCACTTCCTCAACATCGTCCATTTCCTCTACTTCCTCCTCTTTACTCACTTCATCCACTTCTTCCACTTCGTCAACTTTGTCCACTTCCTCCACTTCGTCCACTTCGTCAACTTCGTCAACTTCGTCCACTTCGTCCATTTCGTCCACTTCATCAGTTTCGTACACTTCGTCCACTTCCTCCACTTCCTCCACTTTGTCCATTTCGTCCACTTCGTCAGGTTCGTCCACTTCCTCCACTTTGTCCACTTCGTCCACTTCGTCAACTTCCTCCATTTCCTCCACTTCCTCAACTTTGTAAACTTCCTCCACTTCGCCTACTTCGTCCTCTTCGTCCACTTCGTCAAGTTCGTCCCTTTCGTCCACTTCGTCAAGTTCGTCCCCTACGTCCACTTCATACACTTCCTCCACTTCGTCAACTTCCTCGACATCATGCACTTCCTCCACTTCCTCCACTTCATTCACTTCCTGCACTTCTTCCACTTCGTAAACTTCATCCACTTCCTCCACTTCGTCAATTTCCTCCACTTCCTCAACCTCCTCCACTTTCTCCACTTCGTCCACTTCGTCAACTTCCTCCACTTCCTCAACTTCGTCCACTTCATACACTTCTTCCACTTCCTCCACTTCGTCCACTTCCTCCACTTCCCCCACTTCGTCCACTACGTCAACTTCATCCACTTCGTCCACTTAGTCAACTTCGTCCACTTTCTCAACTTCGTCCACTTCGTCCATTTCGTCCACTTGGTGAAGTTCGTCCAGTTCCTCCACTTCCTCAACTTCGTCCACTTCCTCCACTTCCTCCACTTTGTCCACTTCTTGCACTTCCTCCACTTCCACCACTTCCTCCTCTTCCTCCATTTCGTCCACTTTGTCAACTTCGTCCACTTCCTCCACTTCCTCCACTTCGTCCAGTTCTTCCACTTCCTCCACCTCTTCCACTTCGTCCACTTCCTCCTCTTCCTCCACTTCGTCCACTTCGTCAACTTCGTCCACTTCGTCAACTTCGTCCACCTGCTTGACTTCGTGCAGTTCTTCCACTTCCTCCACTTGTCCACATTCTCCACTTCCTCCACCTCCTCCACTTCCTCCATTTCGTCCACTTCGTCCACTTCCTCAACATCTTCCATTTTCTCCACTTCCTCTACTTCATTCACTTCTTCCACTTTGTCCACTTTGTGCACTTGGCCAACTTCGTCCACTTCGTCCACTTCGTCAGGTTCGTCCACTTCCTCCACTTCCTCCACTTCTTCCACTTTGTCCACTTCGTCCACTTCGCCCACTTCATCCACTTCATCCACTTCATCCACTTCGTCCACTTTATCCACTTCATCCAAATCTTCCACTTCGTCCACTTCGACCTCTTCCTCCACTTCATCCACTTCGTCAAGTTCGTCCACTTCCTCTATTTCCTCCACTTCGTGCACTTCGCCCACTTCCTCCAATTCTTCCACATCCTCCACTTCCTCCACTTCCTTCACTTCGTCAATTTCGTCAAGTTCGTCCTCTTCGTCCATTTCCTACACTTCCTTCACTTCCTCCACTTCGTCAAGTTCGTCAAGTTCCTCCACTTCCTCCACTTCGTCAAGTTCGTCCACTTCATCCACATTTCGTCCACTTCCTCTACTTCCTCCACTTCCTCCACCTCCTCCACTTGCTCAACATCGTCCACTTTCCTCCACTTCATCCACTTCTTCCACTTCGTCAACTTTATCCACTTCGTCCACTTCCCTTCGCCCACTTCGTCCACTTCGTCCATTTCGTCCACTTCGTGAACTTCGTTTGCTTAGTCCACTTCCTCCACTCCCTCATTCCTCCACTTCGTCCATTTCCTACACTTCGTCTTCTTCGTCCACTTCTTCATCTTCTTCTTCCACTTCGTCCACTTTGTCAAATTTGTCAAATTCATCACGTTCATCCTCTTCGTCCCCATCGTCCACATCGTCCACTTCGTCCACTTCGTCAAGTTTTCCACTTCCTCCACTTCGTCAAGTTCGTCCACTTCGTCCACTTCCTCTATTTCCTCCACTTCCTCCACTTCCTCAACATCGTCCACTTTCCTCCACTTCATCCACTTCTTCCACTTCGTCAATTTTATCCACTTCTTCGACTTCCTCTCCTTCGTCCACGTCGTCCACTTCGTCAACTTCGTCAACTTCGTCCATTTCGTCCCCTTCGTCCATTTCGTCCACTTCCTCCACTTCCTCCACTTCCTCCACTCCCGCATTCCTCCACTTCGTCCACTTCCTACACTTCGTCCTCTTCGTCCACTTCTTCATCTTCTTCTTCCAGTTCGTCCACTTTGTCCAATTCGTCAACTTCGTCAAGTTCGTCCTCTTCGTCCACATCGTCCACATCGTCCACTTCGTCAAGTTCGTCCACTTCCTCCACTTCCTCCACTTCCTCAACATCGTCCACTTTCCTTCACTTCGTCCACTTTTTCCACTTCGTCAACTTTATCCACTTTGTCCACTTCCTCCCCTTCGTCCACTTCGCCAACTTCGTCCATTTCGTCCCCTTCGTCCATTTCGTCCACATCGTCCACTTCGTGAACTTCGTTTACTTCGTCCACTTCCTCCACTCCCTCATTCCTCCACTTCGTCCACTTCCTGAACTTCGTCCTCTTCGTCCACTTCTTTATCTTCTTCTTCCACTTCGTCCACTTTGCCAATTCGTAAACTTCATCAAGTTCGTCCACTTCGTCAACTTCGTCAAGTTCGTCCCCTTTGTCCACTTCATCCACTTTCTCCACTTCGTCCACTTCGTCAACTTCTTCCACTTCGTCCATTTCCTCAACATTGTCCACTTCCTCCACTTTCTCCACTTGATTCACTTCCTACCCTTCTTCCACTTCGTCATCTTCGTCAACTTCTCCCACTTCCTCCACTTCCTCCACTTCCTCCACTTCCTCCATTTCCTCCACTTCGTCAACTTCGTCCACTTCGTCATCTTCGCCAACTTCCTCCACTTCCTCCACTTCCCCCACTTCCTCCACTTTCGCGACTTCCTCCACTTCCTCCACTTCCTCCACTTCGTCAACGTCGTCAACTTCGTCCTCTTCGTCAATTTCCTACACTTCCTCCACTTAATCCAGTTGTTCCACTTCCTCCACTTCGTCCACATTCTCCACTTCCTCCACTTCCTCAACTTTGTCTGCTTCGTCCATTTCGTCCACTTCGTCAAGTTCGTCCACTTCCTCCACTTCCGCCACTTCCTCCATTTCGTCCACTTCCTCCTTTTCGTCCACTTCCTCCATTTCGTCCACTTCCTCCTTTTCGTCCACTTGCTCCACTTCATCCACTTCTTCTACTTCGTCAACTTTGTCCACTTCCTCCACTTCCTCCACTTCGTCAACTTCGTCCACTTCGTCGACTTCGTCATGTTCGTCCACATCCTCCACTTCCTCCACTTTGTCCACTTCCTCCACTTCTTCCACTTCGTCCACTTCATCAACTTCGTCGACTTCCTCCACTTTGTCCATTTCGTCCACTTATTCCACTTCCTCCACTTCGTCCACTTCCTCCACTTCGTCCACGTCGCCAACTTCGTCACCATCGTCCACTGCCTCCATTACGTCCACCTCCTCCACATCCTCCTCTTTGTCTACTTCCTCCACTTCGTCAACTTCGTCCACTTCCTCAACTTCATCCACTTCGTAAACTTCGCTTACTTCGTCCACTTCCTCCACTTTGTCAACTTCCACCACTTCGTCCTCTTCATCCACTTCTTCATCTTCTTCTTCTACTTTGTCCACTTCGTCCAATTCGTCAACTTCGTTAGGTTTGTCCACTTCGTCAACTTCGTCACGTTCGTCCCCTTCGTCCACTTCGTCAACTTGCTTCACTTCCTCCACTTCGTCAACATCTTGAACTTCGTCAACTTCATCCGCTTCCTCCACTTCTTCCACTTCCTCTACTTCGTCCACATTCTCCACTTACTCCACTTCGTCCACATCCTCCACTTCCCCCACTTCGTCCACTTCCTGCGTTTCATCCACATCCTCCACTTTCTCAACATCGTCCATTTCCTCCACTTCCTCCACTTCATTCACTTCCTCCACTTCGTCCGCTTCGTCCACTTCGTCAACTAAGTCTATTTCCTCCATTTCGTCCACTTCGTCAAGTTCGTCAACTTCCCCCACTTCCTCCACTTCGTCAAGTTCGTCCACGTCCTCCACTTCGTCCATTTCCTCCACTTCCTCCATTTCCTCCATTTCGTCCACTTCCTCAACATCTTCCATTTCTTCCACTTCCTCCACTTCGTCAACTTTGTCGACTTCCTCCACTCGTCAACTTCGTCCACTTCGTCTATTTCGTCCACTTCGTCAAGCTCGTCCACGTCCTCCACCTCTTCAAATTCCTCCATTTCCTCGACTTCCTCCACTTCATCAACATCCTCCATTTCATCTACTTCCTCCACTTCATTCACTTCCTCCACTTCTTCCACGTCGTCAACTTTGTCCACTTCCTCCACTTCGTCCACTTCCTCCACTTCGTCAACTTCATCCACTTCGTCAACTTCGTGCACTTCGTCCATTTCGTCAACTTCCTCCACCTTGTCCACTTCCTCCACTTCCTCCACTTCGTCTACTTCGTACTCCTCTTTTACTTCCTCCACTTCCTCCATTTCGTCCACTTCCTCCACTTCCTCAACATCATCCATTTCCTCTACTTCCTCCACTTCATTTACTTCATCCACTTCTTCCACTTCGTCAACTTTGTCCACTTCCTCTACTTCCTCCACTTCCTCCATTTCGTCCACTTCCTCCACTTCCCCAACATCGTCCATTTCATCCACTTCCTCGACTTCATTCACTTCCTCCACTTTGTCAACTTCGTCAACTACGTCAACTTCATCCACTTCGTCCATTTCGTCGACTTCGTTAGGTTCGTCCACTTCCTCCACTTCTTCCACTTTGTCCACTTCGTACACTTCCTCTACTTCCTCCACTTCGTCCACGTTGTCAACTTAGTCCACTTCGTCCAATTCGTCCACTTCGTACACTTTGTCCACTTCGTCCTCTTCGTCCACTTCGTCGACTTCGTCCACTTCGTCCACTTCGTCCACTTCATCCACTTCGTCTACTTCGTCAGGTTCGTCCACTTCGTCCACTTCCTCTATTTCTTCCGCTTCGTCCACTTCCTCCACTTCGTCCACTTCCTCCACTTCCTCCACTTCCTCCACTTCATCCACTTCCTTCACTTCATACTCTTCCTCCACTTCCTCTCCACTTCGTCAACCTCGTCTGCTTCGTCCACTACCTCCACTTTGTCCATTTCGTCCACTTCATCCTCTTTATCCACTTCGTCGACTTCGTCCTCTTCGTGCACTTCCTCCACTTGATCCACTTCGTCAAGTTCGTCCACTTCGTCCACTTCGTCCAGTTCCTCTACTTCCTACACTTCCTCCACTTCCTCCACTTCCTCCATTCCGTCCTCTTCCTCCACTTCGTCAACTGCTTCCACTTCGTCCACTTCGTCCATTTCGTCCACTTCGTCAAGTTCGTCCACTTCCTCCGCTTCCTCCACTTCCTCCACTTTGTCCACTTCGTCCACTTCGTCAAGTTCGTCCACTTCCTCCACTTCCTCCACTTCGTCCATTTCGTCCACTTCCTCCACTTCCTCCATTTCGTCAACTTCCTCCACTTCATTCACTTCCTCCACTTTGTCCACTTCGTCCACTTCGTGAACTTCATCCACTTCGTCCATTTCGTCCACTTCGTTAGGTTCGTCCATTTCCTCCACTTCCTCCACTTCTTCCACTTTGTCCACTTCATACACTTCCTCCACTTCCTCCACTTCGTCCACGTCGTCAACTTCGTCTACTTCGTACACTTCGTCCTCTTCGTCCACCTCGTCCACTTCCTCCACTTAATCCACTTCGTCTACTTCGTCAAGTTCGTCCACTTCGTCCACTTCCTCTATTTCCTCCATGATGGACAAATTTATGATCACCAAAATATGATGTCACAAACTTGTTTCACAATCGGCAAGTATGACCGAATCGTTCAAGTAATAAACTTGGTAAGACCAAGTATCGTTCTCCCAAAGGACTCACGTCCTAGTTTAATTGTGTGGTTTGTTGATTAGCTAAGACTTAAGAACGAAATATTTAGAATTTAATATGCAAGACAGAAAATAAACATGTATGCATGAGTTTTTGATCAATGGCAAAAGCAAAAGATAAACACTTTCAATGAAATATATGAATGAATATGTTGTTGGGGGTCAATTTCATCTCATCCACTCTCATATATTTTAGGAATTCAACATTCAAATCATCATTGTTAATGCCACTCTCTAAAGTACCATTCTAGATGGCTTCTCCCTAATCACGAGTTCATACAATTCCTAGCATTCCTAATGATCAGTTCATAAGTTCAGGAGCTTAACGACAACCAATATAATATTGGGAGAAATTCCCCGGATCTAGACTTCCCTGTACGTGCCCGTATCGACAAAACCAATAATCATGCATCGAATGAGTTAAACCATGCAATTTCCTCTCCTTTTTCCAATTTCTTCTTCCTTGGGTACCTGAAACAACAAACAATGGTTACCAGAAACCTCAAAATTTTCATCTTTACCTCTAGTTATGGGTGCATCTCGAAATGCAGCTTTATAACTGGCTTCTTCCTCCTTTGCTTGTGTCTCATCTTTGAAGACATCCACCACCACTCTCTCCTCTCTATCCTGGAGCACCACTATACCTTCATTTACATCTATGATAGCCCTGGCCGTTTTCATAAACGGTCTTCCAAGTATGATAGGTATTTTCTCGGTTTCCATCTTCATCACCACAAAGTCTGCCAAAAACTGAAGTTTGCCAACACAAACAACAATGTCTTCTGCAATCCCACATGGCTCCTTTGAAGATCCATCGGCCATTACTAAATTAACCTTTACAGGTTTCATTTTAACATTGCCAATTTGCTCCAGTAAAGAATAAGGTATCAAGTTAACACTTGAACCTAAATCAAGGAGAGCTTTCTTTACCTTTTTCTTCCCTATAGTACAAGGGATAGAAAAACTACCTGGATCTGATGCTTTTGGTGGGAATGACTCTTCCTTAACAGTTATACACTTTTTTTCCTCATCATCTCTACGTCTCTTCTTTATAGAGCTTTCTTCATTAGATTTGGTGTAAACCGTAATCTGTTGCAAAATTTGCTCCCAAGGTGCATCATTATCCACCATTTTGAATAACTCTGTGAAGTCCATTGGTTTCCCTTGATGGATTGGAAAAGGAAACGTGCTTTTGCTCTCTATTTCACTTCTCTCTTCTGTATCTAACTCAACTTTCTCATCATCAGCACTCTCTACCACCTTGCACTCTTCTCTAGGGTTAACCTCAGTATTAGCCCCAAAGTTTCTGTTTGGCCTTTCTTCCAATTGCTTGGTAATCTGACCCATTTGAATCTCCAAATTCTTTATAGCAGCTTCAATGCTCTTTTGAGAAGATTCAGTTTTCTGAATGAATTGCTGAAGAGTTTCTTCCAACCTTGTTGATCTTTCATTAAGCATAGATAACTGTTGCCACAAGGTTGGTTGCTGCTGCTGCTTATTATATTGATTAGCTTGCCCAGTTTGTCCTTGACCAATGCTTGGATGTGGTTTCCACCCCTGATTATAATTCCCTTGTCGGTATGGAAATTGATTTGCCATGAAATTAACATCCTCCACGGCTTCCACAGGAAAAGCACATTGGCCATTGATGTGATCACCCCCACATAATTCGCACAACTGGGTTTGTACCTGTGCAGCAGATTTTAACTCTTTGGGTAATAGAGCAAGAGTTTTGGTCAGAGTTTCCAGCTGTTGAGTTAGAATTTTATTCTGGGCTAGCAAGGCATCATGTGTTTGTAATTGAAGAACCCCTTTTTGTTGCATAGGAGCTCCTCTTTCAGTGTGCAGCTCATTATCACTAGTAGCCATGTTTTCTATAATTTCAGTTGCTTCCTCTGGAGTTTTCCATTTAATATTGCCTCCTGCTGAGGCGTCCAGCATCATCTTGGTTTGTGAACCAAGCCCTCCAAGGAAAGTTAAGACTACTTCTTGATCTTCAAAGCCATGCGTGGGAGTTTTACGTAACAAGCTTTTATACCTGTCCCATGCATGCCCCAGTGATTCTTCCATGCCTTGCTTGAATGAAGAAATCTCTTGCTTTCCTTTAGTCACCTTAGATTGTGGGAAGTATTTATTTAAAAATTTTGTGACCACTGCTTCCTACTCTGTGAAACTTTCTTCTGGAAAAGAGTTCAACCAAAGCTTAGCATTGCCTCCCAATGAGAAAGGAAACAAGCTAAGTTTGATTTCTTCGTCTGGCACCCCATTAATCTTGACTGTGTTGCAAATCTCATTAAAGGTAGTGAGGTGCTCATATGGGCTTTCATGAGATAACCCATTAAATTGATTACTCTTCACCAGTTGAATCAGTGCTGGTTTGACCTCCATATTGGCTGCATTGACTCTAGGTCTAGCTATGTTGTTAAAGTGTTGAGGCCCAGCAATATTGGTGTAGTCTGCAAGAGTTCTTCTACCATTATTGTTCTCCATACTTCCTGTGCTATGAACAGAACCTTGTGGTGATGATTGTAAGAGAGTTTCTGGAGAAGGGAAAAGTTCTCTAGACGTTCTGATTCTTCTCCTCCTTCTACTCTCGTCTAGACCTTCAAGAAGAGGTTATGTTGTTTTCTTACTCCTAGTTCGAATTGCCTCCTGCATACACAAGAAAACAAAACCCTAGAAAATATTTGTTAGCACAAAAAGATATAAGAGAAGATATATATTCAAAAGATAAAAAGATAAAAGATTCAGAAGATAAGAAGATAAAAGATTCAGAAGATAGAAAGATAAAAGATTCAGAAGATAAAAAGATAAAAGATTTAAAAGATAAAAAGATAAAAGATTCAGAAGATAAAAAGATAAAAGATTTAAAAGATAAAAAGATAAAAGATTTAAAAGATAGAAGATAAAATAAAATCTAATCTAAAAATAAAATAAAATCAAATCTAATCTAATCAAATAAAATAAAATAAAATAAAATCTAATCTAATCTAATAAAAACCGAAAAAATAAAAACAGAAAATAAAAACAAAAATTCAAAATTAAAGTCAAAGATAATCAATAATCACACAAATTAACCAGTTAAACCACGAGTCCTCGGCAACGTCGCCAAAAACTTGATGGACAAATTTATGATCACCAAAATATGATGTCACAAACTTGTTTCACAATCGGCAAGTATGACCGAATCGTTCAAGTAATAAACTTGGTAAGACCAAGTATCGTTCTCCCAAAGGACTCACGGCCTAGTTTAATTGTGTGGTTTGTTGATTAGCTAAGACTTAAGAACGAAATATTTAGAATTTAATATGCAAGACAGAAAATAAACATGTATGCATGAGTTTTTGATCAATGGCAAAAGCAAAAGATAAACACTTTCAATGAAATATATGAATGAATATGTTGTTGGGGGTCAATTTCATCTCATCCACTCTCATATATTTTAGGAATTCAACATTCAAATCATCATTGTTAATGCCACTCTCTAAAGTACCATTCTAGATGGCTTCTCCCTAATCACGAGTTCATACAATTCCTAGCATTCCTAATGATCAGTTCATAAGTTCAGGAGCTTAACGACAACCAATATAATATTGGGAGAAATTCCCCGGATCTAGACTTCCCCGTACGTGCCCGTATCGACAAAACCAATAACCATGCATCGAATGAGTTAAACCATGCAAGCATTAAGCAAAGAGGAAAAACCCTAACTAATGATGAAAGAAAGCATAAATCTTAATTAAAAGATGCAAGCATAAATTCCATATATGAGAGCTTCAAGAGATTACATTGATTCCCCAACAAACATACAAGGTTTAATTCACCATATTCATGGTGAACCTAGATGAACAATGAAAGAATGAAAGAATAAACCCTAAAAAGGTGAAGAGGTAGCCTGAGCATCCAAGATTCTCCTTCAAAGGGGTGGAAGAGAGAGTGTTTGCCTCGTTTCTGCCAAAGATACTAATTCTAGGACGTGCAAGCCCTTATATACTATTTTAGAATTACAAAAGATTACAAAAGCCCAAGCCCATAAAAGTGCCGCTCAGCGGTAAATACCGCTCAGCGGTGACTGCGCGTCCCTTTTCTTCCCCTCAGCGGCCAGTTTGCCCCTCAGCGGACCTCCCGTGACCTCCTGAGTGCCGCTCAGCGGTAAAATGTCGTTGAGCGGTGCTTTCGGCTTCTCCTTTTGCACTCTTTGCTTCCTTTTCTGATTTCATCTCTCTCCTTCTTCACTTCTTTTACTAAATTCACCTTAAAACCTGCACAAAAACACTTAAATCAAGCATAAACCTGTCCAGCTCTCTTATTTCTGAAAATATAGATAAAAGCATGATTTCAAGCTAATTTTTAAGTCTAAAGTTTGCTTTTAATATCAATTTTAAGCATGAAAATAACAGTTTTTCAATTGTTATCACACCACTTCCTCCACTACGTAAACTTCGTCAAGTTCGTCCCCTTCATCCACTTCGTCCACTTCCTCAACTTCCTCCACTTCGTCAACTTCTTCCACTTCGTCCACTTCGTCAACTTCGTCCACTTCCTCCAGTTCTTCAACATCGTCCACTTCTTGCACTTCCTCCACTTCATTCACTTCATGAACTTCTTCCACTTTGTCAACATCGTCCATTTCCTCCACTTCGTCCACTTCGTCAACCTCGTCCATTTCGTCCACTTCGGCAAGTTCGTCCACTTCCTCCACTTCCTACACTTACTCCACTTCCTCCACTTCCTCCCCTTCCTCCACTTTGTCCATTTCTTCTACTTCGTCCTCTTAGTCAATTTTATCAACTTCCTCCACTTCCTCCACTTTGCCCACTTCGTCCAGTTCCTCCATTTCCTCCACTTCGTCCACTTCGTCAACGTCATCAACTTCGTCCGCTTCGTTAACTTCGTCCCCTTCCTCCACTTCGTCCAGTTCTTCCACTTCCTCCACATTATCCACTTCCTCCACTTCGTCAACTTCGTCCACTTCGTCTATTTTGTCCACTTCGTCAAGTTCTTCTACTTCCTCCACTTCCCCACTTCCTCCACTTCGTCAAGTTTGACCACTTCCTCCACTTCCTCCACTTCCTTCACTTCCTCCATTTCGTCCACTTCCTCAACATCGTCCATTTCCTCTACTTCCTCCACTTCATTCACTTCATCCACTTCTTCCACTTCGTCAACTTTGTCCACCTCCTCCACTTCGCCCACTTCCTCCACTTTGTCCACTTCGTCAACTTCGTCCACCTTGTCCACTTCGTCTATTTCGTCCACTTCGTCAGATTCGTCCACTTCCTCCACTGACTCCGCTTTGTCCATTTCTTCCACTTCGTCCACTTCGTCCACTTCGTCCACTTCGTCGACTTCGTCGACTTCATCCACTTCGTCCACTTCGTCCACTTACTCCACTTCGTCCATGTCGCCAACTTCGTCAACTTCGTCCACTGCCTCTACTTCGTCCACCTCCTCCACTTCCTCCTCTTCGTCCACTTTCTCCAATTCGTCAACTTCGTCCACTACGTCAACTTCGTTTACTTCGTCCACTTCCTCCACTTCCTCCACCTCCTCCACTTCGTCCACTTCATCCGCTTCGTCCACTTCGTTAAGTTCGTCCACTTCGTCCAGTTCCTCTACTTCCTCCACTTTCTCCACTTCCTCCACTCCTTCACTTCCTCCATTTCGTCCTCTTCCTCCACTTCCTCCACTTCGTCAACTGCTTCCACTTCGTCCATTTCGTCCACTTCGTCAAGTTTGTCCACTTCCTCCGCTTCCTCCACTTGCTCCACTTTGTCCACTTCCTCCACTTCGTCCACTACGTCAACTTCGTCGACATCGTCCACTTCGTCCACTTCGTCCAGTTCTTCCACTTCCTCCACTTCGTCCACATTCTCCACTTCGTCCACTTCCTCCACTTCGTCAAGTTCGTCCACTTCCCGCACTTCCTCCACTTCGTCAAGTTCGTCCACTTCCTCCACTTCCTCCACTTCCTCCACTTCGTCCATTCCTTCCACTTCCTCCACTTCCTCCATTTCGTCCACTTCCTCAACTTCTTCCATTTCTTCCACTTCATTCACTTTCTCAACTTCATCCACTTCGTCGACTTTGTCCACTTCCTCCACTTCGTCTATTTCGTCCACTTCGTCAAGCTCGTCCACTTCCTCCACGTTCTCCACTTCTTTAACTTCCTCCGGTTCCTCCACTTCCTCCACTTCCTTCACTTCCTCCATTTCGTCCACTTCCTCCACTTCCTCAACATCGTTCATTTCCTCTACTTCCTCCACTTCATTCACTTCCTCCACTTCTTCCGCCTCGTCAACTTTGTCCACTTCCTTCACTTTGTCAACTTCGTCCATTTCGTCCACTTCCTCCACTGTTCCACTTCCTCCACTTCCTCCACTTCTTCCACTTCGTACACTTCCTCCACTTCCTCCACTTCGTCAACATCGTCCATTTCCTTTACTTCCTCCACTTCATTCACTTCATCCACTTCTTCCACTTCGGCAACTTTGTCCACTTCCTCGACTTCCTCCACTTCCTCCATTTCGTCCACGTCCTCCACTTCCTCAACATCGTCCATTTCATCCACTTCCTCCACTTCATTCACTTCCTCCACTTTGTCCACTTCGTCAACTTCATCCACTTCGTCCACTTCGTTAGGTTCGTCCACTTCCTCCACTTCGTACACTTCCTCCACTTCGTCCAGTTCGTCCACGTCGTCAACTTCGTCCACTTCGTCCACTTCGTCCACTCCGTACACTTCGTCCACTTCGTCCACTTCGTCCACTTCATCCACTTCCTCCACTTCATCCACTTCGTCTAGTTCGTCAAGTTCCTCCACTTCATCCACTTCCTCTAATTCCTCCACTTCGTCCACTTCCTCCACTTCCTCCACTTCCTCCACTTACTCCACTTCATCCACTTCCTTCACTTCGTCCCCTTCGTCCACTTCCTCAACTTCCTCCACTTCGTCAACCTCGTCTACTTCCTCCACTTCCTCCACTTCCTCCACTTCCTCCACTTCATCCTTTTTGTCCACTTCGTCGACTTCGTCCTCTTCGTGCACCTCCTCCACTTCCTTCACTTCATCCACTTCGTCCACTTCGTCCACTTCGTCAAGTTCGTCCACTTCGTCCAGTTCCTCTGCTTACTCTGCTTCCTCCACTTCCTCCATTTCGTCCCCTTCATCCACTTCTTCCACTTCGTACACTTCGTCCACTTCGTCAACTTTGTCTACTTCGTCCATTTCGTCCACTTCGTCAGGTTTGTCCACTTCCTCCACTTCCTCCATGATGAGTCTATATTTTTTTCACTTCACTTAGTTTATTGTGCTAGATTTAATTAGGGAATTGTGCTTAATTGTCTAGTATTTTTCTGTTTTTGCTAAGTGTGCTTAATTTGATCAGAAATTCTTATTTTGATTAATTTGAATTGTCTGAGCTAATTATTTGTATTAGTAATTGCAGGAAGAATATTGAATAATATTTTTGGACTGAAAGAGAAATTTCTCATCAATTAAATTTTAAATTAAAATGAGAAAGAAAAGTAAAAATTATTATTTTGATTGTGCACACGAAAATGGTTCATGGAAAACGTCCATCAAGGTTCACATAAACGAGATTTTTTTTTAAAACCATCTTTGTTGGAGTGCAAACTACTCACGTGAATGCTTTTCTTTCTAGGTAAGTAATATGTTTGGAGAAAAAAAAACACATGGCCCCGCTAGCTTGAAAAAAAGAAGCCTTTCATTTTTTAGAAAGAAGCCACACGTAAGGAAGCAAATTGTCATCCCTTTTCTATGTAAACAAACATCCAAGAAGCACATGGAGAAGGGGGCCACCACTTTGAAAGTTCACTTCAGTAGCTCCAAACATATCCTAAATTTTATTAAATTAATGTTATTAAAGGGAGTGGTGTCACGGCCCCACACAAAAGAAATGCATTTTGGCTTGAAGAGATGTGCAGGTGTTTCACGGTGTTTTCCCACTCCATAAGCTTTTGGTTTTGATTCTTCAAATGATAAAAAAAAAGGAAGAAGCACACGGACCCTATGGAAAATTCATTTTCTTAAGTATCAAAGCAAAGCTGGAAGAAGTGAAGCCCACGGAATGAAGAGCACACTCATTTAAGGACCAGCAAGCTTGAAGCAGTCCAGCTTTGTCTAGCATCCAGCGAAGCATCATTCATGTCCAGCAGCTTGATGGAAAGAAAAAGCATAAACCATGGAAGCACAGCCACCAGCAGCTGCAACATCCTCCACCAGTACAGCACAAAAGAGGTGTCTCGGCAGGTTTCTCCCATGCAGCAGCAAGCGTCAAATGGAATTGGAGCTGGCTTGGAGAGAGCTTCACGGCCTTTCACGGTCTGCACCCCCACGTTCCAGCAGCATCCTCCCATCCAAAAGCAGATCACGGACCAGCAAAGAAAACTCACGTCCAGCAACTACAAAGTGTGAAGCAAAGGGCTGGATTGAAGGAGATGGTGTGCACTGTTTTATTTCAGCTGGAAGACATGGATGGTTGCAAAGCAAGAAGGAGTATATCAGCTGGTCTACCAAAGAAGAAGAGGTCACGGCTGTGCACAAATTGAAGAAAGGGTGCTGAAGACTTTCACAGACATAACAGTCCAGCACGTTGGGAGATGCAGCAGGGAATTAGTTTTCTTCTTACAACCCAACACACAGCAGCAGCTTACAGATCAACTCACGATGCAGCACAGAAAGTAGAAGTTCACGGCAAAGTGGTGAACAAGATGACAAGAGTAGGTGAAAAATGGAGGGCCCTCACCCTATTTTCTCACGGGAGTAGCTTCAGACTTTGGCTATAAAACAGCACCACCAGAAAATGAAACGGGGAGATTTTAGTGTAGTTTAGGTGTAGTGTAAGAAACTCACGGTCTGGGAGGAGGCTTCTGCCTCTTCCTTTCCTTTTCCAGATTTTCAAACAGTGCATAATGCAATTTCATTTCTGAGCGTGTAGTGTATTCTGAAACAGTTTGTTAGTTTTATTTTGGAATATTATTTTCAAGTATTAAATCTTTTAATGAATTTCATTTTCAATTCTGTGTTTTTATTTTATCTGTTGTATTTTATCGTTTAGCAGTTTCTGCACCGTTAAATTCTGTCATTGTGTTTTACTGGTCATGTTATTTTCAAGAATCGTTTTTACGGTTTATTTTTACTGGAACTATTGGTAAATTTTAATTACACTGTTGTTTTGTCTTCTGCGTATTTACTGTTCTGTGTTTTAATTTTCAACACTGTAATTTTTCCATTGTCTATTTTTACCATTTTTTACCGTTCAGTTTTTACCACTGTAAAAATTTATTTCAGTGTTTTTAAATTCAGTTGTGTTTAATTTTCACTTTTAATTTCAATTTCCGCACACAAAAATCACAAACCCCCCCCCACTTCGTGTTAAATCTAAGACCGAACCACAAATATTGGTCCTTGAGAGACGACCTAGGAGTCACTTCCTAGTACTGTACTGCATTCTTTCATGCACAACTTTTGTGAGCGGTGCGACCCGTTCATCACTCCACTTACTCCACTTTGTCCACGTCGTCAACTTCATCCACTTCGTCCTCTTCGTCCACTTCGTCCACTTCGTCCATTTCGTCCACTTCATCAGGTTTGTCCACTTCCTCCACTTCCTCCACTTACTCCACTTCGTCAAGGAAGTGACTCCTAGGTCGTCTCTCAAGGACCAATTTGGGTTCAGTCTCAGATCACACACGAAGGGGGGGTTTTGAAAATGTTTCATGAATGCAATTTAACTAAAAAAAAATGAAAATTAAACACAACCGAATATAAATAAAACAGAATTTAAAACGTGGAAATAAATTTTTACGACAGTAATACTAAATGGTAAATGACAATAAAATCAGAGAATGCAAAATTCATCAATGCTTGCTTGAAATTAAAACGCTGTAATAATAAATATGCAGAAAAACAGTAAACGGTAAAATAGAACGGATAATAAAAATTAAAACACTTTAACTGAAATGAAATTCATCAAGGATTCAACACTTAAATTAAAATGACTCAACAATGAAGACAAAAATAATATGAGAAAATTGCTCTAATCACTGTGACACACTACTACATTTATGTTATCTCCCTTCAATGCTTCCAACCGTAACCTCTTCACTTCTTCCTTCAAAGAAAAAATACAAATTTCCACCTCTGCACCGTGCACCCACTTTTCCTCTCCAAAGTTGATTTTCTTCTTCCAACATTAACCATTGATTCATCAAAGAAAAAGCATACAAGGTATCTCAAGGTGCTGTACGGATAGTGCACTCCATTCTCCAAGAGAACAATTGATGAGCTTTCTTCCTCCATGAGTGCCGAATGAAGAGTTACATTCAACGTTGGTTTCAAAAAAAAAATGAAAATGCTTTCAACATATCTTAAAGTAATTCACGAGAGAAGAAAAGAAAATGAACCCATGCATCTCCAGCTAGCTATATATTAACGTGTGGTGCTTCCAAAAATCAAAAGCCAAGAACCAAAATTACACCCACCATGCAGCACTCCAGTAATGAAACATTTACTTTACTTTCTAAAAGAAATAGCTTAATGGAAGATACCATCCAAACCATAACATTCCACGGGTTCCACTAAATTAAAATGCACTTTTCATTCAATGAAATTTAAACAACCATTACTCATGAATCCATCATCAAACAACACCAAAGATATGAAATAGAATACTTGGACAGTAAAACATAAGTGAAATGATTCAAATTGCTTCAACCTCTAACAGCAAAACACACTGCATTCAGCTCAACCATTCTCCATTCTCTCCTCCGTGGCGGCTGGAGCTACTCTCACTCCCTGCCCTACACTACCCTACACTACTACGGACTGCCCTCCTCTCCTCTGGACGAACACCCCTTTATCCATGTGTCACGGGTTTTTTTTTTAAAAACCCTCCCATTCTCCGTGCAGGTCTCCCTTTCTTTTCTGGACCGCGTGAAGTCTAGGTGTGTGCTTTCTCCTTTGCTGGCTGCACCTCCAAATTGCTTTTCTCTGCTGGACCGTGAAGCTCCTTCACGCGTGATGCCTCCTGATGTGGGTCGTGCTTCAATTCTTTCTCTCCCGCTGGAATGATGTCCGTGTGTGCTGGATGCTGGACCGTGAACTCCAAATCCCATCCTCCTTGCTTTGGACGTGCTGGACTGCACGTGGAGATAGCTGGCTCGTGTTGCTTCTCCCTCAATGAAGCCCATCTTCAATTGAACGCCCCTTTCTCCCAAGTGGACGTGCACCCCTCTCCACGCACCCCTCTATTTTTTTTCTGGACCGTGTCAGCTGGACAATGCTGGAGCCACCCGTTTGCAAACAATTTCTGGGCTGCGGTGCTTTGAACCAGCTCATAGCCTTTATCCTCTTAAAACACAATTGTGAGATGTGGAGGCCGTGAGCACTCATCAAAAAAAATGTGGCAGCCTTTGCATCTTTTAAAATGAAATGTGCATGTTACTTGCATCCACTAAAAGAAATTAATCCTTGGCTCAATTGTCATTTCTCATGCATCCTCTAAATTTTATCCAATAATTTCCCTGCAATTAATAATACGAATAATTAGCTCAAATAATTCAAATTAATTAAAATTAGAATTTTTGGTCAAATTAAGCACAATTATCAAAAACGGGAAAATACCGGACAATTAAGCACAATTCCCCGATTAAATTCGGTACAATAAACTAAGTGAAGTGAATAAAATATTGACTCATCACACTTCGTCCACTTCCTCCACTTCGTCCACTCATTCCACTTCCTCCACTTCCTACACTTCGTCCACTTCCTCCACTTCGTCCACTTCATCCTTTTTGTCCACTTCGTCGACTTCGTCCTCTTCGTACACTTCCTCCACTTCATCCACTTCGTCCACTTCGTCAAGTTCGTCCACTTCGTCCAGTTCCTCTGCTTCCTCCGCTTCCTCCACTTCCTCCATTTCGTCCTCTTCATCCACTTCCTCCACTTCCTCCACTTCGTCCACTTCGTCCATTTCGTCCACTTCGTCAGGTTTGTCCACTTCCTCCACTTACTCCACTTCGTCCACGTCGTCAACTTCGTCCACTTCGTCCTCTTCGTCCACTTCGTCCACTTCATCCATTTCGTCCATTTCATCCACTTCGTCCACTTCCTTTATTTCCTCCACCTCGTCCCCTTCGTCCTCTTCGTCCACTTCCTCCACTTCCTCAACTTCGTCAAGTTAATCCCCTTCCTCCACTTCGTCCACTTCCTCCATTTCCTTCAGTTCGTCAACTTCTTCCACTTCGTCCACATCCTCCACTTCCTCCATTTCGTCCACTTCCTCCACTTCCTCAACATCGTCCATTTCCTCTACTTCCTCCACTTCATTCACTTCCCCCACTTCTTCCACTTCGTCAACTTTGTTCACTTCCTCCACACTCTCCACTTCGTGAACTTCGTCCACTTCGTACACTTCTTTCACTTCCTCCACTTCCTCCATTTCGTCCACTTCCTCAACATCGTCCATTTCCTCTACTTCCTCCACTTCATTCACTTCATCCACTTCTTCCACTTCGTCAACTTTATCCACTTCCTCCACTTCGTCCACATCCTCCACTTCGTCCAGTTCTTCCACTTCCTTCACATCCTCCACATTCTCCACTTCCTCCACTTCGTCCACGTCCTCCACTTCCTCCACTTCGTCCAGTTCGTCCACTTCCTCCACTTCCTCCATTTCGTCCACTTCCTCAACATCGTCCATTTCATCCACTTCCTCCACTTCATTCAGTTCCTCCACTTTGTCCACTTCGTCAACTTCATCCACTTCGTCCACTTTGTTAGGTTCGTCCACTTCCTCCACTTCCTCCACTTCTTCCACTTTGTCCACTTCGTACACTTCCTCCACTTCTTCCACTTCATCCACTTCATCCACGTCGTCAACTTCGTCCACTTTGTCCACTTCGTCAACTTCATCCACTTCTTCCACTTCGTTAGCTTCGTCCACTTCCTCCACTTTGTCCACTTTGTCCACTTCGTACACTTCCTCCACTTCGTCCACTTCGTCCACGTCGTCAACTTCGTCCACTTCGTCCACTTCGTCCACTTCGTCGACTTCCTCCACTTCATCCACTTCGTCTAGTTTGTCAAGTTCGTCCACTTCCTCTATTTCCTCCACTTCGTCCACTTCCTCTCCACTTCGTCCACTTCCTCCACTTCTTCCACTTCCTCCACTTCCTACACTTCCTCCACTTCATCCACTTCGTCCACTTCATCCTTTTTGTCCACTTCGTCGACTTCGTCCTCTTCGTGCACCTCCTCCACTTCTTCCACTTCATCCACTTCGTCAACCTCGTCTGTTTCGTCCACTTCCTCCACTTCCTCCACTTTTTCCACTTCCTCCACTTCCTACACTTCATCCACTTCTTCCACTTCGTCAACTTTGTCCACTTCCTCCACTTCCTCCACTTCCTCCATTTCGTCCACTTCCTCCACTTCCTCAACATCGTCCATTTCATCCACTTCCTCCACTTCATTCACTTCCTCCACTTTGTCCACTTCGTCAACTTCGTCAACTTCATCCACTTCGTCCACTTCGTTAGGTTCGTACACTTCCTCGAATTTGTCCACGTCGTCAACTTCGTCCACTTCGTCCTCTTCATCCACTTCGTCGACTTCGTCACTTCCTCCACTTCATCCACTTCGTCTAGTTCGTCAAGTTCGTCCACTTCGTCTAGTTCCTCTATTTCCTCCACTTCGTCCGCTTCCTCTCCACTTCGTCCACTTCGTCAACTTCCTCCACTTCTTCCACTTCCTCCACTTCCTATACTTCTTCCACTTCCTCCACTTCCTACACTTCGTCCACTTCCTCCACTTCATCCACTTCAGCCACTTCATCCTTTGTGTCCACTTCGTCGACTTCGTCCTCTTCGTGCACCTCCTCCACTTCTTCCACTTCATCCACTTCGTCAACCTCGTCTGCTTTGTTCACTTCCTCCACTTCCTCCACGTCCTCCACTTCCTCCACTTCTTCCACTTCCTCCACTTCCTACACTTCGTCCACTTCCTCCACTTCGTTCACTTCATCCTTTTTGTCCACTTCGTCGACTTCGTCCTCTTCGTACACTTCCTCCACTTCCTCCACTTCCTCCACTTCATCCACTTCGTCCACTTCGTCAAGTTCGTCCACTTCGTCCAGTTCCTCTACTTCCTCCACTTCGTCCACTTCGTTCACTTCCTCCATTTCGTCCTCTTCATCCACTTCCTCCACTTCCTCCATTTCGTCCACTTCGTCAACTTCGTCCACTTCGTCCACTTCCTTCACTTCCTCCATTTCGTCCTCTTCATCCACTTCCTCTACTTCCTCCACTTCTTCCACTTCCTCCACTTCCTACACTTCATCCACTTCTTCCACTTCGTCAACTTTATCCACTTCCTCCACTTCCTCAACTTCCTCCGTTTCGTCCACTCCCTCCACTTCCTCAACATCGTCCATTTCATCCACTTCCTCCACTTCATTCACTTCCTCCACTTTGTCCACTTTGTCAACTTCATCCACTTCGTCCACTTCGTTAGGTTCGTCCACTTCCTCCACTTCTTCCACTTTGTCCACTTTGTCCACTTCGTACACTTCCTCCACTTCGTCCACGTCGTCAACTTCGTCCACGTCGTCCACTTCGTCTACTTCGTACACTTCGTCCACTTCGTCCTCTCCGTCCACTTCGTCCACTTCGTCACTTCCTCCACTTCATCCACTTCGTCTAGTTCGTCCACTTCCTCTATTTCGTCCTCTTCGTCCACTTCCTCTCCACTTCGTCCACTTCCTCCACTTCCTCCACTTCCTCCACTTCTTCCACTTCCTCCACTTCCTACACTTCATCCACTTCCTCCACTTCCTACACTTCCTCCACTTCATCCTTTTTGTCCACTGCGTCGACTTCGTCCTCTTCGTGCACCTCCTCCACTTCTTCCACTTCATCCACTTCGTCAACCTCGTCTGCTTCGTTCACTTCCTCCACTTCCTCCACTTCCTCCACTTCCTCCACTTCCCCCACTTCTTCCACTTCCTCCACTTCCTACACTTCGCCCACTTCCTCCACTTCGTTCACTTCGTTCACTTCATCCTTTTTGTCCACTTCGTCGACTTCGTCCTCTTCGTACACTTCCTCCACTTCCTCCACTTCATCCACTTCGTCCACTTCGTCAAGTTCGTCCACTTCGTCCAGTTCCTCTACTTCCTCCACTTCGTCCACTTCCTTCACTTCCTCCATTTCGTCCTCTTCATCCACTTCCTCCACTTCCTCCATTTCGTCCACTTCGTCAACTTCGTCCACTTCCTTCACTTCCTCCATTTCGTCCTCTTCATCCACTTCCTCTACTTCCTCCACTTCTTCCACTTCCTCCACTTCCTCCACTTCATCCACTTCTTCCACTACGTCAACTTTATCCACTTCCTCCACTTCCTCCACTTCCTCCGTTTCGTCCACTTCCTCCACTTCCTCAACATCGGCCATTTCATCCACTTCCTCCACTTCATTCACTTCCTCCACTTTGTCCACTTCGTCAACTTCATCCACTTCGTCCACTTCGTCCACGTCGTCAACTTCGTCCAATTCGTCTACTTCGTACACTTCGTCCACTTCGTCCTCTTCGTCCACTTCGTCGACTTCGTCACTTCCTCCACTTCATCCACTTCGTCTAGTTCGTTCACTTCCTCTATTTACTCCTCTTCGTCCACTTCCTCTCCACTTCGTCCACTTCCTCCACTTCGTCCACTTCCTCCACTTCTTCCACTTCCTCCACTTCCTACACTTCATCCACTTCCTCCACTTCCTACACTTCCTCCACTTCATCCTTTTTGTCCACTGCGTCGACTTCGTCCTCTTTGTGCACCTCCTCCACTCCCTCCACTTCATCCACTTCGTCAACCTCGTCTGCTTCTTCCACTTCCTCCACTTCCTCCACTTCCTGTACTTCCTCCACTTCCTCCACTTCCTCCACTTCATTCACTTCGTCCACTTCCTCCACTTCATCCACTTCTTCCACTATGTCAACTTTGTCCACTTCCTCCACCTCCTCCACTTCCTCCATTTCGTCCACTTCCTCCACTTCCTCAACATCGTATTTTTCATCCACTTCCTCCACTTCATGCACTTCCTTCAACTTCGTCAATTTCATCCACTTCGTCCACTTCGTTAGGTTCGTCCACTTCCTCCACTTCCTCCACTTCTTCCACTTTGTCAACTTTGTCCACTTCGTACATTTCCTCCACTTCGTCCACTTCGTCCACGTCGTCAACTTCGTCCACTTCGTCCACTTCGTACACTTCGTCCACTTTGTCCACTTCGTCCTCTTCGTCCACTTCGTCGACTTCGTCTACTTCCTCCACTTCATCCACTTCGTCTAGTTCGTCAAGTTCGTCAACATCGTCCACTTCCTCTATTTCCTCCACTTCGTCCACTTCCTCTCTACTTCGTCCACTTCGTCCACTTCCTCCACTTCATCCACTTCCTTCACTTCGTCCTCTTCGTCCACTTCCTCCACTTCGTCAACCTCGTCTACTTCCTCCACTTCCTCCACTTCCTCCACTTAATCCACTTCTTCCACTTCCTCCACTTCCTCCACTTCGTCCACTTCCTCCACTTCCTACACTTCGTCCACTTCCTCCACTTCATCCACTTTGTCCACTTCATCCTTTTTGTCCACTTCGTCGACTTCGTCCTCTTCGTGCACCTCCTCCACTTCCTCCATTTCATCCACTTCGTCAACCTCGTCTGCTTCATCCACTTCCTCCACTTCCTCCACTTCCTACACCTCTTCCACTTCCTCCACTTCCTACACTTCGTCCACTTCGTCCACTTCGTTCACTTCGTTCACTTCATCCTTTTTGTCCACTTCGTCGACTTCGTCCTCTTCGTACACTTCCTCCACTTCCTCCACTTCATCCACTTCGTCCACTTCGTCAAGTTCGTCCACTTCGTCCAGTTCCTCTACTTCCTCCACTTCGTCCACTTCCTTCACTTCCTCCATTTCGTCCTCTTCATCCACTTCCTCCACTTCGTCCACTTCGTCAACTTCGTCCACTTCGTCAGGTTTGTCCACTTCCTCCACTTACCTCACTCCGTCCACGTCGTCAACTTCGTCCACTTCGTCCTCTTCGTCCACTTCGTCGACTTCGACCACTTCCTCCACTTCGTCCACTTCATCAAGTTCGTCCATTTCGTCCACTTCCTCTATTTCCTCCACTTCGTCCTCTTTGTCCACTTCCTCCACTTCCTCCACTTCCTCAACTTCGTCAAGTTTGTCCCCTTCATCCACTACGTCCACTTCCTCAACTTCCTTCACTTCGTCAACTTCTTCCACTTCCTCCACTTCCTCCACTTCCTCCACTTCCTCCACTTCCTCCATTTCGTCCACTTCTTCCACTTCCTCAACATCATCCATTTCCTTTACTTCCTCCAGTTCATTCACTTCCTCCACTTCTTCCTCTTCGTCAACTTTGTCCACTTCTTCCTCTTCCTCCATTTCGTCCACTTCGTCAACTTCGTCCACTTCGTCAACTTCGTCTATTTCGTCAACTTCCTCCACTGCCTCCACTTGGTCCACTTCCTCCACTTCCTCCACTTCCTCCACTTCGTACACTTCTTCCATTTCCTCCTCTTCCTGCATTTCCTCCATTTCGTCCACTTCCTCCACTTCCTCTACTTCTTCCACTTCGTCAACTTTGTCTATTTCGTCCACTTCCTCCACTGCCTCCACTTAGTCCACTTCCTCCACTTCCTCCACTTGGTCCACTTCGTCAACTTCGTCCACCTTGTCCACTTTGTCCATTTCGTCCACTTCGTCAGGTTCGTCCACTTCCTCCACTTACTCCACTTTGTCCACTTCCTACACTTCGTCCACTTCCTCCACTTCATCCACTTCAGCCACTTCATCCTTTGTGTCCACTTCGTCGACTTCGTCCTCTTTGTGCACCTCCTCCACTTCTTCCACTTCATCCACTTCGTCAACCTCGTCTGCTTCGTTCACTTCCTCCACTTCCTCCACTTCTTCCACTTCCTCCACTTCCTCCACTTCCTCCACTTCCTCCACTTCGTCCACTTCATCCTTTTTGTCCACTTCGTCGACTTCGTCCTCTTCGTACACTTCCTCCACTTCCTCCACTTCATCCACTTCGTCCACTTCGTCAAGTTCGTCCACTTCGTCCAGTTCCTCTACTTCCTCCACTTCGTCCACTTCCTTCGCTTCCTCCATTTCGTCCTCTTCATCCACTTCCTCCACTTCCTCCACTTCCTCCATTTCGTCCACTTCGTCAACTTCGTCCACTTCGTCCACTTCCTTCACTTCCTCCATTTCGTCCTCTTCATCCACTTCCTCTACTTCCTCCACTTCTTCCACTTCCTCCACTTCCTACACTTCATCCACTTCTTCCACTTCGTCAACTTTATCCACTTCCTCCACTTCCTCAACTTCCTCCGTTTCGTCCACTCCCTCCACTTCCTCAACATCGTCCATTTCATCCACTTCCTCCACTTCATTCACTTCCTCCACTTTGTCCACTTCGTCAACTTCATCCACTTCGTCCACTTCGTTAGGTTCGTCCACTTCCTCCACTTCTTCCACTTTGTCCACTTTGTCCACTTCGTACACTTCCTCCACGTCGTCAACTTCGTCCACTTCGTCCACTTCGTCTACTTCGTACACTTCGTCCACTTCGTCCTCTCCGTCCACTTCGTCGACTTCGTCACTTCCTCCACTTCATCCACTTCGTCTAGTTCGTCCACTTCCTCTATTTCGTCCTCTTCGTCCACTTCCTCTCCACTTCGTCCACTTCCTCCACTTCGTCCACTTCCTCCACTTCTTCCACTTCCTCCACTTCCTACACTTCATCCACTTCCTCCACTTCCTACACTTCCTCCACTTCATCCTTTTTGTCCACTGCGTCGACTTCGTCCTCTTCGTGCACCTCCTCCACTTCTTCCACTTCATCCACTTCGTCAACCTCGTCTGCTTCGTTCACTTCCTCCACTTCCTCCACTTCCTCCACTTCCTCCACTTTCCCCACTTCTTCCACTTCCTCCACTTCTTACACTTCGTCCACTTCCTCCACTTCGTTCACTTCGTTCACTTCATCCTTTTTGTCCACTTCGTCGACTTCGTCCTCTTTGTACACTTCCTCCAATTCCTCCACTTCATCCACTTCGTCCACTTCGTCAAGTTCGTCCACTTCGTCCAGTTCCTCTACTTCCTCCACTTCGTCCACTTCCTTCACTTCCTCCATTTCGTCCTCTTCATCCACTTCCTCCACTTCCTCCATTTCGTCCACTTCGTCAACTTCGTCCACTTCGTCCACTTCCTTCACTTCCTCCATTTCGTCCTCTTCATCCACTTCCTCTACTTCCTCCACTTCTTCCACTTCCTCCACTTCCTACACTTCATCCACTTCTTCCACTACGTCAACTTTATCCACTTCCTCCACTTCCTCCACTTCCTCCAATTCCTCCGTTTCGTCCACTTCCTCCACTTCCTCAACATCATCCATTTCATCCACTTCCTCCACTTCATTCACTTCCTCCACTTTGTCCACTTCGTCAACTTCATCCACTTCGTCCACGTCGTCAACTTCGTCCAATTCGTCTACTTCGTACACTTCGTCCACTTCGTCCTCTTCGTCCACTTCGTCGACTTCGTCACTTCCTCCACTTCATCCACTTCGTCTAGTTCGTCCACTTCCTCTATTTCCTCCTCTTCGTCCACTTCCTCTCCACTTCGTCCACTTCCTCCACTTCGTCCACTTCCTCCACTTCTTCCACTTCCTCCACTTCCTACACTTCATCCACTTCCTCCACTTCCTACACTTCCTCCACTTCATCCTTTTTGTCCACTGCGTCGACTTCGTCCTCTTTGTGCACCTCCTCCACTCCCTCCACTTCATCCACTTCGTCAACCTCGTCTGCTTCTTCCACTTCCTCCACTTCCTCCACTTCCTGTACTTCCTCCACTTCCTCCACTTCCTCCACTTCATTCACTTCGTCCACTTCCTCCACTTCATCCACTTCTTCCACTATGTCAACTTTGTCCACTTCCTCCACCTCCTCCACTTCCTCCATTTCGTCCACTTCCTCCACTTCCTCAACATCGTATTTTTCATCCACTTCCTCCACTTCATGCACTTCCTTCAACTTCGTCAACTTCATCCACTTCGTCTACTTCGTTAGGTTCGTCCACTTCCTCCACTTCCTCCACTTCTTCCACTTTGTCAACTTTGTCCACTTCGTACATTTCCTCCACTTCGTCCACTTCGTCCACGTCGTCAACTTCGTCCACTTCGTCCACTTCGTACACTTCGTCCACTTTGTCCACTTCGTCCTCTTCGTCCACTTCGTCGACTTCGTCTACTTCCTCCACTTCATCCACTTTGTCTAGTTCGTCAAGTTCGTCAACATCGTCCACTTCCTCTATTTCCTCCACTTCGTCCACTTCCTCTCTACTTCGTCCACTTCGTCCACTTCCTCCACTTCATCCACTTCCTTCACTTCGTCCTCTTCGTCCACTTCCTCCACTTTGTCAACCTCGTCTACTTCCTCCACTTCCTCCACTTCCTCCACTTAATCCACTTCTTCCACTTCTTCCACTTCCTCCACTTCTTCCACTTCCTCCACTTCCTACACTTCGTCCACTTCCTCCACTTCATCGACTTTGTCCACTTCATCCTTTTTGTCCACTTCGTCGACTTCGTCCTCTTCGTGCACCTCCTCCACTTCCTCCATTTCATCCACTTCGTCAACCTCGTCTGCTTCGTCCACTTCCTCCACTTCCTCCACTTCCTCCACCTCTTCCACTTCCTCAACTTCCTACACTTCGTCCACTTCGTCCACTTCGTTCACTTCATCCTTTTTGTCCACTTCGTCGACTTCGTCCTCTTCGTACACTTCATCCACTTCCTCCACTTCATCCACTTCGTCCACTTCGTCAAGTTCGTCCACTTCGTCCAGTTCCTCTACTTTCTCCACTTCGTCCACTTCCTTCACTTCCTCCATTTCGTCCTCTTCATCCACTTCGTCCACTTCGTCCACTTCCTCTAATTCCTCATCATCGTCCATTTCCTCTAATTCCTCCACTTCATTCACTTCATCCACTTCTTCCACTTCGTCAACTTTGTCCACTTCCTCCACTTCCTCCACTTGCTCCACTTCGTCTACTTCGTCCACTTCGTCAACTTCGACCACTTCCTCCACTTCTACAACATCGTCCACTTCTTGCACTTCCTCCACTTCATTCACTTCCTGAACTTCTTCCCCTTCGTCAACATCGTCCACTTCGTCCACCTCGTCAACTTCGTCCACTTCGTCCATTTCGTCCACTTCGTCAACTTCGTCCACTTCCTCCACTTCCTACACTTCCTCCACTTCCTCCACTTCCTCCCCTTCCTCCCCTTCCTCCACTTTGTCCACTTCGTCTACTTCGTCCACTTCATCAACTTCGTCAACTACCTCCACTTCCTCCACATCGCCCACTTCGTCCACTTTGTTTACTTCGTCCACTTCGTCAACTTCATCCACTTCCTCCACTTCATCCACTTCGTCAAGTTCGTGCACTTCGTCCACTTCCTCTATTTCGTCCACTTCCTCCACTTCCTCCACTTCGTAAACTTTGTCAGGTTCGTCCACTTCCTCCAATTCCTCCACTTCGTCAAGTTCTTCTACTTCCTCCACTTCCTCCACTTCCTCCACTTCCTCCATTTCGTCCTCTTGCTCGACTTCCTCATCATCGTCCATTTCCTCTAATTCCTCCACTTCATTCACTTCATCCACTTCTTCCACTTCGTCAACTTTCTCCACTTCCTCCACTTCCTCCACTTACTCCACTTCGTCAACTTCGTCCACTTCGTTAGGTTCGTCCACTTCCTCCAATTCCTCCACTTACTCCACTTTGTCCACTTCGTCCACTTCTTCCACTTCGTCCACTACGTCCACTTCGTCGACTTCGTCCCCTTCCTCCACTTCGTCCATTTTGTCCACTTCGTCAAGTTTTTCCACTTCCTCCACTTCGTCCACTTCGTCCACTTTGTCCACTTCGGCAACTTCGTCCACTTCATTCACTTCCTCCACTTCGTCCACTTCGTCAACTTCGTCCACTTCGTCAAGTTCGTGCACTTCGTCCATTTCGTCCACTTCGTCAAGTTCGTCCACTTCCTCCACTTCCTCCACTTCGTCCACTTCGTCAACTTCGTCAAATTCGGCCACTTCGTCCACTTCATGCACTTCCTCCACTTCGTCTAGTTCTTTCACTTCCTCGACTATGTCCACGTTCTCGACTTCCTCCACTTCGTCAACTTCGTCCATTTCGTCCACTTTGTCAAGTTCGTCCACTTCCTCCACTTCGTCAAGTTCGTCCACATCGTCCACTTCGTCAACTTTGTCTACTTCGTCCACTTCCTCCACTACGTCCAGGTCCTCCACTTCGTCCACTACTTCCACTTCCTCCACTTCCTCCACTTCCTCCACTTCGTCCATTTCGTCCTCTTCCTCCTCTTCGTCAACTTTGTCGACTTCGTCCTCTTCATCTACATTGTCCACTTCCTCCATTTCATCCACTACGTCCACTTCGTCAAGTTCGTCCACTTCCTCTACTTCCTCCACTTCCTCCACTACGTCCACTTCCTCCACTTCGTCCACTTCCTCCACTTTGTCCACTTCCTTCACTTCGTCCACTTCCTCCACTTCGACCACTTCGTCCACTTCCTCCTCCTTGTCCACTTCGTCGACTTCGTCGTCTTAGTCCACTTCGTCCACTTCCTCCACTTCGTCCACTTCGTCAACTTCGTCCACCTGCTCTACTTCCTCAACATCGTCCATTTCGTCTAATTCCTCCACTTCATTCACTTCATCATCCACTTCTTCTACTTCGTCAACTTCGTCCACTTCCTCCACTTCGTCCAGTTCCTCCAATTCGTCCAGTTCTTCCACTTCCTCCACTTCCTCCACATTCTCCACTTCCTCCACTTCGTCAACTTCGTCCACTTCGTCCATTTCCTCCACTTCGTCAAGTTGTTCTACTTCCTCCACTTCCTCCACTTCCTCCACATTCTCCACTTCCTCCACTTCGTCAAGTTCGTGCACTTCGTCCATTTCGTCCACTTCGTCAAGTTCGTCCACTTCCTCCACTTCCTCCACTTCGTCCACTTCGTCCACTTCGTCAACTTCGTCAAATTCAGCCACTTCGTCAACTTCATCCACTTCCTCCACTTCGTCTAGTTCTTTCACTTCCTCGACTTTGTCCACGTTCTCGACTTCCTCCATTTCGTCAACTTCATCCATTTCGTCCACTTTGTCAAGTTCGTCCACTTCCTCCACTTCGTCAAGTTCGTTCACATCGTCCACTTCGTCAACTTTGTCTACGTCGTCCACTTCCTCCATGATAACAGTTGAAAAACTGTTATTTTCATGCTTAAAATTGATACTAAAAGCAACCTTTAGACTTAAAAACTAGCTTGAAATCATGCTTTTATCTATATTTTCATAAATATGAGAGCTGGACAGGTTTATGCTTGATTTAAGTGTTTTTGTGCAGGTTTTAAGGTGAATTTAGTGAAAGAAGTGAAGAAAGAGAGAGATGGAATCAGAAAAGGAATCAAAGACTGCAAAAGGAGAAGCCGAAAGCACCGCTCAGCGGCATTTTACCGCTGAGCGGCACTCAGGAGGTCACGGGAGGTCCGCTGAGGGGCAAACTGGCCGTTGAGGGGAAGAAAAGGGAAGCGCAGTCACCGCTGAGCGGTATTTACCGCTGAGCGCCATTCTTAATGGGCTTGGACTTGTTTTCTGGCACTTTTATGGGCTTGGGCTTAGATCTTTTGTAATTTTAGAATAGTATTTAAGGACTTGCACGTCCTAGAATTAGTATCTTTGGCAAAAACGAGGCAAACACTCTCTCTTCCACCCCTTTGAAGGAGGATCTTGGATGCTCAGGCTACCTCTTCACCTTTTTAGGCTTTATTCTTTCATTCTTTCATTGATATTCATCTAGGTTCACCATGAATATGGTGAACTAAACCTTGTATGTTTGTTGGGGAATCAGTGTAATCTCTTGAAGCTCTCATATATGGAATCTATGCTTGCATCTTTTAATTAAGATTTATGCTTTCTTTCATCATTAGTTAGGGTTTTTCCTCTTTGCTTAATGCTTGCATGGTTTAACTCATTCGATGCATGATTATTGGTTTTGTCGATACGGGCACGTACGGGGGAGTCTAGATCCGGGGAATTTCTCCCAATATTATATTGGTTGTCGTTAAGCTCCTGCACTTATGAACTGATAATTAGGAATGCTAGGAATTGTATGAACTCGTGATTAGGGAGAAGCCATCTAGAATGGTACTTTAGAGAGTGGCATTAACAATGATGATTTGAATGTGGAATTCCTAAAAGATATGAGAGTGGATGAGATGAAATTGACCCCCAACAACATATTCATTCATATATTTCATTGAAAGTGTTTATCTTTTGCTTTTGCCATTGATCAAAAACTCATGCATACATGTTTATTTTCTGTCTTGCATATTAAACTTCAAATATTTCGTTCTTAAGTCTTAGCTAATCAACAAACCACATAACTAAACTAGGCCGTGAGTCCTTTGGGAAGAACGATACTTGGTCTTACCAAGTTTATTACTTGAACGATTCGGTCATACTTGCCGATTGTGAAACAAGTTTGTGACATCATATTTTGGTGATCATAAATTCGTCCACCACTCCACTACGTCCAGTTCCTCCACTTCGTCCACTTCCTTCCCTTTGTCCACTTCGTCAACTTCGTCTACTTCCTCCACTTCCTCCACTTCCTTCACTTCGCCCACTTCGTCCACTTCTTCGACTTCGTCCACTTCCTCCACTTCGTCCACTTCCTCCTCTTCGTCCACTTCGTCGACTTCGTCCTCTTCGTCCACTTCCTCCACTTCGTCCACTTCATCAAGTTCGTCCACTTCCTCTACTTCCACCACTACCTCCACTACCTCCACTTCCTCCACTTCCTTCACTTCGTCCACTTCCTCCACTTCCTTCACTTCCTCCACTTCCTCCACTTCCTCCACTTCTTCCACTTCGTCCACTTCCTCCTCTTCGTCCACTTCCTCCTCTTCGTCCACTTCCTCCACTTCCTTCACTTCCTCCACTTCGTCCTCTTCGTCCACTTCCTCCACTTCGTCCACTTCGTCAACTTTGTCTACTTTGTCCACTTCCTCCACTACGTCCAGTTCCTCCACTTCGTCCACTTCCTTCACTTTGTCCACTTCGTCAACTTCGTCTACTTCCTCCACTTCCTCCACTTCCTTCACTTCCTCCACTTCCTTCACTTCGCCCACTTCTTCCACTTCGTCCACTTCGTCCACTTCCTCCTCTTCGTCCACTTCGTCCACTTCGTCCACTTCGTCCTCTTCGTCCACTTCCTCCACTTCCTCCACTTCGTCCACTTCATCAAGTTCGTCCACTTCCTCTACTTCCACCACTACCTCCACTTCGTCCACTTCCTCCACTTCCTTCACTTCGTCCACTTCCTCCACTTCTTCCACTTCGTCCACTTCCTCCTCTTCGTCCACTTCCTCCTCTTCATCCACTTCCTCCACTTCCTCCACTTCATCCTCTTCGTCCACTTCGTCCACTTCGTCAACTTTGTCTACTTCGTCCACTTCCTCCACTACGTCCAGTTCCTCCACTTCGTCCACTACTTCCACTTCCTCCACTTCCTCCACTTCCTCCACTTCGTCCACTTCGTCCATTTCGTCCACTTCGTCCACTTCCTCCTCTTCGTCAACTTTGTCGACTTCCTCCTCTTCATCTACATCCTCCACTTCCTCCATTTCATCCACTTCGTCCACTTCGTCAAGTTCGTCCACTTCCTCTACTTACTCCACTACGTCCACTTCCTCCATTATGTCCACTTCCTTCACTTCGTCCACTTCCTCCACTTCGACCACTTCGTCCGCATCCTCCTCTTTGTCCACTTCGTCGACTTCGTCGTCTTAGTCCACTTCCTCCACTTCGTCCACTTCGTCCACTTCCTCCACTTCCTCCACTTCGTCAACTTCGTCCACTTCCTTCACTTCCTCAACATCGTCCACTTCTTGCACTTCCTCCGCTTCATTCACTTCCTGAACTTCTTCCACTTCGTCAACATCGTCCACTTCCTCCACTTCGTCCACTTCGTCCATTTCGTCCACTTCGTCAACTTCGTCAACTTCCTCCACTTCCTCCACTTACTCCACTTTGCCTACTTCGTCCACTTCCTCCACTTCCTGTCGTCAACGTCGTCAACTTCGTCCACTTCCTCGACTTCGTCCAGTTCTTCCACTTCCTCCACTTCCTCCACATTCTCCACTTCCTCCACTTCGTCAACTACGTCCAGTTCGTCCATTTCATCCACTTCCTCAAGTTCTTCTACTTCCTCCACTTCCTCTATTTCGTTCACTTGCTCTACTTCCTCAACCTCGTCCATTTCCTCTAGTTCCTCCACTTCATTCACTTCATTCACTTCATCCACTTCTTCCACTTCGTCAACTTCGTCCACTTCCTCCACTTCGTCCAGTTCTTCCACTTCCTGCACTTCCTCCACATTCTCCACCTCCTCCAATTCGTAAACTTCGTCCACCTCATGCATTTCATCCACTTCGTCAAGTTCTTCTACTTCCTCCACTTCCTCCACTTCCTCCATTTCGTCCACTTGCTCGACTTCATCAACATCGTCCATTTCCTCTAATTCCTCCACTTCATCCACTTCTTCCACTTCGTCCACTTTGTCTACTTCCTCCACTTCCTCCACTTCGTCCATTTCGTCCACTTCGTCAAGTTCGTCCATTTCCTCCAATCCCTCCACTTACTCCACTTTGGCCACTTCGTCCACTTCTTCCACTTCGTCCACTTCGTCAACTTCGTATACTTCGTCCCCTTCCTCCACTTCGTCCATTTGGTCCACTTCGTCAAGTTCGTCAACTTCCTCCATTTCTTCCACTTTGTCCACTTCCTCCACTTCGGCAACTTCGTCAAGTTTCTCCATTTCGTCCACTTCGTCCACTTCTTCCACTTCCTCCACTTCATCCACTTCGTCCATTTCCTCCACTTCGTCCACGTAGCCTACTTCATCCACTTCGTCCACTTCGTCAACTTCGTGCACTTCGTCCACTTCGTGCACTTCGTCAACTTCGTTCACTTCGTCCACTTCCTCCACTTCCTCCACTTCGCCCACTTCTTCATCTTCTTCGTCCACTTCGTCCACTTCGTCCAATTCGTCAACTTCGTCAAGTTCGTCCCTTCGTCCATTCGTCCACCTCGTCAAGTTCGTCCCTTCGTCCACTTCGTCACCTTCGTCCACTTCGTCTCCACTTCGTCACCTTCTTCCACTTCGTCCACTTCCTCTACATTGTCCACTTCCGACAGTTCTTCCACTTCGTCAATCCCATCCACTTCCTCCACTTCCTCCACTTCATCCACTTCGTCCATTTCGTCCACTTCGTCAAGTTCGTCCACTTCCTCCACTTTGTCCACTTTAACCACTTCGTCCACTTTGGCAACTTCGTCAACTTCCTCCACTTCCTCCACTTCGTCTACTTCCATCACTTCGTCCACTTCGTCAACTTCGGCCATTTCTCAACTTCGTCCACTTCGTCCAGTTCTTCAACTTCCTCCACTTTGTCCACATTCTCAAGTTCCTCCACCTCGTAAACTTCCTCCACTTCGTCCATTTCGTCCACTTCGTCAACTTCGTCCACTTCCTCCACTTCCTCAACATCGTCCATTTCCTCCACTTCCTCCACTCCATTCACTTCTTCCACTTCATCCACTTCGTCAACTTTGTCCACTTCCTCCACTTCCTCCACTTCGACCACTTCGTCAACTTCGTCAGCTTCGTCCACTTCGTCAAGTTCGTCCACTTCCTCCACTCTGTCCATTTCGTCCACTTCGTCAGCCTCGTCAACTTCGTCAACTTTGTCCACATCGTCCACTTCCTCCACTTCCTCCACTTCTTCCACTTCCTTCACTTCGTCCACTTCGTCCTCTTCGTCCACTTCCTCCACTTCGTCCACTTCGTCCACTTCGTCCACTTCGTCAACTTCGTCTACTTCGTCCAGTTCCTTGATAACAGTTGAAAAACTGTTATTTTAATGCTTAAAAGTGATACTAAAAGCAACCTTTAGACTTAAAAACTAGCTTGAAATCATGTTGTTATCTATATTTTCATAAATATGAGAGCTGGACAGGTTTATGCTTGATTTGAGTGTTCTTGTGCAGGTTTTAAGGTGAATTTGGTGAAAGAAGTGAAGAAGGAGAGAGATGACATTAGAAAAGATAAGAAAGAGTGCAAAAAGAGAAGCCGAAAGCACCGCTCAGCGGTATTTTACCGCTGAGCGGCACTCAGGAGGTTGCGGGAGTCACGCTGAGGGGCAAACTGGCCGCTGAGGGGAAGAAAAGTGAAGCGTAGTTACCGCTGAGCGGCACTTTTTGGGCTTGGGCTTTTGTAATCTTTTGTAACTCTAGAATAGTGTATAAGGACTTGCACGTCCTAGGGGTTAGTATCTTTGGCAGAAACGAGGCAAACACTCTCTCTTCCACCCCTTTGAAGGAGGATCTTGGATGCTCAGGCTACCTCTTCACCTTTATTGGGTTTATTCTTTCATTCTTTCATTATTGTTCATCTAGGTTCACCATGAATATGGTGAACTAAACCTTGTATGTTTGTTGGGGAATCAATGTAATCTCTTGAAGCTCTCATATATGGAATCTATGCTTACATCTTTTAATTAAGACTTATGCTTTCTTTCATCATTAGTTAGGGTTTTTCCTCTTTGCTCAATGCTTGCATAGTTTAACTCATTCCATGCATGATTATTGGTTTTGTCGATACGGGCACGTATGGGGAAGTCTAGATCCGGGGAATTTCTCCCAATATTATACTGACAATATTATATTGGTTGTTGTTAAGCTCCTGCACTCATGAACTAATCATTAGGAATGCTAGGAATTGTATGAACTCGTGATTAGGGAGAAGCCATCTAGAATGGTACATTAGAGAGTGGCATTAACAATGATGATTTGAATGTTGAACTCCTAAAATATATGAGAGTGGATGAGATGAAATTGACCCCCAACAACATATTCATCCATATAATTCATTGAAAGTGTTTATCTTTTGCTTTTGCCATTGATCAAACTTCATGCATACATGTTTATTTTCTGTCTTGCATATTAAAATTTAAATATTTCGTTTGTAAGTCCTAGCTAATCAACAAATCACATAACTAAACTAGGCCGTGAGTCCTTTGGGAAGAACGATACTTGGTCTTACCAAGTTTATTACTTGAACGATTCGGTCATACTTGCCGATTGTGAAACAAGTTTGTGACATCATATTTTGGTGCTCATAAATTTGTCCATCAAGTTTTTGGCGCCGTTGCCGGGGACTCGTGGTTTAACTGGTTAATTTGTGTGATTATTGATTATCTTTGACTTTAATTTTGAATTTCTGTTTTTATTTTCTGTATTTATTTTTTCGGTTTTTATTAGATTAGATTAGATTTTATTTTATCTTATTTGATTTTATTAGATTAGATTTAGATTAGATTTTATTTTTAGATTAGATTTTATTTTATTTTTAGATTAGATTTTGTTTTATCTTATTAGATTAGATTAGATTTGATTTGATTTTATTTTATCTTCTTATCTTCTGAATCTTTTATCTTCTATCTTCTAAATCTTTTATCTTCTTATCTTCTGAATCTTTTATCTTTTTATCTTCTGAATATATATCTTCTCCTATATCTTTTTGTGCTAACAAATATTTTCTAGAGTTTTGTGCCTAATGTTTGCAGGATGCAATTCGGTCAAGAATTTAACTATATGGGCACTCAATTCTTCCAAGGTCAACAAAGGAAAGCAAGAGATCTCATCTTTCAGGCAAGGCATGTGATCAGAGGGTCGCTCCTCCCAACAAAGCATGAAGACCGAACGGTCCAACCGATGATCGAACGATCTCTAAAAAAAAAGTGGAGAAATTGGAATTGTAAGAAGTTAAAGAACCCGAACAGAGCAAACAACATAGAGGACGAAAACAGGAAACTAAATGGTCCTAACAAGATGTGGGAACTAATTAAATTGCAACAGAGGAATTAGAAACACGCATAAATGCACATTGGTTGCTGAATCAAATGATGAGCTTAGGTAAGAATTGCAAGAGTGAAACATCATTATAAAATAAAATCAAATTTTAATGCAAAGAAATGCTTAGACCAATTAAATGCAGCGGAGGAATCATCAATTGCAATTGTCCTATTAAAATGCAGCTATTAAACTAGAGAAACAATAAAGTGCTCATTGTGGTCCCAGAGCACCAACGCACATCCATTCACTATGTAATATAAAAATAGCTTTAGTCAAATTTGAAGACACTTCTGGACAAAATCATGGGCACAATCCAATTAAATAAAATAAATCTCCATCACCGAGTCAATCTTCTACATGTGTTGGAATAATAAAAACCGAGAGCACTTCTTCCTCCAATTCGCATGCCTCCCATCTCAACTCCGTGGCGGCTCTCCCTCATACAAATCACACGTGCTGCCACCTACTAAATTAAATTAAAATGCTATAAAGGAAAACTGAGCTACTACTCTAAAGAAAGAAACACTCGTTTCTTGTTGCTGTGACCGAGAGATTAAAACGAAAACATGTGTCTCTTCCTTTATTCCAAAATTGAAATCAGTGCCAGTAAAATGAAAGTAAACATTTTTTTTCTTTTATCCAAAGCCAACAAGAGTGAATATGAATGTATCAGCGTGCACAAGTAAAGCAAAAATGAGAAAAGAAAGTGTGGAGGCTACTGCTCACAACGTGCTGGATGCAGCAGCTCAAGCCAAGAAAAGAAAAAAAATGAATCTCTCTCTCCAGGATGCAGCGTGTGCTGCTTCCCTTCTCTTCCTCCAGCCGAGAGCTCCCTGTTCCAATGTGTGTAGCCCTATTTCTTCTCTACCTCTCCTGGACCATGTGCTGGATGCACCCCCTTCTTCTCCTCAACGTGGCAGCTGGACCGTGAATGCCATCCGTTCTCAAGTGTGGACGTGGCTGTGCTGGACGTGGAGCTCTTCACATGAAGAAGTGCATCCCCCGTTTCTCCCCAAAGCTGGACTTGCTGGATGCACCCCCCGTGGAGGCCGGATGTGGGCCGTGCTGGACGTAGCTGCTTCGTGTGCACCCCCTCTCCTAGCTGGTTGCTGGTACTGGACGTGGCAGTGTGCGTGATGACTTGGGCGCCCTGCTGCCAGCGTGTGCTTCTTTTTAGAAGGTTCAGATCTCGTTGCTTCCCTCTCATTCCAGGACGTAGCAGCTGGACTTCCCTTCCTGTACACCAGGCCGTGGCAGCAATTCTCCAAGGATCCAGCACCGTAAGCTTGTTGAACGCGTGAAGCTTGCTGGGCCGACGTGTGCTTCTGTCCACGTGAAGCCGCTTCTGCTGGACTGTGCAGGCCGTGCTTCAAGATTCATTACCGAGTGCACCTCCTGGACGCTGCTGTTGGACCGAGATGCTCCTAGACGTGCAACCCATCCAAGCTTCTTCATCTGCTGCTGCTTATTGTTGCTGCACCTCCTAATCTCTCCAACCACACACCTAAAGCCCATCTATGCTGGACTTGTTTTCCTCAGGACCGTGGCATCCTTTTTTTCTCTTCCAGCACCACCTCATTTCTTAAATCCACACCTCTCTTTCATTTTATTTCAAAATATATTTGATGTGGCATTTTCTTTTGACCTCCAAATGTCCCAAATAATATCCAACAATTTCCCTACAATTAATAATGCAAATAATTAGTCCAAATAATTCAAATTAATTAAAATAAGAATTTTTGGTCAAATTAAGCACAATTAGCAAAAACGGGAAAATACCGAACAATTAAGCACAATTCCCCGATTAAATTCGGTACAATAAGCTAAGTGAAATTGAGAAAATATTGATTCATCAAAATAGACCACACTTAGTCTTTTGCACTCCTGGGCAAAATCAAGACGCAGATCAGGGAATAGTTCAAAGGACTTTTAGGAAGGTGACACAAACTCAGCATACAGAAAACAAAGACTCAACAAGGACAGAAACAAAATTACACAGTTCTCCAGGAATCTGGACCAAGAAAAGAAGTAGACAATATCCAACACAGAATCAATCAGAGAAAGCAGATACTCATGAAATCATCCAAGCAATTCAAGACATGGCAAAATGATCAATCAGCTCAAGAGGTGAATCAAAAGTAACAAAATCTCACAGATGCACTATCAGTGTTTCTCTCAAGTGTTTAAGGTAAATCAATGTCACTCAATGCACTCAAGAAAGCAAACACAAATAGACTTGGCAAGCCTCTAATATCAACACTCAAGCACATACGCATGTTCAAATCAAAAGGTCTTTTCATGGTTGTAATGGGGCCAAGGACAAGGCAGGATATATCTGGATAAGAAGCTACAAACCATAAGGAACAGAGGAGCAATGGGGAACAAGTGTAAACACATTCAAACACACCCACAACCTCTAATTCCATCCTCTTCTTGACTCCATTATTCACAATTATTGACCCACATTTTTTTTTCACTATTTTTCTGCTCTTCTTTTTTTTCATCCTGTCTCTTTTCTTTTCTCTCTTTTCAAAACAAAACTGTAAAAGACAAGATACACATATATTTACCAAAACAAAACAAGAAGAGGAACCAACTAGCCAACTCATCAGAAACCCCAAGGAGACCACACTTGTTCCCAAAACACTTCCAAAGCTCCAAAATTCCCTAAGGTTAAGGTAATCATGGTCTTTCACTTAGGGCTAGTGTATGAGCATTCAAAATAAAGAAATGGGGAAAGTATAGGCTCAAAAAGGGTTTTCAAAGGATTAGAACAAGGTAAGCTTATTTGGCTAGAGAGGCTCAAGAACAAAATTGCCTTTATCACTTCCAAACATGCATATCAATCAAGAACTATCAACAAGAGTCAAGCCAAGGCATATGCGCAAGCAATCAAGAGACATATCACACACAAGAAAGAACATAAAGTGGCTCAAATCTCACACAGGGCATTTGTGTCACAATCAATTCAACTCTCAAACACCATGATCATCTTCCCAAGCAGAGAAAAGCAAGGATTTCAAACAAATCAGAGTATCAATGAAGTGAAAGACACATCAACAACCTAATCAAAGTCCAGAAATCAAGAGAAACATGTAAAACTGTACACAAGACACGAGAAAAATAACCTAGAAAAGAAAAAATTTAACCAAGAAAACAAAAACTAACAAAGAAAAAATAAAAATCTCCCCCAATAGACCACACTTAAACTACACAGTGTCCTCAATGTGTCACAATCAGCAGATCAAACAATCAGAACAGTCAACAGATCATGGACAAGTGCAATAAAAGTAGGGAAAGGGGGAGAAGAGAAAAAGAAAACTCCCCTGATCATGGTGGCAGTTGCCAATTTTGGACTTTCAGGGAGAAGTCTTCCACCACAGTATCCAGCAAGAAGGTTTTGAGGACGAACTGCTTCATCCTCCAAATTTCATCTAGCAGGGAGATATCATCCACAGCTGGATTTAAGAAGCAAAGATTGTTGATGAGCAGGTTCAGCTGGTGCCTATTGATCTTGAAGCTTTTGTCAGTGTTAGCACCTTTATTTTCCACTGTGGGTGTTTGTCTATCAAATTCATGTGTACCTCCTGCAACATGGTTAGTGCGATGTGTTTCCAAAGAAATGATATGCAGGGGTATAACACCCAATCCCAGTGTAACAGGCTGAACAACAGATATACTCTCAGAACATGAATCAATTTCAAATTCAAAAGCAATATCAACAACAGACTCAGATTCATGTTCAGTGCATGGAGAATAAACATTTGGATGTGATAGCAAAAAGTGGTTCTCATCATGCAGAGAAGGACAATTAAGAACAGACTCATCAGCAATATAATCATCAACACACCTATCAACATCATAATCATGCATCGCACAATCATCAACAGAATAATCAATTTGAGGTATGTTTACCTCCACTTCCCTAAAGATTGGAATAGTGGTGGAGGATGAAAATGGTCTACCTGGCTCAAAATTGCTGCTTATACCTGCCTGCTCCTCAAAATACTCATCACTCTCCTCAGGTGCAAGAGTAGGGACATAGGATGATGGGAAAGTAGATGGCACCATAGTAAGTTCATGACTCTTCTCCCCATCTTCTATGTTGATGCCACTATCATCATCATCTGGAATCTGAACAGTCTGAAATGGTAACTCTGAATCTTGAGACTGTTCCTCAGTGAGTTGAGTGGCCATCTGCCCTATCTGATCAGTCATACTCTGAATGGCAGCTCCTATTTCTTGCTGGAACTGCATGTTCTCTTGCCGAAACTGAAGGTTCTGCATGGTCATCTGCTCCAACAACTCCTGCAATGTAGGCTCAGAAGTAGAAGGCTGAGGAGTTATTTGGGCAGGAGCATCATATTGCTGACTTTGGTATTGCTGGACTGGTGGAGGCATAAAAGTACTTTGGAATGGTGGTTCTTGATATTGATGCTGTGGAGCATCATACCATCCCAAGGTAGGGTCATTCCATCCAAGACCGTTGCTGTAAGCATATTGCACAGGGGAAAATTTGCTCAGAAACTGGTGCTCAAGATATCCCCAATCGGTAACGGATCTCAGAGGAAGAGAGTCTTTCCAATCCTTAGCTGCTCCTTGTAATGAATGCGGAAATGCGCTCAAGAAAATGTAATCAAGAGGGACATCTGGAGGCTTCATTGAAGAGCACATGATGTGGAGCTCCTCCAAATGTCTGTGTGGGCATTCTCCTGCAAAACCATGAAACTTAGGCAGCAAATGTATCAGTCCAGGGGTGAGATCGCAATGAAGATCATCCTCCTTAAGTGAAACCGGCTCACAAAGAGCACTCTCATAAATTAGAGGATGAGTCATATTGTTCTCAACATAGAAATCAGCAGAATATGAATTACAATCAGAGTAACATGCAGAAGGAGAATCATAATCAGAGGCACTAGCAAAACAAGCAGTATTCACGAAATCAAAATAGGTAGACATGGAAAAAGAGTAATACTAAGAATCACGAAACAAATAAAACACAACACATTTATACATGCAACACACACACACAAAACAGAACATCACGTCACGTCACATCACAACACAAGACAAAACACAACACACACTAACACAACAGAAAGACCTAAGACCGAACCATTGGTCCCCGGCAACGGCGCCATTTTGATGAGAGGGTCGCTCCTCCCAACAAAAGTTGTGCATAAAAGAATGCAGTATAGAACTAGGAAGTGACTCCTAGGTCGTCTCTCAAGGACCAATTTTGGTTCAGTCTCAGATCAAACACGTAGTGGGGGGTTGGTGAAGAGTTTGTTAATGCGGATGAACTTAAATAAAAATGGAAATTAAATACAACCAAACATAATTGAAAACATTGACAGAAATGAACAAAGCATGAAGACCGAACGGTCCAACCGATGATCGAACGGTTCTACATTAAGACCAAACGATCTCTAAAAAAAAGTGGAGAAATTGGAATTGTAAGAAGTTAAAGAACCCGAACAGAGCAAACAACATAGAGGACGAAAACAGGAAACTAAATGGTCCTAACAAGATGTGGGAACTAATTAAATTGCAACAGAGGAATTAGAAACACGCATAAATGCACATTGGTTGCTGAATCAAATGATGAGCTTAGGTAAGAATTGCAAGAGTGAAACACCATTATAAAATAAAATCAAATTTTAATGCAAAGAAATGCTTAGACCAATTAAATGCAGCGGAGGAATCATCAATTGCAATTGTCCTATTAAAATGCAGCTATTAAACTAGAGAAACAATAAAGTGCTCATTGTGGTCCCAGAGCACCAACGCACATCCATTCACTATGTAATATAAAAATAGCTTTAGTCAAATTTGAAGACACTTCTGGACAAAATCATGGGCACAATCCAATTAAATAAAATAAATCTCCATCACCGAGTCAATCTTCTACATGTGTTGGAATAATAAAAACCGAGAGCACTTCTTCCTCCAATTCGCATGCCTCCCATCTCAACTCCGTGGCGGCTCTCCCTCATACAAATCACACGTGCTGCCACCTACTAAATTAAATTAAAATGCTATAAAGGAAAACTGAGCTACTACTCTAAAGAAAGAAACACTCGTTTCTTGTTGCTGTGACCGAGAGATTAAAACGAAAACATGTGTCTCTTCCTTTATTCCAAAATTGAAATCAGTGCCAGTAAAATGAAAGTAAACATTTTTTTTCTTTTATCCAAAGCCAACAAGAGTGAATATGAATGTATCAGCGTGCACAAGTAAAGCAAAAATGAGAAAAGAAAGTGTGGAGGCTACTGCTCACAACGTGCTGGATGCAGCAGCTCAAGCCAAGAAAAGAAAAAAAATGAATCTCTCTCTCCAGGATGCAGCGTGTGCTGCTTCCCTTCTCTTCCTCCAGCCGAGAGCTCCCTGTTCCAATGTGTGTAGCCCTATTTCTTCTCTACCTCTCCTGGACCATGTGCTGGATGCACCCCCTTCTTCTCCTCAACGTGGCAGCTGGACCGTGAATGCCATCCGTTCTCAAGTGTGGACGTGGCTGTGCTGGACGTGGAGCTCTTCACATGAAGAAGTGCATCCCCCGTTTCTCCCCAAAGCTGGACTTGCTGGATGCACCCCCCGTGGAGGCCGGATGTGGGCCGTGCTGGACGTAGCTGCTTCGTGTGCACCCCCTCTCCTAGCTGGTTGCTGGTACTGGACGTGGCAGTGTGCGTGATGACTTGGGCGCCCTGCTGCCAGCGTGTGCTTCTTTTTAGAAGGTTCAGATCTCGTTGCTTCCCTCTCATTCCAGGACGTAGCAGCTGGACTTCCCTTCCTGTACACCAGGCCGTGGCAGCAATTCTCCAAGGATCCAGCACCGTAAGCTTGTTGAACGCGTGAAGCTTGCTGGGCCGACGTGTGCTTCTGTCCACGTGAAGCCGCTTCTGCTGGACTGTGCAGGCCGTGCTTCAAGATTCATTACCGAGTGCACCTCCTGGACGCTGCTGTTGGACCGAGATGCTCCTAGACGTGCAACCCATCCAAGCTTCTTCATCTGCTGCTGCTTATTGTTGCTGCACCTCCTAATCTCTCCAACCACACACCTAAAGCCCATCTATGCTGGACTTGTTTTCCTCAGGACCGTGGCATCCTTTTTTTCTCTTCCAGCACCACCTCATTTCTTAAATCCACACCTCTCTTTCATTTTATTTCAAAATATATTTGATGTGGCATTTTCTTTTGACCTCCAAATGTCCCAAATAATATCCAACAATTTCCCTACAATTAATAATGCAAATAATTAGTCCAAATAATTCAAATTAATTAAAATAAGAATTTTTGGTCAAATTAAGCACAATTAGCAAAAACGGGAAAATACCGAACAATTAAGCACAATTCCCCGATTAAATTCGGTACAATAAGCTAAGTGAAATTGAGAAAATATTGATTCATCAGCATGGAGGAATCATTAGGTCATGCATGGGACAGATATAAAAGCCTATTAAGAAAGATTCCCACGCATGGATTTGACGAAGTGGAAGTAGTCCTAATCTTCCTTGAAGGTCTTGGTTCACAAACCAAGATGATGCTTGACGCCTCAGCAGGAGGAAATATCAAATGGAAAACTTCAGAGGAAGCCGCAGAAATAATTGAAAACATGGCTACTAATGATAATGAGCTACACAGTGAGAGAGGAGCTCCTATTCAACAAAAAGGAGTTCTACAGTTGCAATCCAATGATGCCTTGATAGCTCAAAACAAGTTAATAACTCAACAATTGGAGAATCTCTCAAAGATACTTGAACAATTGCCACAAGAGTTAAAGACTGTTGCACAGGTACAATCCCAGTTGTGTGAATTGTGTGGAGGCGACCATATCAATGGTCAATGTGCCTTTCCAGTTGAAGCCGTAGAGGATGTAAACTACATGACCAATCAGTATCGTCAAGGGAGCTACAATCAGGGGTGGAAACCACACCCAAGCATTGGTCAAGGGCAAACTGGGCAAGCGGGTCAATATAATAAGCAACAGCAACCCACCTTATGGCAACAGTTTTCTATGCTTAATGAAAGGTCCATGAGGCTGGAGGAAACTCTCAACAATTTCATACAGAAAACTGAGTCTTCCCAAAAGAGCACTGAAGCTGCTATCAAAAATTTGGAGACTCAGATGGGGCAGATCATCAAACAGATGGAAGAAAGGCCAAGTAGAAATTTTGGGGCTAATACTGAGGTTAACCCCAGGGGAGAGTGTCAAGAGCTAGTGAGTGTAAATGTTGAAAAAGTTGAGTTAGAAAAAGAAGAGAGAAAAGAGAGAGAAGAGAAAGAAGAAGAGAAAATTTGTGTGAAGATTGAGAAGGTGAGTAGAAAAAGAAAAGAAAAAAAGAAAGTGAGAGAAAAGAGAAAGAGGACGAGAGAAAAAAATAAAGAATCATATGAAAAACCTCGTCCCCATCCAAAGAAGTATCATAGGAAGAAGGAATTTGAGTGCTTTATGGAAATCTTCAAGAAATTGGAGATTAAAGTTCCTATGATTGAGACACTGCAACAGGTTCCTGGTTTGATCAAATTTCTGAAGAAGTTCAGTAGAAAGAAGAAAAAGAAGAAGGAACTTGAGCTTTACTGGGTCAAGCTAATGACGTTAAAAGAGCGCTTGCTGGGAGGCAACCCAGTGGATTTAAAAACTTTTGATTTGGATTTGTAACTTTTAATTTGTGGACATTATTTTGTAAATATTTTGTTGGATACAGCATCTACTGAAGGATGCTAGGTGGTTAAGTATCTACTGAAGGATACTAAGTTTGTAACACCTACTGATGGGTGTTGGTGAGAAAATTTTGCACCTATTGATGGGTGCTGGTAAGTCTGAAACACCTACTGATGGGTGTTGGTGGATTTTGGGTCAGGCTCGTGACGTTAAACAAGCGCTACCTGGGAGGCAACCCAGTTGATTGAATATTTTTGTTTGTTTATTTTAGTTAGGGTTTGCATAAGCATTTTTAAACATTGAATTGCAGGGAACCAATGAGGGGCATGTCTAGGAGGCACGTAGGTCAAGAAAAGAAGGAGAGGAGCACATCACGAAAGTGCCGCTGAGCGGTATTTTACCGCTGAGCGGTACTCTCGCAGAATGGGCCTTAGTTCCCCTTAGCGGGACCCGAGCCCATTAGGGTATTTTTATACCCTAAGCTGCGCATAAGCTTCTATTTTCAGGCTCTTCTCTGCACACACACTCCCACATACCTTTTCTAAGGTTCTCCACATCTTTTCCCTCTTCCCTCTTGAGAAAATCTCCCTTTCACTCACTTTCTCACTAGTTTTCCATCTAAGTTTGGGGTTGGGAGAGAGGATCATTGAAGGGGATGATTTCTTCAGTGTGGTTTACTAATGCTTAACAATGTATCTTTTGGTTTTGTGAATTATGTTTGATGCAGGGATGGCCTCCTCATCGGGCAAAAGGAATCAAGACTATAAGATCCAAGAAGAGGAAGATACAGAGGACAGCTCAGACTGATGAGGAGCTGAGATAGCATTTACTGATGAATGCTATCATATGATTATGCTTTTGTGGTTTAAGTTTTCTGAACTTATTTGTTTTTGTTTTTATATTAGGGTTTGATGTACTCTTTTGAACACCTGGTTTCTTATGATGGTTTGCTATTAACTGTGATTGTGTGATAAGTAATGCTTGAATGATGCTTATGATTAATTGATGTTGAGATGATGTGCACATTAAAATGCTTATACAGGTGATTCACAAGCTTTGTGAACAAATGCATGATATTATGATTGTGATTGTGAAATTAAGCAGGATGTGTATGTCAAATGTGAATGAGCTTATATGTGAGGTTTTGAGCTCCAGAGTTGTTATTGTTGAATGTTATTACTTTGGAAGCTTGAATGACTTTGCCCAGGTTTTCTATGATTGAATCAATTGCTTGTTTTGCATCATATGATCAAGGCCATTTGTTGGAACCCTTTTTATTGGCCAAATTCATAAAGTTAGCCCACTAAAAGAGAACACTTTGTGTTCTATCCTTTGAACCCTTAGCCTTGAACGTACACTGAAAACCCTTGATTGAAAATCTTTACCTTGAGTTAAGTAGAAGATCTTGTGTGGTATTGTTAAATGTTCAAGTTTGGGGTTGTTGGGAAAACATGAAAAGCATTGAGCTAAGAGCTAAAAAGTAAGAATATGCAAAGAAAAAGAAAAGAAAAGAAAAAGAAGTAAAGCTCAATGCAAATGCAAAGGCAAAAGAAAGTTGGGAATAAATAAGAATAATTGTGTTGTTATGATTCTCTTAACTCAAGGATTTTGTGATCCAGAAAAACCAATTTTCTTGTTAGCCCAGCCACATTATAAGCCATTGAAAAGTCCTTGTGATGATGCATGCTTGTGAATGTTTTTGATTGTGGTAAAATGAAAGGCAAAGTTGATTCATGTGACATTGTGATAGTGGAGTGAATGAGTGAAACACTTTACCACTTATACACTTGTGTGTTGAGTGAAACACTTTACCTGGTGAGGAAATATTCCATAAGCACATGAACATCCATGCTTAATTGATTGATCATTCATGAAAAATAGCATTTGATTGGAACTTAAATGACTTTATGAACACTAAAGCATGTGCACATCTTGAATGAACTCTTGGTCATAAGTTTAGGTGAAGTTATTACTTATCTTGAAAAAGAGAATTTTTGAATGAGTGAACCATCATATGAATTGGTTGGAGATTGAGTTACATCTTGTTTGCTTGAGGACAAGCAAAGTTCTAAGTTTGGGGTTGTGATAACAGTTGAAAAACTGTTATTTTCATGCTTAAAAGTGATACTAAAAGCAACCTTTAGACTTAAAAACTAGCTTGAAATCATGCTGTTATCTATATTTTCATAAATATGAGAGCTGGACAGGTTTATGCTTGATTTGAGTGTTTTTGTGCAGGTTTTAAGGTGAATTTGGTGAAAGAAGTGAAGAAGGAGAGAGATGACATTAGAAAAGATAAGAAAGAGTGCAAAAAGAGAAGCCGAAAGCACCGCTCAGCGGTATTTTACCGCTGAGCGGCACTCAGGAGGTTGCGGGAGTCACGCTGAGGGGCAAACTGGCCGCTGAGGGGAAGAAAAGTGAAGCGTAGTTACCGCTGAGCGGCAGTTTTTGGGCTTGGGCTTTTGTAATCTTTTGTAACTCTAGAATAGTATATAAGGACTTGCACGTCCTAGGGGTTAGTATCTTTGGCAGAAACGAGGCAAACACTCTCTCTTCCACCCCTTTGAAGGAGGATCTTGGATGCTCAGGCTACCTCTTCACCTTTATTGGGTTTATTCTTTCATTCTTTCATTATTGTTCATCTAGGTTCACCATGAATATGGTGAACTAAACCTTGTATGTTTGTTGGGGAATCAATGTAATCTCTTGAAGCTCTCATATATGGAATCTATGCTTACATCTTTTAATTAAGACTTATGCTTTCTTTCATCATTAGTTAGGGTTTTTCCTCTTTGCTCAATGCTTGCATAGTTTAACTCATTCCATGCATGATTATTGGTTTTGTCGATACGGGCACGTACGGGGAAGTCTAGATCCGGGGAATTTCTCCCAATATTATACTGACAATATTATATTGGTTGTCGTTAAGCTCCTGCACTCATGAACTAATCATTAGGAATGCTAGGAATTGTATGAACTCGTGATTAGGGAGAAGCCATCTAGAATGGTACATTAGAGAGTGGCATTAACAATGATGATTTGAATGTTGAACTCCTAAAATATATGAGAGTGGATGAGATGAAATTGACCCCCAACAACATATTCATTCATATAATTCATTGGAAGTGTTTATCTTTTGCTTTTGCCATTGATCAAACTTCATGCATACATGTTTATTTTCTGTCTTGTATATTAAAATTTAAATATTTCGTTTGTAAGTCCTAGCTAATCAACAAATCACATAACTAAACTAGGCCGTGAGTCCTTTGGGAAGAACGATACTTGGTCTTACCAAGTTTATTACTTGAACGATTCGGTCATACTTGCCGATTGTGAAACAAGTTTGTGACATCATATTTTGGTGCTCATAAATTTGTCCATCATTCCTCCACTTCGTCCACTTCGTCCAGTTCCTCCACTTCGTCCACTTCCTCCACTTCGTCCACTTCGTGCACTTCTTCCACTTCTTCCACTTTGTTCACTTCGTCGACTTCGTCCTCTTCGTGTACGTCCTCCACATCCTCCACTTCATCCACTTCGTCCAGTTTCTCTTCTTCCTCCACTTCCTCCACCTCGTCCACTTCCTCCACTTCCTCCACTTCATCCATTTCGTCCGCTTCGTCCACTTCTTCCACTTCCTCCACCTCCTCCACTTCGTCAACTTCTTCCACTTCGTCCATTTCCTCCAGCTCGTCCACTTCGTCAACTTCTTCCATTTCGTCCATTTCCTCCACTTCGTCGACTTTGTCCGTTTCGTCCACATCGTCCACTTCCTCCACTTGCTCCACTTCGTCGACTTCGTCCACTTCGTCCGCTTCTTCCGCTTCTTCCACTTCTTCCACTTCTTCCACTTCCTCCATTTCGTCCACGTCGCCAACTTCGTCTACTTTATCCACTTCGTCCACTTCGTCAACTTCGTTGAGTTCGTCCACTACCTCCACTTCGTCCACTTCGTCCACTTCTTCCACTTCGTCCTGTTCGTCCAGTTCTCCATCTTCTTCTTCCACTTCGTTGAATTCGTCAACTTCGTCAGCTTCGTCAAGTTCGTCCCTTCGTCCACTTCGTCAAGTTCGTGCCCTTCATCCACTTCCTCCACTTCCTCCACTTCTTCCACTTCTTCCACTTCGTCCACTTCGTCAACTTCGTCCACTTCCTCAACATCGTCCACTTCCTCCACTTCCTTCACTTCATCAACTTCGTCCACTTGTTTCACATCGTCCACTTCATCAACTTTGTCCACTTCTTCCATTTCGTCCACTTCATCAAGTTTGTCCGCTTCTTCCACTTCCTCCACTTCCTCAAGTTCGTCCACTTCCTCCACTTCCTCCACTTCCTCAAGTTCGTCCACTTCCTCCACTTTCTCGACTTCCTACGTTTCGTCCACTTCCTCCACTTCCTCAACATCGTTCATTTCCTCCAATTCCTCCACTTCATTCACTTCCTCCACTTCGTCAACTTTGTCCACTTCCTCCACTGCCTCCACTCCATCCACTTCGTCAACTTTGTCAACTTCGTCCACTTCTTCCTCCTCCTCCACTTCGTCAAGTACGTCCACTTCCTCCACTTCCTCCACTTTGTCCACTTCGTCCACTTCCTCCACTTCCTCCACTTCGTCCACTTTGTCCACTTCCTACACTTCTTCCACTTCCTCCTCTTCCTCCACTTCCTCCACTTCCTCCATTTTGTCCATTTCCTCCACTTCCTCAACATCGTCCATTTCCTCTACTTCCTCCACTTCATCCACTTGTTCCACTTCGTCAACTTTGTCCACTTCCTCCACATCGTCCACTTCGTCAACTTTGTCCACTTCCTCCACATCGTCCACTTCGTCCACTTCGTCAACTTTGTCCACTTCGTCCATTTCATCCACTTCGTCAGGTTCGTCCACTTCCTCCACTTCCTCCACTTCGTCCACGTCGCCAACTTCCTCCACTTCGTCCACTTCCTCGACTTCCTCTTCTTCCTCCACTTCCTCCACTTCGTCCACTTCCTCCACTTCCTCCACTTCGTCCACTTCCTTCACTTCATCCATTTCGTCCGCTTCCTCCACTTCCTCCACTTCCTCCACCTCCTCCACTTCGTCCACTTCGTCCATTTCCTCCACTTCGTCTACTTCGTCCACTTCGTCCATTTCATTCACATCGTCAAGTTCGTCCACTTCCTCCACTTCGTCCTCTTCATGCACTTCCTCCACTTCATCCACTTCGTCCACTTCGTCCAGTTCCTCTACTTCCTCCACTTCCTCCACTTCGTCCACTTCCTCCATTTCGTCCTCTTCCTCCACTTCCTCCAATTCCTCCACTTCGTCCATTTCGTCAACTTTTTCAAGTACGTCCACTTCGTCCACTTCCTCCATTTCGTCCACCTCCTCCACTTCCTCAACATCGTCCATTTCCTCTACCTCCTCCACTTCATTCACTTCATCCACTTCTTCCACTTCGTCAACTTTGTTCACTTCGTCCACTTCGTCCACTTCGTTGGGTTCGTCCACTTCCTCCACTTCGTCCACTTCCTCCACTTTGTCCACTTCGTCGACTTCATCCACTTTGTCCGGTTCGTCCACTTCCTCCACTTCATCCACTTCGTCCGCTTCTTCCACTTCGTCCATTTCGTCCACTTCTTCCACTTCCTCCACTTCCTCCATTTCGTCCACGTCGCCAACTTCGTCCACTTCGTCCACTTCGTCAACTTCGTCCACTACCTCCATGATGAGAGGGTCGCACCTCTCACAAAAGTTGTGCATAAAAGAATGCAGTATAGACTAGGAAGTGACTCCTAGGTCGTCTCTCAAGGACCAATTTTGGTTCAGTCTCAGATCGAACACGTAGTGGGGGGTTTTGTGAAAGATTTGTGACTGTAATTGAACTTAAATTAAATTGAAAACTAAACGCAACCGAACATAATTGAAGGCATTTAAAGTAAATGGAAACAGTGAACTGAACGATCCTAAAGCAAGGTGTGTGAACTAAGTGCAATGCAATAAATAAATAAGAAGACTCATCTACTTAAATTAAAACACAATGCGTTAACACTAGAAACCCAATGCAGCGGAAATAAAATAAAAACAATGCTGAATGCAATAAAAAAAACTGGGCATCTTAGCTCAAGCAAGAAGAAGAAAGAAAATCAGGAAATCTACTGGAACAAACCGTGTGCACTCTCCATGCCGTGACAACACTTCTTTCTTTTCTCCCTCGCTACATTTCCTTTTTCCAAATAAAAATCCCACACCTCTGCACCGTTTTCATTCAATGATTAACTAAAAAAAACAAATAATATAATGATTTCTCATTTTACTAAACGTAACAAGCTGCCACCTTCAAAAATAAATCCTAATGCTCTAAATGATAACCGTACTTGATTTCTAAGAGAAAAAGAAAGCCTAATTGGATTTGACAGCACCTACTCCTACATAATCTTCTTCTTCATTTCACAAAGAAAAGAAATCTCCAAAGCATTAAATCATCAAAGGAAAGTGATAAAGGCTGCCAGCACGCACACTTCTTCACAGCAAAATAACACTGTACTCTCATAGAATTTAAAAATAGAAATCTGGTTCAAACATGAAAATAAAAACAAGACCACATGCTCTTTAAAATTCTTCTCGGTTCCAACACAGACAAGAAAACGAAAGCCTTCTACACTACTGCAGCATCACCGTGTCTACCACTTCATCTCCCAATATCCATGGCGGTTGGGGCACACCTCAACCATTCTCCGCATCTGCTCTCTAAGGTGGTTCTTTCCAAAATAACCAAGTCATTCTCCCCCCCTTCCTCCTGCTGCAGCGTTCAAGAGCCAAAAAAAAATATATCTGTGATGGACAAATTTATGAGCACCAAAATATGATGTCACAAACTTGTTTCACAATCGGCAAGTATGACCGAATCGTTCAAGTAATAAACTTGGTAAGACCAAGTATCGTTCTTCCCAAAGGACTCACGGCCTAGTTTAGTTATGTGATTTGTTGATTAGCTAGGACTTACAAACGAAATATTTAAATTTTAATATGCAAGACAGAAAATAAACATGTATGCATGAGGTTTGATCAATGGCAAAGACAAAAGATAAACACTTTCAATGAAATATATGAATGAATACGTTGTTGGGGGTCAATTTCATCTCATCCACTCTCATATATTTTAGGAATTCAACATTCAAATCATCATTGTTAATGCCACTCTCTAAAGTACCATTCTAGATGGCTTCTCCCTAATCACGAGTTCATACAATTCCTAGCATTCCTAATGATTAGTTCATCAGTGCAGGAGCTTAACGACAACCAATATAATATTGTCAGTATAATATTGGGAGAAATTCCCCGGATCTAGACTTCCCCGTACGTGCCCGTATCGACAAAACCAATAATCATGCATGGAATGAGTTAAACTATGCAAGCATTGAGCAAAGAGGAAAAACCCTAACTAATGATGAAAGAAAGCATAAGTCTTAATTAAAAGATGCAAGCAAAGATTCCATATATGAGAGCTTCAAGAGATTACATTGATTCCCCAACAAACATACAAGGTTTAGTTCACCATATTCATGGTGAACCTAGATGAACAATGAAAGAATGAAAGAATAAACCCAATAAAGGTGAAGAGGTAGCCTGAGCATCCAAGATCCTCCTTCAAAGGGGTGAGAAGAGAGAGTGTTTGCCTCGTTTCTGCCAAAGATACTAATTCTAGGACGTGCAAGTCCTTATATACTATTTTAGAACTACAAAAGATCTAAGCCCAAGCCCATAAAAGTGCCAGAAAACGAGTCCAAGCCCATTATTAAGACTGGCGCTCAGCGGTAAATACCGCTCAGCGGTGCCTACGCTTCCCTTTTCTTCCCCTCAGCGGCCAGTTTGCCCCTCAGCGGACCTCCCGTGACCTCCTGAGTGCCGCTCAGCGGTAAAATGCCGTTGAGCGGTGCTTTCGGCTTCTCCTTTTGCACTCTTTGCTTCCTTTTCTGATTCCATCTCTCTCCTTCTTCACTTCTTTCACTAAATTCACCTTAAAACCTGCACAAAAACACTTAAATCAAGCATAAACCTGTCCAGCTCTCTTATTTCTGAAAATATGGATAAAAGCATGATTTCAAGCTAGTTTCTAAGTCTAAAGCTTGCTTTTAGTGCCAATTTTAAGCATGAAAATAACAGTTTTTCAACTGTTATCACAACCCCAAACTTAGAACTTTGCTTGTCCTCAAGCAAACAAAATGTAACTCAATCTCCAACCAATTTATATGATGGTTCACTCATTCAAAAATTCTCTTTTTCAAGATAAGTAACAACTTCACTCAAACTTATGACCAAGAGTTCATTCAAGATGTGCACATGCTTTAGTGTTCACAAAGTCATTTAAATTCCAATAAATGCTATTTTTCATGAATGATCAATCAATTAAGCATGGATGTTCATGTGCTTATGGAATATTTCCTCACTAGGTAAAGTGTTTCACTCAACACACAAGTGTATAAGAGGTAAAGTGTTTCACTCATTCACTCCACTATCACAATGTCACATGAATCAACTTTGCCTTTCATTTTACCACAATCAAAAACATTCACAAGCATGCATCATCACAAGGACTTTTCAATGGCTTATAATGTGGCTGGGCTAACAAGAAAATTGGTTTTTCTGGATCACAAAATCCTTGAGTTAAGAGAATCATAACAACACAATTATTCTTATTCATTCCCAACTTTCTTTTGCCTTTGCATTTGCATTGAGCTTTGCTTCTTTTTCTTTTCTTTTCTTTTTCTTTTTCTTTGCATATTCTTACTTTTTAGCTCTTAGCTCAATGCTTTTCCTTTTTCATGTTTCCCCAACAACCCCAAACTTGAACATTTAACAATACCACACAAGATCTTCTACTTAACTCAAGGTAAAGATTTTTAATCAAGGGTTTCAGTGTATGTTCAAGGCTAAGGGTTCAAAGGTTAGAACACAAAGTGTTCTCTTTTAGTGGGCTAACTTTATGAATTTGGCCAATAAAAAGGGTTCCAACAAACGGCCTTGATCACATGATGCAAAACAAGCAATTGATTCAATCATAGAAAACCTGGGCAAAATCATTCATGCTTTCAAAGTAATAGCATTCAACAATAACAACTCTGGAGCTCAAAACCTCACATATAAGCTCATTCACATTTGACATACACATCCTGCTTAATTTCACAATCACAATCATGATATCATTCATTTGTTCACAAAGCTTGTGAATCACCTGTATAAGCATTTTAATGTGCACATCATCTCAACATCAATCAATCAATAAGCATCATCAAGCATTACTTATCAAACAATCACAGTTAATATCAAACCATCAGACAAACCAGGTTTCCAATAGAGTACATCAAACCCTAATCTAAAAACAAAAACAAATAAGTTCAGAAAACTTAAACCAAACAAAAGCATAAGTCCTGCTCTAGTTATGATAGCATTCATCAGTAAATGCTATCTCAACTCCTCATCAATCTGAGTTGTCCTCTGTATCTTCCTCTTCTTGGATCTTATAGTCTTGATTCTTTTTGCCCGATGAGGAGGCCATCCCTTTGAAAAGGTATGTAGGATTGTGTGTGCAGAGAAGAGTCTGAAAGTATGAGCATTTGCACAGCTTATGGTATAAAAATACCCTAATGGGCTCGGGTTCCACTAAGGGGAACTAAAGCTCATTCTGCGAGAGTACCGCTCAGCGGTAAGTTGCCGCTCAACGGCACTTTCGTGATGTGCTCTTCTCCTTCTTTTCTTAACCTACGTGCCTCCTAGACATGCCCCTCATTGGTTCCCTGCAATTCAATGTTTAAAAATGCTTATGCAAACCCTAACTAAAATAAACAAACAAAAATATTCAATCAACTGGGTTGCCTCCCAGGTAGCGCTTGTTTAACGTCACGAGCCTGACCCAAAATCCACCAACACCCATCAGTAGGTGTTTCAGACTTACCAGCACCCATCAGTAGGTGCAAAATTTTCTCACCAACACCCATCAGTAGGTGTTACAAACTTAGTATCCTTCAGTAGATACTTAACCACCTAGCATCCTTCAGTAGATGTTGTATCCAACAAAAATATTTACAAAATAATGTCCACAAATTAAAAGTTACAAAACCAAATCAAAAGTCAAAAGTTTTTAAATCACTGGGTTGCCTCCCAGTAAGCGCTCTTTTAACGTCATTAGCTTGACCCAGTAAAGTTCAAGTTCCATCTTCTTTATAGTTGATGTTGTCAGTACACCAACTTCTCAGCTGCTTCCTTTGGACTGTTTTGGTTCTTCTAGAATATGGAGACTCTATCTCTATCATCTCCTTTTCTTTAAAGCCCTTTATAACCCACAACTTGTTCTTGATTCTTACAGGTGTGCCAAGTTTGAGTCTTCTTTTCTTCCAGTCTCTAGGAATTTCTTCTCCTCTTCCAATCTCTTCTTCCTTGGGTACTTGAAACAACAAACAATGGTTATCAGAAACCTCAAGATTTTCATCTTTACCTTTAGTTATGGGAGCATCTCGAAATGCAGCTTTATAACTGGCTTCTTCCTCCTTTGCTTGTGTCTCATCTTTGAAAACATCCACCACCACTCTCTCCTCTCTGTCCTGGAGCACCACTATACCTTCATTAACATCTATGATAGCCCTGGCTGTTTTCATAAACGGTCTTCCCAGTATGAAAGGTATTTTCTCGGTCTCCATCTTCATCACCACAAAGTCTGCCAAAAACTGAAGTTTGCCAACACAAACTACAATGTCTTCTGCAATCCCACATGGCTCCTTTGAAGATCCATCAGCCATTACTAGATTAACCTTTACAGGTTTTATTTTAACATGGCCAATTTGCTCCAATAGAGAATAAGGCATCAAGTTAACACTTGAGCCTAAATCAAGGAGAGCTTTCTTTACCTTTTTCTTCCCTATAGAACAAGGGATAGAAAAACTACCTGGATCTGCTGCTTTTGGTGGGAATGACTCTTTCTTAACAGTTATACACTTTTCTTCCTCATCATCTCTACGTCTTCTTTTTGTAGAGGTTCCTGCATCAGATTTTGTGTAAACTGCTATTTTCTGTAAAATTTGTTCCCAAGGTGCTTCATTATCAACCATTCTGAATAAATCTGTGAAATCCATTGGTTTCTCCTGATTTGTTGGAAAAGGAAAAATGTCCTTTCTTTCTTCTTCTCTTCTCTCTTCTGTTTCTCCTTCTTCTAACTCAATGATCTCTTCATTCACACTCTTGACCACTTTGCACTCTTCTCTAGGGTTAACCTCAGTATTAGCCCCAAAGTTTCTGTTTGGCCTTTCTTCCAATTGCTTGGTAATCTGACCCATTTGAATCTCCAAATTCTTTAAAGCAGCTCCAGTGCTCTTTTGAGAAGATTCAGTTTTCTGTATGAATTGCTGAAGAGTTTCTTCCAACCTTGTTGATCTTTCATTAAGCATAGATAATTGTTGCCACAAGGTTGGTTGCTGCTGCTGCTTATTATATTGATTAGCTTGCCCAGTTTGTCCTTGGCCAATGCTTGGATGTGGTTTCCAACCCTGATTATAATTCCCTTGACGGTATGGAAATTGATTAGCCATGAAATTAACATCCTCCACTGCTTCCACAGGAAAAGCACATTGGCCATTGATGTGATCACCCCCACATAATTCGCACAACTGGGTTTGTACCTGTGCAGCAGATTTTAACTCTTTGGGTAGTTGAGCAAGAGTTTTGGTCAGAGTCTCCAGCTGTTGAGTTAGAATTTTATTCTGTGCTAGCAAGGCATCATGGGTTTGTAATTGAAGAACCCCTTTCTGTTGCATAGGAGTTCCTCTCTCACTGTGCAGCTCATTATCACTTGTAGCCATGTTTTCAATAATTTCAGTTGCTTCCTCTGGAGTCTTCCATTTGATATTGCCTCCAGCTGAGGCATCTAGCATCATCTTGGTTTGTGAACCAAGCCCTCCAAGGAAAGTTAGGACTACTTCTTGATCTTCAAAGCCATGCGTGGGAGTTTTACGTAACAAGCTTTTATACCTGTCCCATGCATGTCCCAGTGATTCTTCCATGCCTTGCTTGAATGAAGATATCTCTTGCTTTCCTTTAGTCACCTTAGATTGTGGGAAGTATTTATTTAAAAATTTTGTGACCACTGCTTCCCACTCTGTGAAACTTTCTTCTGGAAAAGAGTTCAACCAAAGCTTAGCATTGCCTCCCAATGAGAAAGGAAACAAGCTAAGTTTGATTGCTTCGTCTGGCACCCCATTAATATTGACTGTATTGCAAATCTCATTAAAGGTAGTGAGGTGCTCATATGGGCTTTCATGAGATAACCCATTAAATTGATTACTCTTCACCAGTTGAATCAGTGCTGGTTTGACCTCCATGTTGGCTGCATTGACTCTAGGTCTAGCTATGCTGTTAAAGTGCTGAGGTCCAGCAAGATTAGTATAATCTGCAAGAGTTCTTCTACCATTATTGTTCTCCATACTTCCTGTGCTATGAACAGAACCTTGTGGTGATGAGTGTAAGAGAGTTTCTGGAGAAGGGAAAAGTTCTCTAGATGTTCTGATTCTTCTCCTCCGTCTACTCTCTTCTAGACCTTCAAGAAGAGGTTCTGTTGTTTTCTTACTTCTAGTTCGAATTGCTTCCTGCATGCACAAGAAAACAAAACCCTAGAAAAGATTTGTTAGCACAAAAAGATATAAGAGAAGATATATATTCAAAAGATAAAAAGATAAAAGATTCAGAAGATAAGAAGATAAAAGATTCAGAAGATAGAAAGATAAAAAATTCAAAAGATAAAAAGATAAAAGATTAAAAAGATAAAAGATAAAATAAAATAAAATAAAATCCAATCTAAAAATAAAATAAAATCAAACCTAATCTAATCTAATAAAATAAAATAAAATAAAATCTAATCTAATCTACTAAAAACCGAAAAGATAAAAACAGAAAATAAAAACAGAAATTTAAAATTAAAGTCAAAGATAATCAATAATCACACAAATTAACCAGTTAAACCACGAGTCCCCGGCAACGGCGCCAAAAACTTGATGGACAAATTTATGATCACCAAAATATGATGTCACAAACTTGTTTCACAATCGGCAAGTATGACCGAATCGTTCAAGTAATAAACTTGGTAAGACCAAGTATCGTTCTCCCAAAGGACTCACGGCCTAGTTTAGTTGTGTGGTTTGTTGATTAGCTAAGACTTAAGAACGAAATATTTGGAGTTTAATATGCAAGACAGAAAATAAACATGTATGCATGAGTTTTTGATCAATGGCAAAAGCAAAAGATAAACACTTTCAAAAGATAAACACTTTCATATGTTCTATCCTTTGAACCCTTAGCCTTGAACATACACTGAAAACCCTTGATTGAAAATCTTTACCTTGAGTTAAGTAGAAGATATTGTGTGGTATTGTTAAATGTTCAAGTTTGGGGTTGTTGGGAAAACATGAAAAAGGAAAAGCATTGAGCTAAGAGCTAAAAAAGTAAGAATATACAAAGAAAAAGAAAAAGAAAAGAAAAGAAAAAAGAAGCAAAGCTCAATGCAAATGCAAAGGCAAAAGAAAGTTGGGAATAAATAAGATAATTGTGTTGTTATGATTCTCTTAACTCAAGGATTTTGTGATCCAGAAAAACCAATTTTCTTGTTAACCCAGCCACGTTATAAGCCATTGAAAAGTCCTTGTGATGATGCATGCTTGTGAATGTTTTTGATTGTGGTAAAATGAAAGGCAAAGTTGATTCATGTGACATTGTGATAGTGGAGTGAATGAGTGAAACACTTTACCTCTTATACACTTGTGTGTTGAGTGAAACACTTTACCTAGTGAGGAAATATTCCATAAGCACATGAACATCCATGCTTAATTGATTGATCATTCATGACTTTGTGAACACCAAAGCATGTGCACATCTTAATTGAACTCTTGGTCATAAGTTTGAGTGAAGTTGTTACTTATCTTAAAAAAGAGGATTTTTGAATGAGTGAACCATCATATGAATTGGTTGGAGATTGAGTTACATTTTGTTTGCTTGAGGACAAGCAAAGTTCTAAGTTTGGGGTTGTGATAACAGTTGAAAAACTGTTATTTTCATGCTTAAAACTGATACTAAAAGCAACCTTTAGACTTAAAAACTAGCTTGAAATCATGCTTTTATCTATATTTTCATAAATATGAAAGCTGGACAGGTTTATGCTTGATTTAATAAGTGTTTTTGTGCAGGTTTTAAGGTGAATTTAGTGAAAGAAGTGAAGAAAGAGAGAGATGGAATCAGAAAAGGAATCAAAGAGTGCAAAAGGAGAAGCCGAAAGCACCGCTCAGCGGCATTTTACCGCTGAGCGGCACTCAGGAGGTCACGGGAGGTCCGCTGAGGGGCAAACTGGCCGCTGAGGGGAAGAAAAGGGAAGCGCAGTCACCGCTGAGCGGTATTTACCGCTGAGCGCCATTCTTAATAATGGGCTTGGACTCGTTTGCTGGCACTTTTATGGGCATGGTGATTGAGCGGGTCGCACCGCTCACAAAAGTTGATTGCACGAAAATAATGCAGTATAGTTACTAGGAAGTGACTCCTAGGTCGTCTCTCAAGGACCAATTTTGGTGGTTCAGTCTTAGATTTATCACGAAGTGGGGGGGTTTTGTAAATGGTTTTTGGTTACGGAAAATAAATTAAAATTGGAATTAAAACGAACTGGAATTTAAATAACACCAAATTAAATACGGTGAAGTAAAATGCAGTACAGTAAAAACCCAATGGTAAAAGACATCAAAATAAAATAAACGCGGGAACATTAAACGTATAAAAAACGTTAAACATTAAACACAAAAATAAAAGCATAATTAAAAACAATACGTAAAATTTAAAACTAAAATGGTAAAAACGAAATTAAAACAGTAAAACAAATTTAAAACAGTAAAAAATGATTTTGCTACAGTAAAAACGAAAATACAGTAAGGTAAAATAGTAAAAAATAAATCTGGAACAGAAAACTAAAATACAGAAATCAAAAATACAGAAAAACGAAAATACAGTACATAGTAAATACAGAATACAGTAGAAAGAGTAAAACAGTAAATTTTAGAAACAGTAAAAACGAAAATACAGTAACATGAAACAGTGAAAATAAATCTAAAAAAAAATAAAAACGAAAATACAGAAAAACATAAAATACAGAAAATGGAAAATACAGAAAATAGTAAAAACAGTAAAACATCAGAAACAAAAATATGAAATTACAGCAGTAAACAATAACAGTAAAAACAGTGAATACAGAATTTCAAAATCAGTAAAGCAGTAAAAATAAAATACAGAAAATAAAAATACAGAAAACAGGAAATACAGAAAAACAGTAAATTTCAAAAACAGTAAAAACAAATTCAAAATTACTGCAGTAAAATACAGAGAACAGAATTAATCAACATGCAAAAGATAACCAGCAGCAGAAATTAAATTGCATAAAAAATGTAATACAGAAATTAAAATACAGCAGTAAAATAGAAACAGTAAAACAGAATTGAAAATTCAGAAACAGTAAATGAAATCAAACTTTGAATTGAATTTAACTTGTTCACAAATTTATTACAGCAAAGAAAATAAAATTTGATACTAACGTACACTGCTCAACCATATCCTTCCATCTTTGTAGTGTGCTATTCTTCACTGTTCCAGCCCCTTTACTGTCCAGCCCTCTTGCTCTTTTCTGGACTGAAAATTCCAGCCCTTCTCTCCACTCTCCAGCCCTCTGCTGGTCTTCTTCTTATACACACACAACACCACCTTTTCATTTTGGAAATGAGAGACATATTTGTCTCTATGTGGGAGCTCCCTTCGGCCGTGACACACACCTACTCCTTCAATGCTTCCAAATTTTAAAAGCAAGACTAATTCCCGTGACCCTTCAACAATCAGCACCTCTCAACATTCTCAAAAGAAAATGACACTAAAAATAAAGAACCAATGCCAAAAGGTATTTTGTTGGCCGAAAACAGTGTGCTCCTACTGTCCGTGAATCACCATGTGCACACTACCTACTCCAATCAATTTAGCTTTCAATTTGATAATTCAAAAAAATTCTATTTCCTTCCAGCAGCCGTGATTTCACGTTGCCACCTAAGAATTCATCAATGTGCTCTTCTCCATAGGCTTATATGCTTTTCCAATTGTGCAAAACCGTGAACTTACTTGCAATATGTGGTCCCTCCATTCACGGCCTTACTTCATTCTTAAACCAAAGAGAAATTCTCCAATGGTCATAGGTGGCGCGGCTCACATTCCATTCAAAGCATGTGATGTTTGATGAAGAATGAATGTTCCGTGTGGTATTGTGCTTTTCACATTTTATCCAATCATATTTTTGAAGCCAAAAACAAAAGTGTGACCGTGAGTGGTATAATGATGCTAAGCCAAGTGTGCTCAATTTTCCTTTGATCAATACACAAATTAAATCAATGTAGCATAATTTCTTCTAAATGTCCCAATTTTTATTTCAAAAACTTCCCTGCAATTATTAATGCAAATAATTAACTCAGATAGTTCAAATTAATTAAAATAAGAATTTCTGATCGATTTAAGCACAATTAAGAAAAATAGGAAAATATTGGACATTTAAGCACAATTCCCCGATTAATTCTAGTACAGTAAACTAAGTGTAATTAAGAAAATAATGATTCATCAAAATAGACCACACTTAGTCTTTTGCACTCCTGGGCAAAATTAAGACTCAAATCAGGGAATGGTTCAAAGGGCTTTCAGGTCGGTGACACAAAACTCAACAGACAGAAAAATAAAAACTCACGAGAAAAATAAACAAAATTTACAAAGTTCTCAAGAAGTGTGGACAGAGAAAAGAAGTAGACAATATCCAACACAGAATCAAAGAAAGCAGATACTTACAGAAATCATCCAAGCAATTCAAAGCAGGGTAAAATAATCAATCAGCTCAAGAGGTGATTCAAAAATGTCAAAACCTCACAGATGCACTATAGTGTTTCTCTCAAGTGTCTAGGGTAAACATTTCAACTCAATGCACTCAAGAAAGCAAACACAAATTGACTTGGCAAGCTTCTAATATCAACACTCAAAACATATGCACGTTTAGATCAAAAGGTCTTTACTGGGTTGTAATGGGGCCAAGGACAGGGGAGGATAAATATGGATAAGTAGCTATAGCTCAGAAGAAATAGAGGAGCACTGGGGAAAAAAATGTAAACACAGTGAAATCTCACCCAAACCTCTAATTCCATCCTCTTCTCGACTCCATTATTCACAAAATTATTTTTCAATTTTTTTCTTTTTCTCATCAAAATTTTTTTTCTCATCCTGTCTTTTTTTTTTTTTTTTTTTCACAACAGGATATAAATTATCATTTCAAAACATGATGAGGAACCAACTAGCCAATTCATCAGAATTCCCAAGGAGACCACACTTATTCTCAAAATACTTCTATAGCTCCAGACTTTCCTAAGGTTAAGGTAATCATTTGTTTTTCACTTAGGATCAGTGTATGAGCTTCAACACAAAGAAATATATACAGTATAGGCTCAAAGGGGTTATCAAAGGATAATATCAGGGTAGGCTTATTTGGCTAAAGAGGCTTAAGAAATAAAATGCCTTTATCATTTCTAAACATGCATATAAATCAAGTATATCAAAAAGAATCAAGCCAAGGCATATGTGCAAGAAATCAAGAGTCATATCACACAAGAAAGAACATTAAGTGGCTCAAATCTCACACAGGGTATTTGTCACAATCAAATCAACCTCTCAAACGTATAATCATCTTTCCAGGCAGAGAAAAGCAAGGATTACAAACTATAAGTATTAAGTAAGTGAAGGAAAAATCTACAACTTAAACATCATCCAGAAATCAAGAGAAAAATGTAAAATTTATTGCACACAAAACTCGATAAAAATAACTTAAAACAGAAACAATTAACACTCAAAAACAAAAAAAATTTAACATACAAAATACAATCTAACAGAAAAATCAGAATTTCTTCCCAGTAGACCACACTTAAATCACACAATGTCCTCATTGTGTTACAATCATCAGATGATCAATTTCAGAGCAGTCAAATAATATAGACAAGTGCAATAAAAAGTAGAAAAATGGGAAGAAATTTTCAATAACATCCATCAGTAGATGTTATCAGTGACATCCATCAGCAGATGTCTAAAACACCTAGCACCCATCAGAAGATGCTAATTAATAAATTTTTATTATTTTTTTTTATTTATTATATTTTTTTTTTCAGAAAAAAGGAGATGACCGGCACTGTGGCAACAGTCTCGGTGGCAAAGACCGGAACTGTTGCTACAGTGGCAGAAATTTAGGCTATAAAAGGGCACCTCCTCAGCCTCGAGTGACATTTCTGATCTCTCACTCTCTCTCTACTCCTCTCTCTGCTCTCTTCTCTCTCTACTCTCTCGAGCGTCTGGATCTCTGCAGGGAGCCTCTCCACCCCGCGTCCGCGTGCTCTGAAGGTGTACGAGCCCTGCAAGGAGCCTCTGCCACTGTGCCAACTGAAGAGTCTGAGATCCGCGAGGAGCTTCTCTGCCAGCTCTACTTCTCCAGGTAAGTCCTTTGCACCTTCCTTCTTTCCTTTTTCCATTTCTTTAAGCTTTCTGTTCTTTCATTTCAGTATTCCTTTTCCTGCTTCGTTCTTCTTTGCTTTCTGCCTCCTCTTGTGCTTTCTCTATTTTGCTCTCCCTTTCCCTTTTCATTTTTTTTTTCATTTTTTTGAAACTGAAAACACTTAAACACATAAAACACAACTGTCTAAAAACTTAAGGGGTATATAGGCTGGAAACCAGACGTTAATCTCCCTTCGATTGAAGGTATTGCAGAGACAATCGGGTAGAACAACGCCACGTACCCCACTTAAAAATAAACACAAAATCTTAATTTACAAGAACAACAAGGACAACAGGACAACTAGACGTAGATCCGTTTAGGACCCTTTTGCAAGGACCGTGAAACAGATCTGAGACCAGACACAGAAATATCAAAGACTGATCGGACAAAATAAACTGAAAAGGAAACAAAAACAACCAAATAAAGAAAAAAACTGAACTAAGAATCTAATATATTTTTATGCTTCTTTTTTTATGTTTTGCTTTTCTTTTTTTTTGTTTTTGTTTTTGTTCTTTTTATTTTTATATTTTTTTTTTATTATGTTTTAGAATATTTCAAGAGGAATGATGACGAGTGAGATGGAATCAGAGAGATACACTAGTCAGCGATGGCGTCCTACAGATGATCAGATCAAGATGATGATGAACATCTATAACTATGGGGTCACACACCCAAGCCGAGCACAAGTCGTCGAGATCGCGTCTCGACTAAGGACCTTCGCAGATGCCACCGAATATAACGTGCACTGCTGGTTTAACAACCATGGCAATCGGGTCAGGCGCTGGCAAGCGGAGATAGACCCTACTGGCACTCTCTTTTCACAACTGCCGCTATACATGTACGGTAAGACCTCTGATCACACCTCCATTGAATTTTCCATTCCTCTTCTATTATTAACACAAGTTTTTTTATTTTTTATTTTTTATTTTTTTTTTGTTTGAAAGAAAACAACTGGGTGATAATGAGGGCACCGAGGCTGCTGGATTTGTTTCCAGTTCTGATCATTATCGATGACGACAGAAATGAACGAGAAATTCCTCCACCAAAGCCTCCTGTCGTGACTTTTCGAACCAGAGCTCCCTCAACGGAGCTCTCCCTTAGACCACCACAACCAGCTCGTGAATTCTTTCATTTTTAATGTTTTGTTTATTTATTTTTTTTTTTTTTATGTTTTCGTTGGCCGAGTGTGGCCAGAATTAAGGACTGTAATATGAACACTTATGTTTTTTTTTTTTTTTTTTTTTTTATGTTTTTATTTTTTATGTTGTTTTTGTTTTTTATTTGGTTTGTAATATTAACGATCACTAAAGATCGACCCCCTGAACAACCTTATTTTCACATATGAATCTACTGCAAATTTTATTTTCAGATCTGTTCAATCTCCATTTTTCCATTACTGTAATTTTTTGCATTGATGAATGAAATCTCTCTTAGTCTAAACAAAATTTTCAATCAAAGATCTGATGAAACAACTAAGAAATTATTTTACAGTGAAGAAAAATAAGGGAAAAAAATGAGATCTGAAATGAAATTTTTATTGGTATGAAATAATAAGATACTGAGGGTCGAAATAAAATCAAAGAATACGCAAAACAATTTTTTGAATTTTTGAAATTTTTTTTTTTTTTTTAAGGATAACAATGTGAAAACTAAGAAAGAAGGAAAAAAAAATATATACATATCAGAATACAGATTTGGCACGCTTTTAAACAAAAAAAAAAATTTATCACAAAATATTTTTTTTTTGTTTTTTTTATTTTTTATTTTTAAAGATAACAATTACAAAAACTAAGAAGAAAAGGAAAACAAACTTAAAAGAAAAAATTGCAGAATCTTCCCCAGACCACACCTAAACTACAATGTCCCAAATCAGTTAAAGGCATAAGATCATCAATTGAAACTTAAACAGATAAAGGACAAATGTAATAAAAGTCAGAAAACGGGGAAGAAAGAAAAAGAAAACTCCCCTGGATTATGGTGGCAGTTGCCAAAATTGGACAATCAGGGAGATGTCTTCTTCAGGATCCAAGACGGAAATTTTGAGAAAAAATTGCTTCATCCTCCAAATCTGATCAAGCAGAGAAATATCCTCCACCGCCGGATCTAAGCAGCAAATATTGTCACTGAGCAGATTCAGTAGGTGCCTTTTGATCTTCGAACTGCTGTATGTACTGGCACCTTTGTCTTCCAGCGTGGGTGCATGCTGATCAAATTTATATGTACCTCCTGCAATATGGTTAGTGCAAAATGGTTCCACAGAAATATCATGCAGAGGTATAACACCCAATCCCAATTCATCATACCGAGCCTTAGATACAACCTCATAACATGAATCCGTTTCAAATGTAGAAACAATATCTATAACAGGTTCAGATTCATGTTCAGTGCATGGAGAACAAATATTTGAATGTGATAGTAAAAAGCGGTCCTCATCATGCACAGAGGAAAAATTAAAATCATGCTCAGCAACAATATAGTCATCAGCATACCTCTCAACAACATAGTCATCAATATAATCAAATTGAGGTATGCTTACCTCCTCTTCCTTGAAGATTGCTAGAGAGTGGGAAGATGAAGGGTGTCTACCTGTCTCAGAATTACTGCTTACTTCTGCCGGGTCCCCAAAATTTTCATCAGTCTCCTCAGGTGCAAGAGTGGCCATCTGCCTGATCTGATCACTCAGATTCTGTATGGCAGCTTGAGTTTCCTGCTGGAACTCCATGCTCTCTTGCTTGAACTGCATGTTCCCTTTCTGAAACTGAATGTTCTGCATTGTCATCTGCTCTAGTAACTCCTTTAATGTAGGTTTAGAAGTAGAAGGCTGAGGAGTTATTTGAATAGGAGAATCATACTGCTGACTCTCATATTGTGGAACTGGCTCCCAAAGAGAGCTCTCAGAAATTGGATGATGGAACATATTGTTCTCATCATAAAAATCAGCAGATTTAAAATCAAAGTAATATGCAGAATAAGAATCATAATCACAGACATTGGCAGAATAAGCATTATTCACAACATTAAAATAGGTAGACATCGAAAAATAAAAAGTAAAAACTAAAAACTAAAAATTACGAATCAGATAAAACAAAACACATTTATACATGCTACAAGCACACACAAGACAGAACATCAATAGTAAAAATTTTTAATTAATTTTTTTTTTTTTAATTTTAAATTTTTTTTTTATTAACAACTAAATACAGAACATAGCACAATAAAACACATATATACACAATATATATTAACACAGTAAAAATCTAAAACAAAAACCTGGATCTGAAGTGACAACGCCGCCAAAATTTGTTGAAGGTGTCGTTGTCTCCTACAAAAATACAACAGACAGAACACACAAAACACACATATTAACAGAACAAAAATTTACACAACAAGAATCTAAAACCAAACCGTTATTGGTCCCCGGCAACGGCGCCATTTTGATTGAGCGGGTCGCACCGCTCACAAAAGTTGATTGCACGAAAATAATGCAGTATAGTTACTAGGAAGTGACTCCTAGGTCGTCTCTCAAGGACCAATTTTGGTGGTTCAGTCTTAGATTTATCACGAAGTGGGGGGGTTTGTAAATGGTTTTTGGTTACGGAAAATAAATTAAAATTGGAATTAAAACGAACTGGAATTTAAATAACACCAAATTAAATACGGTGAAGTAAAATGCAGTACAGTAAAAACCCAATGGTAAAAGACATCAAAATAAAATAAACGCGGGAACATTAAACGTATAAAAAACGTTAAACATTAAACACAAAAATAAAAGCATAATTAAAAACAATACGTAAAATTTAAAACTAAAATGGTAAAAACGAAATTAAAACAGTAAAACAAATTTAAAACAGTAAAAAATGATTTTGCTACAGTAAAAACGAAAATACAGTAAGGTAAAATAGTAAAAAATAAATCTGGAACAGAAAACTAAAATACAGAAATCAAAAATACAGAAAAACGAAAATACAGTACATAGTAAATACAGAATACAGTAGAAAGAGTAAAACAGTAAATTTTAGAAACAGTAAAAACGAAAATACAGTAACATGAAACAGTGAAAATAAATCTAAAAAAAAATAAAAACGAAAATACAGAAAAACAAAATACAGAAAATGGAAAATACAGAAAATAGTAAAAACAGTAAAACATCAGAAACAAAAATATGAAATTACAGCAGTAAACAATAACAGTAAAAACAGTGAATACAGAATTTCAAAATCAGTAAAGCAGTAAAAATAAAATACAGAAAATAGAAATACAGAAAACAGGAAATACAGAAAAACAGTAAATTTCAAAAACAGTAAAAACAAATTCAAAATTACTGCAGTAAAATACAGAGAACAGAATTAATCAACATGCAAAAGATAACCAGCAGCAGAAATTAAATTGCATAAAAAATGTAATACAGAAATTAAAATACAGCAGAAATTAAATTACAACAGTAAAATAGAAACAGTAAAACAGAATTGAAAATTCAGAAACAGTAAATGAAATCAAACTTTGAATTGAATTTAACTTGTTCACAAATTTATTACAGCAAAGAAAATAAAATTTGATATGTAGTGTGCTATTCTTCACTGTTCCAGCCCCTTTACTGTCCAGCCCTCTTGCTCTTTTCTGGACTGAAAATTCCAGCCCTTCTCTCCACTCTCCAGCCCTCTGCTGGTCTTCTTCTTATACACACACAACACCACCTTTTCATTTTGGAAATGAGAGACATATTTGTCTCTATGTGGGAGCTCCCTTCGGCCGTGACACACACCTACTCCTTCAATGCTTCCAAATTTTAAAAGCAAGACTAATTCCCGTGACCCTTCAACAATCAGCACCTCTCAACATTCTCAAAAGAAAATGACATTAAAAATAAAGAACCAATGCCAAAAGGTATTTTGTTGGCCGAAAACAGTGTGCTCCTACTGTCCGTGAATCACCATGTGCACACTACCTACTCCAATCAATTTAGCTTTCAATTTGATAATTCAAAAAAATTCTATTTCCTTCCAGCAGCCGTGATTTCACGTTGCCACCTAAGAATTCATCAATGTGCTCTTCTCCATAGGCTTATATGCTTTTCCAATTGTGCAAAACCGTGAACTTACTTGCAATATGTGGTCCCTCCATTCACGGCCTTACTTCATTCTTAAACCAAAGAGAAATTCTCCAATGGTCATAGGTGGCGCGGCTCACATTCCATTCAAAGCATGTGATGTTTGATGAAGAATGAATGTTCCGTGTGGTATTGTGCTTTTCACATTTTATCCAATCATATTTTTGAAGCCAAAAACAAAAGTGTGACCGTGAGTGGTATAATGATGCTAAGCCAAGTGTGCTCAATTTTCCTTTGATCAATACACAAATTAAATCAATGTAGCATAATTTCTTCTAAATGTCCCAATTTTTATTTCAAAAATTTCTCTGCAATTATTAATGCAAATAATTAACTCAGATAATTCAAATTAATTAAAATAAGAATTTCTGATCGATTTAAGCACAATTAAGAAAAATAGGAAAATATTGGACATTTAAGCACAATTCCCCGATTAATTCTAGGTCTAGCTATGCTGTTAAAGTGTTGAGGCCCAGCAATATTGGTGTAGTCTGCAAGAGTTCTTCTACCATTATTGTTCTCCATACTTCCTGTGCTATGAACAGAACCTTGTGGTGATGATTGTAAGAGAGTTTCTGGAGAAGGGAAAAGTTCTCTAGATGTTCTGATTCTTCTCCTCCTTCTACTCTCATCTAGACCTTCAAGAAGAGGTTCTGTTGTTTTCTTACTTCTAGTTCGAATTGCCTCCTGCATACACAAGAAAACAAAACCCTAGAAAATATTTGTTAGCACAAAAAGATATAAGAGAAGATATATAATCAAAAGATAAAAAGATAAAAGATTCAGAAGATAAGAAGATAAAAGATTCAGAAGATAGAAAGATAAAAGATTTAAAAGATAAAAAGATAAAAGATAAAATAAAATACAATCTAATCCTAAAAGATAAAAGATAAAATAAAATCTAATCTAAAAATAAAATCTAATCTAATCTAATCTAATCAAATCAAATAAAATAAAATCTAGTCTAATCTAATAAAAACCGAAAAAATAAAAACAGAAATTTAAAATTAAAGTCAAAGATAATCAATAATCACACAAATTAACCAGTTAAACCACGAGTCCCCGGCAACGGCGCCAAAAACTTGATGGACAAATTTATGATCACCAAAATATGATGTCACAAACTTGTTTCACAATCGGCAAGTATGACCGAATCGTTCAAGTAATAAACTTGGTAAGACCAAGTATCGTTCTCCCAAAGGACTCACGGCCTAGTTTAGTTGTGTGGTTTGTTGATTAGCTAAGACTTAAGAACAAAATATTTAAAGTTTAATATGCAAAGACGAAAATAAACATGTATGCATGAGTTTTGATCAATGGCAAAAGCAAAAGATAAACACTTTCAATGAATTATATGAATGAATATGTTGTTGGGGGTCAATTTCATCTCATCCACTCTCATATATTTTAGGAATTCAACATTCAAATCATCATTGTTAATGCCACTCTCTAAAGTACCATTCTAGATGGCTTCTCCCTAATCACGAGTTCATACAATTCCTAGCATTCCTAATGATTAGTTCATAAGTGCAGGAGCTTAACGACAACCAATATAATATTGGGAGAAATTCCCCGTATCTAGACTTCCCCGTACGTGCCCGTATCGACAAAACCAATAATCATGCATCGAATGAGTTAAACCATGCAAGCATTAAGCAAAGAGGAAAAACCCTAACTAATGATGAAAGAAAGCATAAATCTTAATTAAAAGATGCAAGCATAAATTCCATATATGAGAGCTTCAAGAGATTACATTGATTCCCCAACAAACATACAAGGTTTAGTTCACCATATTCATGGTGAACCTAGATGAATAACAATGAAAGAATGAAAGAATAAACCCTAAAAAGGTGAAGAGGTAGCCTGAGCATCCAAGATCCTCCTTCAAAGGGGTGGAAGAGAGAGTGTTTGCCTTGTTTCTGCCAAAGATACTAATTCTAGGACGTGCAAGTCCTTATATACTATTTTAGAATTACAAAAGATCTAAGCCCAAGCCCATAAAAGTGCCAGAAAACGAGTCCAAGTCCATTATTAAGACTGGCGCTCAGCGGTAAATACCGCTCAGCGGTGCCTACGCTTCCCTTTTCTTCCCCTCAGCGGACCTCCCGTGACCTCCTGAGTGCCGCTCAGCGGTAAAATGCCGCTGAGCGGTGCCTTCGGCTTCTCCTTTTGCACTCTTTGATTCCTTTTCTGATTCCATCTCTCTCCTTCTTCACTTCTTTCACTAAATTCACCTTAAAACCTGCACAAAAACACTTAAATCAAGCATAAACCTGTCGAACTCTCTTATTTATGAAAATATAGATAAAAGGCATGATTTCAAGCTAGTTTCTAAGTCTAAAGGTTGCTTTTAGTGCCAATTTTAAGCATGAAAATAACAGTTTTTCAACTATTATCACAACCCCAAACTTAGAACTTTGCTTGTCCTCAAGCAAACAAAATGTAACTCAATCTCCAACCAATTCATATGATGGTTCACTCATTCAAAAATTCTCTTTTTCAAGATAAGTAATAACTTCACTCAAACTTATGACCAAGAGTTCAACCAAGATGTGCACATGCTTTAGTGTTCACAAAGTCATTTAAGTTCCAACAAATGCTATTTTTCATGAATGATCAATCAATTAAGCATGGATGTTCATGTGCTTATGGAATATTTCCTCACTAGGTAAAGTGTTTCACTCAACACACAAGTGTATAAGAGGTAAAATGTTTCACTCATTCACTCCACTATCACAATGTTACATGAATCAACTTTGCCTTTCATTTTACCATAATCAAAAACATTCACAAGCATGCATCATCACAAGGACTTTTCAATGGCTTATAATGTGGCTGGGCTAACAAGAAATTTGGTTTTTCTGGATCACAAAATCCTTGAGTTAAGAGAATCATAACAACACAATTATTCTTATTCATTCCCAACTTTTGTTTTGCCTTTGCATTTGCATTGAGCTTTACTTCTTTTTCTTTTCTTTTCTTTTTCTTTTTCTTTGCATATTCTTACTTTTTTAGCTCTTAGCTCAATGCTTTTCCTTTTTCATGTTTTCCCAACAACCCCAAACTTGAACATTTAACAATACCACACAATATCTTCTACTTAACTCAAGGTAAAGATTTTCAATCAAGGGTTTTCAGTGTATGTTCAAGGCTAAGGGTTCAAAGGATAGAACACAACGTGTTCTCTTTTAGTAGGATAACTTTATGAATTTGGCCAATAAAAAGTGTTCCAACAAACGACCTTGATCACATGATGCAAAACAAGCAATTGATTCAATCATAGAAAACCTGGGCAAAATCATTCACGTTTCCAAAGTAATAACATTCAATCAATAACAACTCTGGAGCTCAAAACCTCACATATAAGCTCATTCACATTTGACATACACATCCTGCTTAATTTCACAATCACAATCATGATATCACGCATTTGTTCACAAAGCTTGTGAATCACCTGTATAAGCATTTTAATGTGCACATCATCTCAACATCAATTAATCATAAGCATCATTCAAGCATTACTTATCACACAATCACAGTTAATAGCAAACCATCATAATAAACCAGGTGTTCAATAGAGTACATCAAACCCTAATCTAAAAACATAAAATACTTACAAAATACTGGGTTGCCTCCCAGTAAGCGCTTGTTTAACGTCCCGAGGCTGACCCAAATTTTCAAGGATCAACCAACAACATCATTGTAGAACATTGTTGCACCTCTCCCCCTAGATAAGGCTTGAGACGTTGACCATTTACCACCCAACTTCTCTGTGGATCATCAGCAGATGGATTAAATATTTCAATTGCTCCATGCGGATGCACTTCTTTTATCACAAATGGTCCTGTCCATTTTGACTTCAGCTTCCCAGGAAATATCTTCAATCTTGAATTGAACAATAGTACCTGTTGTCCTGGATTAAAAACTCTATTCACCAACTTCCAGTCATGATAAAATTTAATTTTGTCTTTGTAAGCCTTGGATGAATCATATGCATGTAACCGCATTTCTTCAAGCTCCAGAATCTGCCTTCTGCGTGTGCATTGAGTTTCATAAGGATCAAAATTCAAGAATTTCAAAGCCCATAATGCTCTATGCTCCAATTCAACTGGCAAATGACATGCTTTCCCATAGACTAATTGAAATGGTGATAATCCCATGGATGTCTTCATTGCTGTCCTATAAGCCCAAAGAGCATCATCCAATTTGAGAGACCAATCCTTTCTTGATGAAGTCACAGTTTTTTCCAGGATTCTTTTTATCTCCCTGTTAGACACCTCAGCCTGTCCATTGGTTTGTGGATGATAAGGTGCAGCTACCTTATGCTTTACTCCATAGTATTTGAGTACTTTCTCTAGCTGATAATTACAAAATTGAGACCCTCCATCACTAATCAACACTCTTGGAGTGCCAAAACGTGAGAATATCTGCCTCTTCAGGAATTTAATTACCGTGCTAGCATCATTTTTAGGACAAGCTAATGCTTCCACCCATTTACTCACATAATCCACTGCTACCAGAATATATTCATTGTTGAAAGATGGAGGGAAGGGTCCAACAAAATCAATACCCCAACAATCAAAAACCTCAACCTCTAAAATACCTTGTAAAGGCATCTCATGACGTTTAGTGATTGTCCCTGCTCTTTGACATTTATCACAATTCCTAGCATGATTATGGGCATCTTTAAACAAAGTTGGCCAATAAAATCCTGATTGAAGGACTTTTGCTGCTGTTCTTTCCCCATTAAAATGTCCTCCACAAGGTGAATCATGACAATGCCAAAGAATTCCTTCTGCTTCTTCATTTGTAACACATCTCCTTAGAAGATTATCTGCTCCAATCTTGAACAAATATGGATCGTCCCACACAAACTGCTTGGCATCATGCAGAAATTTCTTTCTCTGTTGCCAAGTTAAGTCTTCCGGCATGACTCTTGCAGCTTTAAAATTTGCCATATCAGCAAACCAAGGCCTCTGCTGAATATACATGAGTGATTCATCTGAAAAAGATTCCCAGATTTCAGACTCCTTGCTAGTGACCTCATTGTTGACTAACCGTGACAAATGATCAGCAATTAAGTTCTCACTTCCTTTCTTATCACGGATTTCTACATCAAATTCTTGCAAGAGTAGTACCCATCTAATCAGACGTGGCTTAGAATCTGGTTTTGTCAACAAGTATTTGATAGCTGCATGATCTGTATAGACAATCACCTTAGACCCAATAAGATAAGGTCTAAATTTCTCTAAAGCATATACAATGGCAAGAAACTCTTTCTCTGTGGTAGCATAATTCAATTGAGCATCATTCAGCACCTTGCTAGCATAATAAATTGGATGAAACTTTTGTTCTTTCCTTTGGCCAAGGACAACTCCTATTGCATAATCACTTGCATCACACATTAATTCAAAATTTTGATTCCAATCAGGTGCTACAATTACTGGAGCTGACACTAGCTTCTTCTTCAATATATCAAAAGCTTTCAGGCAGTCTTCATTCATCACAAAAGGAGCATCCTTCATCAAAAGATTACTCAATGGTTTAGCAATTTTTGAGAAATCTTTGATAAATCTTCTATAAAACCCAGCATGACCAAGAAAACTTTTGATTCCCTTTACATTTGTTGGTGGAGGTAGTTTCTCAATAACTTCTACTTTAGCTTTGTCTACCTCAATTCCTTTAGTAGAAATTTTATGCCCCAGTACAATTCCTTCAGTTACCATGAAATGACATTTCTCCCAATTCAAAACCAGATTTGTCTGAACACATCTTTTGAGAACAGTGTTCAAACTAGCTAAACACCTTTGGAAGGAATTTCCAAAAACTGAGAAATCATCCATGAATACTTCAATGCATTTTTCTAAAAGATCTGCAAAGATTGCCTGCATACACCTCTGAAACGTAGCTGGAGCATTACATAATCCAAAAGGCATCTTTCTATATGCAAAGATACCAAAAGGACAAGTAAAAGCAGTCTTCTCCTGGTCTTTTGGATCTACCACAATTTGATTATATCCAGAATATCCATCTAGAAAACAATAGAAAGCCTGCCCTGATAACCTTTCTAGCATCTGATCCATGAAGGGAAGAGGAAAATGATCCTTCCTAGTAGCTTTATTAAGCTTCATGGTAATCAATGCACATACGCCAACCAGTGACTGTCCGAGTAGGAATGAGTTCATTCTTATCATTATAAATTACTGTCATCCCACCTTTCTTTGGAACCACCTGTACTGGACTCACCCATTCACTGTCAAAAATTGGATAGATGATACCAGCTTCTAGCAGTTTCAACACTTCTTTTCTGACCACCTCCTTCATAACAGGATTTAACCTTCTCTGTGGTTGAGCACTTGGTTTATAATCTTCTTCCATAAAAATTTTGTGCATGCAATAAGTTGGGCTAATACCTTTAAGATCTGAGATTGACCACCCAAGTGCTTCTTTGTTGGCTTTCAGAATTTCTATCAATTGCTCTTCTTCTTGTAAAGATAAAGAGTTATTGATGATAACTGGCTTTGTTCCATCTTCTTCTAAAAACACATATTTCAAATGTGATGGCAATCTTTTTAATTCTGGCAACTGTGCTTTGATTGTTTCTTCCTTATCAATTATTTCGAAAATTGGATCTTCCTCTGGACTCTTTTTCAATGTATCCAAGTCCATCAGACATTCATCAATCAATTTCTCTTCTTCTTCATCCAAATCTTCACATGCATCAATGAGAGTTTTTTCCAATGGAGAAATATTTCGCACCATTCTTTCCTGAACCATGCAAACTTCATCAAGTTCATCAAATTGAAAACATGCTTTGTCATCATTTGGATATGTCATGGCCTTGGATACATCAAAAGTGACTTCTTCATCATCAACTCTCAGTTTAAGCTTACCATTCTCTACATCAATCAGAACTCTAGCAGTCTTCATAAAAGGTCTCCCCAGAATAAGAGGAACATCACTAGTTCCTTCCATCTCCATCACAATAAAATCCACTGGGAATACAAATTTGTCGACCTTCACTAGAACATCTTCAACCACTCCATATGGATATTTAAGAGACCTGTCTGCCAATTGAAGAGCCATTCTGGTTGGTTTAATTTCCAACCCCTGAATTGTTCTGCACATGGATAGCGGCATTAGATTAATGCTAGCTCCCAAATCAATCAATGCTCTTCCAACTTTCACATCTCCTATGGTGCATGGAATAGTGAAGCTTCCTGGGTCTTTAAGTTTAGGAGGTAGTTTCTGTATGATTGCACTGCAATTACCCTGTATATTAATAGTCTCCTTCTCAATGTACTTGTGTTTCTTTGTGAGAAGTTCCTTCAAAAATTTTGCATATGCTGGCATTTGTTGCAATGCTTCAGAGAATGGTATAGTAATCTCCAACTTCTTAAACAGTTCCATGAATCTTTCCAACTGCTTTTCTTTCTCCTTCCTTGAATAACCCTTTGGATAAGGAAGTGGCTTTTCATACTCTTTTTCTTTCTATCTCTCTTCTCTCTCTTTTTTTTCTCTCCTCTCTTCTTCTTCTTTTTTCTCTTTTTCTCTCTCAACTCTTTCTTTCCACTCACATGATTCTTTTTCACTCTCACTCTCATTTTTTTTCTCTCCTCTCTCTTTTTGTCTCTCCTCTAACACTCTACCACTTCTAGTCACAACAGTTTTACAATCCTTTCCAAGATCATCATGTTTCATCTCGTCAACTATTCTCTCAACATAAACCTCCATTTTTTTAAATGCAGCATCCATATTATGACAATAAGACTCATTCGTCTTCAAGAATCTTTGGAAAGTCTCTTCAAGAATTGTTGTTTTCTCAACTGGAGTGAATTGCATCTGCCATTGTTGTTGTTGCGCTTGAACCATTGAAACCTGTTGTATTTCCTGTGGTATTTGAGAAAGTTTCATAGTTACTTCTTCAAGCTGTTGAGAGATAATTCTGTTTTGGATAAGCAAGGCCTCATTTGATTGTAACAACTCCTTCTGACTAAGATCTCCTTTTTCAATATTGAGTTCGTTGTCACTAGTAGCCATATTTTCAATAATTTCAGTTGCTTCCTCTGGAGTTTTCAATTTAATATTGCCTCCTGCTGAGGCATGCAGCATCATCTTGGTTTGTGAACCAAGCCCTCCAAGGAAAGTTAAGACTACTTCATGTTCTTCAAAGCCATGCATAGGAGTTTTACGTAACAAGCTTTTATACCTGTCCCATGCATGCCCCAGTGATTCTTCCATGCCCTGCTTGAATGAAGAAATCTCTTGCTTTCCTTTAGTCACCTTAGATTGTGGGAAGTATTTATTTAAAAATTTTGTGACCACTGCTTCCCATTCTGTGAAACTTTCTTCTGGAAAAGAGTTCAACCAAAGCTTAGCATTGCCTCCCAATGAGAAAGGAAACAAGCTAAGTTTGATAGCTTCGTCTGGCACCCCATTAATCTTGACTGTGTTGCAAATCTCATTAAAGGTAGTGAGGTGCTCATATGGGCTTTCATGAGATAACCCATTAAATTGATTACTCTTCACCAGTTGAATCAGTGCTGGTTTGACCTCCATATTGGCTGCATTGACTCTAGGTCTAGCTATGCTGTTAAAGTGTTGAGGCCCAGCAATATTGGTGTAGTCTGCAAGAGTTCTTCTACCATTATTGTTCTCCATACTTCCTGTGCTATGAACAGAACCTTGTGGTGATGATTGTAAGAGAGTTTCTGGAGAAGGGAAAAGTTCTCTAGATGTTCTGATTCTTCTCCTCCTTCTACTCTCATCTAGACCTTCAAGAAGAGGTTCTGTTGTTTTCTTACTTCTAGTTCGAATTGCCTCCTGCATACACAAGAAAACAAAACCCTAGAAAATATTTGTTAGCACAAAAAGATATAAGAGAAGATATATAATCAAAAGATAAAAAGATAAAAGATTCAGAAGATAAGAAGATAAAAGATTCAGAAGATAGAAAGATAAAAGATTTAAAAGATAAAAAGATAAAAGATAAAATAAAATACAATCTAATCCTAAAAGATAAAAGATAAAATAAAATCTAATCTAAAAATAAAATCTAATCTAATCTAATCTAATCAAATCAAATAAAATAAAATCTAGTCTAATCTAATAAAAACCGAAAAAATAAAAACAGAAATTTAAAATTAAAGTCAAAGATAATCAATAATCACACAAATTAACCAGTTAAACCACGAGTCCCCGGCAACGGCGCCAAAAACTTGATGGACAAATTTATGATCACCAAAATATGATGTCACAAACTTGTTTCACAATCGGCAAGTATGACCGAATCGTTCAAGTAATAAACTTGGTAAGACCAAGTATCGTTCTCCCAAAGGACTCACGGCCTAGTTTAGTTGTGTGGTTTGTTGATTAGCTAAGACTTAAGAACAAAATATTTAAAGTTTAATATGCAAAGACGAAAATAAACATGTATGCATGAGTTTTGATCAATGGCAAAAGCAAAAGATAAACACTTTCAATGAATTATATGAATGAATATGTTGTTGGGGGTCAATTTCATCTCATCCACTCTCATATATTTTAGGAATTCAACATTCAAATCATCATTGTTAATGCCACTCTCTAAAGTACCATTCTAGATGGCTTCTCCCTAATCACGAGTTCATACAATTCCTAGCATTCCTAATGATTAGTTCATAAGTGCAGGAGCTTAACGACAACCAATATAATATTGGGAGAAATTCCCCGTATCTAGACTTCCCCGTACGTGCCCGTATCGACAAAACCAATAATCATGCATCGAATGAGTTAAACCATGCAAGCATTAAGCAAAGAGGAAAAACCCTAACTAATGATGAAAGAAAGCATAAATCTTAATTAAAAGATGCAAGCATAAATTCCATATATGAGAGCTTCAAGAGATTACATTGATTCCCCAACAAACATACAAGGTTTAGTTCACCATATTCATGGTGAACCTAGATGAATAACAATGAAAGAATGAAAGAATAAACCCTAAAAAGGTGAAGAGGTAGCCTGAGCATCCAAGATCCTCCTTCAAAGGGGTGGAAGAGAGAGTGTTTGCCTTGTTTCTGCCAAAGATACTAATTCTAGGACGTGCAAGTCCTTATATACTATTTTAGAATTACAAAAGATCTAAGCCCAAGCCCATAAAAGTGCCAGAAAACGAGTCCAAGTCCATTATTAAGACTGGCGCTCAGCGGTAAATACCGCTCAGCGGTGCCTACGCTTCCCTTTTCTTCCCCTCAGCGGACCTCCCGTGACCTCCTGAGTGCCGCTCAGCGGTAAAATGCCGCTGAGCGGTGCCTTCGGCTTCTCCTTTTGCACTCTTTGATTCCTTTTCTGATTCCATCTCTCTCCTTCTTCACTTCTTTCACTAAATTCACCTTAAAACCTGCACAAAAACACTTAAATCAAGCATAAACCTGTCGAACTCTCTTATTTATGAAAATATAGATAAAAGGCATGATTTCAAGCTAGTTTCTAAGTCTAAAGGTTGCTTTTAGTGCCAATTTTAAGCATGAAAATAACAGTTTTTCAACTGTTATCACAACCCCAAACTTAGAACTTTGCTTGTCCTCAAGCAAACAAAATGTAACTCAATCTCCAACCAATTCATATGGTTCACTCATTCAAAAATTCTCTTTTTCAAGATAAGTAATAACTTCACTCAAACTTATGACCAAGAGTTCAACCAAGATGTGCACATGCTTTAGTGTTCACAAAGTCATTTAAGTTCCAACAAATGCTATTTTTCATGAATGATCAATCAATTAAGCATGGATGTTCATGTGCTTATGGAATATTTCCTCACTAGGTAAAGTGTTTCACTCAACACACAAGTGTATAAGAGGTAAAGTGTTTCACTCATTCACTCCACTATCACAATGTCACATGAATCAACTTTGCCTTTCATTTTACCACAATCAAAAACATTCACAAGCATGCATCATCACAAGGACTTTTCAATGGCTTATAATGTGGCTGGGCTAACAAGAAAATTGGTTTTTCTGGATCACAAAATCCTTGAGTTAAGAGAATCATAACAACACAATCATCTTATTCTTCCCAACTTTCTTTTGCCTTTGCATTTGCATTGAGCTTTGCTTCTTTTTCTTTTCTTTTCTTTTTCTTTTTTCTTTGCATATTCTTACTTTTTAGCTCTTAGCTCAATGCTTTTTCTTTTTCATGTTTTCCCAACAACCCCAAACTTGAACATTTAACAATACCACATAAGATATTCTACTTAACTCAAGGTAAAGATTTTCAATCAAGGGTTTTCAGTGTATGTTCAAGGCTAAGGGTTCAAAGGATAGAACACAAAGTGTTCTCTTTTAGTAGGCTAACTTTATGAATTTGGCCAATAAAAAGGGTTCCAACAAATGGCCTTGATCACATGATGCAAAACAAGCAATTGATTCAATCATAGAAAACCTGGGCAAAGTCATTCATGCTTTCAAAGTAATAGCATTCAACAATAACAACTCTGGAGCTCAAAACCTCACATATAAGCTCATTCACATTTGACATGCACATCCTGCTTAACTTCACAATCACAATCATGATATCATGCATTTGTTCACAAAGCTTGTGAATCACCTGTATAAGCATTTTAATGTGCACATCATCTCAACATCAATCAATTAATAAGCATCATCATGCATTACTTATCACACAATCACAGTTAGTAGCAAACCATCATAAGAAACCAGGTGTTCAATAGAGTACATCAAACCCTAATCTAAAAACAAAAACAAATAAGTTCAGAAAACTTAAACCACAAAAGCATAATCATATGATAGCATTCATCAGTAAATGCTATCTCAGCTCCTCATCAGTCTGAGCTGTCCTCTGTATCTTCCTCTTTCTCTTCATCATCATCATCATCAAATGCATCCTCCTCCTCAGCTTCATCTTCTTCCATATCTCTAGCTGAAGCTTCAGATGCTCCAGCTTCATGCAATGGTTCTTCTGGCCAAGCTACCACGTTATGGAATTCATCCATAGTCCACCTATGGGCTGGAGGTGTATCATACATCCCCACTATCATCTCAGCTGTGGCCACCTGTCCTCTGTGAATGGACTGTAACTGAGCACCTATAAGAGACATATACATGTCCCTCATCTGGAATGGTTCTGCTTCATGTGTATCAGCAGATGTCTGGCTCTGTGCTGGCCCTCTCTCTCTACGAGCATGGCGTGGTGGAACTGGCTGAGCTGCATCCTCACCTCCACAGTACTGTCTGTAATAAGCCTCATCAATAGCTTTTCTTGGCCTCTCAAATGGTGGAACAGAAGTATCCACCCCAGCTTGCTTGCAAAGATGAGTGATCAAAGAAGGATGTCCTAGTGATGCTTTGTTGTTTGAGGTGTTAGCACACACACTAATCTCATCAGCTATCACCTGCCCAATATTAACATTCAAATTTCTGATAGCACAGTAGATGAATAGTGCCCTGTTGAGAGTGAAATCTGACACATGTGAACATGGCTGAATGTTGGCATGAGAAAATGCCATCCAATATTTTGCAAGAGGAGTCAAATCTGTCCTCCTAATGTTAACTACTGCACCAGATCTATTCCTTTGGAAGTGTCCTCCAGGTATACACAACACTCTCTCCACATCCTCAAAATCAGCACCTTCCTCCATGCAAAGAGCAAACTGGCATTGCTCACCAGCCCACACAGTATCCAGGAAGTTGTTGATAGAATCAGGATCATACCTGATAGCATGGCCTCTGACATAGCCCAAATAATTCTCAGCTGGATAATCACCAATCTTCTTTGCATTGGTGTAAAATTCCTTTACCACAGCTATGTTGGCAGGTGCAGGATAAGTGGCTAGCTTTCCCCAATCATTCCCTAAAACTTGCTCTCCAAATTGAGGAGCAAAGTTAGGTATCATTCCAACCTTTCTCTCCATCAGAAGTCTCCTGTCTTGAACCACCCTAAAGTGCTTCTCATGTTTCCTAGAGAGGAACCTGCTGATGGACAAATTTATGAGCACCAAAATATGATGTCACAAACTTGTTTTTCAATCGGCAAGTATGACCGAATCGTTCAAGTAATAAACTTGGTAAGACCAAGTATCGTTCTCCCAAAGGACTCACGGCCTAGTTTAGTTGTGTGGTTTGTTGATTAGCTAAGACTTAAGAACGAAATAATTGGAGTTTAATATGCAAGACAGAAAATAAACATGTATGCATGAGTTTTTGATCAATGGCAAAAGCAAAAGATAAACACTTTCAATGAAATATATGAATGAATATGTTGTTGGGGGTCAATTTCATCTTATCCACTCTCATATATTTTAGGAATTCAACATTCAAATCATCATTGTTAATGCCACTCTCTAAAGTACCATTCTAGATGGCTTCTCCCTAATCACGAGTTCATACAATTCCTAGCATTCCTAATGATTAGTTCATAAGTGCAGGAGCTTAACGACAACCAATATAATATTGGGAGAAATTCCCCGGATCTAGACTTCCCCGTACGTGCCCGTATCGACAAAACCAATAATCATGCATCGAATGAGTTAAACCATGCAAGCATTAAGCAAAGAGGAAAAACCCTAACTAATGATGAAAGAAAGCATAAATCTTAATTAAAAGATGCAAGCATAGATTCATATATGAGAGCTTCAAGAGATTACATTGATTCCCCAACAAACATACAAGGTTTAGTTCACCATATTCATGGTGAACCTAGATGAATAACAATGAAAGAATGAAAGAATAAACCCTAAAAAGGTGAAGAGGTAGCCTGAGCATCCAAGATCCTCCTTCAAAGGGGTGGAAGAGAGAGTGTTTGCCTCGTTTCTGCCAAAGATACTAATTCTAGGACGTGCAAGTCCTTATATACTATTTTAGAATTACAAAAGATCTAAGCCCAAGCCCATAAAAGTGCCAGAAAACGAGTCCAAGCCCATTATTAAGAATGGCGCTCAGCGGTAAATACCGCTCAGCGGTGCCTACGCTTCCCTTTTCTTCCCCTCAGCGGCCAGTTTGCCCCTCAGCGGACCTCCCGTGACCTCCTGAGTGCCGCTCAGCGGTAAAATGCCGCTGAGCGGTGCTTTCGGCTTCTCCTTTTGCACTCTTTGCTTCCTTTTCTGATTTCATCTCTCTCCTTCTTCACTTCTTTCACTAAATTCACCTTAAAACCTGCACAAAAACACTTAAATCAAGCATAAACCTGTCCAGCTCTCTTATTTCTAAAAGTATGGATAAAAGCATGATTTCAAGCTAGTTTCTAAGTCTAAAGGTTGCTTTTAGTATCAATTTTAAGCATGAAAATAACAGTTTTTCAACTGTTATCACATGCTGTTATGGGGTTGCTCTGGTTCCTTTTCCTTTCTCTTGGTTGCCATGGTTTTCAATCTCTTTCCTGAAGAGGATGCCATTCCTGCATTCAAACACAATTACAAAACCACAGAACATGATGTTAATCATTAGTAAAACACAGAACACAACTCCTTTCGAAGCTAAACCACCGCTGAGGGCCAGAATTTCCCCTCAGCGCCACCAGTGCCACATTCCAACACGCAACAAACCAGAAAAATCAAATCTGGCAGAGTGCCGCTCAGCGGTAATTGCCGCTCAGCGGTGACCTGCAGATTTTTGCAAATCTCGTTTTAAAGCTTTCCTAACTCCACCCAAATGCAATTTTCAGTTTTCCAGTTCATAATCAAGCAGTTTAATCGGTTCAAACATCAAATATATCATCAAATCATGCATAGAAATCAAAACCCCTAAATATTCATGCTTTGACAATCACATTCAAATTCAAGAACCCTAGAATGAACAAAATGCATTTTACTTACTTGGGTGGAGATACTAGATGCAATGAGAATGCTTCCAAGCTAGAATATTCTCTTCCAACCCCAAACTTTGATGGCACACTAGTGAAAAAATGAGTGGAAGAGAAATTTTCTTAAGAGGGAAGAGTGAAAAGATGTGGAAAACCTAAGAGAAGGTATGTGGGAGTGCTTGTGCAGAGAAGAGCTTGAAAGAATGAAAATTCGCGCAGCTTAGGGTTTAAAAATACCCCAATGGGCTCGGGTTCCGCTAAGGGGAACTAAAGCCCATCTGCGAGAGTACCGCTCAGCGGTAATTGCCGCTCAGCGGCACTTTCGTGATGTGCCCTTCTCCTTCTTTTCTTGACCTATGTGCCTCCTAGACATACCCCTCACTGGTTCCCTGCAATTCAATGTTAAAAATGCTTATGCAAACCCTAACTAAAATAAACAAACAGAAAACAATCAATCAACTGGGTTGCCTCCCAGGTAGCGCTTGTTTAACGTCACGAGCCTGACCCAAAATCCACCAACACCCATCAGTAGGTGTTTCAAAATCTACCAGTACCCATCAGTAGGTGCAAAATCTTCTCACCAACACCCATCAGTAGGTGTTACAAACTTAGTATCCTTCAGTAGATACTTAACCACCTAGCATCCTTCAGTAGATGCTGGATCCAACAAAGTATTCACAAAATAATGTCCACAAATTAAAAGTTACAAAACAAAATCAAAAGTCAAAAGTTTGTAAATCCACTGGGTTGCCTCCCAGCAAGCGCTCTTTTAACGTCATTAGCTTGACCCAGTAAAGCTCATGTTCCATCTTCTTTTTCTTCTTCCTACTGAACTTCTTCAGAAATTTGATCAAACCAGGAACCTGTTGTAGTGTCTCAATCATAGGAACTTTAATCTCCAATTTCTTGAAGATTTCCATAAAGCACTTAAATTTCTTTTCCTTCCTATGATTCTTCTTTAGATGAGGATGGGATTTTTCATATGATTCCTTCTTCTTTCCTCTCATCTTCTTTTTCTTATGCTTCCTCTCCCCAAATTTTCTCTTTTTCTTTTCTCTTATTTTTTTCTTCCCTTCTCTTTTTCTTCTCAACTTCTTTATTTTCACACAAATTTTCTTCCTCTCTTCTCTCTCAACCACTTCTTTTTCTTTTTCATCATCTTTAACTTTCTCACTCAACTCTTCTTTTTCTTCTCTCTCTATCTTTTCCTCATCTCTCTCTATTTTTTTCTCAGCAAAAATCTTGTCACTTTCAGTGACAATGGCTTGACCTTCCTCCTTGATGAATCATTATTTTCTTCACTTCACTTAACTTATTGTACCGAAATTAATCACGGAATTGTGTTTAAATGTCCAGTATTTTCCTATTTTTCTTAATTGTGTTTAATTCGATCATAAATTCTTATTTTAATTAATATGAATTATCTGAGTTGATTATTTGCATTAATAATTGAAGGGAAATATTGGAAATATAAATTGGGACATTTGGAGAAACATTCACACATTGTGTTCGGAAGAAGTGCATTGCATTGATTTATTTTGTATGTTTAAGTGGAAACTTAGGAGTGGAATATTTTTGTTTGTAGGTGGTGTCACGGTTTTATAGCTTGAAGATAACAAATATACTGCCACATTTTCTAAGTATGTCACACGGCCCTCTCATTATTTTTGCACGGCAATTATTTGAAGAAAGTGGGCAGCCCACTAACATTCTCCATCACGTGTGAAACTCCAAATTGCTGAGTTACTGAAGTATCACTTCTCTGAAAAGAACAATAGCACACGGCCCCCACAATTCATTTTGTCAATATTTAAGTGGGCCATTCCAGCAAGCATGGCACGTCCAGCTTGGAAAGGGAGAAGCTTCACGTTGCAGCAAAAAGCAAGGAGCTCTTGTGCACATGGAAAGCATCAATGGACTGCACAATTTGGAAGTCATGGCCAATAATGAGAATCTTCTTTCTTTGATAAGAAGCAGCCACGGTCATGAAGGGGTAAACACCAGTCCAGCTTCAACACGCTCCAGCTCTGACCAGCAGCTGCCACCACCCAACAACCACCGAGAGCTGGAACGTTGGAAGCACGTTGGGAGCTCGCGTACACCCGGAAGCAAGAAGCACACGGTCCTGGTTCTTGGAGTTCTGCAAGCTGCTTTCAATTCAAATGGTGGTTGAAGCATGTGAAATGTTTGCCATGGCGTGAAGGAAGGAAGCGCCCAAGAGAGAGAGCTGAAGGCTGGTCCAGCAGCTTCCTTGTCCAGCTGCACCTTCATCTTTAGATTTTGCTGGAACATGGAGAAGAAGGATCTAGGGAGAGATGTGCATCCAGCAGAAGGCACACACGAATAGCAGCTTGAGCAGCAGTACCAAAGAAGAGGAAGCAGCTGCAGCCAGCCGAGAATGGAAGCACTCCCGTGATGAGAAAACCGTTACTATTGAAATTGTAGTGATTAATTGAAATTGAAAGTCAAAAGTACTAGAGGAAAAAGACAAGAGGTGGGTTGGTGCATGGTGACATGGATGGCAACTTGGATAATGGAGAAGAGAATGGAACGATCTAAAGCAAAGAGGAGTTCACGGACATGATAGTAGAGGAAGCTACAGCAGTTTAGAATGGAAAGCTGGAAGGGAATTTCACGTAAATCTTGGGCTGGAAACGGACACCACAAAATGGAGGTCCTACTTGTTCATTAATTGAGTAAAGAAATCAGAGAATTGGCCATAAAAGGAGAAGAGCAGCAGCAGAATAGGGAGGAGATTTTAGTAGTTAGTTTAGGATAGCAGACGGCCTGGAAGAGGCTCTGCCTCTTTCCCTCTTCCAATAGCTCGTTCACTGTTTACTTTCAGCACTTTTCATCTTTTGCAGTATAGGATGTTTGAATTTTATTTCTGTAATGTCAGAATGTTTGGAACAATTTACTCCTTTCATTGTTTATCTTCACGATCCATAATTTTAATTTAAATGTTGAGTTGAATTTCATTTTCAGTCAAGTTATTTTGTTTTATTGTCTCTTTATTTTACCCTTTAATATTTTTCTGCACCGTTAAATTCTGTCAATGTATTTTACCGTTGAGTTTATTTTCAACGTCGTTTTTAATATTCATTTTCACTGTTGCTTTGGGTAAAATTTATTTACACTGCTGTTATGTTTTCTGCATGTATATTCTTCCAGCATTTTAATTTCAAACACTGTTGAATTTTTCATTTTTCACTTTTACCGTCTTTTACCGTTTGGTTTTACCATCTTTTAAATTTATTTCAGTATTTTCAATTTTGTTGTCTTATTTAATTTCCAGTTTTAATTTATATTTTTCGCATCCAAAAATATCCACAAACCCCCCCCCCCACTTCGTGTTAAATCTGAGATTGAACCACCAAAAATTGGTCCTTGAGAGACGACCTAGGAGTCACTTCCTAGTAAACTATACTGCATTATTTTATGCACAATTTTTGTGAGCGGTGCGACCCGTTCATCAAAAATGGCGCCGTTGCCGGGGATCAATGACGGTTTGGTTTTAGATTTTTGTTGTATAAAGTTTTGTTCTGTTAATATGTTTGTTTTGTGTGTTTTGTCTTGTATATTTCTGTAGGAGACAACGACACCTTCAGCAAATTTTGGCGGCGTTGTCACTTCAGATCCAGGTTTTTGTTTTAGATTTTTACTGTGTTAATATATATTGTGTATATATGTGTTTAATTGTGCTATGTTCTGTATTTAGTTGTTATTAAAAAAAAAATTTAAAAAAAAAAAAAAAAATTAATTAAAAATTTTTACTATTGATGTTCTGTCTTGTGTGTGCTTGTAGCATGTATAAATGTGTTTTGTTTTATCTGATTCGTAATTTTTAGTTTTTAGTTTTTACTTTTTATTTTTCCATGTCTACCTATTTTAATGTTGTGAATAATGCTTATTCTGCCAATGTCTGTGATTATGATTCTTATTCTGCATATTACTTTGATTTTAAATCTGCTGATTTTTATGATGAGAACAATATGTTCCATCATCCAATTTCTGAGAGCTCTCTTTGGGAGCCAGTTCCACAATATGAGAGTCAGCAGTATGATTCTCCTATTCAAATAACTCCTCAGCCTTCTACTTCTGAACCTACATTAAAGGAGTTACTAGAGCAGATGACAATGCAGAACATTCAGTTTCAGAAAGGGAACATGCAGTTCAAGCAAGAGAGCATGGAGTTCCAGCAGGAAACTCAAGCTGCCATGCAAAATCTGAGTGATCAGATCAGGCAGATGGCCACTCTTGCACCTGAGGAGACTGATGAAAATTTTGGGGACCCGGCAGAAGTAAGCAGTAATCCTGAACCAGGTAGACCACCTTCATCTTCCCACACTTTAGAAATCTTCAAGGAAGTGGAGGGAAGCATACCGCAAATTGATTATTCTGTTGATTATGCTGTTGATTGGTATGCTAATGATTATATTGTTGCTGAGTCTGATTTTAATTTTTCCTCTGTGCATGATGAGAACCGTTTTTTTACTATCACATTCGAATAATTATTCTCCATGCATTGAACATGAATCTGAGTCTGCGATTAATATGGTTTCTAATTTTGAAATTGATTCGTGTTTTGAGGATGTATCTAAGGTTCAGCCTGTTACACTGGATTTGGGTGTTGTACCCCTGCATGTAATTTCTGTAGAACCTTATTGCACTAACCCTATTGCAGGAGGTACAGATGAATTGGACCAACATGCACACACAGTGGAAGGCAAGGGTGCGAACCTGAAAAACGGTTTCAACATCAATAGGCACCTGCTGAGCCGACTCATCAACAAGAGCTGTATAGATCCAGTTGTGGAAAATATTTCCCTGCTTGATCAGATCTGGAGGATGAAGCAGTTCATTCTCAAAATTTCCTGGCTGGATCGTGAAGATGGAGATCTCTCCCTACAAATCCAAAATTGGCAACTGCCACCCTGACCAGGGGAGTTTTCTTTTTCTTTCTTCCCCGTTTTCCTACTTTTATTGCATTTGTCCTTTATCTGTTTAGGGTTTTAATTGATGATCTTATGCTTAGAACACGTTTAGGACATTGTAGTTTAAGTGTGGTCTGGGGGAGATTCTGCATTTTGTTTTTTTTCTTTTTCTTCTTAGTTTTTGTAATTGTTATCTTTAAAAATAAAAAATAAAAAAAAAAAACAAAAAAAAAATAATATTTTGTGATAAAATTGTTTTTGTTTTAAGCTTGCCAAATCTTTATTCCGATATGTATATTTATTTCTTAGTTTTTGAGTTGTTATCCCTTAAAAAAAAAAAAAAAACATTTTCAAAAAATTGTTTTGCGTGTAGTCCATAATTTCTCGGCTCTCAATTTCTTATTATTTCATATCAATAATTCATTGAAAATTTTCACTTCAGATCTTATCTTTTTCCTTATTTTCTTCTTTGTAAAAATAAGTTCTTAGTTGTTTCATACAGATCTTTGATTGAAAAATTTTGTTTAACTAAGAAAGATTTCATTCATTTGAGCAAAAATTACAGTGATTGAGAAAAGGAAATTTTTCAGATCTGAAAATGAAATTGCAATAGATATATGTGAAAATAAAGTTGTTCAGGGGTCGATCATTTCTGATCGTTAATATTACAAACCAAATAAATAAAAACAAAAACATAAAAAAATATAATTGTTCAGATTACATGCCTTGTCCATATTCTGGCCACGCTCGGCCAATAAAAACATAAAAAAAAAATAAATAAACAAAACTTTAAAAGTGGAAGAATTCACGAGCTGGTTGTGGTGGTCTAAGGGAGAGCTCCGTTGAGGGAGCTCTGGTTCGAAAAGTCACGAGCGGAGGCTTTGGTGGAGGAATTTCTCGTTCATTTCTGTCGTCATCGATGATGATCGGAACGGGAAACAGATTCAGCAGCCTCGGTGCCCTCATAATCACCCAGTTGTTTTCTTTCAAACAAAAAAAAAATATAAAAAAATAAAAAATAAAAATAACTTGTGTTAATTATAGAAGAGGAAGTGAAAATTTTCAATAAAAATTGAGGTGTGATCAGGGTCTTACCGTACATGTATAGCGGCAGTTGTGAAAAGAGAGTGCCTGTGGGGTCTATCTCCGCTTGCCAGCGCCTGACCCGATTGCCATGGTTGTTAAACCAGCAGTGCACGTTATATTCGGTGGCATCTGCGAAGGTCCTTAGTCGAGACGCGATCTCGACGACTTGCGCTCGGCTTGGGTGTGTGACCCCATAGTTGTAGATTTTGGTCATCATATTGATCTGATCATCTGTAGGACGCCATCGCTGACTAGTGTATCTCTCTGATTCCATCTCACTCGTCATAATTCCTCTTGAAATATTCTAAAACTTAATAAAAAAAAAATATAAAAATAAAAAGCACAAAAACATAAAAAAAGAAAAACAAAACATAAAAAAAAAAAGAAGCATAAAAAAAAATTAGATTAGTTCTCTGTTTTCTTTATTTGTTCTTGTTTCCTTTCAGATTTATTTTGTCCAGTCTGTATTTGATGTTTCAGTGTCTGGTCTCAGATCTGTTTCACGGTCCTTGCAAAAGGGTCCTAAACGGATCTACGTCCAGTTATCCGGTTGTTCTTGTCCATATTGTTCTTGTATATTATGTTTATGTGTTTATTTAGTTTTAAGTGGGGTACGTGGCGTTGTTCTACCCGATTGTCTCTGCCATACCTTCAAACGACGGGAGATTAACGTCTGGTTTCCAGCCGATATACCCCTTAAGTTTTAAGACAATTGTGTTTTATGTGTTTTAAGTGTTTAGCAGGTGAAGAAGAAAGCGAATAAGAGCTGAAAATAAAGAAGGAACTGAAGGCTTAAATGAAAGCAGGAAAAGAAAGCAGAAAAAGAAAAAAAAAAAATGAAAGATCTGGAAAAAAGGAAATGGAAAAGAGGGAAAGCAGGCAAGAGATCAAAGCAGAAAGAAGATGGAAAAATAAAGGAAAGCAGGGCAGAAAAGAAAGAAAAAAAATACAGGAAATACTGAAAGGGAAAATCTGGAAAGCAGGAAAAGGTAAAGCTTAAGAGCAGAAAGCTTAAACGGCAGAAAGAGGGAGATCAAAGGTGTAGAGGACTTACCCGGAGTAGTAGGGCTTACAAAAGCTTGACGCAGATCTTAGATGCTCCGAAGGCACACAGGCAGAGGCTCCTCACAGATCTCACTCAGACTCTTCAGAAGGCGAAGGGGCAGAGCTTCCTCGCAGATCCAGACGCTCGAGAGAAGAGAGAAGAGAGCAGAGAGCAGAGAGTTGAGAGAGCAGAGAGTTGAGAGAGCATAGGAGAGAGCAGAGAGAGTAGAGAGAGTTGAGAGAGAAGCAGAGAGGAGAGAGTGAGAGTCAGGAAATGGCGCTCAGACGCGGAGGAGTGCCTCTTTTATAGCCAGATTGCTTTCCACTGTAGCAACAGTACCGGTCTTTGCCACCGAGACTGTTGTCACAGTACCGGTCTTTGCCACCGAGACTGTTGTCACAGTACCGGTCTCCTTTTTCAATTAAAAAAATAATAATAAAATAAAAAAATAAAAATAAAAAAAATATTAGCATCTACTGATGGGTGCTAGGTGATTTCGACATCTGCTGATGGATGTCACTGATAACATCTACTGATGGATGTTACTGAAAATTTCTTCCCATTTCCTAACATTTTATTGCACTTGTCTATATTATTTGACTGCTCTGAAATTGATCATCTGATGATTGTAACACACTGAGGACATTGTGTGATTTAAGTGTGGTCTACTGGGAAGAAATTCTGATTTTTTCTATTAGATTGTATTTTGTGTGTTAAATTTTTTGTTTTTGAGTGTTAAATTTTTTCTGTTTTAAGTTATTTTTATCGAGTTTTGTGTGCAATAAATTTTACATTTTTCTCTTGATTTCTGGATGATGTTTAAGTTGTAGATTTTTCCTTCACTTACTTAATACTTATAGTTTGTAATCCTTGCTTTTCTCTGCCTGGAAAGATGATTATACGTTTGAGAGGTTGATTTGATTGTGACAAATACCCTGTGTGAGATTTGAGCCACTTAATTTTCTTTCTTGTGTGTGATATGTATCTTGATTGCTTGCACATATGCCTTGGCTTGATTCTTTTTGACAATACTTGATTGATATGCATGTTTAGAAATGATAAAGGCATTTTTATTCTTGAGCCTCTTTAGCCAAATAAGCCTACCTTGTTATTATCCTTTGATAACCCCTTTGAGCCTATACTTTCCCCATTTATTTGTTTTTAAAGCTCACACACTGATCCTAAGTGAAAAACAAATGATTACCTGAACCTTAGGGAAGTCTGGAGCTATAGAAGTGTTTTGTGAATAAGTGTGGTCTCCTTGGGGATTCTGATAAATTGGCTAGTTGGTTCCTCATCATGTTTTGAAATGATAATTTATATCCTGTTGTGAAAAAAAAAAAAAAAAAAAAAAAAGACAGGATGAGAAAAAAATTTTGATGAGAAAAAGAGAAAAATTGAAAAATAATTTTGTAAATAATGGAGTCGAGAAGAGGATTGAATTAGAGGTTTGGGTGAGATTTCACTGTGTTTACACTTTTTCCCCATTGCTCCTCTATTTCTTCTGAGCTATAGCTACTTATCCAAATTTATCCTCCCCTGTCCTTGGCCCCATTACAACCCAGTAAAGACCTTTTGATCTGAACATGCATATGTTTTAAGTGTTGATATTAGAAGATTGCCAAGTCTACTTGTGTTTGCTCTCTTGAGTGCATTGAGTGAAATTGATTTACCTTAAACACTTGAGAGAAACACTATAGTGCATCTGTGAGGTTTTGTTATTTTCAATTTACCTCTTAAGCTGATTAATCATTTTGCTATGTTTTGAATTGTTTGGATGATTTCTGTAAGTATCTGCTTAATTTGATTTTGTGTTGGATAATTTCTACTTCTTTTCTCTGTCCAGACTTCTTGAGAACTTTGTAAATTCTGTTTATTTATCTCTTTAGTCTTTATTTTCTGTATGCTGCATTTGTGTCACGTCCTCTGAAAGTCCTTTGAACCATTCCCTGATTTGAGTCTTAATTTTGCCCAGGAGTGCAAAAGACTAAGTGTGGTCTATTTTGATGAATCATTATTTTCTTCACTTCACTTAACTTATTGTACCGAAATTAATCACGGAATTGTGTTTAAATGTCCAGTATTTTCCTATTTTTCTTAATTGTGTTTAATTCGATCATAAATTCTTATTTTAATTAATATGAATTATCTGAGTTGATTATTTGCATTAATAATTGCAGGGAAATATTGGAAATATAAATTGGGACATTTGGAGAAACATTCACACATTGTGTTCGGAAGAAGTGCATTGCATTGATTTATTTTGTATGTTTAAGTGGAAACTTAGGAGTGGAATATTTTTGTTTGTAGGTGGTGTCACGGTTTTATAGCTTGAAGATAACAAATATACTGCCACATTTTCTAAGTATGTCACACGGCCCTCTCATTATTTTTGCACGGCAATTATTTGAAGAAAGTGGGCAGCCCACTGACATTCTCCATCACGTGTGAAACTCCAAATTGCTGAGTTACTGAAGTATCACTTCTCTGAAAAGAACAATAGCACACGGCCCCCACAATTCATTTTGTCAATATTTAAGTGGGCCATTCCAGCAAGCATGGCACGTCCAGCTTGGAAAGGGAGAAGCTTCACGTTGCAGCAAAAAGCAAGGAGCTCTTGTGCACATGGAAAGCATCAATGGACTGCACAATTTGGAAGTCATGGCCAATAATGAGAATCTTCTTTCTCTGATAAGAAGCAGCCACGGTCATGAAGGGGTAAACACCAGTCCAGCTTCAACACGCTCCAGCTCTGACCAGCAGCTGCCACCACCCAACAACCACCGAGAGCTGGAACGTTGGAAGCACGTTGGGAGCTCGCGTACACCCGGAAGCAAGAAGCACACGGTCCTGGTTCTTGGAGTTCTGCAAGCTGCTTTCAATTCAAATGGTGGTTGAAGCATGTGAAATGTTTGCCATGGCGTGAAGGAAGGAAGCGCCCAAGAGAGAGAGCTGAAGGCTGGTCCAGCAGCTTCCTTGTCCAGCTGCACCTTCATCTTTAGATTTTGCTGGAACATGGAGAAGAAGGATCTAGGGAGAGATGTGCATCCAGCAGAAGGCACACACGAATAGCAGCTTGAGCAGCAGTACCAAAGAAGAGGAAGCAGCTGCAGCCAGCCGAGAATGGAAGCACTCCCGTGATGAGAAAACCGTTACTATTGAAATTGTAGTGATTAATTGAAATTGAAAGTCAAAAGTACTAGAGGAAAAAGACAAGAGGTGGGTTGGTGCATGGTGACATGGATGGCAACTTGGATAATGGAGAAGAGAATGGAACGATCTAAAGCAAAGAGGAGTTCACGGACATGATAGTAGAGGAAGCTACAGCAGTTTAGAATGGAAAGCTGGAAGGGAATTTCACGTAAATCTTGGGCTGGAAACGGACACCACAAAATGGAGGTCCTACTTGTTCATTAATTGAGTAAAGAAATCAGAGAATTGGCCATAAAAGGAGAAGAGCAGCAGCAGAATAGGGAGGAGATTTTAGTAGTTAGTTTAGGATAGCAGACGGCCTGGAAGAGGCTCTGCCTCTTTCCCTCTTCCAATAGCTCGTTCACTGTTTACTTTCAGCACTTTTCATCTTTTGCAGTATAGGATGTTTGAATTTTATTTCTGTAATGTCAGAATGTTTGGAACAATTTACTCCTTTCATTGTTTATCTTCACGATCCATAATTTTAATTTAAATGTTGAGTTGAATTTCATTTTCAGTCAAGTTATTTTGTTTTATTGTCTCTTTATTTTACCCTTTAATATTTTTCTGCACCGTTAAATTCTGTCAATGTATTTTACCGTTGAGTTTATTTTCAACGTCGTTTTTACTATTCATTTTCACTGTTGCTTTGGGTAAAATTTATTTACACTGCTGTTATGTTTTCTGCATGTATATTCTTCCAGCATTTTAATTTCAAACACTGTTGAATTTTTCATTTTTCACTTTTACCGTCTTTTACCGTTTGGTTTTACCATCTTTTAAATTTATTTCAGTATTTTCAATTTTGTTGTCTTATTTAATTTCCAGTTTTAATTTATATTTTTCGCATCCAAAAATATCCACAAACCCCCCCCACTTCGTGTTAAATCTGAGATTGAACCACCAAAAATTGGTCCTTGAGAGACGACCTAGGAGTCACTTCCTAGTAAACTATACTGCATTATTTTATGCACAATTTTTGTGAGCGGTGCGACCCGTTCATCACTCCTTAAGGTTAACTTCAGTATTAACCTTAACATTCAATTTTGGACTAATGAAACGAAGGTGCATCTCTAACCTTTTACATGATTCTTCAATGCTTTTCTGAGTAGAGTCGGAATTTTTCAAAAATTGTTGAAGGGTGTCATCCAAATTTACTGATGGAGAGGGTTGTTGCTGCCATTGTTGTGGTGGCGGCCTATCAGATTCTTCGGCAACTTGAGTGGTTTTGTGATGACAATCAGGTATCTGTATGTACTGTTGAACTGCCTCCTCCAACGTTATCCTTCTTCCCGATAGAGAGGGTTTTTTCTGCCTTTGTTGTGGTGGTAGATTCTTAAATTGTTCGACAGCTTGCCAAAATTGATCATTATCCATGCTTGAGTGAGATCCCACCAGTGGTTGAAATTACCTTAGTAGAATTGAGTGCCTATTAAATTCTTGTTCGAATTGCATCCTGCAAACATTAGGCACAAAACTCTAGAAAATATTTGTTAGCACAAAAAGATATAGGAGAAGATATATATTCAGAAGATAAAAGATTCAGAAGATAAAATAAAATAAGATAGAATAAAATAAAATAAAATAAAATAAAATCTAATCTAATCTAATAAGATAAAATAAAATAAAATAAAATCTAATCAAATAAAATAAAATCAAATCAAATCTAATCTAATCAAATAAAATAAGATAAAATAAAATAAAAACAGAAAAATAAAAAACAGAAATTCAAAATTAAAGTCAAAGATAATCAATAATCACACAAATTAACCAGTTAAACCACGAGTCCCCGGCAGCGGCGCCAAAAACTTGATGGACAAATTTATGATCACCAGAATATGATGTCACAAACTTGTTTTACAATCGGCAAGTATGACCGAATCGTTCAAGTAATAAACTTGGTAAGACCAAGTATCGTTCTCCCAAAGGACTCACGGCCTAGTTTAGTTGTGTGGTTTGTTGATTAGCTAAGACTTAAGAACGAAATAGTTGGAGTTTAATATGCAAGACAGAAAATAAACATGTATGCATGAGTTTTTGATCAATGGCAAAAGCAAAAGATAAACACTTTCAATGAAATATATGGATGAATATGTTGTTGGGGGTCAATTTCATCTCATCCACTCTCATATATTTTAGGAATTCAACATTCAAATCATCATTGTTAATGCCACTCTCTAAAGTACCATTCTAGATGGCTTCTCCCTAATCACGAGTTCATACAATTCCTAGCATTCCTAATGATTAGTTCATAAGTTCAGGAGCTTAACGACAACCAATATCATATTGGGAGAAATTCCCCGGATCTAGACTTCCCCGTACGTGCCCGTATCGACAAAACCAATAATCATGCATCGAATGAGTTAAACCATGCAAGCATTAAGCAAAGAGAAAAAACCCTAACTAATGATGAAAGAAAGCATAAATCTTAATTAAAAGATGCAAGCATAGATTCCATATATGAGAGCTTCAAGAGATTACATTGATTCCCCAACAAACATACAAGGTTTAGTTCACCATATTCATGGTGAACCTAGATGAATAACAATGAAAGAATGAAAGAATAAACCCTAAAAAGGTGAAGAGGTAGCCTGAGCATCCAAGATCCTCCTTCAAAGGGGTGGAAGAGAGAGTGTTTGCCTTGTTTCTGCCAAAGATACTAACTCTAGGACGTGCAAGTCCTTATATACTATTTTAGAATTACAAAAGATCTAAGCCCAAGCCCATAAAAGTGCCAGAAAACGAGTCCAAGCCCATTATTAAGAATGGCGCTCAGCGGTAAATACCGCTCAGCGGTGCCTACGCTTCCCTTTTCTTCCCCTCAGCGGCCAGTTTGCCCCTCAGCGGACCTCCCGTGACCTCCTGAGTGCCGCTCAGCGGTAAAATGCCGCTGAGCGGTGCTTTCGGCTTCTCCTTTTGCACTCTTTGCTTCCTTTTCTGATTTCATCTCTCTCTTTCTTCACTTCTTTCACTAAATTCACCTTAAAACCTGTACAAAAACACTTAAATCAAGCATAAACCTGTCCAGCTCTCTTATTTCTGAAAATATAGATAAAAGCATGATTTCAAGCTAGTTTTTAAGTCTAAAGGTTGCTTTTAATATCAATTTTAAGCATGAAAATAACAGTTTTTCAACTGTTATCAGACGCTCATGTGCTTCTGGAATCAAGGTGTTGGACGTGTGTTGCTGGAATGTGCTGGGCCATGGCTTCTTCGTGCACACCCGCTGCTGCCATCCGTGTATGTTGCTGGTGGATGTTTCCACTTTGGGTCGTGACCCTCTTCCGTGTGGGTTCTTCTCTTCTTGCTGGATCAAGGCCTTAAGTGCCTCTTCATCAGCGTGGTGTGCTGCTGAATGGAAGAAGGTGTTGGATGCGAATCAGCTGGGAAGCGTGAAAAAAATGGGCGTGTGCTTGCTGGACCGTCAAATGAATGTCTGCGTGAAGTTCTGGACCGTGTGCGTGGAAGCTGGATGCTGCTATGCTTTCATTTTTTTCTCCATGCCACCTCCAAAGTGCTTGCAGCTCCTACTGGACCGTTTCCGTGTGGCTCCAATGCTTGCTTCCATGGGCCCATGTTGTTGCCGTGTGCTCCTCTCCAAATGAATCCAGCTTCTCGATGTGTACCCCTTGCTGCCAGCGTGTGGGCTGTGACACTTCCAAGAAAACGTGGCAGCACCTCCAATTCATTTTCTCGGCTGGACCATGTGCTTCTATGTGGGCCCTTCCATTTTGCTTCTTAAAATTCAAGAATTAAAGGACTTGGTTAAGAGTGTTGGGAGGTCTTAGCATCATCCAATGATCAATTCCAGCCACCACAATTACTAAACAACAAGCAAACAATGCAACAGATTAGAAATCACTCAAACAGCAGTAATCACTGGACTGACATATGAGAGTAAAATAAATACTGGGAACAGCACAGAATGAATTTGAACAAAGTAAAAACTATATGTTAAAATAGACATCCAGACGAAACTATGAAAAAAAATTGCATGGAAAACGGATAAGAATTGAACTCAAACGAAGACACACAAGTTGCCACAACATTCACGCGGCAGCCAGCGAAAATAAAAATGGCTAAGATGCATTGGCTCAATTTCCATTTGTCATTTAGCTTTCTAATGTCCCAAAAAGTTATCCAAAATTTTCCCGTAATTAATAATGCAAAATAATAAGCTCAGATAATTCAAATTAGTTAAAATAAGAATTTCCGATCAAATTAAGCACAATTAGGAAAAACAGGAAAATACCAGACGTTTAAGCATAATTCCCCGACTAATTCTAGCACATTAAACTAAGTGAAGTGAGGAAAATATTGGTTCATCACTCCACTTCTCCACTTCCTCCACTTCCTTCACTTCATCAACTTCGTCCACTTGTTCCACTTCGTCCAGTTCTTCCACTTCCTCCACTTCATCCACATTCTCCACTTCGTCCACTTCATCAACTTCGTCCACTTCGTCCATTTCGTCCACTTCATCAAGTTCGTCCACTTCTTGCACTTCCTCCACTTCGTCAAGTTCGTCCACTTTCTCCACTTCCTCCACTTCGTCCATTTCGTCCACTTTCTCCACTTCCTACGTTTCGTCCACTTCCTCCACTTCCTCAACATCGTCCATTTCCTCCACTTCGTCAACTTTGTCCACTTCCTCCACTGCCTCCACTTCGTCCACTTCGTCAACTTTGTCAACTTTGTCAACTTCGTCCACTTCCTCGATTTCGTCCACTTCGTCCACTTTGTCCACTTCCTACACTTCTTCCACTTCCTCCTCTTCCTCCACTTGCTCCACTTCCTCCATTTGGTTCATTTCCTCCACTTCCTCAACATTGTCCATTTCCTCTACTTCCTCCACTTGTTCCACTTCGTCAACTTTGTCCACTTCCTCCACATCGTCCACTTCGTCCACTTCGTCAACTTCGTCAACTTTGTCCACTTCGTCAGCTTCGTCCACTTCCTTCACTTCGTCCACTTCGTCCACTTCCTCCACTTCGTCCACGTCGCCAACTTCCTCCACTTCATCCACTTCGTCCACTTCCTCTACTTCCTCCACTTCCTCCACTTCCATCACTTCGTCAACTTCGGCCACTTCGTCAACTTCCTCCACTTCGACCATTTCGTACACTTCGTCAAGTTCGTCCACTTCCTCCACTTCGTCAAGTTCGTCCACTTCCTCCACTTTCTCCACTTCATCAACTTTCTCCACTTCCTCCACTTCCACCATTTCGTCCACTTCCTGCACTTCCTCAACATCGTCCATTTCCTCCACATCCTCCACTTCGACCACTGCGTCCACTTCGTCAACTTCGTCCACTTCCTCCATTTCGTCCATTTCGTCAAGTTCGTCCACTTCCTCCACTCTGTCCATTTCGTCCACTTCGTCAGCTTCGTCAAGTTCGTGAATTTCGTCCACATCGTCCACTTCCTCCACTTCCTCCACTTCGTCAACTTCCTTCACTTTGTCCACTTTGTCCTCTTCGTCCACTACCTCCAATTCGTCCACTTCGTCAACTTTGTCTACTTGCTCCACTTCCTCCACTTCCTCCATGATGGACAAATTTATGAGCACCAAAATATGATGTCACAAACTTGTTTCACAATCGGCAAGTATGACCGAATCGTTCAAGTAATAAACTTGGTAAGACCAAGTATCGTTCTCCCAAAGGACTCTCGGCCTAGTTTAGTTATGTGATTTGTTGATTAGCTAAGACTTAAGAACGAAATATTTGGAGTTTAATATGCAAGACAGAAAATAAACATGTATGCATGAGTTTTTTATCAATGGCAAAAGCAAAAGATAAACACTTTCAATGAGATATATGGATGAATATGTTGTTGGGGTCAATTTCATCTTATCCACTCTCATATATTTTAGGAATTCAACATTCAAATCATCATTGTTAATGCACTCTCTAAAGTACCTTTCTAGAAGGCTTCTCCCTAATCACGAGTTCATACAATTCCTAGCATTCCTAATGATCAGTTCATAAGTGCAGGAGCTTAAAGACAACCAACATAATATTGGGAGAAATTCCCCGGATCTAGACTTCCCCGTACGTGCCCGTATCGACAAAACCAATAATCATGCATCGAATGAGTTAAACCATGCAAGCATTAAGCAAAGAGGAAAAACCCTAACTAATGATGAAAGAAAGCATAAATCTTAGATTAAGATGCAAGCATAAATTCCATATATGAGAGCTTCAAGAGATTACATTGATTCCCCAACAAACATACAAGGTTTAGTTCACCATATTCATGGTGAACCTAGATGAATTGCAATGAAAGAATGAAAGAATAAACCCTAAAAAGGTGAAGAGGTAGCCTGAGCATCCAAGATCCTCCTTCAAAGGGGTGGAAGAGAGAGTGTTTGCCTCGTTTCTGCCAAAGATACAAACCCTAGGACGTCCTAAAGCTTATATACTATTCTAAAATTACAAAAAATCTAGGCCCAAGCCCATAAGTGTGCCGCTCAGCGGTGAGTGCGCGTCTCGTTTCTTCCCCTCAACGGCCATTTTGCCCCTCAGCGGACCTCCCGTGACCTCCTGAGTGCCGCTCAGCGGTAAAATGCCGCTGAGCGGTGACTTCGGCTTCTCCTTTTGCACTCTTTGATTTCTTTTCTGATTCCATCTCTCTCCTTCTTCACTTCTTTCACTAAATTCACCTTAAAACCTGCACAAAAACACTGAAATCAAGCATAAACCTGTCCAGCTCTCTTATTTATGAAAATATGGATAAAAGCATGATATCAAGCTAGTTTCTAAGTATAAAGGTTGCTTTTAGTATCAATTTTAAGCATGAAAATAACAGTTTTTCAACTGTTATCACTCCACTTCCTCCACTTCGTACACTTCTTCCACTTCCTCCACTTCCTCCACTTCCTCCACTTCGTCCTCTTCGTCATGTTCGTCCACTTCGTCCAGTTCCTCTACTTCCTCCACTTCCTCCACCTCTTCCACTTCCTTCACTTCCTCTATTTCGTCCTCTTCCTCCACTTCCTCCAGTTCCTTCACTTCCTCCACTTCGTCAACTTCTTCCAATTCGTTCACTTCATCCACTTCGTCCATTTCGTCCACTTCGTCAAGTTCGTCCACTTCCTCTACTTCTTCCACGTCGTCAAGTTCGTCCACTTCCTTAACATCGTCCATTTCCTCTACTTCCTCCACTTCATTCACTTCATCCACTTCTTCAACTTCGTCAACTTTGTCCACTTCCTCCACTTCGTCAACTTCGTCCACTTCGTTAACTTTGTCAACTTCGTCCACTTCGTCCATTTCATCCACTTCGTCAGGTTCCTCCACTTTGTCCACTTCGTCCACTTCGTCCATTTTGTCCACTTCGTCAAGTTCGTTCACTTCCTCCACTTCCTCCACTTCGTCAAGTTCGTCCACTTCCTCCACTTCGTCCACTTCGTCCATTTTGTCCACTTCGTCAAGTTCGTTCACTTCCTCCACTTCCTCCACTTCGTCAAGTTCGTCCACTTCCTCCACTTCCTCCACTTCCTCAACATCGTCCATTTCCTTTACTTCCTCCACTTCATTCACTTCCACTACAAGAAAAATGTCATTTACATACGGATTATTATATACGGATCTAATTCGTAGATAAAAATTTTATTATATACAGATATTATATACGGATTATAAAATAAATAATAATAAAAAATTAAAAAATTAATTAACCTAACACAAGAGGCAGCTACTTTACAGCTTCTCGTTCGCAAGTTTTCATTCGTGCATCTTGAACCATGCGTATTTTCACCTCTCTGTTCAACCACATTTCATTTTCATTCACTGCCTCACGTCTTCTTTGTTTTCTCTCGAGAGCGCCTCTCAACCATCCACAGGTTTGTTCATCACAGAATCACTTCATCCTCATAATCTTCATTTCTTCCTTTTACTCTCACTTTCATATGCATAACCACCTCTGAATCCTAGGGTTTTGTCCTCCTCTTTACTTTTCCTTCATTTTTAACTGATTAAAAGCACTTTTCTACTGATTAAAACCCTTTCTACCGTTTGCTCTTCGATTTCCATCGATTAAACCTGCATTTGCACCGTTTAAACACTTTTGTACCGATCAATCTTGCGTTTGAACTGATTAATCGGTTCATATTGAGTTTCTCCCCATTTTTAGGGTTCTTTCGGTCTAGATTAGGGTTCGTTCTCCCTTTTAGAGTTTTTCCCCAATTGTTCCAGCTTCTATTCGTTTGTTTAGGGTTTTTTAATATTTTCTTCTGTTCATTCTCCGTTTCGCTCTCGATCTCGAGTTCGTCTCATTATTTTGCTGCGTTTGCTCAACAAGGAAGCTTCGAAGGAGTTCAAGTCGAGCCCGCGTCGCTCTTTTGGTCATCTCCTTGGAGGCTCTTCCATGAAGCACGATGGAGCATGCTACCAGAGATAAGTATTGCTTTCCTTGTTTCTATTTGTTTGTCTTCAATTGATTCAAGTTGATTGTTCTCTGTTTTGATTTTTGTGTATCTGCTTGTTGATTTTTCTTCAATTTTTCCGCGTTGTTAATGTTACTTTTCCTTTTATGTTTTGATCTGTTGTAACCTGCATTTTGTTTTCGTTCATTACTGTCTTGAGTTCTATTTTGTGATTTTGTTCATAAACTGTTTGTTTAAATGTCTAAGAGAGCTAATATGAGATTGTTCATTCTTGAATCTCAATGTTCCTCTTTTCCTTTTTCTTATTCTCTCTTCTCATTTCTTCTTCCTCGCCTAGAAGCCATCAAATCCTGGAATCCATTGTGCAATGGGACGTGAGAGGAAGCAATTATGTTCGAATGAAAACAGGGGAATAAGTTTGATGCAGTTGGAATTTGGGGTAGTAATGAATAATTGAGTTGGAAAGAGTAATATAGGGATAATATAGGTGTAGTGTAAATGGGTACTGTTTGAACTACGTGGAATCAAGACCTAAAAACAAAATTCAGAAAATGGGTTAAGGTAAAGAATTGTTGATATTTGAGTGGTGATGTGTGGTTTATTTTAATCTATTAAAATCATGAGAAAAGAAAACAAGTAATATTGGGACGCGAATTTAAAAGTGGTGAATGAATTGTCTTTATTCCTTGAATTGAGTTTGTATAAGTTAGGGAATGGAGATGCTATGCTTTCACGTACTGTTCGGTTAAAATTACAAAAACTCAATATATGGGTTTTAGAATGATTAGTGAAGAGCCAAGTATGACTTGATTATAAATTAGTTTTGGAAGAAAAGAACTTGGAATTGCTAGAATATTATATTAGTCAATGTATGCTTTGATTAAATGAGAACAGTGAAATGAACTCTTGATATGTTAGACAATTGATGAACCATAATTTTTTTAGTGATTAAATAATTGGATATAGTATGAACTGGTAGGGCAAGGGGTAAGATCATCACTAATGAGTAAAGACACTAATATGATATGTTGGGAAGCTTCTTTAGAAAGAAAATTATGTATAAAAAAAAACCTTATTGTTTGCTGTCACGAAGACTTCCTGTTAGCTGCTATAAATTTTGTTTATATATTGTTGTCTTTGCTGTATAGACTACATAAATGCTACACTAAAAAAAAAATTGCTGTCTTTGCTGTAAAATCTGCATAAAACCTTTGTTGTCTTTGTTGTAAAATCTGCATAAAATCTTTACTGTCTTTGCTGTAAAATCTGCATAAAACCTTTGCTGTCTTTGCTGTAAAATCTGCATAAAACCTTTGATGTCTTTGCTGTAAAATCTGCATAAAACTTTTGCTGTCTTTGCTGTAAAATCTACATAAAACCTTTGCTGTTATTGCACCTAATACCTTGCTGTTTGGGCTGTTCTGGATGCTATTATTGCAATTAAAACTTTGTTGTTTGCTGCCCAAAAAGTCTTGCTGTTTTGGTTAAAATGGTGCAGAATATCTTTGTTTTAAAGCTTTCTGTTTTTTACAGATGCAATGTGGTTATTGGCCAATAACCTTAAAGGGAAAATGCAATGTGGTGAAGTTGTTATCACGGTGATGGAGTGCAACGACAATATCAATCCAAGATGAACAAAATCCTTAGTGATTATTAGGAAATTATAGACTTGTCATTCTATGTTGTTTGACATGTTATTAATTGTAGAATGTATATTGTTTAACATCTTAGGAACAGTACAATCTATTTATGAATATTGGACATTTTGTAAACTTATTTGATAATGATTTTTAAGTAATATATATCTATTCTTAATGTGAAATGTTTGATATGGTGTTAAATAAAAGTTATTGTGATGGTTGGTTGTTATTACAAGTTTAATTGTAATCAATGTATGTGCAGGTGTTGAATAAAATAATTTTTTCTATAAACAATGTTACATACGGATTTTTCCGTATATAATTATATACGGATTTTTCTGTATGTAATTATATACGGATTTTATATACGGATTTTTCCGTATATAATTACATACGGATTTTTCCGTATGTAATTATGTACGGAAAAATCCGTATATAATATTAGCTACGATCATTTTATATACGGATTTCTGTCCGTATATAATCCGTATGTAATACTATTTTATATACGGATTTTTGAAGTTTTATACGGATTTTGGCGGTAGATAATAACGATTTTTCTTGTAGTGTTCATCCACTTCTTCCACTTCGTCAACTTTGTCCACTTCCTCCACTTCGTCCCTTTCGTCCACTTCGTCAGGTTCGTCCACTTCCTCAACTTCCTCCACTTTGTCGACTTTGTCCATTTCGCAACTTCGTCCACTTCCTCCACTTCGTCCATTTCGTCCACCTCCTCCACTTCGTCCACGTCTTCCAATTCGTCCACTTCCCACACTTCGTCCACTTCCCCCACTTCGTCCACCTCGTCCACTTCGTCAACTTCGTCCACTTAATCCCCTTCGTCAAATTCGTTCACTTCGTCCACTTCGTCAACTTCGTTCACTTCGTCCACTTCGTCAACTTCGTTTACCTCGTCCACCTCCTCCACTTCATCCACTTTGTCCACTTTGTCCACTTCCTCCATTTCGTCGACATCGTCCACTTCCTCGACATCGTCCATTTCCTCTACTTCCTCCACTTCATTCACTTCATCCACTTCGTCAACTTTGTCCACTTCCTCCACTTCCTGAACTTTGTCCACTTCGTCAACTTCGTCCACTTCGTCCACTTCGTCCATTTCGTCCACTTCGTCAGGTTCGTCTACTTCCTCCACTTCCTCCACTTTGTCCACTTCGTCAACTCCGTCGACTTCGTCCACTTCGTCCACATCGTCAACTTCGTCAACTTCGTCCACTTTGTCCATTTCGTCCAGTTCGACAGGTTCGTCCACTTCTTCCACTTCCTCCACTTTGTCCACTTCGTCCACTTCGTCAACTTCGTCCACTTCCTCCACTTCGTCCACTTCTTCCACTTCCTCGACTTCGTCCACTTCATCCACGTCGCCAACTTCGTCCACTTCGTTCACTTCGTCCACTTTGTCCACTTCGTGAACTTCGTCCACTTCCTCCACTTCGTCCAATTCTTCATCTTCTTCTTCCACTCCGTCCACTTCGTCCATTTCGTCAACTTCGTCAAGTTCGTCCCTTCGTCCACTTCGTCCACTTTGTCAAGTTCGTCCCCTTCGTCCACTTCCTCCATTCCTCAACTTCCTCCACTTCGTCAACTTCTGCCACTTCGTCCACTTCGTCAACTACGTCCATTTCTTCAACTTCCTCCACTTCCTCCACTTCGTCCATGTCGCCAACTTCGACCACTTCGTCCATTCCTCCATTTCATCCACTTCCTCCACTTCCTCCACTTCGTCAACTTTGTCCAGTTCGTCCACTTCGTTAACTTGGTTTATCTCGTCCACTTCGTGGAGTTCGTCCACTTTGTCAACTTCGTCAAGTTCGTCCCCTTCGTCCACTTCGTCCACTTGCTCCACTTCGTCCCGTTCGTCCACTTGCTTCACTTACTCCACTTCGTCAAGTTCTTCCACTTCGTCCACTTCGTCAACCTCGTCCACTTCCTCCACTTCCTCAACATCGTCCACTTCCTCCACTTCATTCACTTCCTACACTTCTTCCAGTTCGTCAACTTCGTCCACTTCCTCCACTTTCTCCACTTCGTCCACTTCGTCAACATCGTCCACTTCCTCCTCTTCATCCACTTCTTCCACTTCCTCCACTTCGTCAAGTTCGTCCACTTCCTCTACTTCCACCACTTCCTCCACTTCCTCCTCCACTTCCTCTACTTCCTCCACTTTGTCCACTTCGTCCAGCTCCTTCACTTGCTCCACTTCCTCCTCCACTTCCTCAACATCGTCCACTTCCTCCACTTCCTCCACTTCATTCACTTCCTACACTTCTTCCACTTCGTCAACGTCGTCAAGTTCCTCCACTCCCTCCACTTCGTCCACTTCGTCAACTTCGTCCACTAGTTCAACTTCATCCATTTCGTCCACTTCGTGAAGTTCGTCCACTTCCTCCACTTCCTCCACCTCCTCCACTTCGTCCACTTCGTCAACTTTATCAACTTCCTCCACTTCCTCCACTTCTTCCACTTCCTCCACTTCCTCCACTTCGTCAACTTCGTCAACTTCTTCCACTTCGTCAACTTCGTCAACTTCTTCCACTTCGTCACGTTCGTCCACTTCCTCCACTTCCTCCACTTCCTCCACTTCCTCCCCTTCGTCAACTTCGTCCATTTCGTCCACCTCGTCAAGTTCGTCCACTTCTTCCACTTTCACCACTTCTTCCACTTCGTCCACTTCGTCCCCTTCCTCCACTTCCTCAACATCGTCCACATCTTCCACTTCCTTCACTTCATTCACTTCCTAAAATTCTTCCACTTCGTCAACATCATCCAATTCCTCCACTTCCTCACATTCGATCACTTCATCCACTTTGTCCACTTCGTCCATTTCGTCCACTTCCTCAACTTCCTCCACTTCGTCCACTACGTTCACTTCTTCCACTTCGTCCACTACCTCCACTTCGTCAATCTCGTCAACTTCATCCACTTCGTCAACTTCGTCCTCTTGCTCCACTTCGTCCAGTTCTTCCACTTCCTCCACTTCGTCCACATTCTCCACTTCCTCCACTTCTTCCACTTCCTCCACTTCTTCCACTTCGTCCACTTCGTCAACTTCGTCCACTTCGTCCATTTCGTCCACTTCGTCAGGTTCGTCCACTTCCTCCACTTCCTCCACTTTGTCCATTTCGTCTACTTCATCCACTACGTCCACTTCTTCAACTTCCTCCACTTCCTCTACTTCATCCACATCGCCAACTTCGTCCACATCCTCCATTTCGTCCACTTCCTCCACTTCATCAGCTTCCTCCACTTCGTCAACTTCGTCCACATCGTTTACTTCGTGGACTTCGTCCACTTCGTCTACTTCGTCCACTTCCTCCACTTCCTCATCTTCGTCCACTTCTTCATCTTCTTCTTCCACTTCGTCCCCTTCGTCAACTTCTCCCCTTCGTCAACTTTGTCCACTTCGTCAAGTTCGTCCCCTTCGTCCACTTCCTCGACTTCGTCAACTTCTTCCACTTCGTCCACTATGTCAAATTCGTCCACTTCCTCCACTTCCTCAACATCGTCCACTTCCTGCACTTCCTCTGCTTCATTCACTTCCTGCACTTTTTCCACTTCTTCAACCTCGTCCACTTCGCCCACTTCGTCAACTTCATCCATTTCGTCCACTTCGTCAAGTTCGTCCACTTTGTCCACTTCTTCCACTTCCTCCACTTCGTACACTTCCTCCACTTCCTCCACTTCCTCCACTTCCTCCACTTCGTCCAGTTCTTCCACTTCCTCTTCATCCACATTCTCCACTTCCTCCACTTCGTCAACTTCGTCCATTTCGTTCACTTCATCAAGTTCGTCCACTTCCTCCACTTCGTCCAGTTCTTCCACTTCCTCCACTTCATCCACATTCTCCACTTCCTCCACTTCGTCAACTTCGTCCATTTCGTCCACTTCATCAAGTTCGTCCACTTCCTCCACTTCGTCAAGTTCGTCCACTTCCTCCACTTCCTCCACTTTCTCCACTTCCTCGATTTCGTCCATTTCCTCAACATCGTCCATTTCCTCCACTTCTTCCACTTAATTCAAATCCTCCACTTCTTCCACTTCGTCAACTTTGTGCATATCCTCCACTTCGTCCCCTTCGTCAACTTCGTCCATTTCATCCACCTCGTCAAATTCGTCCACTTCCTCCACTTCCTCCACTTTGTCAACTTCGTCAAGTTCATCCCCTTCGTTCACTTCCTCCACTTCCTCCACTTTGTCAACATCTTCCACTTCGTCCCCTTCCTCCACTTCCTCAACATCGTCCACTTCTTCCACTTCCTCCACTTCATTCACTTCCTAAACTTCTTCCTCTTCGTCAACATCATCCAATTCCTCCACTTCCTCAACTTCGTCCACTTCTTCCACTTCGTCAAGTTCGTCCACTTCGTCCACTTCCACTACTTCCTCCTCCACTTCCTCTACTTCCTCCACTTTGTCCACTTCGTCCAGTTCCTTCACTTCCACCACTTCCTCCACTTGGTCCACTTCCTCCTCCACTTCGTCAACATCGTCCACTTCCTCCACTTCCTCCACTTCATTCACTTCCTACACTTCTTCCACTTCGTCAACGTCGTCCACTTCCTCCACTCCCTCCACTTCGTCCACTTCGTCAACTTCGTCCACTTGTTCAACTTCATCCATTTCGTCCACTTCGTGAAGTTTGTCCACTTCTGATCAGAGGGTCGCACCTCCCACAAAAGTTGAGCATAAAAGAATGCAGTATAGACTAGGAAGTGACTCCTAGGTCGTCTCACAAGGACCAATTTGGGTTCAGTCTCAGATTTAAACAAGTAGGGGAGGGGTTTATGAAGGGTTTGTGAATGCAGTTGAACTCAATTTTAAATTACAACTGTAAACACAGGATTAAAACAGTTAAACTAACATCATAACTAAAATATCACAACAACAAAAAATAGAGAACGTTAAATTGAAAAATGCTTAAACCAATTTAAACGTGCAACATTGAACTAACAATTTAATGCAAACTAAAAACGACGCGCAATTAAAACGAATGCTTAAAGAACATGTTTGAAGAACTTAGGAACCTAAAACTCCGTCTGCGACACCACTGTTCTCAACGATTAATCACCATCTCCTCCAATTCACGTGTCACCTTGTGCTCTCCTTAATAACACCTTTTGCTTCACTTTTTTCAGCTCACATGTGCTTTTAGGCCACTCACGCCGTGACGCCACTTTCTCCAAGCAATGAATTATTTTTTTCTTCTTCCAACATTAACCACCGTACATGCTCCTAAGTTATCCATTCATGCAAAAAAAAATAAAAGACATGCATCTAATAGTCGTGGGCCACTCTTCCAGCCATTGCACCACACAATTCACCTACTCTACTTTTTCCTTCCTCAAAGAAAAGTGGTTCCAGCTCACATTCTACTGCCAAGTCCTTGCATGTCCCATCATCCTATACTTTATCCTAATCCACTCTTCTTATTCTCTGAATAGAAATAAAAACACCATCCACCTACTACTTCAATCCGCGTTCCAGCAGCCGTGCATACCACTCTCTCCTTTTTTTCTATCTCCTGAAACAAATTAAAATTACCGTGCACCACTTTTCTATATGAATAGAAATACTGGAATGAAGACCGAGACTCTTCTTCCAAAGCGTTACTCCACTCTCCTCTCTGCGTGCATTTCTCCAAAGCAAAGAAAAGCAAGATGACTCACGTGTGTGCTGGACTTCCCACTTCTATCCATTATTTAAAACGCATCCTAATCTCTAAAAGCAATGAAAATCCTAAAGGCTTATTCCCGTGTGCAACTCTTCCAGCCATCACCGTTCCAGCTCTTCCATGTGCCATCAAGCAATGCTTCCACCGTGACACCATTCATGCCTAACTCCATATGCTTTTATTCTCCACGATATCTTCTGGATATGGCACCATCATGAGGTACTTCTTGCTTCTGATCAATAGTACGTATCCGAGTCTGGCACCATCCGGTGAGGGTGGTATCCACTAAAACTTGGTAACTGCTGAAGAAAGACTTGGACTAATGTGGGCAATCTTATCTTCAACCTTATGGTGCCCGGAAATAAGTAGAAAAAGAAACAATCCTTAAAGCTTCAACCTAAAATGCAATGGTAACTAGAAAGGAGGTTGAAGTAGAACCTAAGCTATTTGAACCAAGCTACAAGACAATGAACATTATGCAGAGAACGGAAGCTTCCGCACCAATCTATTCGACCTCTGCACCGTGACCCTACGTGCTGTTACTTCCCTTTTCTTCCAGCTGCCATTCTAGTGCATTCTCAAATCAGCACCTACTCCCATCATCTCTTCATTTATTCAATGCATCCGAATGGAAGCGGCAATGAGAGTTCAGCAAAGATGAGAAAAAAAAATCATTCCATTCCTTCAATTCCAAAAACAACGTTCAGCCAAAAAAAACGTTCTAAGCCAAAAACTCAAATAAATAAAAAAAAAAACCGAGAGCGTCCAAGTGTGGCGGCTGCACTTCTTCGAAACGAAAATTAAATAAACATTCTCATGAATCCAGTGCTTGCAAAAAGGAAATGGAACCATTCAAAGTCTGTTTTTCATTCCTCTGAAAAACGTTCAAAACCGAGAGAAGAAAAGCTAGTAAAACGTGGCCAAAAAAATGTAAGCGGCGGCTGGCACAAGGGCCGTGTGTCCCTCTTAAATAAGGGTGGGGTCCACACACAAAAACCCTAACCTAAAAGACATATGTCCTAAAAAACATATTTTTACAAAATTGCCCCTAAAAGGGTCCAAAACACCTAATTATAATTAAGGGCTTCTAGAAAACGAAATTACAACTTTAATTAGAATCTAAATGACTAAATGTTGAGCCTTTGAGTGTGTCACTCAATATCCCAATGCTCTAGATGATGTTTCCACAACTGCCCTGCAACCAGAAATGCACTTAATCAGCTCAGAAAACCCAAATTAGCACAATTACGAATTTCCGACCAAATTAAGCAAAATTCGGAAAACGGGGAAATAACAAACAATTAAACACAATTTCCTGGTTTATTTAAGTGCAATAAACTAAATATAATTCAAGAAATAACGACTCATCAACTTCCTTCACTTCCTCCACCTCCTCCACTTCGTACACTTCGTCAACTTTATCAACTTCGTCCACTTCCTCCACTTCGTCCACTTCCTCCACTTCTTCCACTTCCTCCACTTTGTCCACTTCGTCAACTTCGTCCACTTCCTCCACTTCGTCCAGTTCTTCCACTTCGTCCATTTCGTCCACCTCGTCAAATTCGTCCACTTCCTCCACTTGCTCCACTTGCTCCACTTCCTCCACTTCGTCAACTTCATCAAGTTCGTCCCCTTCGTTCACTTCCTCCACTTTGTCAACATCTTCCACTTCCTCCACGTCGTCCCCTTCCTCCACTTCCTCAACATCGTCCACTTCTTCCACTTCCTCCACTTCATTCACTTCCTAAACTTCTTCCACTTCGTCAACATCATCCAATTCCTCCACTTCCTCACATTCGTTCACTTCATCGACCTTGTCCACTTCGTCCATTTTGTCCACTTCCTCAACTTCCTCCACTTCGTCCACTACGTTCACTTCTTCCACTTTGTCCACTACCTCCACTTCGTCCACTTCGTCAATTTCGTCAACTTCGTCCACTTCGTTAACTTCGTCCACTTCCTCCACTTCGCCCACATTCTCCACTTCGTCAACTTCGTCCATTTCGTCCACTTCGTCACGTTCGTCCACTTCCTTCACTTCCTCCACTTCGTCAAGTTCGTCCACTTCCTTCACTTCCTCCACTTCCTCCACTTCGTCTACTTCCTCCCCTTCGTCAACTTCGTCCATTTCGTCCACCTCGTCAAGTTCGTCCACTTCTTCCACTTCGTCCACTTCGCCCCCTTCCTCCACTTCCTCAACATCGTCCACTTCTTCCACTTCCTCCACTTCATTCACTTCCTAAACTTCTTCCACTTCGTCAACATCATCCAATTCCTCCACTTCCTCACATTCGATCACTTCATCCACTTTGTCCACTTCGTCCATTTCGTCCACTTCCTCAACTTCCTCCACTTCGTCCACTACGTTCACTTCTTCCACTTCGTCCACTTCGTCAATCTCGTCAACTTCATCCACTTCGTCAACTTCGTCCACTTGCTCCACTTCGTCCAGTTCTTCCACTTCCTCCACTTCGTCCACATTCTCCACTTCCTCTCTACTTCGTCAACTTCGACCACTTCGTCCACTTCATCCATTTCGCCCACTTCGTCAAGTTCATCCATTTCCTCCACTTTCTCCACTTCGTCAAGTTCGTCCACTACCTCCACTTCGTGAACTTCGTCCACTTGCTCCACTTCATCCTCTTCCTCCATTTCGTCTACTTCCTCCACTTCCTCAAATGGTCCATTTCCACCACTTCATCCACTTCTTCCACTTCGTCAACTTTGTCCACTTCCTCCACTTCCTCCACTTCGTCAACTTCGTCAACTTAGTCCACTTCGTCCATTTCGTCCACTTTGTCAGGTTCGTCCACTTCCTCCACATCCTCCACTTTGTCCACTTCGTCCACTTCGTCAACTTCGTCCACTTTGTCCCCTTCCTCCACTTCCTCCATTGCTTCCACTTCCTCCACATCCTCCACTTCGTCCACTTCCTCCATTTCATGCACGTCGCCAACTTCGTCCACTTCGTCAGGTTCGTCCACTTCCTCCACTTCCTCCACTCCCTCCACTTCCTCCATTTCCTCCACTTCCTCCACTTCCTCCACCTCGTCCACCTCGTCCACTTCGTCCATTTCGCCCACTTCGTCAAGTTCGTCCACTTCTTCCATTTCATCCACTTCTTCAAGTTCGTCCGCTACCTCTACTTCCTGAACTTCGTCCACTTCCTCCACTTCATCATCCTCTTCCTCCATTTCGTCTACTTCCTCCACTTCCTCAAGATCGTCGATTTCCTCCACTTAATTCACTTCATCCACTTCTTCCACTTTGTCAACATTGTCCACTTCCTATACTTCCTCAACTTCGTCCGTTTCGTCCACTTCGTCAGGTTTGTCCACTTCCTCCACTTCCTCCAATTTGTTCACTTCGTCAACTTCGTCCACTTCTTCCACTTCGTTCACTTCCACCACTTCCTCCACTTCCTTCACTTCCTCCACTTCCTCCACTTCCTCCATTTCCCCCACTTCCTCCACTTCCTGTACTTCGTCGACTTCCTTCACTTCGTCAGCTTCGTCCACTGTCTCGACTTCGTCCACTTCGTCCTCTTCGTCCTTTTCTTCGTCTTCTTCTTCCACTTCGTCCAATTCGTGAACTTCGTCGAGTTCATCCCTATCGTCAACTTTGTCAACTTCTTCAAGTTCGTCCCCTTTGTCCACTTCGTCCACATCGTCAACTTCGTCCACTTCGTCCTCTTCGTCCCCTTCCCCCACTTCCTCCACTTCCTCCACTTCGTCCACTTCCTCCACTTCGTTCACTTCGTCAACTTCGTCAACTTCGTTCAGTTCGTCCACTTCTTCCACTTCTTCCACTTCGTCCACTTCCTCCACTTGCTCCACTTCCTCCATTTCCTCCACTTCCTCCACTTCCTGAACTTCATCCACTTCCTCTACTTTGTCCACTTCCTCCACTTCGTCAACTTCGTCCACTGCGTCAACTTCGTTCACTTCGTCCACTTCCTCCACTTTCTCAGCTTCGTCCACTGTCTCGACTTCGTCCTCTTCGTCCTTTTCTTCATCTTCTTCTTCCACTTCGTCGAATTCGTCAACTTCGTCGAGTTCGTCCCCTTTGTCCACTTCGTCAAGTTCGTCTCCTTTGTCCACTTCGTCCACTTCGTCCACTTCGTCAACTTCTTCCACTTCGTCCACTTTGTCCACTTCCTCAACATCGTCTACTTCCTCCACTTCGTCAACTTTGTCCACTTGCTCCACTTCGTCCACTTCGTAACCTTCGCCAACTTCGTCCACTTCGTCCATTTCGTCCACTTCGTCAAGTTCGTCCCGTTCCTCCACTCCCTCGACTTCCTCCACTTTGTCCACTTCATCCACTTCGTCCACTCCCTCCACTTCGTCCACTTCTTCCACTTCCGCCACTTCCTCCACTTCGTCCATTTCGTCCAATTCGTCAAGTTCGTCCACTTCCTCCACTTCCTCCACTTTATCCACTTCCTCCAGTTCGTCCACTTCCTCCACTTCGTACACTTCGTCCACTTCGTCCACTTCGTAAACTTCGTGAACTTCGTCCAATTCGTCAACTTCGTCACTTCCTCCACTTCGTCCAGTTCTTCCACTTCCTCCACTTAGTCCACATTCTCCACTTCCTCCGCTTTGTCAACTTCGTCCACCTCGTCCAGTTCGTCAAGTTCGTCCACTTCCTCCACTTACTCAAGTTCGTCCACTTCCTCCATTTCGTCTACTTCCTCCACTTCCTCAACATCGTCCATTTCCGCCATTTCCTGAACTTAATTCACTTCATCCACTTGTTCCACTTTGTCATCTTTGTCCACTTCCTACACTTCCTCCACTTCGTCCATTTCGTCCACTTTGTCCACTTCATCAGGTTCGTCCACTTCCTCCACTTCCTCCATTTCGTCCACTTCCTCAACATCATCCATTTCGTCAACTTCCTCCACTTCCTCCACTTTGTCCACTTCGTCTAATTCGTCCACTTCGTCAACTTCGTCAAGTTCGTCTCCTTTGTCCACTTCGTCCACTTCCTCCACTTCGTCCACTTCGTCTACTTCGTCAACTTCTTCCACTTCATCCACTTCGTCAACTTCGTCCACTTCGTCCACTTCCTCAACATCGTCTACTTCCTCCACTTCGTCAAATTTGTCCACTTGCTCAACTTCGTCCACTTCGTAACCTTCACCAACTTCGTCCACTTCGTCCATTTCCTCCACTTCGTCAAGTTCGTCCCGTTCCTCCACTTCCTCCACTTTGTCCACTTCATCCACTTCGTCCACTCCCTCCACTTCGTCCACTTCTTCCACTTCCGCCACTTCCTCCACTTCCTCTGTAAGACCCTTGTAAACTCAAAATTTTACCAAGTTGTAAAAATTTCAAGTTGTAGTGTAAAATATAATGCTGTCAAAATTTGACATGGTTTACTATTTTATGTATACCTTTTTATACAATTAATATTTTGGGTTGATTCTTTTTCCATTGGAAAGTAGACTCAAAGAGCTTCGATTCGAGTACTCATACGCCTAATTCCGACTTCGGGAAGGGGTTCAACCGAACTGTCAAAGTTGTGACAGATGTGCTGTCTGGGTGGATGGCGCCCGGCGCCGTTTTCTGTGGGGCGCCCGGTGCGAGAGTTGTCAGTTTTCGCGTTTTGGATCTAAAACACGTGGGACTTACGTGGAAAGTTGGGGAATCTATTCCAGATCCAACATTTCGGTCCTTTGGGCCAGAGAAGAGCATGGGATGATCCTCTTTTTCAATTTGGAGTGATTCTTTTTGGAGTAAAGGGCCATGGTTGTCCCTTGGAGCAGATTTGAATAAGAGAAAGGGGTGGATTCTGCACTTGGACTTAGGTGCTGAATTACAAAGAAGAAAGTGGTCCGTGAGAGAGTTTTCTAGAGGTCTTTGGAGCAAGGTGCTGCCCAGATTCGTAGTGAAGGATTCAAGGTGTCCTAAGGAGGTCTTCAAGAGGTAAGGGGAGCTAACTTTGATTTGGAAAAATGCACATGTGTTGTTTGATGAAAGTTCTGCGAAATGTGATGAGTTTTAATGGATTGAATGATGAGAGTTATGATGATAATTCGTTCTAATGTGTTTGTATATATAGATATGAAGTTTTGGATGAATTGGTTCTTGAAATGGGATGAAGAACATGGTGGTTTTCCCTTAGCTTTTTCCAAATCCGAAAATCATACTTCTTGAACAAATGATTAGTTTGAATGGGATGGATGTGAATGTTTGTTGTGAGATCTTGGATTGGAAATGTCCTATTCTTAGATGATGGTTGTTGAGTATGTTTTGATGGTAAAAAGATGAATCAAATGGGTTTTTGCTATAACTTTGATATAAGAAATTTGTATGAACTTTATGATGAAAAATTTATGAATATATTGGATTGATGGTGGATTTTCGTTCTAGGATGTTGATATACATGTATATGAAGTTTTTAGTGGATTGGGTTGTGAAATGAGATGAGAAACATGATGGTTTTACCTTCCTTTTGATCAAATACGAAAATTGGGTATTTTGGTTGGTTGATGAATTTTGGATGGATGAATTGATGGTTTGTGTAGAAATCTTTAATAAGATGAAAGTATGGTGAGTTAGGATTTAAGATGTTGATGTTATAAAAGTTTTATGGTGTGGAAAATGATGGAATTTATAAGTATGGTTTGATGAGTAGTATGAGTGATGAGTTTTGGGAAACTCACTTAAGCATAGTGCAAATTCAAATCTGTTTGTGATGATTGATGAATTGGTGATGTGTGTAAACTGTTTTGGGATGGATTGAACTTAGTTTGGGAGTTGTTTGAGTGATTAAAAGTTGGTAGAAATTATGCAGAAAAATATGAAGCTATGCACTTAAAGAGTTGATTTTGCATGAGTAAATGGATGGTTTGATGTTTATGATGTTTGTGGTTGATTGTGGAGTTAATTTAGACTCCAAATATGTTTGAAAACATGTTAGAACTATCAAATCTTTGCTGGAAATCAGATCTGGACAGTGCTGGCCGAAATTGTCAACTGATATGGGGTCGGGCGCCGTTTGGTCGCGCCGGGCGCACCTCGGTCTGGTGCAATTCGCGCCGGGCGCCGCTGGACTGTGTGCAGTTCGCGCCGGGCGCCACTGAACGCAGCAGCATGCTGCAGATTTTGTTTTTGGGAGTTTTGGGGGTTCTGGATGTCCGTTTTGGACGTTCTTTAGTTCGTTTTGGGGGGTTTTTGACCCTTTCGGAACTGTTGGTGATGGTTTCAAAGCTGTTTGAGTTACCTAAATATGGGTATTAAAAGGATATAAAGAAAAAGTGTTATGTGTACATTGTTTTGAGTTGTTAGATATATCTATTTGATATGGAAATGTTGTGTGATCGGTTTGACATTGCATATTGATATGAGAATGATGTTTGGATGGTTAAGTACTGTTGAAATCATGGTTGTATATGATTTGATTATGAGTTTCATGTTAAATGAAGAATTGAGTTATTAATGATATGGTATTGTGATAATCTCACTTATGCATTTGAATATATTGAATATATGCTAAGTTCATGGTTGGCGAATATGCGATGATGATATGATATGGGCGTTATGGTATGGTTGGATTGGTATTGTAAGGATTATTGTATATGGGTATTTTGGTCAGATGATGTTATTAAACGAGTGGTGGACAGTAAGCGTTGTGCGTGCGGTCCCGGGGAATCTCTTTAGGTGAGTGATGGGGGGTATGCTTGCACTTGTCCGGGAAAGCTCTTGTTCAGAGTGATGGAGGGTGACATTGTGTACTTGCCCGGGGAATCTCCCTATAGAGTGATGGGAAGCAGCACTACACATTGGGGTAATGTGTAACCGCCCGGGGAATCTCTTACATTTATGTAAGAGTGATGGGGGTGACGTGGGGTACTAGTCCGGTGAAGCTCGAGATAATTAAATTTGGCGTTGTGCTTGCGGGCCCGGGGAATCTCTTTAGGCGAGTGATGAGGGGTATACTTGCACTTGTCCGGGGAAGCTCTTGATTAGAGTGATGGAGGGTGACTTGTGTACTTGCTCGGGGAATCTCCCTATAGAGTGATGGGAAGCAGCACTACACATTAGGGTAATGTGTAACGGCCCGGGGAAGCTCTGAAAAGAGTGATGGGAGTGACGCTAGTACATATTGGTGTATGTATTTTGATTGATCTGTAATATTGGTAGATGTAGTCTGATTTATTTTGTAATGCATATTGGTGTATGCATTCTAATTTGATATTTTGATACATCTTGGTGTATGCATAAGGTTGAAGCATAATTCATACTTGGGTATATAGTTTGATCTGGTTAAGGTGTGGATGATAGTATGTTATTATGAGTATATTCATGATGTATATGAATTGTATTTTTGTTAGCTCACCCTTGCTTGTTTGTGCATGTGAATGCGATGATCGTATAATGCGTGATGTTATACGGGAGCAGATGTTATTACAGATGTGATGGCTGATGCTTCTGAAGATGCATAAAGGATGAAAGAGAGATGGGATAGAGGACTTGGGAATGTATTTTATATATTCGATCCTGACTATTTAAACGTTTTATTTTCGGAAGAATCGGTTTGTAATAAATAACGTACTATTTTTCCGTTGAGGTTGGATATTAAAAATTTGAATTTTTACTTACGTGTTTTACGGAAAAATTAGTCGGCGTAACACCAAATTTCGGGGTGTTACACTTGTGGTATCAGAGCAGTGATTCTTTTTCGAAAATAAAATTTTGGGGATTGGGGAGTGAGAAATTCTATCATGCATTCTTGTAATTTTCTTGTTTGTTTATGAAATTGATTGTGTCATTATTATGCGTGTAAAGAGCACCATGTCTAGGAGAACTGAGAATGGAAACTCTCACAATGTGACTGAGAGAATCGAAGGAGTTGTTGGTGCTATCGAGAGGGTGGTTGACATCCTACACCACAATGCTACGACTGGGCCGAGAGACCAACCCGGCCTGACCCATTTTATGCGCCACAATCCCTCTAAGTTTGATGGGAGTGCCACCCCTGACGAAGCAGAGTACTGGATCCGTGAAATCGAGAAAGTCTTCGAAGCAATCTCTTGCCCAGAAGACAAGAAGGTGATTTTTGCAGCCTTTCTACTGACTGGAGAGGCTGAATACTGGTGGAGCGGGGTTAAACGACTGATGGAGACCAACGGAGAAGTTCCTACCTGGGATAGTTTCAAACTCCAGTTTCTGGAAAAATATTTTCCTAGAAGCGCAAAGTTCGCAAAAGAGATTGAATTTCTGAGTTTACGCCAAAGACAGATGTCTGTGCACGAGTACGTGGTGAAATTTGATCAACTTTCGAGGTACTATTCACAGCCCCTCCCAGAAGAATGGAAGTGTCAAAAGTTTGAAGAAGGCCTAAGACATGAGCTGAAGAAAGCCGTTGTACCATTGAATATTCGACATTTCTTGACTATGGTGGAAACCGCTAAGAGGGTGGAGAGGCTGGAGACAGATCCAGAGAGGATTATTAGACCTCATAGAGGAAGCTCATCCGGGACTAAATTTCAGAAGAAGCCCTATAATCGACCACATAGGCCGCAACAAGGACCAATGAAATGTTTTAATTGTGGAGGAGCGCATTTCAAGCGTGATTGTCCTCAGCTCAGAGGAACAAAACCATTTGTCAGGAGATGCTTCATTTGCAATGGATCGGGACATTATGCTAACATGTGTCCCAACAGGATGACGAATAGTGGATCGAAGCCACAAGACTTAACAGGAGCGAAGCCTCAAGCTACAGGGAGAGTGTTTGCTATGACCGGAGAAGAGGCTACTCAGTCAGGTAATCTTATCTTAGACACTTGCATGATACTTGGAAAGTGTGTACATGTTCTGTTTGATTCAGGAGCTACGCACTCCTTTGTATCCTTGTCTTGTTTGGAAAAACTTGGTTTACCAGTAAGTGATCTAGGATGTGAACTAGTAGTTTCGACACCAGCATCTGGACATATAACAACTAGTTCAGTCTGTGTCGGATGTCCGATCTTCGTAGCAGGGCGCAAGTTTAAAGTAAACTTGATTTCCTTGCCTCTTCAAGGTCTGGATGTTATTCTAGGCATGGATTGGTTGACTGCAAATCACATTCTTCTCGACTGTGGACGACAACAGTTGGTGTTCCCGGACTCTGACGATTTTAAGTTGATCACAACTAAGGAAGCCTTGAAGGAGGTCAGTAATGGAGCCACATGTTTTGTAGTGATGGCTCAGGAGAAGAAGAAGAGTTCTGGAGAAAAAGCAATGAGAATCCCAATGGTAGAGGAGTTTACGGATGTCTTTCCGGATGAAATTCCAGGATTACCACCAAGCAGAGAAGTAGAGTTCTCCATTGATCTAGTCCCAGGAGCTGGACCAGTGTCTGTGGCCCCGTACAGGATGGCTCCGGTAGAATTGGTCGAACTAAAGAAGCAGATTGAAGAGTTGTTAGAAAAGAAATTCATCAGGCCAAGTGCTTCACCTTGGGGGGCACCAGTACTATTAGTGAAGAAGAAAGATGGAAGTTCGAGGTTATGCATTGACTACCGGCAGTTAAACAAGCTGACGATCAAGAACAAGTATCCATTACCGAGGATTGAAGACTTGTTGGATCAATTGCGTGGAGCTAGCGTGTTTTCAAAGATCGACTTAAGGTCTGGGTACCATAAGATCCTAGTGAAGCCTGAAGACATACAGAAGACAGCCTTTCGGTCACGTTACGGTCACTACGAGTTTGTGGTGATGCCGTTCGGAGTGACCAATGCCCCTGCAATATTTATGGATTACAGGAATCGAATCTTCCGGCCTTGGTTAGATAAGTTTGTTGTTGTGTTCATAGACGACATTCTCATTTATTCTAAGGATCAGGAAGAGCATGCTAAACATTTGAGGACAGTGTTAGAAACACTCAGGGAGCACCAGTTGTTCGGGAAATTATCCAAGTGCGAGTTTTGGTTGGGTGAGGTACAGTTTCTAGGTCATGTGATTTCTGCCCAAGGAATTTCTATGGATCCAACCAAAGTAGAAGCAGTGTTGAAGTGGGAACGTCCAAAAACAGTATCCGAAGTGAGGAGTTTTGTGGGCCTGGCCGGTTACTACAGGAGATTTGTCAAAGATTTCTCAAGGATAGTAGGCCCACTGACACAGTTGACTCGGAAGGACCAACCATTCTCTTGGACAGACAAGTGTGAAGCAAGCTTTGAAGAGATGAAGAGAAGGCTGACAAGTGCTCCAGTGCTAATGATCCCAGATACTTCGAAGGTTTTTGAAGTGTTTTGCGACGCTTCACACCAAGGACTCGGATGTGTGTTAATGCAAGAAAAGAGACCAGTGGCCTACGCATCGAGGCAATTGAAGGTACATGAAAGGAATTACCCAACACACGACCTCGAGTTAGCCGCTGTTGTTTTCGCTCTGAAGGCTTGGAGACATTATCTTTATGGATCACGTTTTCAGGTCTTTAGTGATCATAAGAGCTTGAAGTATCTTTTCGATCAGAAGGAGTTAAATATGAGGCAGAGAAGATGGATGGAATACTTGAAGGACTTTGACTTTGACTTACAGTACCGTCCAGGAAAGGCAAATGTTGTTGCAGATGCTTTGAGCAGGAAGCGGATACAAATGTCAGCTATGATGGTTAAGGAACTAGAGCTAATCGAAAAGTTTAGAGATATGAACTTGGGTTTACAGTTGAACCAAGATCATATTTGGTGTAGTCATTTGAAGATCACAAGTGATTTCTTGGAGAAGATTAAAGCAGAGCAAAAAGAAGACGCAAACTTACAACAGACGGTGGAGTTGTTAGGGACAGAGCAGGCTAAAGATTTTAGTCTAGGAGCTGATGGAGTTTTGCGGTTCAGAAACAGGGTGTGTGTTCCAGCAAAGTTGGAATTGATAAGAAAGATTCTGGAAGAAGGACATAAGAGTCGTCTTAGCATACATCCTGGTATGACTAAGATGTACAAGGACCTGAAGGATTCTTTTTGGTGGACTGGAATGAAAAAGGATGTGGCGGAATTTGTCTCCTCTTGTCTAACTTGTCAGAAGGCTAAGATTGAGCATCAAAGACCAGGAGGAATGCTGCAACAGTTAGAAATTCCCCAATGGAAGTGGGATGACATATCAATGGACTTTGTGACTCATTTACCAAGGTCCCCGAGAGGTCATGATTCTATATGGGTGATTGTGGACAGGTTGACAAAGTGTGCTCATTTCTTACCCATCAACCAGAAGATGTCATTGGATAAGCTAGCAGAACTTTACATTAAGGAGATAATAAGGTTGCATGGAGTGCCCAAGAGCATTATTTCAGATCGTGATCCAAGATTTACGTCAAGATTTTGGAAGAAGATGCAAGAATCTTTGGGTACAGAGTTAAGGATGAGTTCAGCTTATCATCCCCAAACGGATGGACAGTCTGAAAGGACTATACAATCCTTGGAAGATTTGCTGAGAGCATGTGTACTGGATCACTTAGGAAGTTGGAGTGAGGTGTTACCTTTGGTAGAGTTCACGTACAACAATAGCTTTCACGCGAGCATTGGAATGGCACCGTATGAAGCTCTCTATGGGAGGAGGTGTAGGACGCCTTTGTGCTGGTTCCAAGATGGGGAAGTAATATCGGTAGGTCCAGAGTTGTTACAGAAGACAACCGAGAGGGTTAAGCTGATACAAGAAAGGATGCGTGCAACACAGAGTAGGCAGAAGTCTTATGCAGACAAACGACGGAGACCTCTTGAGTTCGAGGTGGGAGATCATGTTTTTCTGCGAGTCTCTCAGATGACAGGAGTTGGAAGAGCCATCAAGTCAAGGAAATTATCTCCGAAATTTCTTGGGCCATTTCAGATTATCAAAAGAATAGGACCAGTAGCATATGAAATTGCACTACCTTCTCAATTGGAAAATTTACACAATGTGTTTCACGTTTCTCAGTTGAGGAAGTATGTGTCAAACCCTGATCATGTGCTCGAATTGGATGATGTCCAAATCAGAGAAGATTTGTCATTGGATACGAAACCTGTGCGACTACTGGATGTTCAGTCAAAGCAGTTGAGAGGGAAGGATATTCGTACAGTGAAAGTATTGTGGAATGAAAAGACTGAGGAAATGACTTGGGAATTGGATGAAGAAATGAAAAATCTTTATCCTCATCTTTTTGGTTAACAAGTACAATTTTCGAGGACGAAAATTATTAAAGGAGGGGAGAATGTAAGACCCTTGTAAACTCAAAATTTTACCAAGTTGTAAAAATTTCAAGTTGTAGTGTAAAATATAATGCTGTCAAAATTTGACATGGTTTACTATTTTATGTATAACCTTTTATACAATTAATATTTTGGGTTGATTCTTTTTGCATTGGAAAGTAGACTCAAAGAGCTTCGATTCGAGTACTCATACGCCTAATTCCGTCTTCGGGAAGGGGTTCAACCGAACTGTCAAAGTTGTGACAGATGTGCTGTCTGGGTGGATGGCGCCCGGCGCCGTTTTCTGTGGGGCGCCCGGCGCGAGAGTTGTCAGTTTTCGCGTTTTGGATCTAAAACACGTGGGACTTACGTGGAAAGTTGGGGAATCTATTCCAGATCCAACATTTCGGTCCTTTGGGCCAGAGAAGAGCATGGGATGATCCTCTTTTTCAATTTGGAGTGATTCTTTTTGGAGTAAAGGGCCATGGTTGTCCCTTGGAGCAGATTTGAATAAGAGAAAGGGGTGGATTCTGCACTTGGACTTAGGTGCTGAATTACAAAGAAGAAAGTGGTCCGTGAGAGAGTTTTCTAGAGGTCTTTGGAGCAAGGTGCTGCCCAGATTCGTAGTGAAGGATTCAAGGTGTCCTAAGGAGGTCTTCAAGAGGTAAGGGGAGCTAACTTTGATTTGGAAAAATGCACATGTGTTGTTTGATGAAAGTTCTGCGAAATGTGATGAGTTTTAATGGATTGAATGATGAGAGTTATGATGATAATTCGTTCTAATGTGTTTGTATATATAGATATGAAGTTTTGGATGAATTGGTTCTTGAAATGGGACGAAGAACATGGTGGTTTTCCCTTAGCTTTTTCCAAATCCGAAAATCATACTTCTTGAACAAATGATTAGTTTGAATGGGATGGATGTGAATGTTTGTTGTGAGATCTTGGATTGGAAATGTCCTATTCTTAGATGATGGTTGTTGAGTATGTTTTGATGGTAAAAAGATGAATCAAATGGCTTTTTGCTATAACTTTGATATAAGAAATTTGTATGAACTTTATGATGAAAAATTTATGAATATATTGGATTGATGGTGGATTTTTGTTCTAGGATGTTGATATACATGTATATGAAGTTTTTAGTGGATTGGGTTGTGAAATGAGATGAGAAACATGATGGTTTTACCTTCCTTTTGATCAAATACGAAAATTGGGTATTTTGGTTGGTTGATGAATTTTGGATGGATGAATTGATGGTTTGTGTAGAAATCTTTAATAAGATGAAAGTATGGTGAGTTAGGATTTAAGATGTTGATGTTATAAAAGTTTTATGGTGTGGAAAATGATGGAATTTATAAGTATGGTTTGATGAGTAGTATGAGTGATGAGTTTTGGGAAACTCACTTAAGCATAGTGCAAATTCAAATCTGTTTGTGATGATTGATGAATTGGTGATGTGTGTAAACTGTTTTGGGATGGATTGAACTTAGTTTGGGAGTTGTTTGAGTGATTAAAAGTTGGTAGAAATTATGCAGAAAAATATGAAGCTATGCACTTAAAGAGTTGATTTTGCATGAGTAAATGGATGGTTTGATGTTTATGATGTTTGTGGTTGATTGTGGAGTTAATTTAGACTCCAAATATGTTTGAAAACATGTTAGAACTATCAAATCTTTGCTGGAAATCAGATCTGGACAGTGCTGGCCGAAACTGTCAACTGATATGGGGTCGGGCGCCGTTTGGTCGCGCCGGGCGCACCTCGGTCTGGTGCAATTCGCGCCGGGCGCCGCTGGACTGTGTGCAGTTCGCGCCGGGCGCCACTGAACGCAGCAGCATGCTGCAGATTTTGTTTTTGGGAGTTTTGGGGGTTCTGGATGTCCGTTTTGGACGTTCTTTAGTTCGTTTTGGGGGTTTTTGACCCTTCCGGAACTGTTGGTGATGGTTTCAAAGCTGTTTGAGTTACCTAAATATGGGTATTAAAAGGATATAAAGAAAAAGTGTTATGTGTACATTGTTTTGAGTTGTTAGATATATCTATTTGATATGGAAATGTTGTGTGATCGGTTTGACATTGCATATTGATATGAGAATGATGTTTGGATGGTTAAGTACTGTTGAAATCATGGTTGTATATGATTTGATTATGAGTTTCATGTTAAATGAAGAATTGAGTTATTAATGATATGGTATTGTGATAATCTCACTTATGCATTTGAATATATTGAATATATGCTAAGTTCATGGTTGGCGAATATGCGATGATGATATGATATGGGCGTTATGGTATGGTTGGATTGGTATTGTAAGGATTATTGTATATGGGTATTTTGGTCAGATGATGTTATTAAACGAGTGGTGGACAGTAAGCGTTGTGCGTGCGGTCCCGGGGAATCTCTTTAGGTGCGTGATGGGGGGTATGCTTGCACTTGTCCGGGAAAGCTCTTGTTCAGAGTGATGGAGGGTGACATTGTGTACTTGCCCGGGGAATCTCCCTATAGAGTGATGGGAAGCAGCACTACACATTGGGGTAATGTGTAACCGCCCGGGGAATCTCTTACATTTATGTAAGAGTGATGGGGGTGACGTGGGGTACTAGTCCGGTGAAGCTCGAGATAATTAAATTTGGCGTTGTGCTTGCGGGCCCGGGGAATCTCTTTAGGCGAGTGATGAGGGGTATACTTGCACTTGTCCGGGGAAGCTCTTGATTAGAGTGATGGAGGGTGACTTGTGTACTTGCTCGGGGAATCTCCCTATAGAGTGATGGGAAGCAGCACTACACATTAGGGTAATGTGTAACGGCCCGGAGAAGCTCTGAAAAGAGTGATGGGAGTGACGCTAGTACATATTGGTGTATGTATTTTGATTGATCTGTAATATTGGTAGATGTAGTCTGATTTATTTTGTAATGCATATTGGTGTATGCATTCTAATTTGATATTTTGATACATCTTGGTGTATGCATAAGGTTGAAGCATAATTCATACTTGGGTATATAGTTTGATCTGGTTAAGGTGTGGATGATAGTATGTTATTATGAGTATATTCATGATGTATATGAATTGTATTTTTGTTAGCTCACCCTTGCTTGTTTGTGCATGTGAATGCGATGATCGTATAATGCGTGATGTTATACGGGAGCAGATGTTATTACAGATGTGATGGCTGATGCTTCTGAAGATGCATAAAGGATGAAAGAGAGATGGGATAGAGGACTTGGGAATGTATTTTATATATTCGATCCTGACTATTTAAACGTTTTATTTTCGGAAGAATCGGTTTGTAATAAATAACGTACTATTTTTCCGTTGAGGTTGGATATTAAAAATTTGAATTTTTACTTACGTGTTTTACGGAAAAATTAGTCGGCGTAACACCAAATTTCGGGGTGTTACATCCTCCACTTCGTCCACTTCGTCCATTTCGTCCACTTCGTCAAGTTCGTCCACTTCCTCCACTTCCTCCACTTCCTCCAGTTCGTCCACTTCCTCTACTTCGTACACTTCGTCCACTTCGTCCACTTCGTAAACTTCGTGAACTTCGTCCAATTCGTCAACTTCGTCACTTCCTCCACTTCGTCCAGTTCTTCCACTTCCTCCACTTAGTCCACATTCTCCACTTCCTCCACTTTGTCCACTTCCTCCACTTCCTCCACTTCGTGCACTTCGTTCACTTCGTCCACTTCGTCCACTTCTTCCACTTCGTCCACTTCTTCATCTTCTTCTTCCACTTTGTCCAATTCGTCCACTTCGTCAACTTCGTCAACTTCGTCAACTTCTTCCTCTTCGTCAACTTCGTCCACATCCTCCACTTTGTCCAGTTCTTCCACTTCCTCCACTTCGTCCAAATTCTCCACTACCTCCACTTCGTCACTTCGTCCACTTCTTCCACTTCGTGCATTTCGTCCACTTTGTCAGGTTCGTCCACTTCCTCCACTTCATTATGTTCCTCCTCTTCGTCCACTTCCTCCACTTCCTTATGTTCCTCCACTTCGTCCACTTCCTCCACTTCCTCCATTTCGTCTACTTCCTCCACTTCCTCACCATCGTCCATTTCCTCCACTTCCTCAACTTAATTCACTTCATCCACTTCTTCCACTTTGTCAACTTTGTTCACTTCCTACACTTCCTCCACTTCGTCCACTTCGTCCATTTCGTCCACTTCGTCCACTTCGTCAGGTTCGTCCACTTCCTCCACTTCCTCCACTTCCTCCACCTCCTCCATTTCCTCCATTCCGTCCACTTCCTCCACTTCCTGAACTTCGTCCACTTCCTCCACTTTGTCCACTTCGTCCACTTCGTCCACTTCATCCACCTCGTCAACCTCGTTTACTTCATCCACTTCCTCCACTTCCTCAGCTTCGTCCACTGTCCTGACTTCGTCCTCTTCGTCCTTTTCTTCATCTTCTTCTTCCGCATCGTCCAATTCGTCAACTTCCTTGAGTTCGTCCCCTTCGTCCACTTCGTCAAGTTCATCTCCTTTGACCACTTCCTCCACTTCGTCAACTTCTTCCATTTCGTCCACTTCGTCAACTTCGTCCACTTCCTCAACATCGCCCACTTCCTCCACTTCGTCAACTTTCTCCACTTGCTCCACTTCCTCCGCTTGGTCCACTTCGTCAACTTCGCGAACTTCGTCCACTTCCTGAACTTCATCCACTTCCTCCACTTTGTCCACTTCGTCAACTTCATCAACTTCGTCCACTTCGTCCACTTGTTCCATTTCGTTCACATCCTTCACTTCCTCCACTTAGTCCACTTCCTCCATTACCTCCACTTCGTCCACTTTGTCCACTTCATCCACTTCCTAAACTTCGTCCACTTCCTCTACTTTTCCACTTCGTCAACTTCGTCCACTTCGTCCACTTCGTCAACTTCGTCAGCTTCGTCCTATTCGTCAACTTCCTCCACTTGGTCCACTTGCTCCGCTTCGTCCACTTCGTCAACTTCGCCAACTTCGTCAACCTCGTCCACCTCGTCCACTTCGTCCATTTCGCCCACTTCGTCAAGTTCGTCCACTTCGTCCATTTCCTCCACTTCTTCAAGTTCGTCCACTACCTCCACTTCCTGAACTTCGTCCACTTCCTCCACTTCATCATCCTCTTCCTCCATTTCGTCTACTTCCTCCACTTCCTCAAGATCGTCCATTTCCTCCACTTAATTCACATCATCCACTTCTTCCACTTTGTCAACTTTGTCCACTTCCTATACTTCCTCCACTTCGTCCCTTTCGTCCACTTCGTCCACTTCATTAGGTTTGTCCACTTCGTCCACTTCCTCCACTTCCTCCACTTCCTGCAATTCGTTCACTTCGTCAACTTCGTCCACTTCGTCCACTTCTTCCACTTCGTTCACTTCCTCCACTTCCTCCACTTCCTTCACTTCCTCCACTTCCTCCACTTCCTCCACTTCCTCCATTTCCCCCACTTCCTCCACTACCTGTACTTCGTCCACTTCCTCCACTTCGTCAGCTTCGTCCACTGTCTCGACTTCGTCCACTGTCTCGACTTCGTCCACTTCGTCCTCTTCGTCCTTTTCTTCATCTTCTTCTTCCACTTCGTCCAATTCGTGAACTTCGTCGAGTTCATCCCTATCGTCCACTTTGTCAACTTCTTCAAGTTCGTCCCCTTTGTCCACTTTGTCCACATCGTCAACTTCATCCACTTCGTCCTCTTCGTCCACTTCGTCCCCTTCCCCCACTTCCTGATACATGAAGGTCTAGCACCATAGGACCCATCACAAGAGGGATGGCCAAAAAGCTCCAAGATGAATATTCTCCCCAAGGTCAAATACTATTTGCTATTTTTGGATGGAAAATTGGAGAACAAGAAGATGTTACAAATTTGCCAAAACATGGAGAAGGGTAAAATGGACATTTCCACACAAGAAGGGGTGTGCTTATCCTTCTAAGGGGTGGCATTAGTAAATTTTTTCTCTCCACATGTAAAACTCACGTGTTTCATAAGGCTTTCTAGAAGCCACACATTTAGCACATGGTTAGCATTTCAGATCTAAAAAGAAACGTGTAAAGGCTTGCTTAAGCTTTGAGATTGATCTATAAAATCTCATAAGCAAAGCTTGTAGCTCACTTTTGAATACATTGAGTTTTACTATGCTGATGCATTTTTCTAGCAACCAGAACTCTTCCAAAAGTCACCTATTATTGAGCTTTCCTTCTCCTTCTAGCTTCCTTCCAGTGAAGGCCTTCTGAGTTAGAGAATCCACTCACCATAGAGCTCTTCCTCCATCTCTGTAGCCACTAAATTCACTCTGCCACTGCTGTTAAACCTCACTTCTTTCCGCTGCCACTGCTTCTCGTGATCTATATGCAACACTGCTCATGATTCCATTCATCATTCTACTGTCTTCAAACCACAACTCTGCTGGAGCAACTTCATCAAGTGGTATTCAGAGCCTTGGTTCTGCATCACGCTCCAGCTAAGTCAATTTTTTCTTCATTCCATTATGTCATCAACATTCCTTTCGTGTCTTCATTCTGTGCACACTGTTTCATTGCAATTTTAATTCCAGTAGATTCCAATGTTTGATTTCTTTGTTCCAGCTTTTAATTGCTTTATTGTTAATCATTTTAATCGGTTCATTCCATTGCTTTGAGTCTTTTAATTTGGAAATCTAATGCTGTCATGTCCAGTCATGTGTTTTGGTTTATATTTGTCAAATTTCTGAGTTGAAACTGGATTGGGATAAATCTGCTGTGTTGATTGGATTTTCAATAGAAGCACATGAGATGAGCAATGATGAATGAGCTTGTGCATCTTGAATTCCATCACAGTGCAGTTCCCGTTAATGCAGAATTTAAATCTGGTTTGAATCTGATTTAAAATGTGTTTTCTGAAATGCACCGTGTGAAGTTAAACATTAGTGATAATGGAGTTACTATAATGTGATGTGTGCATACCATATAAACAAGGAATTGTCCAAGACAATCAATCTGGTTACACCATTCTGCAGAATCCATAACTCATTCAAGCAGCTTGACCGAACTGCACATATCTTTGAGTGATGTTTCTGAATTTTTTTTTGATTTTGAATCTGTCCAGATTTGAACTCATATTTGGATATCTTTTTAGTCATTCCTAGAGTCTTGTTTAAGTTTGATTTGCTGTCCTAGAGTCATTTTAATTGATTACATATCAGTTTGATTCCTTTGCTAAAAATTGGATGGTAAATTGGCCAAATTTGGTGTGAAAGAGCAACTGCAATAGTCAAATTTTGATTTAAAAGCATTTAGCCTCTGCTGGCAGTTTGCACAAGTAATATTTGGTAAAACAAACTTGCTCAAATCATAAAATTAAGAGTCCAGATTTGTTTGTGCAAAATGACCATTCAAACCACCAATTTTTTAAGCATCTTTTTCTGGTATAGTTGCAGAATTTTAATTTGAAAGCTTGATTGAATTACTGCATCAAATTTAGTTCAGAATTGGTAGCAAAAGCTTGGTTCAATTGAATTAAAAGAAGTGCACAATTCAAATCTTACCATAAACTGCATTGTAAAAAGCTGTGTGAACCAGTGCCAAGCAAAATTTAAAATCTGATGTACAATTTTTTCAGCTTTCTTCTAGGCATTTTATCAAACACTTTGCCTAGTTTACATTTGGTTTCGAAATTGATCAAAGCTACAACTTATCTTTGTTTCTTGCTTTTCAAATCTACTCTAGATCCTTTCCTAAGTTCATTTTGAGTGCCACCAGTCATTGGAAACCGATTAATTGATTGATTTAAGTTGCTTGAAAATCCTGCACATAAGTTGTTTGATAAAACTACAGTTGTGCATTCTGGTTTAACAGTTTCTGGCAGCAGCAGTGTTGATTTTTCTGGCTTAATAATTGATTATTGGTGGTCTGTATGAGCTCTTTGCTGGGTGCAGAATTATCTCAGGTGGTCCTACAACACTGGTAGCATCTTAGGGAGTGGATTGGAGCAAGAAAAGATCAACATTGGGGCTGATTTTTTTTGGTGCAGCAGAACCATATTCTTCACTGGTCTGCATCAAACTGGTTGCTGCAACAGCAACATAATTCACTTGCAGCTGAGAGGATTGGTGTGAATTAAGCATAGTTCACTCTTTGTTTTTGAGAAGCCAAAGCTGCACACATCTTTCCCTTAGCCATTTCGCATTTTTTTCTTACAATTTACCAAATTTCTTTTGTAATTTCCTTTGGTTTCTTTGGTTGTAAGTTCCAAATACAAACAAGTGAGGTGCTAGAGTTCACAAGTGCTCTTCCCTCATTTGTAACTAGACTCAAAGAAGTTTCACAACCTAAAATTGAGTAGTCGGTGAGTGTGTCTTAGATCCAAAGTCTAAGCCTCACCTAGGAGACCTCACTTTAATGGTTTTTCCCATTTTCGACTAGATAACATATATCTTGTGCGAATAGGAAGCTCTCTTAGGGGTCCGAATTTAGAGTTAGGTTGTGTTCTTTCTTTGCTTTGTGTTTTCTTTGTTGTCTTTAAGACTTAATTGGATTTAAGAGTGATTTTGATCTAAGGACTTTAGTAAGTAGCAAGAAGCATATTTGGCAAGGATAAGGCTTGGTACTTAAGCATTCCTAGTGAATCACCTCCCTTACCTGGAATATTGCTTCAAGTGAAAATCTCTAGTCTTTACTTCAAGAATAACATTTAAGTCCATCATAATGTCTAAAAGGCATTCTCCTAGGATTAGTGATAGTGAAAAAGAACATTTTTCTCTTCAAACTTTAGTTAATGAATTCAAGGAAATGAGAAGAGAAATGAATGAAGAGAAAGTCAATAGAGAGCTTCAAAATGTTGTTATTCAAGATGAGTTGAGAATGATAAGGAAAAGTAAGTCTAGGGGAAGTCAGAGTGACAACTCTCAAGAGGGAGGGATGTCTATGAGTTTGGGTGATTATTACCCTCATCAGCCTTCTACTTCTAGAAGGCATAGGAGAAATTCTCATGCACCCCCACCCCCTAAAGAAGTCAATGTGGTGTTGCCTCACTTCCATGGGAAGGACAATGTAGAGGCTTATCTTGATTGGGAGATGAAGGTGGAACAATTGTTTGAATGCCACCAAGTAAGTGAAGAGAGGAAGGTCTCTCTAGCTACCCTAAGTTTTCAAGGGTATGCAATGTACTGGTGGACTGCTTTGGTCAAAGAGAGGCTTAGACATCAAGCCCCTCCCATCCACTATTGGAATGATCTCAAGTCTGCCCTTAGGAGGAGACACATTCCCTCCTACTACAATAGAGAACTCATGGATAAACTCCAAAGGTTACAACAAAGGTCCATGACAGTTGAGGAGTATAGACAAAAGATGGAGTTGTATATGATGAGGGCAGGCATAGTGGAGGGTCCAGAAATTACTTTAGCTAGATTTTTAAGTGGGCTCAATTTTGACATAAGAGATAGGGTTGAACTTTCTACCTTATAGAGATTTGAATGATCTTGTTCAAATGTGTATAAAGGTAGAACAACAAAACTTGAGAAAATCTTCTTCCAAAAGAATTCAAGTTCAACCTACTTTTGAAAAGAAAATTTTTAAAGAAAAAGAGCCATTTAAACCTCTAGCCAAAATAGAAGAGAGACCCAATAAAGAAACACCCTCACACACTAGAACAAGTGAAATCAAATGCTTCAAATGTCTAGGAAGGGGTCATGTAGCTACTCAATGTCCTACAAAAAGAAACATTATTTTGACTGGTTGACTTTTCTGGTTTCTGGTTGACTTTTCAGCACTCCAATCATTCGGTATTTCAATTCTTCTTTCAAATCATTCAATTAGCCTACCAAATCAAGGGAATCTTGCACAAAACCATTAAATTCACTTTCAACTCTCTTATTCTCAAAACTAAAGAAAAAATATGAATTCAAGCTAGTTTCTAAGTCTTAAAGGTTGCTTTTGGTATCAAATTTAAGCATAAAAATAACAGTTTTTCAACTGTTATCAGCGACGTGGACGAAGTGGAGGAAGTGGAGGAAGTGAATGAAGTAGACGAACATGACGAAGTGGACGAAATGGACGAAGTGGAAGAAGTTGACGAAGTGGAGGAAGTGGAGGAAGTGGAGAAAGTGGAGCAAGAGGACGAAATGGAAGAAGTGAAGGAAGTGGAGGAAGTGGACGAAGTGGATGACGTGGACAAGTAGAGGAAGTGGACGAAGGTGAAGAACTTGACGAAGTGGACATAGTGGATGAAGTGGAGGAAGTGGAGGAAGCGGACGAATAGGACGAAGTGGACGAAGTGGACGAAGAGGATGAAGTGGATGAAGTGGATGAAGTTGACGACATGGACGAAGTGGAGGAAGTGGACAAAGTAGACGAAGTTGACGAAGTGGACGAAGTAGAGAAAGTAGACGAAAAGGAGGAAGTGGAGGAAATGGAGGAAGTGGACGATGTGGTCAAAGTTCACGAACTTGAGGAAGTGGACGAAGAGGACGAAGTGTAGGAAGTGGACGAAGTGGAGGAATGAGGGAGTGGAGGAAGTGGACGAAGGGGACGAAATGGACGAAGTTGACGAAGTGGACGAATTGGACGAAGGGGAGGAAGTGGACGAAGTGGATAAAGTTGACGAAGTGCAAGAAGTGGATGAAGTGGAGGAAAGTGGACGATGTTGGGGAAGTGGAGGAAGAAGAGGAAGTGGACGAAGTGGATGAAGTGGACGAAGAGGACGAAGTGGACGAAGTGGACGAAGAGGACGAAGTTGACGAAGTGGAGGAAGTGGAGGATGTGGAAGAAGTGGAGGAAGTGGGCGAAGTGGACGAAGTGGAGGAAATAGAGGAAGTGGACGAACTTGACGAAGTGGACGAAGTGGATGAACTAGACCAAGTGGACGAAGAGGACGAAGTGGAGGAAGTGGAAGAACTGGACGAAGTGGATAAAGTGTACGAAGTGGATGAAGTGGAGGAAGTGGACGAAGTGGACAAAGTGGAAGAAATGGAGGAAGTGGAGGAAGGGGACGAACCTCACGAAGTGGACGAAATGGACGATGTTGAGGAAGTGGACGAAATTAGGGAAGTGGAGGAGGTGGAGGAAGTGGAGAATGTGAACAAGTGGAGGAAGTGGAAGAACTGGACGAAGTGGAGGAGGTGGACGAAGTTGACGAAGTGTATGAAGTTGACGAAGTTGACGAAGTGGACGAAGTGGAGGAAGAGGAGGAAGAGAACGAAGTGGACGAAGTGGAAGAAGTGAAGGAAGTGGAGGAAGCTGAAGAAGTTGACGAAGTGGACAATGTTGACGAAATGGACGAAGTGAATGAAGTGGAGGAAGTGGAGGAAATGGACGATGTTGAGGAAGTGGAGGAAGTGGACGAAATGGAGGAAGTGGAGGAAGTTGAGGAAGTGGACGAAGTGGAGGAAGTGGAGAATGTGGACGAAGTGGATGAAGTGGAAGAACTGGACGAAGTGGAGGAAGTGGACGAAGTTGACAAAGTGGACGAAATGGAGGAAGTGGAGGAAGTGGAAGATCTTGACGAAGTGGAGGAAGTGGAGGAAGTTGAGGAAGTGGACGAAGCGGACGAAGTGGAGGAGGTGGAGGAAGTGGACGAACTTCACGAAGTGGACGAAATGGACGAAGTTGACGTAGTGGACGAAGTGGGGGAAGTGGAGGAAGTAGACGAAGTGGAGGAAGTGGAAGAAGTGGATGAAGTGGACGAAGTTGACGAAGTGGATGAAGTGGAGAAAGTGTAGGAGGTGGAGGAAGTGGAGGAAATTGACGAAGTGGAGGAAGTGGACGAAGTTGACGAAGAGGAAGAAGTGCAGGAAGTGATTTTGTGTGGAGGAAGTGAAGGAAGTGCACGATGTTGAGGAAGTTGACGAAGTGGAGGAAGTGGAGGAAGGTTACGAAGTGGACGTAGGGGACGAACTTGACGAAGTGGACGAAAGGGACGAACTTGACGAAATGGACGAAGTGGACGAAGTGGACGAAGAGGACGAACTTGACAAAGTTGGCGAATATGACGAAATGGAAGAAGAAGATGAAGAAGTGGACGAAGAGGAGGAAGTAGGCAAAGTGGAGGAAGTTTACAAAGTGGAGGAAGTGGAGGAAATGGTGGAAGTTGACGAAGTTGACGAAGTGGACGAAGTGGACAAAGTGGAGGAAGTGAAGGAAGTGGACGAACCGTACGAAGTGGACGAAATGGACAAAGTGGACGAAGTGGAGAAAGTGGACGAAGGGGACAAACTTGACGAAGTGGACGAAGTGGACGAAGGGGACGAGGTGGACGAAGGGGACGAACTGGACGAAGTTGGGGACGTGGACGAAGTGGAGGAAGTGGAGGAAGTGGGGGAAGTGGAGGAAGTGGAGGAAGTGGAGGAAGTGGAAGAAGTGGACGAAGTGCACGAAATGGACGAAGTGGAGGAAGTGGATGAAGTCGACAAGTTGACGAAGTGGACGAAGTGGACAAAGTGGAGGAAGTGGAGGAAGTGGACGAACCTGATGAAGTGGACGAAATGGACAAAGTGGATGAAGTGGACGAAGTTGACGAAGTGGACGAAGTGGAGGAAGTCGACAAAGTTGACGAAGTGGAAGAAGTGGATGAAGTGAGTGAAGAGGAGGAAGTAGAGGAAATGGACGATGTTGAGGAAGTGGAGGAAGTGGACGACATGGAGGAAGTGGAGGAAGTGGACGAACTTGACGAAGCGGAGGAAGTGGAGGAAGTGGAAAAAGTTAACGAAGTGGATGAAGTGAATGGAGTGGAGGAAGTGGAGGAAATGGACGATGTTGAGGAAGTGGACGAAATGGACGAGATGGAGGAACTGGACGAACTTGACGAAGTGGAGGAAGTGGAGGAAGTGGAAGAAGTGGACGAAGTGGAGGACGTGGAGGAAGTGGACGAAGGGGACGAAGGGGACGAAGTGGACGAAGTTGATGACATGGACGCAGTGGAAGAAGTGGAGGAAGTGGACGAAGTTGACGAAGTGGACGAAGTTAGAAGTGGAAGAAGGGTAGGAAGTGAATGAAGTGGAGGAAGTGGACAAACTTGACAAAGAGGAGGAAGTGGAGGAAGTGGACAAAGTGGAGGAAGTGGACGAACTTGACGAAGTGGAAGAAATTGACGAAGTGGACGAAGTTGACGAAGTGGATGAAGTGGATGAAGTGGAGGAAGTGGACGAAGTTGAAGAAGTGGACAAAGTTGAGGACGTGGACGAACTGGAGGAAGTGGACGAAGTGGAGGAAGTGGAAGAAGTGGACGAAGTGGAAAAAGTGAAGGAAGTGGACAAAGTGGAGGAAGTGGACGAAGTTGAGGAAATAGACAAAATGGACGAAGTTGACGAAGTTGACGAAGTTGACGAAGTGGACAAAGTTGACGAAGTAGACGAAGAGGACGAAGTGGACGAAGTGGACGAAGTGAATGAAGTGGAGGAATTAGAGGAAATGGACGAGGTTAAGGAAGTGGAGGAAGTGGACGAAACGGAGGAAGTGGAGGAAGTGGAGGAAGTTGAAGAAGTGGAGGAAGGGGACGAACTTGATGAAGTGACCGAAATGGACGAAGTAGACGAAGTGGACGAAATGGAGGAAGTGGAGAATGTGGACGAAGGGGAGGAAGTGGACGAAGTTGACAAAGTGGACGAAGTTGACGAAGTTATCGAAGTGGACGAAGTTGAGGAAGTAGAGGAAGTGGACGAAGTGGAAGAGTGGACGAAGTGGATGAAGTGGAAGAAGTGGACGAAGTGTAGGAAGTTGACGAAGTGGACGAAGTGGACGAAGTGGAGGAAGTGGAGAATGTGAAGGAAGTGGAGGAAGTGGAAGAACAGGACAAAGTGGAGGAAGTGGACGAAGTCGACGAAGTTGACGAAGTTAACGAAGTGGACGAAGTGGAGGATGTAGAAGAAGTGGACGAACTGGACGAAGTGGAAGAAGTGGAAGAAGTGGACGAAGTGGAAGAAGTGGACGAAGTGGTGGATGTTGATGAAGTTGACGAAGTGGACGAAGTGGACGAAGTGGAGGAGGTGGAGGAAGTGGACGAAGTAGACGAAGTGGACGAAGTTGACGAAGTGGAGAATGTGGACGAAGTGGAGGAAGTGGAAGAACTGGACAGAGTGGAGGAAGTAGACGAAGTTGACGAAGTGGACGAAGTTGACGAAGTTGACGAAGTTAACGAAGTGGACAAAGTGGAGGAAGTAGAGGAAGTGGACGATGACTAGGAAGAGGTGGAAGTGGACGAAGTTGACGAAGTGGATGAAGTAGAAGAAGTTGACGAAGTGGACGAAGGGGACAAACTTGACGAAGTTGACGAAGTGGACGAAGTTGACGAAGTTGACGAAGTGGACGAAGGTGACGAACTTGACGAAGTTGACGAATTGGTTGAGGTGGACGAAATCGAAGAAGAAGATGAAGAAGTGGACGAAGAGGATGAAGTGGAGGAAGTGGACGAAGCTTGGGAAGTGGAGGAAGTGGACGAAGTGGATGAAGTGGAGGAAGTTGATGAAGTTGACGAAGTGGACAAAGAGGACGAAGAGGAGGAGGTGGAGGAAGTGGAGGAAGTGGACGAACTTCACGAAGTGGACGCAATGGACGAAGTGGACGAAGTTGACGAAGTGGACGAAGTGGAGGAGGTGGCCGAATTTGACGAAGTTGAAGAAGTAGAGGAAATTGAGCAAGTAGACGAAGTGGAGGAAGTGGTGTTAGCAAAATGAAGAAGATGAAGTTTTGATGATGTCCAAATCAAGTCAAGAGAAATCAAGATTCAAAATGTTATGAAGACTTGTATTGCTATGGAAAGCTTTTGTAATAATTATAGTTTAGTATCTAGGACTTAGATTATGAGTGGATTTATGTTTGCATTCAAAAGAGATGTAAAAATAAGCCAAACAGCAAAATCTGTGCAGTGTTAATCGATTAACACAGGGTGTAAATCGATTGTTCCAGAGACAAATGAAGAAGCACTGCATTGAGCTGTTAATCGATTAACAAGGGGTGTTAATCGATTAACGTTAATCGATTAACGTTAATCGATTAACAAGGGCTGTTAATCGATTAACACAGGAGCCGTTTGAAAAACTAGCCGTTTTTAGAGCCGTTGAAGTATCCGTTGGGTTGTTAATCGATTAACCACTGTAGCTAATCGATTAACACAGTCAGAAAGTCTAAAAGCGAAAATGGAAGAGCCTTTGGATGAGTCTATAAATAGACTCTCATTTCCTCTCAAGTTTAAGGAATACAGAGACACAGAAACTCTTCCCTTGTGCTCAAATACTCAGAAATTATTGAGACTTGTGTGTTCTTGTTCGGCTTGTGAAACTCTTGTCTGTGGAGCTGGTGAAGTGCTGCTACGGTGACAGAGGAAATAGCCGGTTCATCCTTGGTGTGTCTAAGGAGGTGTTCGGAAGAGAATCATCCTTCGTGAAGTATTCGGAGGAGGTGTTCATCCTTTGTGAAGACTCAAAGGAGGTGTAGTTTCATCTCTTGTGGTATCAAGAGAGGTGGTTTCTAAACTTTTACAAATTGTATCTTTGTGATTGTAATTTGTAATTGTTTTGTGTTAGTGAAACTGTTTATCTTCTTTTGAGATAAGCGACTGGACGTAGGATCCTAGTGATCTGAACCAGGATAAAATCATCTGTGCAAATTTCTCTCAACCTTACTCTTGCTTTATTTGTCTTTATTAATTGCTAAGTAAGTTTAATTGAGTAGAAATTAAGAGGCACACGTTAGTATTGAAAACCCTCTTGGTTTGTTTCCACGCTAACCATTCCGCTGCAGCCGCTCTGACAATTGGTATCAGAGCTTGCTTTGATAGTCATTCAAATGGCGGGATCGTTTCAAACATTCGCAGAGGGTGCTTCTATCAATAGACCACCACTATTCACAGGTGAAAATTACGCATTCTGGAAGGTAAGAATGCAAATATTTATGGAATCTATTGATATAGATATTTGGGATGCTGTTGCATTTGGTCCTTTTGTTCCAACTAACAATATGCAGGAACCAAAGCCCCGTGACCAATGGACTGCTCAAGATAAGAAAAAATTTGGTAATGATGTAAAAGCTCGTAATATTATTTCATCTGCTTTAACTGTTGATGAGTTTTACAGGATTTCTGTTTGTAAAACTGCACAAGAAATGTGGGAAGTACTAAGAGTAACCCATGAAGGTACAGATGATGTTAAGAGAGCTAGAAAGAATACCTTAATCCAGGAATACGAAATGTTCAGGATGAAGCAAGGGGAAACAATAGTAGATGTTCAGAAACGCTTCACCAACATCGTAAACCATCTTATTGGACTAGGTAAATCTTTCGATACTGATGAGCTTAATATAAAAATTTTGAAATCTTTAGACAGGTCTTGGCAACCAAAAGTGACTGCAATTTCTGAGTCACAAAATCTCAACACAATGACCATGGCTGCATTATTTGGAAAGTTGAGAGAGCATGAACTTGACCTCGGAAGACTTGATGAAGAAGAAGCAAAAGCCAAAAACAACAAGAAGAGTTTGGCGTTAAAGTCGGAGGTTGAAAGAAGCAAAGGTAAATCGGAATATGAAGACTCAGACGAAGAAGAAGAATTGAGACTCATGATAAAAAGGCTCAACAGGTTCATGAAGTCTAAAGGTAAAGGAAAATTTAGATACGAAAAGAAAGATAATCCAGTATCTTCCTCAAATTACCGATGCTATGGTTGCGGAGAAAAGGGACATTTAAAAGCAGACTGCCCAAATCAAAAGAAGGGTGAAGAAAAGAAATTTGTCAAGAAAAAGAGAGCGTACATCGCATGGGAAGACGACAATGAGACCATTTCAGATTCAAGCTACTCAGATGAAGAAGCAAACATCTGTTTAATGGTGAACGACGACGCTGGAAGCCAAGTAAGTACATCTAGCGATTCTGATAATTCTAGTCAAATTAGTGAAAATGAATTGCATGAAATTTATGCTGCTTTAATAGTAGAATCTGAAAAATTAGATAAAGCCCATCAGAAATTGAAAAAGGATTTCAAAAATTTAAAATTAAATTTTGAAAATATTTCTGAAGAAAATAAAAATTTGAAATCAGATTTTGAAAATATTCTTGAAGAAAATAAGAATTTAAAATTAAATTTTGAAAATATTTTTGAAGAAAATAAAGATTTGAAAAATAAAGTTTTAATCTTTGAAAAGGGTAAATTTGCTAGTAGTGATGAATGTGCTTCTTGTGAAAATTTTAAGAAACTACTAGAACAAACAACCTTAGGAGAATGTAGTAAAATCAATGAAAATAAGGTTGTTAAAAATAAGTATGTTCCTAAAATTAAAAATAAACACAACCATAGAACCCGTAGAACTTGGGTAGAAAAAGGAACAACTTATAGGAACACAAATGTTGTATCATGCTTTTATTGTATGAAAAAGGGTCATACATCTAACAAATGTAAAATTAAGCATTATGGTGTTCCAAGTGGTAGATATATTTGGGTTGTAAAATGATTTCAAATTTTCAAATTAACCCAAAGGACCCATACAAAATAGTTGGGTACCTATTGTTTAAAATTTAGAATTTCTTTAAAACAATTTTGTTTTAAATATTTGAAAAGAAAAATTAAGAAATTTTTATTTCAAAGAATATGGAACAATTTTTTATATACAAAGCATATATAGTTTTCAAACGGAAAATAATTGAAATAGAAAAATGTGTGCATGTTGTCTTTAATGAAATTGTAAGACCTTGAGGCAAAACCTCTTGAGTCATTTGAATTACGTGCAGGCAATGATGACGATTTGTGGAAAGCAACAAATGAAGTGAAGAATGATGACAATCCTCAAAGATGAAGATCTAAACAAAATGTGAAAACAACCTAGAGGATTCTCATTACAAAATTGAAGGCATATCTAAAGGGGTGCTTTATGTTTCTATGTTTTTATTAGTATGTGCTCTTTATATTTTCTTGCATGCTTACCTCTTTAAAAATTTAATAAAATATATATATTGTTTTTCCTTAATATGCATACATGCTTGTATTAAGGGGGAGTATATTTTCTAATAAATTTAGGGGGAGCAATTATACATCTCTTTTTAATAATGATCAAAAAGGGGGAGAAATATTTAAAGTCTTAAACTTATTTCTAAGTTTACTAACAATTGTTTCTTCCTTAAGTTATATTTTTTATACAGATTATTTCCAAAAGCTTTAAATCAAGAAGGTTTTGATCATCATCAAAAAGGGGGAGATTGTTAGCAAAATGAAGAAGATGAAGTTTTGATGATGTCCAAATCAAGTCAAGAGAAATCAAGATTCAAAATGTTATGAAGACTTGTATTGCTATGGAAAGCTTTTGTAATAATTATAGTTTAGTATCTAGGACTTAGATTATGAGTGGATTTATGTTTGCATTCAAAAGAGATGTAAAAATAAGCCAAACAGCAAAATCTGTGCAGTGTTAATCGATTAACACAGGGTGTAAATCGATTGTTCCAGAGACAAATGAAGAAGCACTGCATTGAGCTGTTAATCGATTAACAAGGGGTGTTAATCGATTAACGTTAATCGATTAACGTTAATCGATTAACAAGGGCTGTTAATCGATTAACACAGGAGCCGTTTGAAAAACTAGCCGTTTTTAGAGCCGTTGAAGTATCCGTTGGGTTGTTAATCGATTAACCACTGTAGCTAATCGATTAACACAGTCAGAAAGTCTAAAAGCGAAAATGGAAGAGCCTTTGGATGAGTCTATAAATAGACTCTCATTTCCTCTCAAGTTTAAGGAATACAGAGACACAGAAACTCTTCCCTTGTGCTCAAATACTCAGAAATTATTGAGACTTGTGTGTTCTTGTTCGGCTTGTGAAACTCTTGTCTGTGGAGCTGGTGAAGTGCTGCTACGGTGACAGAGGAAATAGCCGGTTCATCCTTGGTGTGTCTAAGGAGGTGTTCGGAAGAGAATCATCCTTCGTGAAGTATTCGGAGGAGGTGTTCATCCTTTGTGAAGACTCAAAGGAGGTGTAGTTTCATCTCTTGTGGTATCAAGAGAGGTGGTTTCTAAACTTTTACAAATTGTATCTTTGTGATTGTAATTTGTAATTGTTTTGTGTTAGTGAAACTGTTTATCTTCTTTTGAGATAAGCGACTGGACGTAGGATCCTAGTGATCTGAACCAGGATAAAATCATCTGTGCAAATTTCTCTCAACCTTACTCTTGCTTTATTTGTCTTTATTAATTGCTAAGTAAGTTTAATTGAGTAGAAATTAAGAGGCACACGTTAGTATTGAAAACCCTCTTGGTTTGTTTCCACGCTAACCATTCCGCTGCAGCCGCTCTGACAATTGGTATCAGAGCTTGCTTTGATAGTCATTCAAATGGCGGGATCGTTTCAAACATTCGCAGAGGGTGCTTCTATCAATAGACCACCACTATTCACAGGTGAAAATTACGCATTCTGGAAGGTAAGAATGCAAATATTTATGGAATCTATTGATATAGATATTTGGGATGCTGTTGCATTTGGTCCTTTTGTTCCAACTAACAATATGCAGGAACCAAAGCCCCGTGACCAATGGACTGCTCAAGATAAGAAAAAATTTGGTAATGATGTAAAAGCTCGTAATATTATTTCATCTGCTTTAACTGTTGATGAGTTTTACAGGATTTCTGTTTGTAAAACTGCACAAGAAATGTGGGAAGTACTAAGAGTAACCCATGAAGGTACAGATGATGTTAAGAGAGCTAGAAAGAATACCTTAATCCAGGAATACGAAATGTTCAGGATGAAGCAAGGGGAAACAATAGTAGATGTTCAGAAACGCTTCACCAACATCGTAAACCATCTTATTGGACTAGGTAAATCTTTCGATACTGATGAGCTTAATATAAAAATTTTGAAATCTTTAGACAGGTCTTGGCAACCAAAAGTGACTGCAATTTCTGAGTCACAAAATCTCAACACAATGACCATGGCTGCATTATTTGGAAAGTTGAGAGAGCATGAACTTGACCTCGGAAGACTTGATGAAGAAGAAGCAAAAGCCAAAAACAACAAGAAGAGTTTGGCGTTAAAGTCGGAGGTTGAAAGAAGCAAAGGTAAATCGGAATATGAAGACTCAGACGAAGAAGAAGAATTGAGACTCATGATAAAAAGGCTCAACAGGTTCATGAAGTCTAAAGGTAAAGGAAAATTTAGATACGAAAAGAAAGATAATCCAGTATCTTCCTCAAATTACCGATGCTATGGTTGCGGAGAAAAGGGACATTTAAAAGCAGACTGCCCAAATCAAAAGAAGGGTGAAGAAAAGAAATTTGTCAAGAAAAAGAGAGCGTACATCGCATGGGAAGACGACAATGAGACCATTTCAGATTCAAGCTACTCAGATGAAGAAGCAAACATCTGTTTAATGGTGAACGACGACGCTGGAAGCCAAGTAAGTACATCTAGCGATTCTGATAATTCTAGTCAAATTAGTGAAAATGAATTGCATGAAATTTATGCTGCTTTAATAGTAGAATCTGAAAAATTAGATAAAGCCCATCAGAAATTGAAAAAGGATTTCAAAAATTTAAAATTAAATTTTGAAAATATTTCTGAAGAAAATAAAAATTTGAAATCAGATTTTGAAAATATTCTTGAAGAAAATAAGAATTTAAAATTAAATTTTGAAAATATTTTTGAAGAAAATAAAGATTTGAAAAATAAAGTTTTAATCTTTGAAAAGGGTAAATTTGCTAGTAGTGATGAATGTGCTTCTTGTGAAAATTTTAAGAAACTACTAGAACAAACAACCTTAGGAGAATGTAGTAAAATCAATGAAAATAAGGTTGTTAAAAATAAGTATGTTCCTAAAATTAAAAATAAACACAACCATAGAACCCGTAGAACTTGGGTAGAAAAAGGAACAACTTATAGGAACACAAATGTTGTATCATGCTTTTATTGTATGAAAAAGGGTCATACATCTAACAAATGTAAAATTAAGCATTATGGTGTTCCAAGTGGTAGATATATTTGGGTTGTAAAATGATTTCAAATTTTCAAATTAACCCAAAGGACCCATACAAAATAGTTGGGTACCTATTGTTTAAAATTTAGAATTTCTTTAAAACAATTTTGTTTTAAATATTTGAAAAGAAAAATTAAGAAATTTTTATTTCAAAGAATATGGAACAATTTTTTATATACAAAGCATATATAGTTTTCAAACGGAAAATAATTGAAATAGAAAAATGTGTGCATGTTGTCTTTAATGAAATTGTAAGACCTTGAGGCAAAACCTCTTGAGTCATTTGAATTACGTGCAGGCAATGATGACGATTTGTGGAAAGCAACAAATGAAGTGAAGAATGATGACAATCCTCAAAGATGAAGATCTAAACAAAATGTGAAAACAACCTAGAGGATTCTCATTACAAAATTGAAGGCATATCTAAAGGGGTGCTTTATGTTTCTATGTTTTTATTAGTATGTGCTCTTTATATTTTCTTGCATGCTTACCTCTTTAAAAATTTAATAAAATATATATATTGTTTTTCCTTAATATGCATACATGCTTGTATTAAGGGGGAGTATATTTTCTAATAAATTTAGGGGGAGCAATTATACATCTCTTTTTAATAATGATCAAAAAGGGGGAGAAATATTTAAAGTCTTAAACTTATTTCTAAGTTTACTAACAATTGTTTCTTCCTTAAGTTATATTTTTTATACAGATTATTTCCAAAAGCTTTAAATCAAGAAGGTTTTGATCATCATCAAAAAGGGGGAGATTGTTAGCAAAATGAAGAAGATGAAGTTTTGATGATGTCCAAATCAAGTCAAGAGAAATCAAGATTCAAAATGTTATGAAGACTTGTATTGCTATGGAAAGCTTTTGTAATAATTATAGTTTAGTATCTAGGACTTAGATTATGAGTGGATTTATGTTTGCATTCAAAAGAGATGTAAAAATAAGCCAAACAGCAAAATCTGTGCAGTGTTAATCGATTAACACAGGGTGTAAATCGATTGTTCCAGAGACAAATGAAGAAGCACTGCATTGAGCTGTTAATCGATTAACAAGGGGTGTTAATCGATTAACGTTAATCGATTAACGTTAATCGATTAACAAGGGCTGTTAATCGATTAACACAGGAGCCGTTTGAAAAACTAGCCGTTTTTAGAGCCGTTGAAGTATCCGTTGGGTTGTTAATCGATTAACCACTGTAGCTAATCGATTAACACAGTCAGAAAGTCTAAAAGCGAAAATGGAAGAGCCTTTGGATGAGTCTATAAATAGACTCTCATTTCCTCTCAAGTTTAAGGAATACAGAGACACAGAAACTCTTCCCTTGTGCTCAAATACTCAGAAATTATTGAGACTTGTGTGTTCTTGTTCGGCTTGTGAAACTCTTGTCTGTGGAGCTGGTGAAGTGCTGCTACGGTGACAGAGGAAATAGCCGGTTCATCCTTGGTGTGTCTAAGGAGGTGTTCGGAAGAGAATCATCCTTCGTGAAGTATTCGGAGGAGGTGTTCATCCTTTGTGAAGACTCAAAGGAGGTGTAGTTTCATCTCTTGTGGTATCAAGAGAGGTGGTTTCTAAACTTTTACAAATTGTATCTTTGTGATTGTAATTTGTAATTGTTTTGTGTTAGTGAAACTGTTTATCTTCTTTTGAGATAAGCGACTGGACGTAGGATCCTAGTGATCTGAACCAGGATAAAATCATCTGTGCAAATTTCTCTCAACCTTACTCTTGCTTTATTTGTCTTTATTAATTGCTAAGTAAGTTTAATTGAGTAGAAATTAAGAGGCACACGTTAGTATTGAAAACCCTCTTGGTTTGTTTCCACGCTAACCATTCCGCTGCAGCCGCTCTGACAAGTGGAAGAGGTGGACGAAGTGGGGGAAGTGGACGAAATTGACGAAGTGGACAAAGTGGAGGAAGTGGACGAAGTTGACGAAGTGGACAAAGTGGAGGAAGATGAGGAAGTGGAGGAAGTGGAGGAAGTTGAAGAAGTAGACGAAGTGGAGGACGTGGAGGAAGTTGACAAAGTTGGCGAAGTGGACGAAGTGGAAGATGTGGACAAAGTGGAGGAAGTGAAGGAAGCTGACAAACCTGGCGAAGTAGACGAAATGGAGGAAGTGGACGAAGTTGACAAAGTGGATCAAGTGGACGAAGTGGAGGAAGTGGACAAAGTTGACAAAGTTGACGAAGTGGATGAAGTAGAAGAAGTTGACGAAGTGGACGAAGGGGACGAAGTTGACGAAGTTGACGAAGTTGACGAAGTTGACGAAGTGGACGAAGTTGACGAAGTGGATGAAGGTGAGGAACTTGACGAAGTTAACGAATTGGTTGAGGTGGACGAAACCAAAGAAGAAGATGAGGATGTGGACGAAGAGGAGGAAGTGGACTAAGTGGAGGAAGTGGACGACGTGGAGGAAGTGGACGAAGCTTAGGAAGTGGAGGAAGTGGACGAAGTTAACGAAGTTGACGAAGTGGACGAAGTGGACAAAGTGGACGAAGTGGACGAAGCTTAGGAAGTGGAGGAAGTGGACGAAGTTAACGAAGTTGACGAAGTGGACGAAGTGGACAAAGAGGACGAAGTAGACGCAGTTGACGACGTGGAGGAAGTGGAGGAAGGGGATGAAATGGAGGAAGTGGACGAAGTGGAGGAAATGGAGGAAGTGGAGGAAGTGGAGGAAGTAGAGGAAGTGGACGAAGTGGACGAACTTGACGAAGTGGACGAAGTGGACGAACTTGACGAAGTGGACAAAGGGGATGAAGTGGAGGATGTGGACGAAGAGGACGAAGTGGACGAAGTGGAAGAAGTTGATGACGTGGACGAAGTGGAGGAAGTGGACGAAGTGGAAGAAGTGGAGGAAGTGGAGGAAGTGGAGGAAGTGGACGACGTGGAGGACGTGGAGGAAGTGGAGGAAGTGGACGAACTTGACGAAGTGAACGAAATGAACGAAGTTGACGAAGTGGATGAAGTGGAGGAAGTGGACAAAGTTGAAGAAGTGGACAAAGTTGAGGACGTGCACAAAGTGGAGGAGGTGGATGAAGTGGATGAAGCGGAGCAAGTGGAGGAAGTGGACGAAGTTGACGAAGAGGAAGAAGTGCAGGAAGTGATTTTGTGTGGAGGAAGTGAAGGAAGTGCACGATGTTGAGGAAGTTGACGAAGTGGAGGAAGTGGAGGAAGGTTACGAAGTGGACGTAGGGGACGAACTTGACGAAGTGGACGAAAGGGACGAACTTGACGAAGTGGACGAAGTGGACGAAGAGGACGAACTTGACGAAGTTGGCGAATATGACGAAATGGAAGAAGAAGATGAAGAAGTGGACGAAGAGGAGAAAGTAGGCAAAGTGGAGGAAGTTTACAAAGTGGAGGAAGTGGAGGAAATGGTGGAAGTTGACGAAGTGGACGAAGTGGACAAAGTGGAGGAAGTGAAGGAAGTGGACGAACCGTACGAAGTGGTCGAAATGGACAAAGTGGACGAAGTGGAGAAAGTGGACGAAGGGGACAAACTTGACGAAGTGGACGAAGTGGACGAATGGGACGAGGTGGACGAAGGGGACGAACTGGACGAAGTTGGGGACGTGGACGAAGTGGAGGAAGTGGAGGAAGTGGGGGAAGTGGAGGAAGTGGAGGAAGTGGAGGAAGTGGAAGAAGTGGACGAAGTGCAGGAAATGGACGAAGTGGAGGAAGTGGATGAAGTCGACAAGTTGACGAAGTGGACGAAGTGGACAAAGTGGAGGAAGTGGACGAACCTGATGAAGTGGACGAAATGGACAAAGTGGATGAAGTGGACGAAGTTGACGAAGTGGACGAAGTGGAGGAAGTCGACAAAGTTGACGAAGTGGAAGAAGTGGATGAAGTGAGTGAAGAGGAGGAAGTAGAGGAAATGGACGATGTTGAGGAAGTGGAGGAAGTGGACGACATGGAGGAAGTGGAGGAAGTGGACGAACTTGACGAAGCGGAGGAAGTGGAGGAAGTGGAAAAAGTTAACGAAGTGGATGAAGTGAATGGAGTGGAGGAAGTGGAGGAAATGGACGATGTTGAGGAAGTGGACGAAATGGACGAGATGGAGGAACTGGACGAACTTGACGAAGTGGAGGAAGTGGAGGAAGTGGAAGAAGTGGACGAAATGGAGGACGTGGAGGAAGTGGACGAAGGGGACGAAGGGGACGAAGTGGACGAAGTTGATGACATGGACGCAGTGGAAGAAGTGGAGGAAGTGGACGAAGTTGACGAAGTGGACGAAGTTAGAAGTGGAAGAAGGGTAGGAAGTGAATGAAGTGGAGGAAGTGGACAAACTTGACAAAGTGGAGGAAGTGGAGGAAGTGGACAAAGTGGAGGAAGTGGACGAACTTGACGAAGTGGAAGAAATGGACGAAGTGGACGAAGTTGACGAAGTGGATGAAGTGGATGAAGTGGAGGAAGTGGACGAAGTTGAAGAAGTGGACGAAGTTGAGGACGTGGACGAACTGGAGGAAGTGGACGAAGTGGAGGAAGTGGAAGAAGTGGACGAAGTGGAAAAAGTGAAGGAAGTGGACAAAGTGGAGGAAGTGGACGAAGTTGAGGAAATAGACAAAATGGACGAAGTTGACGAAGTTGACGAAGTTGACGAAGTGGACAAAGTTGACGAAGTAGACGAAGAGGACGAAGTGGACGAAGTGGACGAAGTGAATGAAGTGGAGGAATTAGAGGAAATGGACGAGGTTAAGGAAGTGGAGGAAGTGGACGAAACGGAGGAAGTGGAGGAAGTGGAGGAAGTTGAAGAAGTGGAGGAAGGGGACGAACTTGATGAAGTGACCGAAATGGACGAAGTAGACGAAGTGGACGAAATGGAGGAAGTGGAGAATGTGGACGAAGGGGAGGAAGTGGACGAAGTTGACAAAGTGGACGAAGTTGACGAAGTTATCGAAGTGGACGAAGTTGAGGAAGTAGAGGAAGTGGACGAAGTGGACGAAGGTCAAGAGTGGACGAAGTGGATGAAGTGGAAGAAGTGGACGAAGTGTAGGAAGTTGACGAAGTGGACGAAGTGGACGAAGTGGAGGAAGTGGAGAATGTGAAGGAAGTGGAGGAAGTGGAAGAACAGGACAAAGTGGAGGAAGTGGACGAAGTGGACGAAGTTAACGAAGTGGACGAAGTGGAGGATGTAGAGGAAGTGGACGAACTGGACGAAGTGGAAGAAGTGGAAGAAGAGGACGAAGTGGAAGAAGTGGACGAAGTGGAGGATGTTGATGAAGTTGACGAAGTGGATGAAGTGGACGAAGTGGAGGAGGTGGAGGAAGTGGACGAAGTAGACGAAGTGGACGAAGTTGACGAAGTGGAGAATGTGGACGAAGTGGAGGAAGTGGAAGAACTGGACAGAGTGGAGGAAGTAGACGAAGTTGACGAAGTGGACGAAGTTGACGAAGTTGACGAAGTTGACGAAGTTAACGAAGTGGACAAAGTGGAGGAAGTAGAGGAAGTGGACGATGACTAGGAAGAGGTGGAAGTGGACGAAGTTGACGAAGTGGATGAAGTAGAAGAAGTTGACGAAGTGGACGAAGGGGACAAACTTGACGAAGTTGACGAAGTGGACGAAGTTGACGAAGTTGACGAAGTGGACGAAGGTGACGAACTTGACGAAGTTGACGAATTGGTTGAGGTGGACGAAATCGAAGAAGAAGATGAAGAAGTGGACGAAGAGGACGAAGTGGAGGAAGTGGACGAAGCTTGGGAAGTGGAGGAAGTGGACGAAGTGGATGAAGTGGAGGAAGTTGATGAAGTTGACGAAGTGGACGAAGAGGACGAAGAGGAGGAGGTGGAGGAAGTGGAGGAAGTGGACGAACTTCACGAAGTGGACGAAGTTGACGAAGTGGACGAAGTGGAGGAGGTGGCCGAATTTGACGAAGTTGAAGAAGTAGAGGAAATTGAGCAAGTAGACGAAGTGGAGGAAGTGGTGTTAGCAAAATGAAGAAGATGAAGTTTGGATGATGTCCAAATCAAGTCAAGAGAAATCAAGATTCAAAATGTTATGAAGACTTGTATTGCTATGGAAAGCTTTTGTAATAATTATAGTTTAGTATCTAGGACTTAGATTATGAGTGGATTTATGTTTGCATTCAAAAGAGATGTAAAAATAAGCCAAACAGCAAAATCTGTGCAGTGTTAATCGATTAACACAGGGTGTAAATCGATTGTTCCAGAGACAAATGAAGAAGCACTGCATTGAGCTGTTAATCGATTAACAAGGGGTGTTAATCGATTAACGTTAATCGATTAACGTTAATCGATTAACAAGGGCTGTTAATCGATTAACACAGGAGCCGTTTGAAAAACTAGCCGTTTTTAGAGCCGTTGAAGTATCCGTTGGGTTGTTAATCGATTAACCACTGTAGCTAATCGATTAACACAGTCAGAAAGTCTAAAAGCGAAAATGGAAGAGCCTTTGGATGAGTCTATAAATAGACTCTCATTTCCTCTCAAGTTTAAGGAATACAGAGACACAGAAACTCTTCCCTTGTGCTCAAATACTCAGAAATTATTGAGACTTGTGTGTTCTTGTTCGGCTTGTGAAACTCTTGTCTGTGGAGCTGGTGAAGTGCTGCTACGGTGACAGAGGAAATAGCCGGTTCATCCTTGGTGTGTCTAAGGAGGTGTTCGGAAGAGAATCATCCTTCGTGAAGTATTCGGAGGAGGTGTTCATCCTTTGTGAAGACTCAAAGGAGGTGTAGTTTCATCTCTTGTGGTATCAAGAGAGGTGGTTTCTAAACTTTTACAAATTGTATCTTTGTGATTGTAATTTGTAATTGTTTTGTGTTAGTGAAACTGTTTATCTTCTTTTGAGATAAGCGACTGGACGTAGGATCCTAGTGATCTGAACCAGGATAAAATCATCTGTGCAAATTTCTCTCAACCTTACTCTTGCTTTATTTGTCTTTATTAATTGCTAAGTAAGTTTAATTGAGTAGAAATTAAGAGGCACACGTTAGTATTGAAAACCCTCTTGGTTTGTTTCCACGCTAACCATTCCGCTGCAGCCGCTCTGACAAGTGGAAGAGGTGGACGAAGTGGGGGAAGTGGACGAAATTGACGAAGTGGAAAAAGTGGAGGAAGTGGACGAAGTTGACGAAGTGGACAAAGTGGAGGAAGATGAGGAAGTGGAGGAAGTGGAGGAAGTGGAGGAAGTTGAAGAAGTAGACGAAGTGGAGGACGTGGAGGAAGTTGACAAAGTTGGCGAAGTGGACGAAGTGGAAGATGTGGACAAAGTGGAGGAAGTGAAGGAAGCTGACAAACCTGGCGAAGTAGACGAAATGGAGGAAGTGGACGAAGTTGACAAAGTGGATCAAGTGGACGAAGTGGAGGAAGTGGACAAAGTTGACAAAGTTGACGAAGTGGATGAAGTAGAAGAAGTTGACGAAGTGGACGAAGGGGACGAAGTTGACGAAGTTGACGAAGTTGACGAAGTGGACGAAGTTGACGAAGTGGATGAAGGTGAGGAACTTGACGAAGTTAACGAATTGGTTGAGGTGGACGAAACCAAAGAAGAAGATGAGGATGTGGACGAAGAGGAGGAAGTGGACTAAGTGGAGGAAGTGGACGACGTGGAGGAAGTGGACGAAGCTTAGGAAGTGGAGGAAGTGGACGAAGTTAACGAAGTTGACGAAGTGGACGAAGTGGACAAAGTGGACGAAGTGGACGAAGCTTAGGAAGTGGAGGAAGTGGACGAAGTTAACGAAGTTGACGAAGTGGACGAAGTGGACAAAGAGGACGAAGTAGACGCAGTTGACGACGTGGAGGAAGTGGAGGAAGGGGATGAAATGGAGGAAGTGGACGAAGTGGAGGAAGTGGAGGAAGTGGAGGAAGTGGAGGAAGTAGAGGAAGTGGACGAAGTGGACGAACTTGACGAAGTGGACGAAGTGGACGAACTTGACGAAGTGGACAATGGGGATGAAGTGGAGGATGTGGACGAAGAGGACGAAGTGGACGAAGTGGAAGAAGTTGACGACGTGGACGAAGTGGAGGAAGTGGACGAAGTGGAAGAAGTGGAGGAAGTGGAGGAAGTGGAGGAAGTGGACGACGTGGAGGACGTGGAGGAAGTGGAGGAAGTGGACGAACTTGACGAAGTGAACGAAATGAACGAAGTTGACGAAGTGGATGAAGTGGAGGAAGTGGACAAAGTTGAAGAAGTGGACAAAGTTGAGGACGTGCACAAAGTGGAGGAGGTGGATGAAGTGGATGAAGCGGAGCAAGTGGAGGAAGTGGAAGAAGTTGACGAAGTGGAGGAAGTGGAGGAAGTGGACAAAGTGGCGGATGTGGAGGAAGTGGACGAAGTGGACGAATGAGGGAGTGGAGGAAGTGGACGAAGTAAACGAAGTTGACGAAGTGGACGAAGTTGACGATGGGGACGAAGTTGACATAGTGGAGGAAGTTGAGCAAGTGGAAGAAGTGGAGGAAGTGAACGAAATGGAGGAAGTGGACGTAGTTGGCAACGTGCACGAAGTGGAGGAAGTGGACGAAATGGAGGAAGCGGAGGAAGTGGAGGAAATGGACGAAGTGGACGAAGTGCACAAAGTTGACGAAGTGGAAGAAGTGGATGAAGTGAATGAAGTGGAGGAAGTGGAGGAAATGGACGATGTTGAGGAAGTGGAGGAAGTATTCGAAATGGAGGAAGAGGATGAAATGGATGAAATTCAGGAAGTGGAGGTAGTGGACGAACTTCAAGAAGTGGAGGAAGTGGACGAACTTGACGAAGTGGGCGAAATGGACGAAGTGGAGGAAGTTGACGAAGTGGAGAATGTGGACGAAGTGGAGGAAGTGGAAGAACTGGACGAAGTGGAGGAAGTGGACCAAGTTGACGAAGTTGATAAAGTGGACGAAGTGGAGGAAATAGAGGAAGTGGAGGAAGTGGATGAAGTGGAGGAAGTTCACGAAGTGGAGGAAGTGGGGGAAGTGGACGAAGGGGACGAACTTGACGAAGTTGACGAAGTGGACGAAGGGGACGAACTCGACGAAGTTGACGAATCGGACGAAGTGGAAGAAGATGAAGAAAAGGATGAAGAGGACGAAGTGGAGACAGTGGACGAAGCTGAGGAAGTGGAGGAAGTGGACGAAGTAAACGAAGTTGACGAAGTGGAGGAAGTGGAGCTAGTGGACGAAGTTCACGAAGTCAAGGAAGTTGAGGAAGTGGAGGAAATGGAGGAAGTGGAGGAAGTGAACGAAGTGGAGGATGTGGAGGAAGTGGAAGAAGTAGACGAAGTGGACGACGTGGACGAAGTGGAGGAAGTGGAGGAAGTGGAGGAAGTGGATGAACCTGACGAAGTGGACGAAATGGACGAAATGGACGAAGTGGAGGAAGTGGATGAAGTGAATTAAGTTGAGGAGATGGTGGAAATGGACGATGTTGAGGAAGTGGAGGAAGTAGACAAAGTTGACAAAGTGGAATAAGTGGATGAAGTGAATTAAGTTGAGGAGATGGTGGAAATGGACGATGTTGAGGAAGTGGAGGAAGTAGATGAAATGGAGGAAGTGGAGGAAGTTGACGAAGTGGAGGAAGTGGAGGAAGTAGAGGAACTTGAGGAAGTGGAGAAAGTGGACGAACTTGACGAAGTGGACGAAATGCACGAAGTGGACGAACTAGACGCAGTGGACGAAGTTGACGAAGTGGAGGAAGTGGAGAATGTTGGCAAAAATCACCTATGAAGTTTTGATGATGAACAGAGTTGCACAAGTCAAGACAAATTAAGGATTTATGTATTTTTATAAAGCTTTTGTAATAATCTAAGTTGATGAAGTAGTGCTCACAAATGTATTAGGACTAATTATTGTAATTTACATTTAAATGCTGTTGAGATTCGTCAACATTCTGTTTTAATCGATTAAACCTTGTTTTAATCGATTAAAACCGAGGCTGGCCCTGAAAACCCAAGTGCCACTGGAATAATCGATTAAAGTGTATAATAATCGATTAATCCTGAGAATAATCGATTAACACTGACCGTTGGGGTTTTCGGATTTCAAAAACTAGCCGTTGTACTCATTTTAATCGATTAATACTTATGTTAATCGATTAAATGCGTTAGATGGCCCATTTTCGAAGAATGGAAGGGTATTAGGCTGAGTCTATAAATTGACTCACATTTTCTCTCAAAAACAACTCTTCCCTTGTGCTCTAGTACTCTGAACTCTTTTGAGAACTCTGTGAATTTGCTGAAGCTAAGGAAACTCTTGTCTGCAAAGTCCTGAAGTGGTACTGCGGTGACAGAGGAATAGCCTGATCATCCTTGGTGTGTCTGAGGAAGTGTTTGGAAGAGAATCATCCTTCGTGAAGCATTCGAAGGAGGTGATCATCCTTTGTGAAGATTCAAAGGAGGTGTAAGTTCATCTCTTGTGGTTTCAAGAGAGGTGGTAATTTCTAAACTGTTACAAATTATTTTTCTGTGTGACTAATATTTGTAATTGTTTTGTGATAGTGAAAAAGGTTTATCTTGTTTGAGATAAGCGACTGGACGTAGGATCCTAGTGATCTGAACCAGGATAAAATACATGTGCAATTTTTCTCTTTCCCTTACTCTCTTATTTACGTTTAATTATCTGCTTAGTAAGAAATTAAGAGAAAAATATTAAAAAGGAAAAAAAAAAGGGACATAACCAATTCACCCCCCCCCTCTTGGTTTGTTATCACGCTAATAATTCCGCTGCAGCGATTCTAACAATTGGCATCAGAGCTTGCTTTGATAGTCATTCAAATGGCAGGATCACATCAAACCTTTGCAGAGGGTGCTTCAATCAATAGACCCCCACTATTCACAGGTGAGAACTATGCATTCTGGAAGGTAAGGATGCAAATATTTATTGAATCTATTGATTGTGAAATTTGGGATGTTATTGCGTCTGGTGCTTCTGTTCCTACTAACAATATACAGGAACCAAAGCCTCGTGGTCAATGGACCATTGAAGAAAAGAAAAGATTTCAGAATGACGTTAAAGCTCGGAACATTATTGCATCAACATTGACTGTTGATGAGTTCTATAGGGTTTCTGTCTGCAAAACTGCTCAAGAAATGTGGGATGTGCTCAGAGTGACACATGAAGGAACAGATGACGTAAAGAGGGCAAGAAAGAATTCCCTGATTCAAGAGTATGAAATGTTCAGGATGAAGCAAGGAGAAACAATTTCTGACGTTCAAAAACGCTTCACCAACATTGTCAATCATCTCATTGGACTGGGTAAGTCATTCGATACTGATGAATTAAACATTAAAATTTTGAAGTCTTTAGACAGGTCGTGGCAACCTAAGGTGACTGCAATCTCGGAGTCACAAAACCTCAACACCATGACTATGGCGACATTATTTGGAAAGTTGAGGGAACATGAATTAGATCTTGGAAGACTTGATGAAGAAGAAGCTAAAGCCAAAACCAACAAGAAGAGTTTGGCGTTAAAATCAGAGGTTGATAAAAGCAAAGGTAAATCGGAAGATGAAGACTCAGACGATGAGGAAAACTTAAGCCTCGTGATCAAAAGATTAAACAAATTCATGAAGTCTAAAGGTAAAGGAAAGTTTAGGTACGAGAAGAAAGATAATCAAGCATCTTCCTCAAATTACCGATGCTACAGCTGTGGAGAAAAGGGGCATCTAAAGGCAGACTGTCCAAATCTAAAGAAAGGTGAAGACAAAAAGGAGAAAAGATTCTTCAAGAAAAAGAAAGCATACATTGAATGGGAAGACGATAATGAGTCCATTTCAGATTCAAACGACTCAGATGAAGAAGCTAACATTTGTTTAATGGCAGATGATGATAATGTCAGCCAAGTAAGTAGCTCACATTATTCTGATAATAATAGTCAAGTTGATGAAGATGAATTGCATGAAACATATGCTGCATTGTTAATTGAATCTGAAAAATTAAATATTTCTCATAAAAAACTGAAAAAGGATTTTAAAAATTTAAAATCTGAATTTGAAAACCTTCTTGAAGAAAATAAAAATTTGAAGTTTACTTCTGAAAATCTCAATAAATTAAATGATGCTTTGAAAACTTAATTTTCAAATTCATCTGAAGAAAACAGAAGTTTGAAAAATAAATTTTTATATCAAGCAGAAGAAATCAGGAATTTGAAAAGTAAAGTGCTATATTATGAAAAAGAAAAATATGTTGCTAATCATGAATGCGAGTCTTGCATACAATTCAAATATTTTTCTGAACAAACAACCTTAGGAGAATGTAGCAAAAATAATGAAAATAAGGTTGTTAAAAATGAGTATGTTCCTAAAATTAAACAAAATAATAGAACCCGTAGAATATGGGTAGAAAAAGGAACATCTCATGGGAACACAAACGTTGCATCATGCTTTTATTGTATGAAAAAGGGTCATACTTCAAATAAATGTAAAATTAAGCATTATGGTGTTCCAAGTGGTAGATATGTTTGGGTTGCTAAATAATTTGAATCTAACCCAAAAGGACCCATACAAAGAAGTTGGGTACCTAAAATAGCTTGTTTGTTCCTTTCTTTTGCAGGTAGTACAAAAATCAAGAAAAGTCATGTGGTGTCTCGATAGTGGTTGCTCAAAACACATGACAGGAGACATAACAAAATTTACAAACTTTAAAGAAAAGGAAAAGGGGATATAGGAAGCAAAGACACCTTGATGATCAAGGACGTGCTATATGTAGAAGGACTGAGGCATAACTTAATTAGCATCAGTCAACTGTGCGACAAAGGATTCAAGGTAACTTTTGAGAAGAATTCTTGCACTATTTTTAAGAGTGATTCTTCTGAAATTGCTTTAAAAGGAGTTAGATATAATAATATTTATCTAATTGATTTGGAAAACGTATTAAATAAAAATATTTCATGTTTAGTTGTTAAAGAGGAAAACCCATGGTTGTGGCACAGGCGTGCTGCTCATATACATATGCAACAACTTAATAAACTAGTATCTAGAGAACTAGTAATTGGCTTACCAAAATTAAAGTTTGTAAAAGATAAATTATGTGATGCATGTCAAAAGGGGAAACAAGTTAAAAATTCCTTTCATTCAAAAAATATTGTTTCTACTTTAAAACCTTTAGAACTCTTACATTTGGATTTATTTGGTCCTTCAAGGATAAAAAGTTTTGGTGGGAACTATTATGCTTTAGTTATTGTTGATGATTTTTCAAGATATACTTGGACTCTGTTCCTCACTCTTAAGAGTGAAGCTTTTAAAGAATTTAAGAAGTTTGCTATTTTAATTCAAAATGAAAAGGATTTAAGAATAAAAGCTATTAGAAGTGACCATGGTGGTGAATTTCAAAATGAACTATTTGAAAATTTTTGTGAAGAACATGGTATTTCTCATAACTTTTCTTCGCCTAGAACTCCCCAACAGAATGGAGTAGTAGAAAGAAAGAATAGATCATTAGAGGAACTTGCTCGTACTATGTTAAATGAAAATAATGTTCCTAAACAATTTTGGGCTGATGCTGTAAGTACTGCTTGCTATGTTTTAAACAGAATGTTAATCCGACCAATTTTAAAACGTACTCCTTATGAACTGTTTAAAAATAGAAAACCAAATGTTTCCCATTTGAAAATCTTTGGATGCAAATGCTTTGTTTTAAACAATGGAAAACAGAATTTGGGAAAATTTGATTCAAAAGCTGATGAAGGAATTTTTCTTGGATATTCTTTAACTAGCAAAGTATATAGAGTCTTTAATAGAAATCTGCTTACAATAGAAGAATCCATACATGTTACTTTTGATGAAATTGTGGACCTTGAGGCAAAACCTCTTGAGTCAGAAGAATTTGATGCAGGAACAAGTGAAAATTCATCAAAGGAGACAAATGAAGAAAAGAATAATGACGATCCTCAAGATGAAGATTTAAATAAAATATGGCAACAACCTAGAGGATTATCTTTGGACAACATAATTGGCGATATCACACAAGGGGTAAACACAAGAAGTAATACTGCAAATTATTGTATGAATGTTGCTTTTGTGTCACAGATTGAACCAAAGAACGTTAAAGAAGCCCTTCAAGATGAAAAATGGTGTATCGCAATGCAAGAAGAACTCAACCAGTTTGAAAGAAATCAAGTATGGGAATTAATTCCCAGAAAAGACACTCATCAAGTAATTGGAACTAAATGGGTGTTCAGAAACAAACTGGATGAAGAAGGAAACATAACCAAGAATAAAGCTAGGCTTGTCGCAAAAGGATATAGTCAAGAAGAAGGTATAGATTATGATGAGACATACGCTCCAGTTGCCAGGTTAGAGGCAATACGCCTACTTCTTGCTTATGCGTCTATGATGAAATTTAAATTATTTCAAATGGATGTAAAAAGTGCTTTTCTAAACGGTTATATCAAAGAAGATGTATTTGTTGAACAACCACCTGGTTTTGAAGATTTTAAAAACCCAAATCACATCTACAAATTAAAGAAAGCACTATATGGCTTAAAACAGGCACCTAGATCTTGGTATGAACGTCTGAGCAATTTTCTAGTAGAAAATAATTTCAACAGAGGAAAAATTGGTTCAACTTTATTTATTAAAAAGAATGGAAAACATTTTCTACTTGTTCAAGTATATGTAGATGACATTATTTTTGGTTCATCTAACGCATCTCTCTGCGAGAATTTTGCTAAGTCCATGCAGGGAGAATTTGAGATGTCAATGATGGGAGAACTTACCTTCTTCCTCGGACTTCAAATCAAACAAATGGAGGAAGGAACCTTTATATCTCAAACCAAGTATTGCAGGGAAATTCTTAAAAAGTTTGAGATGGACAATGCCAAAGAAGCATCAACCCCCATGGGGACATCCTGCTACTTAGACAAAGATGAGACAGGTAAAGAGGTAATCCAGACCAAATACAGAGGTATGATTGGCTCTTTATTATATCTCACTGCTAGTAGACCTGACATCATGCAAAGTGTATGTATGTGTGCTAGGTTTCAGTCAAGCCCTAGGGAGTCTCATCTCACTGCTGTAAAACGTATTTTTAAATATCTTAAGGGGACAACATCCTTTGGGTTATGGTATCCTTCAGGCGCTGAACCTAGCCTTGTAGGATTTTCTGATGCTGATTATGGAGGCTGTAAAATAGATAGGAAAAGCACCAGTGGAACCTGTCACTTTTTCGGTAGCTCCTTAGTCTCTTGGCACTCTAAGAAACAAGCCTGTGTAGCCTTGTCAACCACTGAAGCTGAATATATTGCTGCGGGTAGTTGTTGTGCACAGATCTTATGGATGAAACAGCAATTAGTAGACTACGGTATTCATTTGGATCATATTCCGCTTAAGTGTGATAACACCAGTGCCATAAAACTCACCAAAAATCCCATCATGCATTCTAGAACCAAGCATATAGAAATTAGGCATCATTTTATTAGAGACCATGTCCAAAAAGGTGATTGTGAAATAGAGTTTATAGATTCTAAGCATCAATTAGCGGACATTTTCACCAAAGCTTTGCCTAAGGATAGATTTTTTGAGCTTAGGAGAGATCTTGGAATATTAGAAATAGTAAAATAGGCATATTTGAAATTAATCTGGCATTTTTCGCTGTTTAACGCATTTAATCTGCTTATAAATCGATTAAAAACGCTGACTCTAGATTTGCGACTGGATTAATCGATTAATCCAAGTATTAATCGATTACATAATCGATTAAAACTTACTTTAATCGATTAAAAACGCTCCAGGAAATTTTTTAAAACTCTGTTTTCGAAATCTAGCCGTTGCCAACGGCCATAAACGGCCATATTCTCCAAATCTAACCGTTGGGGCACGTTTTTAAGCCTATATATACCCCATTTGGTCCCCATTCTCATTACTTGCACCAACCTTAAGCCTATTTCTTCTACTTTCTCTCTTCTTTCACCCAAATCCCTGCCTTTCCTCTATTTCAATGGCTGAATCTTCAAGAAGGAGGAGACGAAGAACCAGTGCTGTGTCGGAGAATCCAATCCAAACAAGAGATGCTACCGTAGAAGGGTGGCTCTCCGATGAAGCAGATCAACTGTCTTTCTCACGCTTCTGGAAGGAAAGGAAGCTGATCAAGCAGAAGTTCATTGATCTATCATGGTATATATCTTACAACTTTTCCTTCCCAAATCTCATCATTGAACAAGGAGTTCAACACCTTATGGAACTCCGTGGAAGGTATTATCCGGATCTCGTTCGCACTTTCTATTTCAATTTAAAGATTCGGGATGGGGTCTTCCAAACAAGAGTAAAAGGAGTAGACATTGTCTTGGACAATGACATTTGGACTAATGTTGCAAAGGTCCCTGTATTAGAGCATTCTCAAACTATCCCAGATGACTTTGCACAATTCAACAAGATTGTGGTCTACCAATCCTTTCTCCGAAATCCTCGTCTGCACAATGCGCGTCTTTTCCTTGCAGGTGGACTCAAGATGGAAGAACGTCTCCTGCACTACCTCATTGTCTGGATTTTGTGCCCTAGAGGATCCAACCATGCCCAATGCTCTGAGACTGATCTAATCATCATGTACGGTATTCTTCAGAGCATTCCTCTCAATTGGCCTCATTTGATTAAGACAATCATGTACAAGGCCAAAAGGTTAGATGTAGCCCCTCTTCCATATCCTCTCCTAGTTTCCCAAATCTGTGAGTACAAAGGAGTGGATATCACCAATGAAAACCATGAGACTGTCCTCCCTGGTCACAAGGTTGGAGATAATTCCCTAAGACAAATGGGTTTTATCAAATAGGGACAATCTTACATACATCCTGAGGATGCTATTGAGGGCAATGAAGATGCAGCTGAAGATATTCCAATGCCTGATCCCACAAATATTGTTGGCCCATCTCAAGTCCATCAGGAATATAGTCTAGAAAGTCTCTCTAGACAAATGACTGAGATGACTCGCCTTCAAACTGAGATGATGAACATCCAAAACATTCGCCATGAAGAAATTTGTACTCATCTCAGAAATTTAGACACTAGGGTTTCAGGTTTAGAGCAACATCTTTTTAGTGAAAGTGATGAATTCTAGTGCTTCTTTGCTTGTCTTGTTTGTTTGGTTTTATGATTATGTGCATCCTTAATAAAAAGTGTTGTCTATTTTATTTTTCAATATGCCTTATCTCTTTTTATTTAGGGGGAGCACGCATTTTTTTTCTTCTGATCAAAAAAAGGGGGAGAAAACAAGCTTAAAATTATTATTTTCTATTAATCTCTCTTTTTATGAGTTGTGACTGTTTCAGATTATTAAAAAGCTTTTGAACTCAGAGGAATTTTTTGATCATCATCAAAAAGGGGGAGAATGTTGGCAAAAATCACCTATGAAGTTTTGATGATGAACAGAGTTGCACAAGTCAAGACAAATTAAGGATTTATGTATTTTTATAAAGCTTTTGTAATAATCTAAGTTGATGAAGTAGTGCTCACAAATGTATTAGGACTAATTATTGTAATTTACATTTAAATGCTGTTGAGATTCGTCAACATTCTGTTTTAATCGATTAAACCTTGTTTTAATCGATTAAAACCGAGGCTGGCCCTGAAAACCCAAGTGCCACTGGAATAATCGATTAAAGTGTATAATAATCGATTAGCTAATCGATTAATCCTGAGAATAATCGATTAACACTGACCGTTAGGGTTTTCAGATTTCAAAAACTAGCCGTTGTACTCATTTTAATCAATTAATACTTATGTTAATCGATTAAATGCGTTAGATGGCCCGTTTTCGAAGAATGGAAGGGTATTAGGCTGAGTCTATAAATTGACTCACTGTTTCTCTCAAAAACAACTCTTCCCTTGTGCTCTAGTACTCTGAACTCTTTTGAGAACTCTGTGAATTTGCTGAAGCTAAGGAAACTCTTGTCTGCAAAGTCCTGAAGTGGTACTGCGGTGACAGAGGAATAACCTGATCATCCTTGGTGTGTCTGAGGAAGTGTTTGGAAGAGAATCATCCTTCGTGAAGCATTCGAAGGAGGTGATCATCCTTTGTGAAGATTCAAAGGAGGTGTAAGTTCATCTCTTGTGGTTTCAAGAGAGGTGGTAATTTCTAAACTGTTACAAATTATTTTTCTGTGTGACTAATATTTGTAATTGTTTTGTGATAGTGAAAAAGGTTTATCTTGTTTGAGATAAGCGACTGGACGTAGGATCCTAGTGATCTGAACCAGGATAAAATACCTGTGCAATTTTTCTCTTTCCCTTACTCTCTTATTTACGTTTAATTATCTGCTTAGTAAGAAATTAAGAGAAAAATATTAAAAAGGCAAAAAAAAAGGGACATAACCAATTCACCCCCCCCTCTTGGTTTGTTATCACGCTAATAATTCCGCTGCAGCGATTCTAACAGAGAATGTGGACGAAGTGGAGCAAGTTGAAGAACTGGACGAAGTGGAAGAAGTTGACGAAGGGGACGAAGTGGAGGAAGTGGAGGAAATGGAGGAAGTGGAGGAAGTGCAGGAGTGGACGAACTTGACGAAGTGGACGAAATGGACGAAGTGGAGGAAGTGGAGGAAAAGGACGAAGTGGAAGAAGTGGAAGAAGTGGACGAAGTGGACGAAGTGGACGAGGTGGACGAAGTGGACAAAGTGGAGGAAGTGGAGGAAGTGGAGGAAGGGGACGAACTTGACGAAGTGGAGGAAATGGATGAAGTGGACGAAGTTGGCGAAGTTGACGAAGTGGACGAAGTTGACGAAGTGGAAGAAGTTGACGAAGTGGAAGAAGTGGACGAAGTGGACGAAGGGTGCGAACTTGACGAAGTGGACGAAGGGGACAAACTCGACGAAGTTGACAAACTGGACGAAATGGAACAAGAAGATGAAGGAAAGGACGAAGAGCACGAAGTGGACGAAGTGCAGGCAGTGGACGAAGCTGAGGAAGTGGACGAAGTAAACGAAGTTGACGAAGTGGACAAAGTGGAGGAAGTGGAGGAAGTGGAGGAAGTGGAGGAAGTGGAGGAAGTGGAGGAAATGGAGGAAGTGGAGGAAGTGGACAAAGTGGAAGAAGTGGACGAAGTTGACAAAGTGAACGAAGTGGACGAAGTGGAGGAAGTGGACGAACCTGACGAAGTGGACGAAGTGGATGAAATGGACGAAGTGAACGAAGTGGAGGAAGTGTAGGAAGTGTAGGAAGTGGACAAGTTGACAAAGTGGAAGAAGTGGATGAAGTGAATTAAGTTGAGGAAGTAGAGGAAATGGACGATGTTGAGGAAGTGGAGGAGGTAGACGAAATGGAGGAAGTGGAGGAAGTGGACGCAGTGGATGAACTTGAGGAAGTGGAGGAAGTGGACGAACTTGACGAAGTGGACGAAGTGGAAGCAGTTGACGAAGTGGAGGAAGTGGACGAAGTGGACGAAGGGGACGAACTTGACGATGTTGACGAAGTCGGACGAAGTGGAGGAAGAAGATGAAGAATAGGACGAAGAGGACGAAGTGGAGACAATGGACGAAGTTGAGGAAGTGGAGGAAGTGTACGAAGTGGACAAAGTGGAGGAAGGGGACGGACATGACGAAGTGGACGAAATGGACGAAGTTGGCGAAATTGACGAAATGAACATAGTGGAGGAAGTGGAGCAAGTGGTCAAAGTTGACGAAGTGGAGGAAGTGGACGATGTTGAGGTAGTGGAGGAAGTGGAGGAAGTTGACGAAGTGGACGAAGTGGAAGAACTTGACGAATTGGACGAAGTGGAGGAAGTGGACAAACTGGACGAAGTTGACGAAGTGGACGAAAGGGACAAACTCGACGAAGTTGACGAATTGGACTAAGTGGAAGAAGAAGATGAAGAAAAGGACGAAGATGACGAAGTGGACGAAGTGGAGACAGTGGACGAAGCTGAGGAAGTGGAAGAAGTGGACGAAGTTCAGGAAGTCGAGGTGGTGGACGAACTTGAAGAAGTGCAGGAAGTGGAGAATGTGGAGGAAGTGGAGGAAGTGGAAGAACTGGACGAAGTGGAGTAAGTGGACGAAGTTGACGAAGTGGAGGAAGTAGAGGAAGTGGACGAAGTGGACGTACTGGACGAAGTTAACGACGTGGACGAAGTGGACGAAGTGGAGGAAGTGGAAGAAGTGGACGAAGTGGACGAAGTGGACGAAGTGGACGAAGTGGACGAAGTGGAGGAAGTGGAGGAAGTGGACGAAGTGGACAAAGTGGAGGAAGTGGAGGAAGGGGACGAACATGACGAAGTGGACGAAATGGATGAAGTGGACGAAGTTGGCGAAGTTGACGAAGTTGACGAAGTGGACGAAGTGGAGCAAGTGGACAAAGTTGACAAAGTGGAGAAAGTGGACGACGATGTTGAGGAAGTGGAGGAAGTGGACGAAGGGCACGAACTTAACGAAGTTGACGAAGTGGACGAAGGGGATGAACTCGATGAAGTTGACGAATTGGACGATGTGGAAGAAGAAGATCAAGAAAAGGACGAAGAGGACGAAGTGGATGAAGTGGAGACAGTGGACGAAGCTGAGGAAGTGGACGAAGTAAATGAAGTTGACGAAGTGGAGGAAGTGGAGGAAGTTCAGGAAGTGGAGGAAGTGGAGGAAATGGAGGAAGTTGACGAAGTGGAGGAAGTGGAGGAAGTGGACGAACCTGACGAAGTGGACGAAATGGACGAAGTGGACGAAGTGGACGAAGTGGACGAAGTGGACGAAGTGGACGAAGTGGACGAAGTGGACAAAGTTGACAAAGTGGAAGAAGTGGTTGAAGTGAATTAAATTGTGGAAGTGGAGGAAATGGACGATGTTGAGGAAGTGGAGGAAGTAGACGAAATGGAGGAAGTGGAGGAAGTGGACGAACTTGAGGAAGTGTAGGAAATGGACGAAATGCACGAAGTGGACAAAGTGAACGTAGTGGACGAAGTTGACGAAGTGGTGGAAGTGGAGAATGTGGACGAAGTGTAGGAAGTGGAAGAACTGGACGTAGTGGAGGAAGTGGACGAAGTGGAGGAAGTGGAGGAAGTGGACGAAGTTGACGAAGTTCACCAAGAGGACGAAGTGGAAGAAGTGGAGGAAGTGGACGAAATGGACGAAGTGGACGAAGTGCACGAAGTGGACGAAGTGAACGAAGTGCGCGAAGTGGACGAAGTGGACGAAGTGGAGGAAGTGGACGAAGTGGAGGAAGTGGAGGAAGTGGAGGAAGTGGAGGAAGTGGACAAAGTGGAGGAAGTGGAGGAAGGGGACAAACTTGACGAAATGGACGAAGTGGACGAAGTTGGCGAAGTTGACGAAGTGGACGAAGTCGAGCAAGTGGAGAAAGTTGACGAAGTGGAGGACGTGGACGATGTTGAGGAAGTGGGCGAAGTGGACGAAGTGGAAGAAGTTGACGAAGTGGAGGAAGTGGACGATGTTGAGGAAGTGGACGAAGTGGAAGAAGTTCACGAAGTGGAGGAAGTGAACGAAGTGGATGAATGGGACGAAGTTGACGAAGTTGACCAAGTGGACGAAGGGGATGAACTCGACGAAGTTGACGAATCGGACGAAGTGGATGATGAAGTTGAAGAAAAGGACGAAGAGGATGAAGTGGAGATAGGGGACGAAGCTGAGGAAGTGGAGGAAGTGGAGGAAGTGGACGAAGTGAACAAAGTTGACGAAGTGGACGAAGTTCAGGAAGTGGAGGAAGTGCAGGAAATTGAGGAAGTGGACGAAGTGGAGGAAGTGGAAGAACTTGACGAAGTGGATGAAGTGTAGGAAGTGGACAAAGTTGACAAAGTGGAAGAAGTGGATGAAGTGAATTAAGTTCAGAAAATGGCGGAAATGGACGATGTTGAGGAAGTAAGTGTAGGAAGTAGACGAACTGGAGGAAGTGGAGGAAGTGGACAAAGTGGAGGAAGTGGACGAAGGGGACGAACATGACGATGTTGACGAAGTGGACGAAAGGGACGAACTTGACGAAGTTGACGAATCGGACGAAGTGGAGGAAGAAGATGAAGAATAGGAAGTGGAGACAGTGGACGAAGCTGAGGAAGTGGAGCAAGTGTACGAAGTGGACAAAGTGGAGGAAGTGGAGAAAGGGGACGAACATGATGAAGTGGACGAAATCGACGAAGTTGGCGAAATTGACGAAGTCGACAAAGTGGAGGAAGTGGAGCAAGTGGACAAAGTTGACGAAGTGGAGGAAGTGGACGATGTTGAGGAAGTGGAGGAAGTGGACGAAGTTGACGAAGTGGACGAAGGGGACAAACTCGACGAAGTTGATGAATTGGACGAAGTGGAAGAAGAAGATGAAGAAAAGGACGAAGAGGACGAAGATGACGAAGTGGACGAAGTGGAGACAGTGAAGAAGCTGAGGAAGTGGCAGAAATGGACGAAGTTCAGGAAGTGGAGGTAGTGGACGAACTTGAAGAAGTGGAGGAAGTGGAGAATGTGGAGGAAGTGGAAGAAGTGGAAGAACTGGACGAAGTGGAGGAAGTGGACGAAGTTGACGAAGAGGAGGAAATAGAGGAAGTGGAGGAAGTGGAGGAAGTGGAGGAAGTGGACGAAGAGGACGAAGTGGAGGAAGTGGACAAAGTTGACGACGTGGACGAAGTGGGCAAAGTGGACGAAGTGGACGAGGTGGAGGAAGTGGAAGAAGTGGAGGAAGTGGACGAAGTGGAGGAAGTGGAGGAAGTATACAAAGTGGAGGAGGTGGAGAAAGGGGACGAACATGACGAAGTGGACGAAATGGATGAAGTGACGAAGTTGGTGAAGTTGACGAAGTAGACGAAGTGGACGAAGTGGACGAAGTGGAGAAAGTGGACAAAGTTGACAAAGTGGAGGAAGTGGACGACGATGTTGAGGAAGTGGACGAAGTGGAAGAACTTGACGAAGTGGAGGAAGTGGACGAAGGGGACGAACTTGACGAAGTGGACGAAGGGGATGAACTCGATGAAGTTGACGAATTGGACGAAATGGAAGAAGAAGATGAAGAAAAGGACGAAGAGGACGAAGTGGATGAAGTGGAGACAGTGGACGAAGCTGAGAAAGTGGAGGAAGTGGACGAAGTAAACGAAGTTGACGAAGTGGACGAAGTGGAGGAAGTGGACGATGTTCGGGAAGTGGAGGAAGTGGAGGAAATAGAGGAAGTTGACGAACTGGATGGAGTGGAGGAAGTGGAGGAAGTAGACGAACCTGACGAAGTGGGCGAAATGGACCAAGTGGAGGAAGTGGACAAAGTTGACAAAGTGGAAGAAGTGGTTGAGGTGAATTAAATTGAGGAAGTGGAGGAAATGGACGATGTTGAGGAAGTGGAGGAAGTAAACGAAATGGAGGAAGTGAACGAAATGGAGGAAGTGGAGGAAGTGGACGAACTTGAGGAAGTGGAGGAAGTGGACGAAATGCACGAAGTGGACGAAGTGAACGCAGTGGACGAAGTTGACGAAGTGGAGGAAGTGGAGAATGTGGACGAAGTGGGGGAAGTGGAAGAACTGGACGTAGTGGAGGAAGTGGACAAAGTGGAGGAAGTGGACGAGGTGGAGGAAGTGGACGAAGTGGACGAAGTTGACGAAGAGGACGAAGTGGAGGAAGTGGACGAAGTGGACGAAGGGGACGCAATGGACGAAGTGGAGGAAGTGGAGAAAGTGGAGCAAGTGGAGGAAGTAGAGGAAGTGGACGAAGTGGACGAAGTGGAGGTAGTGGACAAAGTGGAGGAAGTTGAGGAAGGGGACAAACTTGACGAAGTGGACGAAATGGACGAAGTTGACGAAGTTGGCGAAGTTGAGGAAGTGGAGCAAGTGGAGCAAGTGGACAAAGTTGACGAAGTGGAGGAAGTGGACTGATGGACGAATTTATGATCACCAAAATATGATGTCACAAACTTGTTTCACAATCGGCAAGTATGACCGAATCGTTCAAGTAATAAACTTGGTAAGACCAAGTATCGTTCTTCCCAAAGGACTCACGGCCTAGTTTAGTTATGTGGTTTGTTGATTAGCTAAGACTTAAGAACGAAATATTTGAAGTTTAATATGCAAGGACGAAAATAAACATGTATGCATGAGTTTTTGATCAATGGCAAAAGCAAAAGATAAACACTTTCAATGAAATATATGAATGAATATGTTGTTGGGGGTCAATTTCATCTCATCCACTCTCATATATTTTAGGAATTCCACATTCAAATCATCATTGTTAATGCCACTCTCTAAAGTACCATTCTAGATGGCTTCTCCCTAATCACGAGTTCATACAATTCCTAGCATTCCTAATGATCTGTTCATAAGTGCAGGAGCTTAACGACAAAAGATACTAACTCTAGGACGTGCAAGTCCTTATATACTATTCTAGAATTACAAAAGATCTAAGCCCAAGCCCATAAAAGTGCCAGAAAACAAGTCCAAGCCCATTAAGAATGGCGCTCAGCGGTAAATACCGCTCAGCGGTAACAGCGCGTCTTGTTTCTTCCCCTCAGCGGCCATTTTGCCCCTCAGCGGACCTCCCGTGACCTCCTGAGTGCCGCTCAGCGGTAAAATGCCGCTGAGCGGTGCTTTCGGCTTCTCCTTTTGCACTCTTTACTTCCTTTTCTGATTCCATCTCTCTCCTTCTTCACTTCTTTCACTAAATTCACCTTAAAACCTGCTCAAAAACACTTAAATCAAGCATAAACCTGTCCAGCTCTCTTATTTCTGAAAATATGGATAAAAGCATGATTTCAAGCTAGTTTCTAAGTCTAAAAGTTGCTTTTAGTGCCAATTTTAAGCATGAAAATAACAGTTTTACAACTGTTATCAGACGTGTAAGTCCTTATATACTATTTTAGAATTACAAAAGATCTAAGCCCAAGCCCATAAAAGTGCCAGAAAACGAGTCCAAGCCCATTATTAAGAATGGCGCTCAGCGGTAAATACCGCTCAGCGGTGACTGCGCTTCCCTTTTCTTCCCCTCAGCGGCCAGTTTGCCCCTCAGCGGACCTCCCGTGACCTCCTGAGTGCCGCTCAGCGGTAAAATGCCGCTGAGCAGTGCTTTCGGCTTCTCCTTTTGCACTCTTTGATTCCTTTTCTGATTCCATCTCTCTCTTTCTTCACTTCTTTCACTAAATTCACCTTAAAACCTGCACAAAAACACTTAAATCAAGCATAAACCTGTCCAGCTTTCATATTTATGAAAATATAGATAAAAGCATGATTTCAAGCTAGTTTTTAAGTCTAAAGGTTGCTTTTAGTATCAGTTTTAAGCATGAAAATAACAGTTTTTCAACTGTTATCATGGACGATGTTGAGGAAGTGGACGAAGTTGACGAAGTGGACGAAGTGGAAGAAGTTGACGAAGTGGAGGAAGTGGACGATGTTGAGGAAGTGGAGGAAGTGGACGATGTTGACGAAGTGGACGAAGTGGAAGAAGTTCACGAAGTGGAGGAAGTGGAAGAAAGGGATGAACTCGACGAAGTTAACGAAGTGGACGAAGTGGAGACAGTTGAGAAAGTGGAGGAAGTGGACGAAGTGAATGAAGTGGATTAAGTTCAGGAAGTGGAGGAAGTGGAGGAAGTGCAGGAAATGGAGGAAGTGGACAAAGTGGAGGAAGTGGAGGAAGTGGACGAAGTGGAAGAAGTAGAGGAAGTGGAGCAAGTGGAGCAAGTGGAGCAAGTGGAAGAACTTGACGAAGTGGACGAAGTGGACGAAGTGTAGGAAGTGGACAAAGTTGACAAAGTGGAAGAAGTGGATGAAGTGAATTAAGTTCAGGAAATGGCGGAAATGGACGATGTTGAGGAAGTGGAGGAAGTAGACAAAATAGAGGAAGTGGAGGAAGTGGACGAAGTGGAGGAAGTGGAGGAAGTGGACGAAGGCGACGAACTTAACGATGTTGACGAAGTGGACGAACGGGACGAACTGGACGAAGTTGACGAATCGGACGAAGTGGAGGAAGAAGATGAAGAATAGGACGAAGTGGACGAAGTGGAGACAATGGACGAAGTCGAGGAAGTGGAGGAAGTGTACGAAGTGGACAAAGTGGAGGAAGTGGAGGAAGGGGACGAACATGACGAAGTGGACGAAATGGACGAAGTTGGCGAAATTGACGAAGTGGACCAAGTGGAGGAACTAGAGCAAGTGGACAAAGTTGACGAAGTGGAGGAAGTGGACGATGTTGAGGATGAGGAGGAAGTTGACGAAGTGGACGAAGTGGAAGAAGTTGACGAATTGGACGAAGTGGAGGAAGTGGACGAAGGGGACGAACTGGACGAAGTTGACGAAGTGGACGAAGGGGACAAACTCGACGAAGTTGACGAATTGGACGAAGTGGAAGAAGAAGATGAAGAAAAGGACGAAAAGGACGAAGAGGACGAAGTAGACAAAGTGGACGAAGTGGAGACAGTGGACGAAGCTGAGGAAGTGGAAGAAGTGGGCGAAGTTCAGGAAGTGGAGGTAGTGGACGAAGTGGACGAACATGAAGAAGTGGAGGAAGTGGAGAATGTGGAGGAAGTGGACGAAGTGGAAGAACTGGACGAAGTGGAGGAAGTGGACATAGTTGACGAAGTGGAGGAAATAGAGGAAGTGGAGGAAGTGGATGAAGAGGACAAAGTGGAGGAAGTTGAGGAAGTGGACGAAGTTGACAACGTGGACGAAGTGGACGAAGTGGGCGAAGTGGACGAAGTGGACGAAGTGGAAGAAGTGGACGAAGTGGACAACGTGTAGGAAGTGGAGGAAGGGGACAAACACGACGAAGTGGACGAAATGGATTAAGTGGACGAAGTTGGCAAAGTTGACGAAGTAGACGAAGTGGACAAAGTGGACGAAGTGGAGCAAGTGGACAAAGTTGACAAAGTGGAGGAAGTGGACGAAGGGGACGAACTTCACGAAATTGACGAAGTGGACGAAGGGGATGAACTCGATGAAGTTGACGAATTGGACGAAGTGGAAGAAGAAGATGAAGAAAAGGAGGAAGAGGACAAAGTGGATGAAGTGGAGACAGTGGACGAAGCTGAGCAAGGGCAGGAAGTAGACGAAGTAAACGAAGTTGACAAAGTGGACGAAGTGGAGGAAGTGGATGAAGTTCAGGAAGTGGAGGAAGTGGAGGAAATGGAGGAAGTTGACGAAGTGGAGGAAGTGGAAGAAGTTGACGAAGTGGACGAAGTTGACGAAGTGAACGAAGTGGAAGAAGTGGAGGAAGTGGAGGAAGTGGAAGAAGTGGACGAAGTGGAGGAAATGGAGGAAGTGGAAGAAGTGGTTGAAGTGAATTAAATTTAGGAAGTGGAGGAAATGGACGATGTTGAGGAAGTGGAAGAAGTAGACGAAATGGAGGAAGTGGACGAAGTTGAGGAAGTGGAGGAAGTGGACGAAGTTGACGAAGTGGACGAAGTGGACGAAGTGGAGGAAGTGGAAGAAGTGGAGGAAGTGGAGGAAGTGGAGGAAGTGGAAGAAGTGGACGAAGTGGACGAAGTGGACGAAGTGGACGAAGTGGATGAAGTGGACGAAGTGGACGAAGTGGACGAAGTGGACGAAGTGGAGGAAGTGGAAGAAGTGGAGGAAGTGGAGGAAGTGGAGGAAGTGGAGGAAGTGGACAAAGTGGAGGAAGTAGAGGAAGGGGACAAACATGACGAAGTGGACGAAATGGACGAAGGGGACGAAGTTGGCGAAGTTGACGAAGTGGAGGAAGTGGAGCAAGTGGACAAAGTTGACGAAGTGGAGGAAGTGGATGAAGGGGACGAAGTTGACATAGTTGACCAAGTGGACGAAGGGGATGAACTCGACGAAGTTGACGAATCGGACGAAGTGGAAGATGAAGTTGAAGAAAAGGACGAAGAGGACAAAGTGGAGACAGTGGACGAAGCTGAGGAAGTGGAGGAAGTGGGAGAAGTGGACGAAGTGGAGGAAGTGGAGGAAGTGGAAGAACTTGACGAAGTGGACGAAGTGTGGGAAGTGGACAAAGTTGACAAAGTGTAAGAAGTGGATGAAGTGAATTAAGTTCAGGAAATGGCGGAAATAGACGATGTTGAGGAAGTGGAGGAAGTAGACAAAATGGAGAAAGTGGAGGAAGTGGACGAACTTGACGAAGTGGACGAAATGCACGAAGTGGACGAAGTTGACGAAGTGGATGAAGTGGAGAATGTGGACGAAGTGGTGGAAGTGGAAGAACTTGACGAAGTGGAGGAGGTGGACGAAGTTGACAAAGTGGTCGAAGTTAACGAAGTTTACGAAGTGGACGAAGTGGAGGAAGTGTCTATGATGAACCAATATTTTCCTCACTTCACTTGGTTTAATGTGCTAGAATTAGTCGGGGAATTATGCTTAAACGTCCGGTATTTTCCTGTTTTTCCTAATTGTGCTTAATTTGATCGGAAATTCTTATTTTAACTAATTTGAATTATCTGAGCTTATTATTTTGCATTATTAATTACGGGAAAATTTTGGATAACTTTTTGGGACATTAGAAAGCTAAATGAGAAATGGAAACTGAGCCAATGCATCTTAGCCATTTTTATTTTCGCTGGCTGCCGCGTGAATGTTGTGTCAACTTGTGTGTCTTCGTTTGAGTTCAATTCTTATCCGTTTTCCATGCAATTTTTTTTCATAGTTTCGTCTGGATGTCTATTTTAACATATAGTTTTTACTTTGTTCAAATTCATTCTGTGCTGTTCCCAGTATTTATTTTACTCTCATATGTCAGTCCAGTGATTACTGTTGTTTGTGTCAACTTGTGTGTCTTCGTTTGAGTTCAATTCTTATCCGTTTTCCATGAAATTTTTTTTTCATAGTTTCGTCTGGATGTCTATTTAACGTATAGTTTTTACTTTGTTCAAATTCGTTCTGTGCTGTTCCCAGTATTTATTTTACTCTCATATGTCAGTCCAGTGATTACTGTTTGAGTGATTTCTAATCTGTTTGCATTGTTTGCTTGCTGTTTAGTACTTGTGGTGGCTAGGAATTGATAATTGGACAGTGCTAAAACCTCCCAACACTCTTAAACAAGGAATACAACAGCTTGGCTTTATTGAATAGCAAAGAAAAAAGCAGCCACATCCGCATCCAGCAGCTTGGTTGCAGGTCCAGCACATCTAGGAGAGAAGCTGCCCAGTAGGGGTGACGAACAGCAAAGCAAAGGGTTGTTGGTGGGCTTCACGTAGCATAGAAATGTGGTGGCAGAGAGATCTCGGTCCAGCACAGCAGTAGCAGTTTGGATTCACACGCTGTCCAGCACATTCCGCACCTCCACCAACAATCCAGCAGCATCCAATTTTCTTCATTTTTGCAGCAAAGAACGTGTGTCCAGTGGGGGGTGCATCCAGTGAATCCAGCAAGCAGCTGCACACGTCCAGGAGGCAACACGCGTGAAGGAGTCACGGCCCAAAGCACACATCAGCACACGGGTGCATCCAGCAGTATGGGAAGCACCTTGGAGGTGGCATCTAGAAAAATGAGCTGCACGGAGAATGGGAGGGTTTTAAAAAAACCCGTGACACATGGATGAAGGGCACACTTAAGGAGCAGCCGCCTCTTGCAGGGTTGGTTTTTAGAGTCTCTCGGTTGCACATATTGGAGAAAAGAAAAATGTAACTTTCAATGGTTCTCTGGGTTGCCACTTGCACACATTTTTGCTGAGTTTTTCTTCTTGAAATTCTTCTTTTACGGTTGAGCTGGAAGAGTAGAGAGAGTAGTGAGTGAGAGACGTTCGGCCGCCACACGCTGGTTTTATGAGGAATGAGAGATACTTTTCCAATTTTATTTTTTTTGTGTGCAAGGGCTGGAACGTTTCATTTAGTTTTTGATTGAATGAACAAGGATTCAACACCTTTGCATTTAATACTCTTTTATCCTTTAGATTCCAATGCTGTCACGGCTACACACATGGAGGAAGGTTAAACATTTATTTTCTTGGAGAATGGAATGTACTAACCCAGTAGTGAGATATCTTTTATTGTCTTTCTTTAATTAATATATACATGTGCAGTGTTAATGTTTTGAAGAAGAAAATGAACTCTTTTGCATTTGAGAGTAATAGGTGTGCATGGTTTTTTAGGGGCAGAGAGCCGTGTGAGTTGCTAAGGGTTCTAATAGTTTTTAGGCTCCAGTAGAAGAGAGGCAGTAGTGTAGGATGGAGCTCCAGCAGTGTAGTTCCAATGGGTAGTGTGGTGTAACTTTTCAGCAGTGTACGTTTCAATGAGTAGAGTAGGAGTAGATAGTAGAGAGTTTGGAAGGAGAGTAAGACCGAGAGAATGCTGAACACCAAGAGTTGGAACTGGATAGTAGGAGCTGGAACGTGAAGGAGGAAACACTCTGATGGAGGACTACGGTTGAGGCAAAGTGGTGTGCATGTTTCAATTTTAATTTTCTTGTTTGCTTTACTAAATTATTGCACAATTTAAATTCAATGCAAAATTTGGTTTCGTGTTCTATTGTTAAAATTTCCAGATCAGTTTACCGTTTTTGTTTAGCTGTTGTAATTGATTCTACTGCAATTTAATCCCTGATGTTGTTTGTCTGCGATTTAAATTTTAACTGTTTGTTTTTACTGATGTTTTTAATTATGTGTTAATGTTTTACGTTTTCTGCACGTTTAATGTTTCGCGTATATTTGATTTTGATGTCTTTTACCGTTCGGTTTTTGCTGTTTTGAAATTTATTTCGCCGTTTTTTTTTATGCGGTCGTGTTTTATTTAATTTCCAGTTAATTTAATTTTACCGCAACCAAAAAAAATCACAAAACCCCCCTTCCGTGTGTGATCTGAGACTGAACCGCAATATTGGTCCTTGAGAGACGACCTAGGAGTCACTTCCTAGTCTATACTGCATTCTTTTATGCACAACTTTTGTTGGGAGGTGCGACCCTCTCATCAAAATGGCGCCGTTGCCGGGGACCAATGGTTCGGTCTTAGGTCTTTTTGCTGTGTTAGTGTGATGAGAGGGTCGCACCTCCCACAAAAATTGTGCATAAAAGAATGCAGTATAAACTAGGAAGTGACTCCTAGGTCGTCTCACAAGGACCAATATTGCGGTTCAGTCTCAGATCACACACGGAAAAAGGGGGGTTTTGTGATTTGTTTTTGTGATTCGAAAATGATGTAAATTAAGACTGGAAATTAAATACAACCAAACATAATTGAAAACAGGGAAATGAATTAACAAAGCGTGAATACCGAACGGTTTCTAAAATAAGTGAGGAAATTGGAAATGCAAGAAGATAAATAAACTGAACAGAACAGACAACATGATAACAGTAAATTAAACATTCCTAAAGCCAAAACTAATTTAAATGCATTAGAGAAATAAGAAAAAGGAATTCAAAACTATTAAAATGCAATGATGAGCTAAAAAATTAAATGCACTTTGTAATCATCTAGATGAAGTACATCCATCATTGAAACGACATCAAAAACAATGCATGAACAGTAAAGGAATCAAACGTGGCAAATGAAATAAACTAAACAAGTAAACTACTCCAAGCTGGAATAAAAAAATTGAAAGCACCCAACGCAAAATGAATCAGCGTTTCTCTCAAATAACCGTGCAGCTGTGTGCTTCACTTCTTCCAACTCCATTCTGCAAAGTATTAGCTCAAAAAAAAATAATAAAAAAAACCTTTCTCCGTGTTTGCTTCCAGCCGTACCAAGCAATTCCATTTCACATAACCAATCTCTATTTTATTCTGCCTCTTCCAGCCGTGTCATGTGCTCCTTTCTTGTGAAATGAATTCTTTCTTCTTTCCCAGGTGCGGCTGGACTCGCTTCCAACAATTCCCTAAGCCAAAAATAAGTGCTCTCCTTCCAATTTCAATTCATGCACATCCATCACCGAACATCACTCCAACGTGTGATTCTCTCATGGATCCATCACCGAACAAACTTTTAATTAGCTGCATTTCTCAAAAGCAAAGAAAAACAAGATGACTCACGTGTGTGCTGGACTTCCCACTTCTATCCATTATTTAAAATTCGGAAAACGGGGAAATAACAAACAATTAAACACAATTCCCTGGTTTATTTAACTGCAATAAACTAAATATAATTCAAGAAATAATGACTCATCAAAATAGACCACACTTAGTCTTTTGCACTCCTGGGCAAAATCAAGACGCAAATCAGGGAATAGTTCAAAGGGCTTTTAAGAAGGTGACACAACGTCGACACACAGAAAATAAAGACTCACAAGGAAACAAACAGAATTTACACCGCCCTCAAGAAATCTAGACAGAGAAAAGAAGTAGACAATTCCAACACAGAATGAATCAGAGAAAGCAGATACTCATGAAATCATCCAAGCAATTCAAGACATGGCAAAATGATCAATCAGCTCAAGAGGTGAATCAAAAATAACAAAACCTCACAGATGCACTATCAGTGTTTCTCTCAAGTGTCTAGGGTAAACAATGTCAACTCAATGCACTCAAGAAAGCAAACACAAACAAACTTGGCAAGCCTCTAATATCAACACTCAAAACATATGCATGTTCAAATCAAAAAGGTCTTTTATGGGTGAAATGGGGCCAAGGACAAGGGAGGATAAATATGGATGAGAAGTTACAAACCAAAAGAAATAGAGGAGCAATGGGGAACAAGTGTAAACACAGTCAACTCACACCCAAAACCTCTAATTGCATCCTCTTCTTGACTCCATTATTCACAATTATTCACATTTTTTTTTTCACTATTTTTCTGCTTTCTTTTTTTCATCCTGTCTCTTTTCTTTTCTCTCTTCAGCACACAATTTCAAGAGACAAGATACACCACATATTTACAAAAACACGATAAGAAGAGGACTCACTAACCAATTCCTCTGAAACTCCCAAGAGACCACACTTATTCCCAAAACAATTCCAAAGCTCCAAAATTCCCCAAGGCTAAGGTAATAATGGTTTTTCACTTAGGGCTAGTGTATGAGCTTCAAAACAAAAAAATGAGGAAAGTATAGGCTCAAAAGGGGTTATCAAAGGATTATAACAAGGTAAGCTTATTTGGTTAGAGAGGCTCAAGAACAAAACTGCCTTTATCACTTCCAAACATGCATATCAATCAAGGATTATCAACAAGAGTCAAGCCAAGGCATATGTGCAAGCAATCAAGAGACATATCACACACAAGAAAGAACATAAAGTGGCTCAAATTCTCACACAGGGCATTTGTGTCACAATCAATTCAACTCTTAAACATCATGATCATCTTCCAAGCAAAGAAAAACAAGGAATCCAACATCTCAGAGTATCAATGAAGTGAAGGAAAACTGACATCCTAACCACAATCCATAAATTATGAGAAATATGTAAAACTGTACACAAAACACAAGAAAAACTACCTAGAAAAGAAAAAATTTAACACGGAAAACAAAAACTAACAAAGAAAAATAAAAATCTCCCCCAATAGACCACACTTAAACTACACAGTGTCCTCAATGTGTCATAAGCATAAGATCAGAAATCATAACAGTCAACAGATCATGGACAAGTGCAATAAAAGTAGGGAACGGGGGAGAAGAGAAAAAGAAAACTCCCCTGATCATGGTGGCAGTTGCCAATTTTGGACTTTCAGGGAGATGTTTTCCGCCATAGTATCCAGCAAGGAGGTTTTGAGGATGAACTGCTTCATCCTCCAAATCTGATCTAGCAGTGAAATGTTTTCCACAGCTGGATCTATGCACTGATTGTTGATGAGCGGGTTCAGCTGGTGCTTATTGATCTTGAAGCTTTTGTCAGTGTGAGCACCCTTGTTGTCAACTGTGGGTGTTTGTTGATCAAATTCATTTGTACCTCCTGCAATAGGGTTAGTGTAATGTGGCTCTACAGAAATTTCATGCAGGGGTATAACACCCAATCCCAGTGTAACAGGCTGAACAACAGATAAACTCTCAGAACATGAATCAATTTCAAATTCAGAAACAATATCAACCACAGACTCAGATTCATGTTCAGTGCATGGAGAATAAACATACGAATTTGATATCAAAAATTGATTCTCATCATGCAGAGAGGAAGAATTAAAAACAGACTCATCAACAATACAATCATCAGCATACCTCTCAATAACATAATCATCAACATAATCAAATTGAGGTATGCTTACCTCCTCTTCCTTAAAGATTGCTAAAGTGTGGGAAGATGAAGGTGGTCTACCTGGTTCAGGATTACTGCTTATTTCTGCCTGCTCCTCAAAATACTCATCACTCTCCTCAGGTGCAAGGGTATGGACATAGGATGATGGGAAAGTAGATGGCACAGTAGTAAGCTCATGACTCTTCTCCCAATCTTCTATGTTGATGCCACTATCATCATCATCTGGAATCTGAACAGTCTGAAATGGTAAATCTGAATCTTGAGACTGTTCCTCCGTGAGTTGAGTGGCCATCTGCCCTATCTGATCATTCAAGCTCTGAATGGACGCTCTGGTCTCTTGCTGAAACTGCATGTTCTCTTGCTGGAATTGAAAGTTTTGCATGGTCATCTGCTCCAACAACTCCTTCAATGTAGGCTCAGAAATAGAAGGCTGAGGAGTTGTTTTGGCAGAAGCATCATATTGCTGACTTTGGTATTGCTGGACTGGTGGAGGCATACAAGTACTCTGGAATGGTGGTTCTTGATAATGATGCTGTGGAGCATTATACCATCCCAAGGTAGGGTCATTCCATCCAAGACCGTTGCTGCAAGCATATTGCACAAGGGAAAATTTACTCAGAAACTGATGCTCAAGATATCCCCAATGGGTAACGGATCTCAGAGGAAGAGAGTCTTTCCAATCCTTAGCTGCTCCTTGTAATGAATGCGGAAATGCGCTCAAGAAAATGTAATCAAGAGGGACATCTGGAGGCTTCATTGAAGAGCACATGATGTGGAGCTCCTCCAAATGTCTGTGTGGGCATTCTCTTGCAAAACCATGAAACTTAGGCAGCAAATGTATTAGTCCAGAGGTGAGATCGCAATGAAGATCATCCCCCTTAAGTGAAACCGGCTCACAAAGAGCACTCTCAGAAACTAGAGGATGAGTCGTATTGCTCTCAACATAGAAATCAACAGAATATGAATTACAATCAGAGTAACATGCAGAAGGAGAATCATAATCAGAGGCACTAGCAAAACAAGCAGTGTTCACGAAATCAGAATAGGTAGACATGGAAAAAGAAAAATACTACAAATTACGAAACAAATAAAACACAACACATTTATACATGCAACACGCACACAAAACAAAACATCACATCACATCACATCACAACACAAGACAAAACACAACACACACAAACACAACAAAAAGACCTAAGACTTTGAATGGTTCTCTGGGTTGCCACTTACATTTTTTTGGCCACGTTTTACTAGCTTTTCTTCTCTCGGTTTTTAACGTTTTTCAGAGGAATGAAAAACAGACTTTGAATGGTTCCATTTCCTTTTTGCAAGCACTGGATTCATGAGAATGTTTATTTAATTTTCGTTTTGAAGAAGTGCAGCCGCCACACTTGGACGCTCTCGGTTTTTTTTTTATTTGAGTTTTTGGCTTAGAACTTTTTTTTGGCTGAACGTTGTTTTTGGAATTGAAGGAATGGAATGATTTTTTTTTTTCTCATCTTTGCTGAACTCTCATTGCCGCTTCCATTTGGATGCATTGAATAAATGAAGAGATGATGGGAGTAGGTGCTGATTTGAGAATGCACTAGAATGGCAGCTGGAAGAAAAGGGAAGTAACAGCACGTAGGGTCACGGTGCAGAGGTCGAATAGATTGGTGTGGAAGCTTCCGTTCTCTGCATAATGTTCATTGTCTTGTAGCTTGGTTCAAATAGCTTAGGTTCTACTTCAACCTCCTTTCTAGTTACCATTGCATTTTAGGTTGAAGCTTTCGGTCCAGCAAGGTCACGTTGTTGAGCTGGAACAGTGGTGTGCATAGAAGAAGGGCTGGAATGAATGGTGTGCACGGTCCAGCACGTGATGGAAGAAAGGAGAATGGTGTTCACGGGGGAAACTGCAGTAGGTGTGATGGCTTGGTGCAGCTGCCACGTGAAGCTTTGCATTTTATTTCTCTGAGCATTTTTTTCATTTGAAGCGGAGATAAGAAAGCGCTGGTTGCAATTGGAGAAAAGTGACTTTGGAGGATGCGGTGCTGGATGGGAATAAAATAAGGCAGCCGCCATCCACAGGGATATGGTATTTCCTTTCGTTTTGCTTTTAGGAAAAGGGGTGCTAATTTCATCCAGCTTTTTGGCTTAATATGTAGCGCATTGAGAGGAGAAAGTGGTGATGTGTTGGAGCCACCGAGAGGGAGAGAATGAGGTGCAAGGGAACTTCCTTTATTTGCAAACCGAGCACAGGCGGTGGTTGAAGTCAGTTTTTCTTTGTTTTACAAAATCAAGACGAAGCATTTAATTTCTAGAAGAGGCACATAACTCACGGTTAGCAATTGGGGATAGCTCCAAGGCACTGATTTCTATTGAAGAAAGGAAGCACGTGCGGTGATTAATTATTCTCTACAGGGTTTTTCTTTTACTTCTTGGCGCATTCATCTTTGCAGTTGCCGCATCCAATTCTTGATGCATTTAAATTTTAGCTAAAAGTTACATTTTCATTTAGTTCATTGAAGTTTTATTCCAGCTGTGTGCATTTGATTGTTTGTATTTCGATAGCTTTAATTGCTTTTGGATATTTACCTATTGCATTGTTTATTTTAATGTTTTCATGCATTTTGATGCTTTCAGTTATATTCGGTTTTGTTTAATTTTAAGTTTTAATTCAGTTTATTAAAAATCAAAAACATTTTCACAAACCCCCCCCACTACGTGTTCGATCTGAGACTGAACCGCAAATTGGTCCTTGAGAGACGACCTAGGAGTCACTTCCTAGTCTATATTGCATTCTTTTATGCACAACTTTTGTGGGAGGTGCGACCCTCTCATCAAAATGGCGCCGCTGCCGGGGACCAATGGTTCGGTCTTAGGTCTTTTTGCTGTGTTAGTGTGTGTTGTGATGTGATGTGATGTGATGTTCTGTTTTGTGTGTGCGTGTTGCATGTATAAATGTGTTGTGTTTTATTTGTTTCGTAATTTGTAGTATTTTTCTTTTTCCATGTCTACCTATTCTGAGTTTGTGAATACTGTTTATTCTGCCAGTGCCTCTGATTATGTTTCTCATTCTGCATGTTACTCTGATTATAATTCATATTCTGCTGATTTGTATGTTGAGAACAATATGGCTCATTGTCCGACTTCTGAGAGTTCAGCCTGTTACACTGGGATTGGGTGTTATACCCCTGCATAAAATTTCTGTGGAGACACATCGCACTAACCATGTTGCAGGAGGTACACATGAATTTGATAGACAAACACCCACAGTGGAAAATAAAGGTGCTAACACTGACAAAAGCTTCAACATCAATAGGCACCAGTTGAACCCGCTCATCAACAATCACTTCTTCTTAGATCCAGCTGTGGATGATATCTCCCTGCTAGATCAAATCTGGAGGATGAAGCAATTCTTCCTCAAAACTTCCTTGCTGGATCCTGTGGTGGAAGACATCTCCCTGAAAGTCCAAAATTGGCAACTGCCACCATGATAAGGGGAGTTTCCTTTCTCTCTTCTCCCCCTTTCCCTACTTTTATTGCACTTGTCCATGATCTGTTCACTGTTTTGATTTTCGATCTTATGCTTATGACACATTGAGGACACTGTGTAGTTTAAGTGTGGTCTATTGGGGGAGATTTTGATTTTACTTTGATAGCTTTTGTTTTCTTTGTTAAATTTTTTCATGCATTTTGATGCTTTCAGTTATATTCGGTTTTGTTTAATTTTAAGTTTTAATTCAGTTTATTAAAAATCAAAAACATTTTCACAAACCCCCCCACTACGTGTTCGATCTGAGACTGAACCGCAAATTGGTCCTTGAGAGACGACCTAGGAGTCACTTCCTAGTCTATACTGCATTCTTTTATGCACAACTTTTGTGGGAGGTGCGACCCTCTCATCAAAATGGCGCCGTTGCCGGGGACCAATGGTTCGGTCTTAGGTCTTTTTGCTGTGTTAGTGTGTGTTGTGTTTTGTCTTGTGTTGTGATGGGATGTGATGTGATGTTCTGTTTTGTGTGTGCGTGTTGCATGTATAAATGTGTTGTGTTTTATTTGTTTCGTAATTTGTAGTATTTTTCTTTTTCCATGTCTACCTATTCTGAGTTTGTAAATACTGTTTATTCTGCCAGTGCCTCTGATTATGTTTCTCATTCTGCATGTTACTCTGATTATAATTCATATTCTACTGATTTGTATGTTGAGAACAATATGGCTCATCGTCCGACTTCTGAGAGTTCTCTTTGGGAACCGGTTCCACCTACTGAGGATGATGTTCATTGCGTTCTCAAGACTGGACTGATACATTTGCTGCCTAAGTTTCATGGTTTTGCAGGTGAATGCCCACACAGACATTTGGAGGAATTTCACAGCATTTGCTCTTCAATGAAGCCTCCACATGTACCGGTTGATCACATGTTCTTAAGAGCATTCCCACATTCATTACAAGAAGCAGCAAGGGATTGGCTGTATTGTCTTCCTTCAGGATCCATCACTTCTTGGGAAGATCTTGAACATAGGTTCTTGGATGAATTCTTCCCCGCTCAGTATGGTTACAGCAAGGATCTTGGATGGAATGACCCTAGCTTGGGATGGTATGATGCTCCACAGCAATATCAGGAAGCACCATCTCAGAATGCTTTTATGCCTCCACCAGTCCAGCAATACGAGAGTCAGCAGTATAGTGCTCCTGCCGAAATAGCTCCTCAGCCTTCTACTTCTGAGCCTACATTGAAGGAGTTGTTGGAGCAGATGACCATGCAGAACCTTCAGTTTCGGCAAGAGAACATGCAGTTTCAACAAGAGACCAGAGCGACCATTCAGAGCTTGAATGACCAGATAGGGCAGATGGCCACACAACTTAATCAGGAACAATTTCAAGATGTCAGTGCCACCTACATAGGAGATGAGGAACAGAGTCATGAGTTTACTACTACACCATCTACTTTCCCATCATCCTATGTCCCTACCCTTGCACCTGAGGAGACTGATGATTATTTTGAGGAGCAGGCAGGTATAAGCAGTAATTTTGAATCAGGTATACAACTTTCATATTCCACCACTTTACCAATCTTTAGGGAAGTGGAAGTAAACATACCTTGATAACAGTTGAAAAACTGTTATTTTCATGCTTAATATTGATACTAAAAGCAACCTTTAGACTTAAAAACTAGCTTGAAATCATGCATTTTATCTATATTTTCATAAATAAGAGAGCTGGACAGGTTTATGCTTGATTTAAGTGTTTTTGTGCAGGTTTTAAGGTGAATTTAGTGAAAAGAGTGAAGAAGGAGAGAGGTGACATTAGAAAAGACAAGAAAGAGTGCAAAAAGAGAAGACAAAGGCACCGCTCAACGGTATTTTACCGCTAAGCGGCACTCAGGAGGTTGCGGGAGTCACGCTGAGGGGCAAAATGGCCGCTGAGGGGAAGAAAAGGACGCGCAATCACCGCTGAGCGGTATTTACCGCTGAGCGGCAGTTTTTGGGCTTGGGCTTTTGTAATCTTTTGTAACTCTAGAATAGTATATAAGGGCTTGCACGTCCTTGGGATTAGTATCTTTGGCAGAAACGAGGCAAACACACTCTCTTCTCACCCCTTTGAAGGAGGATCTTGGATGCTCAGGCTACCTCTTCACCTTTATTGGGTTTATTCTTTCATTCTTTCATTGTTCATCTAGGTTCACCATGAATATGGTGAACTAAACCTTGTATGTTTGTTGGGGAATCAATGTAATCTCTTGAAGCTCTCATATATGGAATCTGTTGCTTACATCTTTTAATTAAGACTTATGCTTTCTTTCATCATTAGTTAGGGATTTTCCTCTTTGCTCAATGCTTGCATAGTTTAACTCATTCCATGCATGATTATTGGTTTTGTCGATACGGGCACGTACGGGGAAGTCTAGATCCGGGGAATTTCTCCCAATATTATACTGACAATATTATATTGGTTGTCGTTAAGCTCCTGCACTCATGAACTAATCATTAGGAATGCTAGGAATTGTATGAACTCGTGATTAGGGAGAAGCCATCTAGAATGGTACATTAGAGAGTGGCATTAACAATGATGACTTGAATGTTGAATTCCTAAAATATATGAGAGTGGATGAGATGAAATTGACCCCCAACAACATATTCATTCATATATTTCATTGAAAGTGTTTATCTTTTGTCTTTGCCATTGATCAAACTTCATGCATACATGTTTATTTTCTGTCTTGCATATTAAAATTTGAATATTTCGTTTGTAAGTCCTAGCTAATCAATAAATCATATAACTAAACTAGGCCGTGAGTCCTTTGGGAAGAACGATACTTGGTCTTACCAAGTTTATTACTTGAACGATTCGGTCATACTTGCCGATTGTGAAACAAGTTTGTGACATCATAATTTGGTGCTTACAAATTTGTCCATCAAGTTTTTGGCGCCGTTGCCGGGGACTCGTGGTTTAACTGGTTAATTTGTGTGATTATTGATTATCTTTGACTTATTTTTTTTATTTTTAATTTAAATTTCGAATTTTTTTTTTATTTTTTTTATTTTTTTTATTTTTTTTTTCTGTTTATATTTTACAGTTTGTATTTTATTTGATTTTATTTTATTTTTCTGTTTTCTGTTTTTATTTTTTCTGTTTTTATTTTATCTTTTTAGATTAGGTTAGATTTTATTTTATCTTTTTAGGTTAGATTAGATTTTATTTTATCTTTTTAGATTAGATTAGATTTTATTTTATTTTATTTTTAGATTAGATTTTATTTTTATCTTTTAGATTAGATTTTATTTTATTTTATATTTTTATCTTTTAAATCTTTTATCTTTCTATCTTCTTATCTTCTGAATCTTTTATCTTCTGAATATATATCTTCTCCTATATCTTTTTGTGCTAACAAATATTTTCTAGAGTTTTGTGCCTAATGTTTGCAGGATGCAATTCGGTCAAGAATTTAACTATATGGGCACTCAATTCTTCCAAGGTCAACAAAGGAAAGCAAGAGATCTCATCTTTCAGGCAAGGCATGGAGGAATCACTAGGTCATGCATGGGACAGATATAAAAGCCTATTAAGAAAGATTCCCACGCATGGATTTGACGAAGTGGAAGTAGTCCTAATCTTCCTTGAAGGTCTTGGTTCACAAACCAAGATGATGCTTGACGCCTCAGCAGGAGGAAATATCAAATGGAAAACTTCAGAGGAAGCCGCAGAAATAATTGAAAACATGGCTACTAATGATAATGAGCTACACAGTGAGAGAGGAGCTCCTATGCAACAAAAAGGAGTTCTGCAGATGCAATCCAATGATGCCTTGCTAGCTCAGAACAATATACTAACTCAACAACTGGAGAATCTCACAAAGATACTTGCACAACTACCCAAAGAGTTGAAGACTACTGCACAGGTACAAACCCAGTTGTGCGAATTATGTGGTGGTGATCACATCAATGGCCAATGTGCTTTTCCTGTGGAAGCCGTGGACGATGTTAACTTCATGGCTAATCAAGTTCCATACCGTCAAGGGAACTACAATAAAGGGTGGAAACCACACCCAAGCATTGGTCAAGGGCAAACTGGGCAAGCTGGTCAATTTAATAAGCAGCAGCAGCAACCCACCTTATGGCAACAGTTTTCTATGCTTAATGAAAGGTCCATGAGGCTGGAGGAAATTCTCAACAATTTCATACAGAAAACTGAGTCTTCCCAAAAGAGCACTGAAGCTGCTATCAAAAATTTGGAGATTCAGATGGGGCAGATCATCAAACAGATGGAAGAAAGGCCAAGTAGAAATTGTGGGGCTGATACTGAGGTTAACCCCAGGGGAGAGTGTCAAGAGCTAGTGAGTGTAAATGTTGAAAAAGTTGAGTTGGAAAAAGAAGAGAGAAAAGAGAGAGAAGAGAAAGAAGAAGAGAAAATTTGTCTGAAGATTGAGAAGGTGAGTAGAAAAAGAAAAGAAAAAAAGAAAGTGAGAGAAAAGAGAAAGAGGACGAGAGAAAAAAATAAAGAATCATATGAAAAATCTCGTCCCCATCCAAAGAAGTATCATAGGAAGAAGGAATTTGAGTGCTTTATGGAAATCTTCAAGAAACTGGAGATTAAAGTTCCTATGATTGAGACACTGCAACAAGTTCCTGGTTTGATCAAATTTCTGAAGAAGTTCAGTAGAAAGAAGAAAAAGAAGAAGGAACTGGGGCTTTACTAGGTCAAGCTAATGACGTTAAAGGAGCGCTTGCTGGGAGGCAACCCAGTAGATTTACAAACTTTTGATTTGTTTTGGTTTTGTAACTTTTAATCTGTGAACATTATTCTGGACATTATTTTGTTGGATCTAGCATCTACTGAAGGATGCTAGGTGGTTAAGTATCTACTGAAGGATACTAGGTTTGTAACACCTACTGATGGGTGTTGGTGAGAAAATTTTGCACCTACTGATGGGTGCTGGTAAGTTTGAAACACCTACTGATGGGTGTTGGTGGATTTTGGGTCAGGCTCGTGACGTTAAACAAGCGCTACCTGGGAGGCAACCCAGTTGATTGATTGTTTTCTGTTTGTTTATTTTAGTTAGGGTTTGCATAAGCATTTTTAACATTGAATTGCAGGGAACCAGTGAGGGGTATGTCTAGGAGGCACGTAGGTCAAGAAAAGAAGGAGAAGGGCACATCACGAAAGTGCCGCTGAGCGGCAATTACCGCTGCGCGGTACTATCGCAGATGGGCTTAAGTTCCCCTTAGCGGAACCCGAGCCCATTAGGGTATTTTTAAACCCTAAGCTGCGAAATTTCTCAGTCTTTCAAGCTCTTCTCTGCACAAGCACTCCCACATACCTTCTCCTAGGTTTTCCACATCTTTTTACTCTTCCCTCTTAAGAAAATTTCTCTTTCACTCACTTTTTCACTAGTGTGCCATCAAAGTTTGGGGTTGGGAGAGAGCATCATTGAAGGGGATGATTTCTTCAGTGTGGTTTACTAATGTTTAACAATGTATCTTTTGGTTTTGTGAATTATGTTTGATGCAAGGATGGCCTCCTCATCGGGCAAAAGGAATCAAGACTATAAGATCCAAGAAGAGGAGGATACAGATGATAGCTCAGATTGAGGAGGAGCTGAGATAGCATTTACTGATGAATGCTATCATATGCTTATGCTTTTGTGGTTTAAGTTTTTTGGACTTATTTGTTTTTGTTTTTAGATTAGGGTTTGATGTACTCTATTGAACACCTGGTTTTTTATGATGGTTTGCTATTAACTGTGATTGTTTGATAAGTAATGCTTGATGATGCTTATTGACTGATTGATGTTGAGATGATGTGCACATTAAAAGGCTTATACAGGTGATTCACAAGCTTTGTGAACAAATGCATGATATCATGATTGTGATTGTGAAATTAAGCAGGATGTGTATGTCAAATGTGAATGAGCTTATATGTGAGGTTTTGAGCTCCAGAGTTGTTATTGTTGAATGCTATTACTTTGAAAGCATGAATGATTTTGCCCAGGTTTTCTATGATTGAATCAATTGCTTGTTTTGCATCATATGATCAAGGCCGTTTTTGTTGAAACCCTTTTTATTGGCCAAATTCATAAAGTTAGCCTACTAAAAGAGAACACTTTGTGTTCTATCCTTTGAACCCATAGCCTTGAACATACACTGAAAACCCTTGATTGAAAATCTTTACCTTGAGTTAAGTAGAATATCTTGTGTGGTATTGACAAATGTTCAAGTTTGGGGTTGTTGGGAAAACATGAAAAAGGAAAAGCATTGAGCTAAGAGCTAAAAAGTAAGAATATGCAAAGAAAAAGAAAAAGAAAAGCAAAGAAAAAGAAGCAAAGCTCAATGCAAATGCAAAGGCAAAAGAAAGTTGGGAATGAATAAGATGATTGTGTTGATATGATTCTCTTAACTCAAGGGTTTTGTGATCCAGAAAAACCAATTTTCTTGTTAGCCCAACCACATTATAAGCCATTGAAAAGTCCTTGTGATGATGCATGCTTGTGAATGTTTTTTATTGTGGTAAAATGAAAGGCAAAGTTGATTCATGTGACATTGTGATAGTGGAGTGAATGAGTGAAACACTTTACCTCTTATACACTTGTGTGTCGAGTGAAACACTTTACCTAGTGAGGAAATATTCCATAAGCACATGAACATCCATGCTTAATTGATTGATCATTCATGAAAAATAGCATTTGTTGGAACTTAAATGACTTTGTGAACACTAAAGCATGTGCACATCTTGAATGAACTCTTGGTCATAAGGTTGATTAAAGTTTTTACTTATCTTGAAAAGAGAATTTTTGAATGAGTGAACCATCATATGAATTGGTTGGAGATTGAGTTACATCTTGTTTGCTTGAGGACAAGCAAAGTTCTAAGTTTGGGGTTGTGATAACAGTTGAAAAACTGTTATTTTCATGCTTAATATTGATACTAAAAGCAACCTTTAGACTTAAAAACTAGCTTGAAATCATGCATTTTATCTATATTTTCATAAATAAGAGAGCTGGACAGGTTTATGCTTGATTTAAGTGTTTTTGTGCAGGTTTTAAGGTGAATTTAGTGAAAAGAGTGAAGAAGGAGAGAGGTGACATTAGAAAAGACAAGAAAGAGTGCAAAAAGAGAAGAAAAAGGCACCGCTCAACGGTATTTTACCGCTGAGCGGCACTCAGGAGGTTGCGGGAGTCACGCTGAGGGGCAAAATGGCCGCTGAGGGGAAGAAAAGGACGCGCAATCACCGCTGAGCGGCAGTTTTTGGGCTTGGGCTTTTGTAATCTTTTGTAACTCTAGAATAGTATATAAGGGCTTGCACGTCCTTGGGATTAGTATCTTTGGCAGAAACGAGGCAAACACACTCTCTTCTCACCCCTTTGAAGGAGGATCTTGGATGCTCAGGCTACCTCTTCACCTTTATTGGGTTTATTCTTTCATTCTTTCATTGTTCATCTAGGTTCACCATGAATATGGTGAACTAAACCTTGTATGTTTGTTGGGGAATCAATGTAATCTCTTGAAGCTCTCATATATGGAATCTGTTGCTTACATCTTTTAATTAAGACTTATGCTTTCTTTCATCATTAGTTAGGGATTTTCCTCTTTGCTCAATGCTTGCATAGTTTAACTCATTCCATGCATGATTATTGGTTTTGTCGATACGGGCACGTACGGGGAAGTCTAGATCCGGGGAATTTCTCCCAATATTATACTGACAATATTATATTGGTTGTCGTTAAGCTCCTGCGCTCATGAACTAATCATTAGGAATGCTAGGAATTGTATGAACTCGTGATTAGGGAGAAGCCATCTAGAATGGTACATTAGAGAGTGGCATTAACAATGATGACTTGAATGTTGAATTCCTAAAATATATGAGAGTGGATGAGATGAAATTGACCCCCAACAACATATTCATTCATATATTTCATTGAAAGTGTTTATCTTTTGTCTTTGCCATTGATCAAACTTCATGCATACATGTTTATTTTCTGTCTTGCATATTAAAATTTGAATATTTCGTTTGTAAGTCCTAGCTAATCAACAAATCATATAACTAAACTAGGCCGTGAGTCCTTTGGGAAGAACGATACTTGGTCTTACCAAGTTTATTACTTGAACGATTCGGTCATACTTGCCGATTGTGAAACAAGTTTGTGACATCATAATTTGGTGCTTACAAATTTGTCCATCATACCTCAATGTGATTTTGTTGATAATTATGTTGTTGAGGGGTATGTTGATGATTGTATTGTTGTTGAGTCTGATTTTGATTTTCCCTCTATGCATGATGAGAACCCATTTTTGTTATCGCATCCGAATGTTTATTCTCCATGCATTGAACATGAATCTGAGTCTGTAGTTGATATTGCTTGTGATTTTGAGATTGATTCATGTTTTGAGGATGTATCTGAGGTTCAGCCTGTTACACTGGGATTGGGTGTTATACCCCTGCATAAAATTTCTGTGGAGACACATCGCACTAACCATGTTGCAGGAGGTACACATGAATTTGATAGACAAACACCCACAGTGGAAAATAAAGGTGCTAACATTGACAAAAGCTTCAACATCAATAGGCACCAGCTGAACCCGCTCATCAACAATCACTTCTTCTTAGATCCAGCTGTGGATGATATCTCCCTGCTAGATCAAATCTGGAGGATGAAGCAATTCTTCCTCAAAACTTCCTTGTTGGATCCTGTGGTGGAAGACATCTCCCTGAAAGTCCAAAATTGGCAACTGCCACCATGATAAGGGGAGTTTCCTTTCTCTCTTCTCCCCCTTTCCCTACTTTTATTGCACTTGTCCATGATCTGTTCACTGTTTTGATTTTCGATCTTATGCTTATGACACATTGAGGACACTGTGTAGTTTAAGTGTGGTCTATTGGGGGAGATTCTGATTTTACTTTGATAGCTTTTGTTTTCTTTGTTAAATTTTTTCTTTTCTAGGTTATTTTTGTCGTGTCTTGTGTACAGTTTTGCATTTTTCTCTTCAATTCTGGACTGTGTTTAAGTTGTAGACTAGTCTTTCACTTCACTTCATTGATACTCTGAGATGTTGGATTCCTTGCTTTTCTTTGCTTGGAAGATGATCATGATGTTTGAGAGTTGAATTGATTGTGACAATTACCCTGTGTGAGATTTGAGCCACTTTATGTTCTTTCTTGTGTGTGATACGTCTCTTGATTGCTTGCGCATATGCCTTGGCTTGACTCTTGTTGATAATTCTTGATTGATATGCATGTTTGGAAGTGATAAAGGCAGTTTTGATTTTGAGCCTCTCTAGCCAAATAAGCTTACCTTGTTTTGATCCTTTGAAAACCCCTTTTGAGCCTATACTTTCCCCATTTCTTTGTTTTGAAGCTCATACACTAGCCTTAAGTGAAAAACCATGATTACCTTAGCCTTAGGGAATTTTGGAGCTTTGGAAGTGTTTTGGGAACAAGTGTGGTCTTCTTGGGGATTCTGATGAGTTGGCTAGTTGGTTCCTCTTCTTGTTTTGTTTTGGTAAATATACGTGTATCTTGTCTTTTACAGTTTTGTTTTGAAAAGAGAGAAAAGAAAAGAGACAGGATGAAAAAAAGTGAGAAAGATGAAAAAGAAAAATGAAAAAAAAATTGTGAATAATTGTGAATAATGGAGTCAAGAAGAGGATGGAATTAGAGGTTGTGGGTGTGTTTGAATGTGTTTACACTTGTTCCCCATTGCTCCTCTGTTCCTTATGGTTTGTAGCTTCTTATCCAGATATATCCTGCCTTGTCCTTGGCGCCATTACAACCATGAAAAGACCTTTTGATTTGAACATGCATATGTTTCTGAGTGTTGATATTAGAGGCTTGCCAAGTCTGTTGTTGTTTGCTTTCTTGAGTGCATTGAGTGACATTGATTTACCCCAAACACTTGAGAGAAACACTGATAGTGCATCTGTGAGGTTTTGTTACTTTTGATTCACCTCTTGAGCTGATTAATCATTTTGCCATGTCTTGAATTGCTTGGATGATTTCATGAGTATCTGCTTTCTCTGATTCATTCTGTGTTGGAATTGTCTACTTCTTTTCTCTGTCTAGATTTCTTGAGGGCGGTGTAAATTCTGTTTGTTTCCTTGTGAGTCTTTATTTTCTGTGTGTCGACGTTGTGTCACCTTCTTAAAAGCCCTTTGAACTATTCCCTGATTTGCGTCTTGATTTTGCCCAGGAGTGCAAAAGACTAAGTGTGGTCTATTTTGATGAACCAATATTTTCCTCACTTCACTTGGTTTAATGTGCTAGAATTAGTCGGGGAATTATGCTTAAACGTCCGGTATTTTCCTGTTTTTCCTAATTGTGCTTAATTTGATCGGAAATTCTTATTTTAACTAATTTGAATTATCTGAGCTTATTATTTTGCATTATTAATTACGGGAAAATTTTGGATAACTTTTTGGGACATTAGAAAGCTAAATGAGAAATGGAAATTGAGCCAATGCATCTTAGCCATTTTTATTTTCGCTGGCTGCCGCGTGAATGTTGTGTCAACTTGTGTGTCTTCGTTTGAGTTCAATTCTTATCCGTTTTCCATGCAATTTTTTTTCATAGTTTCGTCTGGATGTCTATTTTAACATATAGTTTTTACTTTGTTCAAATTCATTCTGTGCTGTTCCCAGTATTTATTTTACTCTCATATGTCAGTCCAGTGATTACTGTTGTTTGTGTCAACTTGTGTGTCTTCGTTTGAGTTCAATTCTTATCCGTTTTCCATGCAATTTTTTTTTCATAGTTTCGTCTGGATGTCTATTTTAACGTATAGTTTTTACTTTGTTCAAATTCGTTCTATGCTGTTCCCAGTATTTATTTTACTCTCATATGTCAGTCCAGTGATTACTGTTTGAGTGATTTCTAATCTGTTTGCATTGTTTGCTTGCTGTTTAGTACTTGTGGTGGCTAGGAATTGATAATTGGACAGTGATAAAACCTCCCAATACTCTTAAACAAGGAATACAACAGCTTGGCTTTATTGAATAGCAAAGAAAAAAGCAGCCACATCCGCATCCAGCAGCTTGGTTGCAGGTCCAGCACATCTAGGAGAGAAGCTGCCCAGTAGGGGTGACGAACAACAAAGCAAAGGGTTGTTGGTGGGCTTCACGTAGCATAGAAATGTGGTGGCAGAGAGATCTCGGTCCAGCACAGCAGTAGCAGTTTGGATTCACACGCTGTCCAGCACATTCCGCACCTCCACCAACAATCCAGCAGCATCCAATTTTCTTCATTTTTGCAGCAAAGAACGTGTGTCCAGAGGGGGGTGCATCCAGTGAATCCAGCAAGCAGTTGCACACGTCCAGGAGGCAACACGCGTGAAGGAGTCACGGCCCAAAGCACACATCAGCACACGGGTGCATCCAGCAGTATGGGAAGCACCTTGGAGGTGGCATCTAGAAAAATGAGCTGCACGGAGAATGGGAGGGTTTTAAAAAAACCCGTGACACATGGATGAAGGGCACACTTAAGGAGCAGCCGCCTCTTGCAGGGTTGGTTTTTAGAGTCTCTCGGTTGCACATATTGGAGAAAAGAAAAATGTAACTTTGAATGGTTATCTGGGTTGCCACTTGCACACGTTTTTGCTGAGTTTTTCTTCTTGAAATTCTTCTTTTACGGTTGAGCTGGAAGAGTAGAGAGAGTAGTGAGTGAGAGACGTTCGGCCGCCACACGCTGGTTTTATGAGGAATGAGAGATACTTTTCCAATTTTATTTTTTTTTGTGCAAGGGCTGGAACGTTTCATTTAGTTTTTGATTGAATGAACAAGGATTCAACACCTTTGCATTTAATACTCTTTTATCCTTTAGATTCCAATGCTGTCACGGCTGCACACATGGAGGAAGGTTAAACATTTATTTTCTTGGAGAATGGAATGTACTAACCCAGTAGTGAGATATCTTTTATTGTCTTTCTTTAATTAATATATACATGTGCAGTGTTAATGTTTTGAAGAAGAAAATGAACTCTTTTGCATTTGAGAGTAATAGGTGTGCATGGTATTTTAGGGGCAGAGAGCCGTGTGAGTTGCTGAGGGTTCTAGTAGTTTTTAGGCTCCAGTAGAAGAGAGGCAGTAGTGTAGGATGGAGCTCCAGCAGTGTAGTTCCAATGGGTAGTGTGGTGTAACTTTTGAGCAGTGTACGTTTCAATGAGTAGAGTAGGAGTAGATAGTAGAGAGTTTGGAAGGAGAGTAAGACCGAGAGAATGCTGAACACCAAGAGTTGGAACTGGATAGTAGGAGCTGGAACGTGAAGGAGGAAACACTCTGATGGAGGACTACGGTTGAGGCAAAGTGGTGTGCATGTTTCAATTTTAATTTTCTTGTTTGCTTTACTAAATTATTGCACAATTTAAATTCAATGCAAAATTTGGTTTCGTGTTCTATTGTTAAAATTTCCAGATCAGTTTACCGTTTTTGTTTAGCTGTTGTAATTGATTCTACTGCAATTTAATCCCTGATGTTGTTTGTCTGCGATTTAAATTTTAACTGTTTGTTTTTACTGATGTTTTTAATTATGTGTTAATGTTTTACGTTTTCTGCACGTTTAATGTTTCGCGTATATTTGATTTTGATGTCTTTTACCGTTCGGTTTTTGCTGTTTTGAAATTTATTTCGCCATTTTTTTTTATGCGGTCGTGTTTTATTTAATTTCCAGTTAATTTAATTTTACCGCAACCAAAAAAAATCACAAAACCCCCCTTCCGTGTGTGATCTGAGACTGAACCGCAATATTGGTCCTTGAGAGACGACCTAGGAGTCACTTCCTAGTCTATACTGCATTCTTTTATGCACAACTTTTGTTGGGAGGTGCGACCCTCTCATCAGTCTGTAGTGGACGAAGTGGAGGAAGTGGAAGAAGAGGACGAAGTGGAGGAACTGGAGGAAGTGGAGAAAGTGGAGGAAGTGGACGATGGGGATGAACTTGACGAAGTGGACGAAATGGACGAAGTGGACAAAGTGGACGAAGAGGACGAAGTGGACGAAGTGGTGGAAGTGGAGGAAGTGGACGAAGTGGAGGAAGCAGATGAAGTTGACGAAGTTGACGAAGTGGAGGAAGTGGACGAAGTGGAGGAAGTGGACGAAGTGGACGAAGTGGACGAAGTGGACGAAGTGGACGAAGTGGAAGAAGTGGACGAAGTGGACGAAGTGGACGAAGTGGACGAAGTGGACAAAGTGGAGGGAGTGGAGGAAGGGCACAAACTTGACGAAGTGGACGAAATGGACGAACTAGACGAAGTTGGCGAAGTTGACGAAGTGGAGGAAGTGGAAGAACTTGACGAAGTGGAGGAAGTGGACGAAGTGGAGAGAGTGGAGGAAGTGGAGGAAGGGGACGAACTTGACGAAGTGGACGAAACGGACGAAGTGGACAAAGTGGACGAAGAGGACGAAGTGGAGGAAGTGGAAGAAGTTGAAGAAGTGGACGAAGTGGAGGAAGTGGAGGAAGTGGAGGAAGTGGACAAAGTGGAGGGAGTGGAGGAAGGGGACAAACTTGACGAAGTGGACGAAATGGACGAACTGGACGAAGTTGGCGAAGTTGACGAAGTGGAGGAAGTGGAAGAACTTGACGAAGTGGAGGAAGTGGACGAAGTTGACGAAGTGGACGAAGTTGATGAAGTTTACGAAGTGGACGAAGTGGAGGAAGTGTCTGAAGTGGACAAAGTGGAAGAAGAGGACGAAGTGGACGAAGAGGACGAAGTGGAGGAAGTGGAGGAAGTGGACGAAGTGGACGAAGTTGACGACGTGGACGAAGTGGAAGAAGTGGATGATGTGGACAAAGTGGACGAAGTGGAAGAAGTGGACGAAGTGGACGAAGTGGACGAAGTGGAGGAAGTGGAGGAAGGGGACAAAGTGGAGAATGAGGGAGTGGAGGAAGTGGACGAAGTGAACGAAGTTGACGAAGTGGAGGAAGTGAAAGAAGTGGACGAAGTTGACAAAGTGGAGGAAGTGGAAGAAGTGGAGGAAGTGGATAAAGTAGAAGAAGTGGACGAAGTGGAGGAAGTGGACGAAGTGGAGGAAGTGGACAATGTTGAGGAAGTGGACGAAGTGGACGAACAAGACGAAGTTGACAAATCGGACGAAGTGGAGGAAGAAGATGAAGAATAGGACGAAGAGGACGAAGTGGAGGGAATGGAGACAGTGGACGAAGCTGAGGAAGTGGAGGAAGTGGAAGAAGTAAACGAAGAGGACGAAGTGGACGAAGTGTACGAAGTTCACGAAATGGAAGAAATGGAGGAAATGGAGGAAGTGGAGGAAGTGGAGGAAGTGGAGGAAGTGGAGGACGTGGAGGAAGTGGAGGAAGTGGAGGAAGTGGAAGAAGTTGACGAGGTGGACGATGTTGACGAAGTGAACAAAGTGTAGGAAGTTGACGAAGTGGAGGAAGTAGATGAACCGGACGAAGTGGACGAAATGGACGAAGTGGAGGTAGTGGACAAAGTTGACAAAGTGGAACAAGTGGATGAAGTGAATTAAGTTGAGGAAATGGACGATGTTGAGGAACCCGAGGAAGTATACGAAATGGAGGAAGTGGAGGAAGTTGACGAAGTGGAGGAAGTGGAGGAAGTGGACGAACTTCAGGAAGTGGAGGTAGTGGACGAACTTGACGAAGTGGAGGAAATGCACGAAGAGGACGAAGTGGACGAACTGGACGCACTGGACGAAGTTGACGATGTGCAGGAAGTGGAGAATGTGGACGAAGTGGAGGAAGTGGAAGAACTGGACGAAGTGGAGGAAGTGGACGAAGTTGACGAAGTAACGAAGTGGACGAAGTGGAGGAAGTGGACGTACTTGACGAAGTGGACGAAATGGACAAGTGGACGAAGTGGACGAAGTGGACGAAGTGGACGAAGTGGACAAAGTGGAGGAAGGGGAGGAAGTGGAGGAAGGGGAAGAACTTGAAGAAGTGGACGACATGGACGAAGTGGACGAAGTTGGCGAAGTTGACGTAGTGGACGAAGTGGAGGAAGTGGAGCAAGTGGACAAAGTTGAGGTAGTGGACGATGTTGAGGGAGTGAACAAAGTTGACGAAGTGGACGAAGTGGACGAAGTGGAAGAAGTTGACGAAGTGGAGGAAGTGGACGAAGTGGACGAAGGGGACGAACTTGACGAAGTGGACGAAGGGGACGAACTCGACGAAGTTGTCGAATTGGACGAAGTGGAAGAAGAAGATGAAGAAAAGAACGAAGAGGACGAAGTGGAGACAGTGGACGAAGCTGAGAAAGTGGAGGAAGTGGACAAAGTAAACGAAGTTGACGAAGTGGAGGAAGTGGATGAACCTGACGAAGTAAACGAGGTGGACGAAATGGACGCAGTGGACGAAGTGGAGGAAATGGATGATGTTGAAGAAGTGGAGGAAGTAGACGAAATGGAGGAAGTGGAGGAAGTGGACAAACTTGAGGAAGTGCAGGAAGTGGACGAACTTGACGAAGTGGACGAAATGCACGAAGTGGACGTAGTGGACGAAGTTGACGAAGTGGAGGAAGTGGAGAATGTGGACGAAGTGGAGGAGGTGGAAGAATTGGACGAAGTGGAGGAAGTGGACGAAGTTGACGAAGTGGACGAAGTTGAAGAAGTTGACAAAGTGGAGGAAGTTGAGGAAGAGGAGGAAGTGGCGAACTTGACGAAGTGGAGGAAGTGGAGGAAGTGGAAGAAGTGGACGAAGTGGAGGAAGTGGAAGAAGTGGACGAAGTGGACAAAGTGGAGGAAGTGGAGGAAGTGGAGGAAGGGGACGAACTTGACGAAGTGGACGAAATGGAAGAAGTGGACGAAGTTGGCGAAGTTGGCGAAGTGGACGAAGTGGAGCAAGTGGACAAAGTTGACGAAGTGGACGATGTTCAGGAATTGGACGAAGTTGACGAAGTGGACGAAGTGGAGGAAGTGGACGAAGTGGAGGAAGTGGTCGAAGTGGATGAAGGGGACGAACTCGACGAAGTTGACGAAGTGGACGAAGGGGACGAACTCGACGAAGTTGACGAATTGAACGAAGTGGAAGAAGAAGATGAAGAAAAGGATGAAGAGGACGACGTGGGCGAAGTGGAGACAGTGGACAAAGATGAGGAAGTGGAGGTAGTGGACGTAGTTCAGGAAGTGGAGGTAGTGGACAAAGTGGACGTACTTGAAGAAGTGGAGGAAGTGGACGAACTTGATGAAGTGGGTGAAATGGAGGAAGTGGACGAAGTGGAGGAAGTGGTGAATGTGGACGAAGTGGAGGAAGTGGAAGAACTGGACCAAGTGGAGGAAGTGGACGAAGTTGACGAAGTGGACGAAGTTGATAAAGTCGACGAAGTGGAGGAAATAGAGGAAGTGGAGGAAGTGGACGAACTGGACGAAGTGGACGAACAGGACGAAGTGGACAAAGAGGAGGAAGTGGACGAAGTGGACGAAGTTGACGACATGGACGAAGTGGATGAAGTGGACGAAGAAGTGGAATAAGTGGACGAAGTTGACGAAGTGGAGGAAGTGGAGGAAGTGGAGGAAGTGGACAAAGTGGAGGAAGTGGAGGAAGTGGAGGAAGTGGATGAAGGGGACAAACTTGACGAAGTGGACGAAGTGGACGAGGTGGACGAAGTTGGCGAAGTTGACGAAGTGGACGAAGTGGAGGAAGTGGACAAAGTTGACAAAGTGGAGGAAGTGGGCGACGATGTTGAGGAAGTGGAGGAAGTGGACGAAGTGGAAGAAGTGGAAGAAGTTGACGAAGTGGAGGAAGTGGACGAAGGGAACGAAGTTGACGAAGTTGACGAAGGGGACGAACTCGGCGAAGTTGACGAATTGGACGAAGTGGAAGAAGAAGATGAAGAAAAGGACGAAGATGACGAAGTGGAGACAGTGGACGAAGCTGAGGAAGTGGACGAAGTAAACGAAGTTGACGAAGTGGACGAAGTGGACGAAGTTCAGGAAGTGGAGCAAGCGGAGGAAATGGAGGAAGTGGAGGAAGTGGAGGAAGTGGAGGAAGTGGAAGAAGTGGACGAACTGGAGGAAGCTGACGAAGTGGAGGAAATGGAGGAAGTGGACGAAGTGGAGGAAGTGGAAGAAGTGGACGAAGTGGACGAAGTGGACAAAGTGGAGGAAGTGGAGGAAGCGGAGGAAGGGGACGAACTTGACGAAGTAGACGAAATGGAAGAAGTGGATGAAGTTGGCGAAGTTGGCGAAGTGGATGAAGTGGACGAAGTGGAGCAAGTGGACAAAGTTGACCAAGTGGACGATGTTCAGGAAGTGGACGAAGTTGACGAAGTGGACGTAGTGGAAGAAGTTGACGAAGTGGAGGAAGTGGATGAAGAGGACGAACTCGACGAACTCGACGTAGTGGACGAAGGGGGCGAACTCAGTGAAGTTGACGAATTGGACGAAGTGGAAGAAGAAGATGAAGAAAAGGATGAAGAGGACGACGTGGGCGAAGTGGAGACAGTGGACAAAGCTGAGGAAGTGGAGGTAGTGGACAAAGTTCAGGAAGTGGAGGTAGTGGACGAAGTGGACGTACTTGAAGAAGTGGAAGAAGTGGAGGAAGTGGACGAACTTGATGAAGTCGGCGAAATAGAGGAAGTGGACGAAGTTGACGAAGTGGAGGAAGTGGTGAATGTGGAGGAAGTGGAGGAAGTGGAAGAACTAGACGAAGTGGAGGAAGTGGACGAAGTTGACGAAGTGGATGAAGTTGACGAAGTTGATAAAGTGGACGAGGTGGAGGAAATAGAGGAAGTGGAGGAAATGGACGAACTGGACGAAGAGGACGAAGTGGACAAAGAGGAGGAAGTGGACGAAGTGGACGAAGTTGACGACATGGACGAAGTGGATGAAGTGGACGAAGAAGTGGAATAAGTGGACGAAGTTGACGAAGTGGAGGAAGTGGGCGACGATGTTGAGGAAGTGGAGGAAGTGGACGAAGGGAACGAAGTTGACGAAGGCGACGAACTCGGCGAAGTTGACGAATTGGACGAAGTGGAAGAAGAAGATGAAGAAAAGGACGAAGATGACGAAGTGGAGACAGTGGACGAAGCTGAGGAAGTGTAGGAAGTGGACGAATTAAACGAAGTTGACGAAGTGGACGAAGTTCAGGAAGTGGAGCAAGTGGAGGAGGAATGGAGGAAGTGGAGGAAGTGGAGGAAGTGGAAGAAGTGGACGAACTGGAGGAAGTTTACGAAGTGGAGGAAGTGGACGAACCTGACGAAGTTGACGAAGTGGACAAAGTGGAGGAAGTGGATGAAGTTCCGGAAGTGGACGAAGTGGACAAAATGGACGAAGTGGAGGTAATGGAGGAAGTGGACTAAGTGGAGGAAGTGGAGGAAGTGGACGAAGTGGAGGAAGTGTAGAAAGTGGACAAAGTTGACAAAGTGGAAGAAGTGGATGAAGTGAATTAAGTTCAGAAAATGGTGGAAATGAACGATGTTGAGGAAGTGGAGGAAGTAGACGAAATAGAGGAAGTGGAGGAAGTGGACGAACTTGAGAAAATGGAGGAAGTGGTCGAACATGACGAAGCGGACGAAATGCACGAAGTGGACGAATTGGACGCAGTGGACGAAGTTGACGACGTGGAGGAAGTGGAGAGAATGTTGACGAAGTGGAGGAAGTGGACGAAGTTGACGAAGTGGACGAAGTTTACGAAGTGGACGAAGTGGAGGAAGTGGACGAAGTGGAGGAAGTGGACGAAGTGGACGAACTTGACGAAGTGGATGAAATGGACGAAGTGGACAAAGTGGAGGAAGTGGAAGAAGTGGAGGAAGTGGACAAAGTCGAGGAAGTGGAGGAAGTGGAGGAAGGTGACGAACTTGACGAAGTAGACGAAATGGACGAAGTGGACAAAGTGGACGAAGTTGGCGAAGTTGACGAAGTGGAGGAAGTGGAGCAAGTGGACTAAGTTGACGATGTGGAGGAAGTGGACGATGTTGAGGAAGTGGAGGAAGTGGACGAAGTTGACAAAGGGGAAGAAGTTGACGAAGTGGAGGAAGTGGAGGAAGTGGACTAAGTGGACATAGGAGACGACGAACTTGACGAAGTGGACGAAGGGGACGAACTCGTCGAAGTTGACGAATTGGATGAAGTGGAAGAAGAAGATGAAGAAAAGGACGAAGAGGACGACGTCAAGACAATGGACGAGCTGAGGAAGTGCACGAAGTAAACGAAGTTGACGAAGGGGACGAAGTGGACGAAGTGGAGGAGGTGGACGAAGTTCAGGAAGTGGAGGAAGTGGACGAAGTGGAGGAAATGGAGGAAGTGGAGGAAGTGGACGAAGTGGAGGAAGTGGAAGAAGTGGAAGAAGTGGACGAAGTGAATGAAGTGGACAAAGTGGACGAGGTGGAGGAAGTGGACGAACCTGAAGAAGTGGACGAAGTGGACGAAATGGACGAAGTGGAGGAAGTGTAGGAAGTGGACAAAGTTGACAAAGTAGAAGAAGTGGATGAAGTGAATTAAGTTGAGGAAGTGGAGGAACTGGACGAAGTTGACGAAGTGGACGAAATGGACTAAGTTGAAGAAGTTGACGAAGTGGACGAAGTGGAGGAACTGAATGAAGTGGAGGAAGTGGAGGAAATGGACAAAGCAGACGAAGTGGAGGAAGTGGAGAAAGTTGACGAAGTTGGCGAAGTGGAAGAAGTTGACGAAGTGGAGGAAGTGGACGAAGGGGACGAACTCGACGAAGTTGACGAATTGGACGAAGTGGAAGAAGAAGATTAAGAAAAGGACGAAGAGGACGAAGTGGACGAAGTGCAGACAGTGGACGAAGCTGAGGAAGTGGAGGAAGTGGACGAAGTTCAGGAAGTTGAAGAAGTGGAGGAAGTGGAGGAAGAAGTGGAGGAAGTGGACGAACTTGACGAAGTGAGCGAAATGGACGAATTGTACAAAGTGGAGGAAGTGGAGGAAGTGGACATAGTGCAAGAAGTGGACGAAGTGAACGAAGTGGAAGAAGTGGACGAGGTGGACGAAGTGGAGGAATTCGAGGAAGTGGACGAACCTGACGAAATGGACGAAGTGGACGAAATGGATGAAGTGGAAGAAGTGTAGGAAGTGGACAAAGTTGACAAAGTGGAAGAAGTGGATGAAGTGAAGTAAGTTGAGGAAGTGGAGGAAATGGATGATGTTGAGCAAGTGGAGGAAGTGGACGAAATGGAGGAATTGGAGGAAGTGGACAAAGTGGAGGAAGTGGACAAACTTGAGGAAGTGGAGGAACTGGATGAACTTGACGAAGTGGACGAAGTGGATGAAGTGAATGAAGTGGAGGAAGTGGAGGAAATGGACGAAGTGGACGAAGTGGTGGAGGAAATGGAGCAGGTGGACAAAGTTGACGAAGTTGGCGAAGTGGAAGAAGTTGACGAAGTGGAGGAAGTGGACGAAGGGGACGAACTTGACGAAGTGGACTAAGGGGACGAACTCGACGAAGTTGACGAATTGGACGAAGTGGAAGAAGAAGATGAAGAAAAGGACGAAGAGGACGAAGTGGAGACAGTGGACGAAGCTGAGGAAGTGGAGGAAGTGGACGAAGTGAACGAAGTTGATGAAGTGGACGAAGTTCAGGAAATGAAGGAAGTGGAGGAAGTGGAGGAAATGGAGGAAGTGGTGGAAGGGTGGAAGTGGAGGAAGTGGAGGAAGTGGAAGAAGTGGACGAACTGGACGAAGTTGACGAAGTGGACGAAGTCGACGAAGTGGACGAAGTGGAGGTAGTGGACGAACCTGACGAAGTGGACGAAATGGACGAAGTGGAGGAAGTGTAGGAAGTGGACAAAGTTGACAAAGTGGAAGAAGTGGATGAAGGGAATTAAGTTGAGGAAGTGGAGGAAATGGACGATGTTGAGGAAGTGGAGGAAGTAGACGAAATGGAGGAAGTGGACGAAGTGATCGTGGTGGACGAACTTGAGGAAGTGGAGGAAGTAGACGAACTTGATGAAGTGGACGAAATGCACGAAGTGGACGCAGTGGACGAAGTTGACGAAGTGGAGGAAGTGGAGAATGTGGACGAAGTGGAGGAAGTGGAAGAACTGGAGGAAGTGAACGAAGTTGACAAAGTGGTCGAAGTTGATGAAGTTGACGAAGTGGAGGAAGTGGACGAACTTGACGAAGTGGACGAAATGGACGAAGTGGAGGAAGTGGACGAAGTGGACAAAGTGGAGGAAGTGGGACAAACTTGACGAAGTGGACAAAATGGACGAAGTTGGCGAAGTTGACAAAGTGGACGAAGTGGACGAAGTGGAGAAAGTGGACAAAGTGGAGGAAGTGCACGATGTTGGGGAAGTGGAGGAAGTGGACGAAGTTGACGAAATGAACGAAATGCACGAAGTGGACGAAGTGGACGTAGTGGACGAAGTTGACGAAGTGGAGGAAGTGGAGAATGTGGACGAAGTGGAGGAAGTGGAAGAACTTGAGGAAGTGGACGAAGTTGACGAAGTGGTCGAAGTTGATGAAGCGGAAGTGGACGAACTTGACGAAGTGGACGAAATGGACGAAGTGGAGGAAGTGGAAGAAGTGGACGAAGTGGAGGAAGTGGACAAAGTGGAGGAAGTGGGGGAAGTGGGACAAACTTGACGAAGTGGACAAAATGGACGAAGTTGGCGAAGTTGACGAAGTGGAGAAAGTGGAGCAAGTGGACAAAGAGTAGGAAGTGGAGGAAGTGGACGATGTTGAGGAAGTGGAGGAAGTGGACGAAGTTGATGAAGTGGACGAAGAGGAAGAAGTTGACGAAGTGGAGGAAGTGGAGGAAGGGGACGAACTTGACGAAGTTGGCATAGTGGACGAAGGGGACGAACTCGACGAGTTTGACGAATAGGACAAAGTGGAAGAAGAAGATGAAGAAAACGACGAAGAGGACGAAGTGGAGACAGTGGACGAAGCTGAGGAAGTGGAGGAAGTGGACGAAGTTCAGGAAGTGAAGGTAGTGGACGAAGTGGACGAACTTGAAGAAGTGGAGGAAGTGGACGAAGTGGAGGAAATAGAGGAAGTGGAGGAAGTGGACTAACTGGACGAAGTGGACGAAGACGACAAAGTGGACGAAGTGGAGGAAGTGGAGGAACTGGACGAAGTTGACGAAGTGGACAAAGTAGAGGAAGTGGACGAAGTTCAGGAAGGGGACGAAGTGGACAAAGTGGACGAAGTGGAGGTAATGGAGGAAGTGGACTAAGTGGAGGAAGTGGAGGATGTGAACGAAGTGCAAGAAGTGGACGAAGTTGACGAAGTGGACAAAGTGGAGGAAGTGGATGAAGTTCAGGAAGTGGACAAAGTGGACGAAGTAGAGGTAATGGAGGAAGTGGACGAAGTCGACGAAGTGAACGAAGTGCACGAAGTGGACGAGGAGGAGGAAGTGGGGGAAGTTGAGGAAGTGGACGAACCTGACAAAGTGGAGGAAGTGGAGGAAGTGTAAGAAGTGGACAAAGTTGACATAGTGGAAGAAGTGGATGAAGTTAATTAAGTTGAGGAAGTGGAGGAAATGGACGATGTTGAGGAAGTGGAGGAAGTAGACGAAATGGAGGAAGTTGAGGAAGTGGACGAAGTGGAGGAAGTGGACGAAGTGGACAAACTTGAGGAAGTGGATGAAGTGGACGAAGTGGACAAAGTGGAGGAAGTGCGACAAACTTGACGAAGTGGACAAAATGGACGAAGTTGGCGAAGTTGACAAAGTGGACGAAGTGGAGTAAGTGGACAAAGTGGAGGAAGTGGATGATGTTGGGGAAGTGGAGGAAGTGGACGAAGTTGACGAAATGAACGAAATGCACGAAGTGGACGAAGTTGACGAAGTGGAGGAAGTGGAGAATGTGGACAAAGTGGAGGAAGTGGAAGAACTTGAAGAAGTGGACGAAGTTGACGAAGTGGTCGAAGTTGATGAAGTGGACGAAATGGACGACGTGGAGGAAGAGGAAGAAGTGGACGAAGTGGAGGAAGTGGACGAAGTGGACAAAGTGGAGGAAGTGGGGGAAGTGGGACAAACTTGACGAAGTGGACAAAATGGACGAAGTTGGCGAAGTTGACGAAGTGGAGAAAGTGGAGCAAGTGGACAAAGAGTAGGAAGTGGAGGAAGTGGACGATGTTGAGGAAGTGGAGGAAGTGGAGGAAGTGGACGAAGTGGACGAAGAGGAAGAAGTTGACGAAGTGGAGGAAGTGGAGGAAGGGGACGAACTTGACGAAGTTGGCATAGTGGACGAAGGGGACGAACTCGACGAGTTTGACGAATAGGACAAAGTGGAAGAAGAAGATGAAGAAAAGGACGAAGAGGACGAAGTGGAGACAGTGGACGAAGCTGAGGAAGTGGAGGAAGTGGACGAAGTTCAAGAAGTGAAGGTAGTGGACGAAATGGACGAACTTGAAGAAGTGGAGGAAGTGGAGGAAGTGGACGAACTTGACGAAGTGGACGAAGTTGACGAAGCTGATAAAGTGGACGAAGTGGAGGAAATAGAGGAAGTGGAGGAAGTGGACTAACTGGACGAAGTGGACGAAGACGACAAAGTGGACGAAGTGGAGGAAGTGGAGGAAGTGGACGAAGTTGACGAAGTGGACAAAGTAGAGGAAGTGGACGAAGTTCAGGAAGGGGACGAAGTGGACAAAGTGGACGAAGTGGAGGTAATGGAGGAAGTGGACTAAGTGGAGGAAGTGGAGGATGTGAACGAAGTGCAAGAAGTGGACGAAGTTGACGAAGTGGACAAAGTGGAGGAAGTGGATGAGGTTCAGGAAGTGGACAAAGCGGACGAAGTAGAGGTAATGGAGGAAGTGGACGAAGTGGACGTAGTGGACGAAGTGGACGAAGTGGAGGAAATAGAGGAAGTGGAGGAAGTGGACGAACTGGACGAAGTGGACGAAGACGACAAAGTGGACGAAGTGGAGGAAGTGGAGGAAGTGGAGGAAGTGGACGAAGTTGACGAAGTGGACAAAGTAGAGGAAGTGGACGAAGTTCAGGAAGGGGACGAAGTGGACAAAGTGGACGAAGTGGAGGTAATGGAGGAAGTGGACTAAGTGGAGGAAGTGGAGGATGTGAACGAAGTGCAAGAAGTGGACGAAGTTGACGAAGTGGACAAAGTGGAGGAAGTGGATGAGGTTCAGGAAGTGGACAAAGCGGACGAAGTAGAGGTAATGGAGGAAGTGGACGAAGTGGACGTAGTGGACGAAGTGGACGAAGTCGACGAAGTGAACGAAGTGCACGAAGTGGACGAAGTGGACGAGGAGGAGGAAGTGGGGGAAGTTGAGGAAGTGGACGAACCTGACAAAGTGGAGGAAGTGGAGGAAGTGTAGGAAGTGGACAAAGTTGACATAGTGGAAGAAGTGGATGAAGTTAATTAAGTTGAGGAAGTGGAGGAAATGGACGATGTTGAGGAAGTGGAGGAAGTAGACGAAATGGAGGAAGTGGACGAAGTGGAGGAAGTGGAGGAGGTGGACGAACTTGAGGAAGTGGACGAAGTGGACGAAGTTGAAGAAGTTGACGAAGTGGAGGAAGTGAATGAAGTGGAGGAAGTGGACAAAGTGGAGGAAGTGCGACAAACTTGACGAAGTGGACAAAATGGACGAAGTTGGCGAAGTTGACAAAGTGGACGAAGTGGACGAAGTGGACGAAGTGGAGTAAGTGGACAAAGTGGAGGAAGTGGACGATGTTGGGGAAGTGGAGGAAGTGGACGAAGTTGACGAAATGAACGAAATGCACGAAGTGGACGAAGTGGACGAAGTTGACGAAGTGGAGGAAGTGGAGAATGTGGACAAAGTGGAGGAAGTGGAAGAACTTGAGGAAGTGGACGAAGTTGACGAAGTGGTCGAAGTTGATGAAGGGGAAGTGGACGAACTTGACGAAGTGGACGAAATGGACGAAGTGGAGGAAGAGGAAGAAGTGGACGAAGTGGAGGAAGTGGACGAAGTGGACAAAGTGGAGGAAGTGGGGGAAGTGGGACAAACTTGACGAAGTGGACAAAATGGACGAAGTTGGCGAAGTTGACGAAGTGGAGAAAGTGGAGCAAGTGGACAAAGAGTAGGAAGTGGAGGAAGTGGACGATGTTGAGGAAGTGGAGGAAGTGGAGGAAGTGGACGAAGTGGACGAAGAGGAAGAAGTTGACGAAGTGGAGGAAGTGGAGGAAGGGGACGAACTTGACGAAGTTGGCATAGTGGACGAAGGGGACGAACTCGACGAGTTTGACGAATAGGACAAAGTGGAAGAAGAAGATGAAGAAAAGGACGAAGAGGACGAAGTGGAGACAGTGGACGAAGCTGAGGAAGTGGAGGAAGTGGACGAAGTTCAAGAAGTGAAGGTAGTGGACGAAGTGGACGAACTTGAAGAAGTGGAGGAAGTGGAGGAAGTGGACGAACTTGACGAAGTGGACGAAGTTGACGAAGCTGATAAAGTGGACGAAGTGGAGGAAATAGAGGAAGTGGAGGAAGTGGACGAACTGGACGAAGTGGACGAAGACGACAAAGTGGACGAAGTGGAGGAAGTAGAGGAAGTGGACGAAGTTGACGAAGTGGACAAAGTAGAGGAAGTGGACGAAGTTCAGGAAGGGGACGAAGTGGACAAAGTGGACGAAGTGGAGGTAATGGAGGAAGTGGACTAAGTGGAGGAAGTGGAGGATGTGAACGAAGTGCAAGAAGTGGACGAAGTTGACGAAGTGGACAAAGTGGAGGAAGTGGATGAGGTTCAGGAAGTGGACAAAGCGGACGAAGTAGAGGTAATGGAGGAAGTGGACGAAGTGGACGTAGTGGACGAAGTGGACGAAGTCGACGAAGTGAACGAAGTGCACGAAGTGGACGAAGTGGACGAGGAGGAGGAAGTGGGGGAAGTTGAGGAAGTGGACGAACCTGACAAAGTGGAGGAAGTGGAGGAAGTGTAGGAAGTGGACAAAGTTGACATAGTGGAAGAAGTGGATGAAGTTAATTAAGTTGAGGAAGTGGAGGAAATGGACGATGTTGAGGAAGTGGAGGAAGTAGACGAAATGGAGGAAGTTGAGGAAGTGGACGAAGTGGAGGAAGTGGAGGAAGTGGACGAACTTGAGGAAGTGGACGAAGTGGACGAAGTTGAAGAAGTTGGCGAAGTGGAGGAAGTGAATGAAGTGGAGGAAGTGGAGGAAATGAAAGATGTTGAGGAAGTGGAGGAAATGGAGGAAGTGCAGGAAGTGGACAAACTTGACGAAGTGGAATAAATGGACGAAGTGGACGAAGTTGGCGAAGTGGACGAAGTGGAGCAAGTGGAGCAAGTCGACAAATTTGACGAAGTGGAGGAAGTGGACGAAGTTGACGAAGTGGAAGAAGTTCACGAAGTGAAGGAAGTGGACTGAGGGGACGAAGGGGACAAAGTCGACGAAGTTGACGAATTGGACGAAGTGGAAGAAGAAGATGACGAAGTGGACGAAGTGGACGAAGAGGACGAAGTGGAGACAGTGGACGAAGCTGAGGAAGTGGAGGAAGTGGATGAAGTTCAGGCAGTGGAGTAAGTGAAAGAAATGGAGGAAGTGGACGAAGTGGAGGAAGTGGAGGAAGTGGAAGAAGTGGACGAAGTTGACGAAGTGAACGAAGTGGAGGAACTGGACGAAGTGGAAGAAGTGGACGAACATGACAAAGTGGACGAAGTGCACGAAGTGGAAGAAGTGGACGAAGTGACGAAGTGGAGGAAGTGGAGAATGTGGACGAAGTGGAGGAAGTGGAGGAACTGGACGAAGTGTAGGAAGTGGACGAAGTTGACGAAGAGGACGAAGCTGACGAAGTTGACGAAGTGGACGAAGTGGAGGAAGTGGACGAAGTGGACAAAGCGGAGGAAGTGGAGGAAGTGGACGAAGTGGAGGAAGTGGACAAAGTGGACAAAGTGGAGGAAGTGGACAAAGCGGAGGAAGTGGAGGAAGTGGACGAAGTGGAGGAAGTGGACAAAGTGGAGGAAGTGGACGAAGTGGACGAGCTTGACGAAGTGGACGAAATGGATGAAGTGGACGAAGTAGAGGAAGTGGAGGAAGTGGAGGAAGGGGACAAAGCAGAGGAAGTGGAGGAAGTGGACAAAGGGGAGGAAGTGGAGGAAGGGGACGAACTTGACGAAGTGGACGAAGTTGGCGAAGTTGACAAAGTGGACGATGAAGTGGACGAAGTGGAGGAAGTGGAAGAAGTGGAGGAAGTGGACGAAGTGGACGAAGTGGATGAAGTGGACAAAGTGGAGGACGTGGAGGAAGGGGACGAACTTGACGAAGTGGACGAAATGGACGAAGTTGGCGAAGTTGACAAAGTGGATGATGCAGAGCAAGTGGAGCAAGTGGAGGAAGTGGACGAACCTGACAAAGTGGACGAAATGCACGAAGTGGAAGAAGTGGACGAAGTGGAGGTAGTGGAGAATTTGGACGAAGTGGAGGTAGTAGAAGAACTGGCCAAAGTGGAGGAAGTGGACGAAGTTGACGAAGAGGACGAAGTTGACGAAGTGGACGAATTGGACGAAGTGGAAGAAGAAGATGAAGAAGTGGACGAAGAGGACGAAGTGGAGACAGTGGACGAAACTGAGGAAGTGGAGGAAGTGGATGAAGTTCAGGGAGTGGAGTAAGTGGAAGAAATGGTGGAAGTGGACGAAGTGGAAGAAGTGGACGAAGTGGACGAAGTGGAAGAAGTGGACGAAGTGGACGAAGTGAACGAAGTGGACGAAAGTGGAGGAAGTTGAGGAAGTGGATGAAGTGGACAAAGTGGAGGAAGTGGAGGAAGTGGAGGAAGTGGAGGAAGTGGAGGAAGTGGAGGAAGTGGATAAAGTGTACGAAGTGGGGGAAGTGGAGGAAGTGGAAGAAGTGTACGAAGTGGACGAACTGGAGGAAGTGGACGAAGTGGAGGAAGTGGACGAACTTGACGAAGTGGACGAATTAGACGAAGTGGACAAAGTGGAGGGAGTGGAGCAAGTTGACGAAATGGACGATGTTGAGGAAGTGGACGAAATGGAGGAAGTGGAGGAAGTGGACGAACCTGATGAAGTGGACGAAATGGACGAAGTGGAGGAAGTGTAGGAAGTGCACAAAGTTGACAAAGTGGAACAAGTGGATGAAGTGAATTAAGTTCAGGAAATGGCGGAAATGGACGATGTTGAGAAAGTGGAGGAAGTAGACGAAATGGAGGAAGTGGACGAACTTGAGTAAGTGGAGGAAGTGGACGAACTTGACGAAGTGGACGAAGTGGACGAAGTTGACGAAGTGGGGGAAGTGGAGAATGTGGACTAAGTGGAGGAAGTGACGAAGTAGAGGGAGTGGACGAAGTTGACGAATTGGACGAAGTTCACGAAGTGGACGAAGTGTACGAAGTGGAGGAAGTGGACGAACTGGAGGAAGTGGATAAAGTGGAGGAAGTGGAGGAAGTGGACGAACTTGACGAACTTGACGAACTTGACGAAATGGACGAAGTGGACGAAGTGGACGAAGTGGAGGAAGTGGAGGAAGTGGAAGAAGTGGACGAAGTGGAGGGAGTGGACGAAGTGGATGAAGTGGAGGAAGTGGAGGAAGTGGAGGAAGGGGCGAACTTGACGAAGTGGAGGAAATGGACGAAGTGGACGAAGTTGGCGAAGGTTACGAAGTGGACGAAGTGGAGCAAGTGGACAAAGTTGACGAAGTGGACGATGTTGAGGAAGTGGACGAAGTGGACGAAGTTGACGAAGTGGACGAAGTGGAAGAAGTTGATGAAGTAGACGAAGTGGACGAAGTGGACGAAGTGGACAAAGGAGAAGAAGTTGATGAAGTGGACAAAGGGGACGAACTCGACGAAGTTGACGAATTCGACGAAGTGGAAGAATAAGATGAAGAAAAGGACGAAGAGGACGAAGTCGAGACAGTGGACGAAGCTGAGGAAGTGGACGAAGTGGATGAAGTAAACGAAGTTGACGAAGTGGACGAAGTTGACGAAGTGGAGGAAGTGGACAAAGTAGAGGAAGTGGACGAAGTTCAGGAAGTGGAGGAAGTGGAGGAAATGGAGGAAGTGGAGCAAGTGGAGGAAGTGGAAGAAGTGGACAAAGTGGAGGAAGTGGAGGAAGGGGACGAACTTGACGAAGTGGACGAAATGGACGAAGTTGGCGAAGTTGACAAAGTGGACGATGAAGTGGACGAAGTGGAGGAAGTGGAGGAAGTGGAAGAAGTGGAGGAAGTGGACGAAGTGGACGAAGTGGATGAAGTGGACAAAGTGGAGGAAGTGGAGGAAGGGGACGAACTTGACGAAGTGGACGAAATGGACGAAGTTGGCGAAGTTGACAAAGTGGACGATGCGGAGCAAGTGGAGGAAGTGGACGAAGTTGACGAAGAGGACGAAGCTGACGAAGTTGACGAAGTGGACGAAGTAGAGGAAGTGGAGGAAGTGGACGAAGTTGACGAAGTGGACAAAGTGGAGGAAGTGGACGAAGTTCAGGAAGTGGACAAAGTGGAGGAAGTGGAGGTAATGGAGGAAGTGGACTAAGTGGAGGAAGTGGAGGATTTGAACGAAGTGGAACAAGTGGACGAAGTGGAAGAAGTGGACAAAGTGGAGGAAGTAGATGAAGTTCAGGAAGTGGACGAAGTGGACAAAGTGGACGAAGTGGACAAAGTGGACGAAGTTGGTGAAGTTGACGAAGTGGACGAAGTGGAGCAAGTGGAGAAAGTTGACGAAGTGGAGGAAGTGGTCATAGGAGATGAACTTGACGAAGTGGACGAAGGGGACGAACTCGAGGAAGTTGACGAATTGTACGATGTGGAAGAAGAAGATGAAGAAAAGGACGAAGAGGACGAAGTCGAGACAGTGGACGAAGCTGAGGAAGTGGACGAAGTAAACGAAGTTGACGAGGTGGACGAAGTGGACGAAGTGGAGGAAGTGGACAAAGTGGAGGAAGTGGACGAAGTTCAGGAAGTGGAGGAAGTGGACGAAATGGAGGAAATGGAGGAAGTGGAGGAAGTGGAGGAAGTGGACGAACACGACGAAGTGGACGAAATGGATGAAGTGGAAGAATTGTAGGAAGTGAACAAAGTTGACAAAGTGGAAGAAGTGGATGAAGTGAATTAAGTTGAGGAAGTAGAGGAAATTGACGATGGTGAGGAAGTGGAGGAAGTAGACGAAATGGAGGAAGTGGAGGAAGTGGACGAAGTGGAGGAACATAAGGAAGTGGAGGAAGTGGACGAACCTGACAAAGTGGACGAAATGCACGAAGTGGAAGAAGTGGACGAAGTGACGAAGTGGAGGTAGTGGAGAATTTGGACGAAGTGGAGGTAGTAGAAGAACTGGCCAAAGTGGAGGAAGTGGACGAAGTTGACGAAGAGGACGAAGTTGACGAAGTTGACGAAGTGGACGAATTGGACGAAGTGGAAGAAGAAGATGAAGAAGTGGACGAAGAGGACGAAGTGGAGACAGTGGACGAAACTAAGGAAGTGAAGGAAGTGGATGAAGTTTAGGGAGTGGAGTAAGTGGAAGAAATGGTGGAAGTGGAGGAAGTGGACGAAGTGGACGAAGTGGAAGAAGTGGACGAAGTGGACGAAGTGGAAGAAGTGGACGAAGTGGAAGAAGTGGACGAAGTGGACGAAGTGGACGAAGTGGAGGAAGTGGAGGAAGTGGACGAAGTGGACAAAGTGGAGGAAGTGGAGGAAGTGGAGGAAGTGGATAAAGTGTACGAAGTGGGGGAAGTGGAGGAAGTGGAGGAAGTGGAAGAAGTGTACGAAGTGGACGAACTGGAGGAAGTGGACGAAGTGGACGAAGTGGAGGAAGTGGACGAAGTGGAGGAAGTGGACGAACTTGACGAAGTGGACGAATTAGACGAAGTGGACAAAGTGGAGGGAGTGGAGCAAGTTGACGAAATGGACGATGTTGAGGAAGTGGACGAAATGGAGGAAGTGGACAAAGTTGACAAAGTGGAACAAGTGGATGAAGTGAATTAAGTTCAGGAAATGGCGGAAATGGACGATGTTGAGAAAGTGGAGGAAGTAGACGAAATGGAGGAAGTGGACGAGCTTGAGTAAGTGGAGGAAGTGGACGAACTTGACGAACTGGACGAAGTTGACGAAGTGGGGGAAGTGGAGAATGTGGACTAAGTGGAGGAAGTGACGAAGTGGAGGGAGTGGACGAAGTTGACGAATTGGACGAAGTTCACGAAGTGGACGAAGTGTATGAAGTGGAGGAAGTGGACGAACTGGAGGAAGTGGATAAAGTGGAGGAAGTTGAGGAAGTGGACGAACTTGACGAAGTTGACGAAATGGACGAAGTGGACGAAGTGGAGGAAGTGGAGGAAGTGGAAGAAGTGGACGAAGTGGAGGGAGTGGACGAAGTGGATGAAGTGGAGGAAGTGGAGGAAGTGGAGGAAGGGGCGAACTTGACGAAGTGGAGGAAATGGACGAAGTGGACGAAGTTGGCGAAGGTTACGAAGTGGAGCAAGTGGAGCAAGTGGACAAAGTTGACGAAGTGGAGGAAGTGGACGATGTTGAGGAAGTGGACGAAGTGGACGAAGTTGACGAAGTGGACGAAGTGGACGAAGTTGACGAAGTGGACGAAGTGGACGAAGTTGACGAAGTGGACGAAGTGGAGGAAGTGGAGGAAGTGGACAAGGGAGACGAAGTTGACGAAGTTGATGAAGTGGACAAAGGGGACGAACTCGACGAAGTTGACGAATTCGACGAAGTGGAAGAATAAGATGAAGAAAAGGACGAAGAGGACGAAGTCGAGACAGTGGACGAAGCTGAGGAAGTGGACGAAGTTGACGAAGTAAACGAAGTTGACGAAGTGGACGAAGTTGACGAAGTGGAGGAAGTGGACAAAGTAGAGGAAGTGGACGAAGTTCAGGAAGTGGAGGAAGTGGAGGAAATAGAGGAAGTGGAGCAAGTGGAGGAAGTGGAAGAAGTGGAAGAAGAGGACGAACTGAACGAAGTTGACGAAGTTGACGAAGTGGACGAAGTGGAGGAAGTGGAGGAAGTGGAGGAAGTGATGAAGTTGCTCCAGCAGAGTTGTGGTTTGAGGACAGTAGAATGATGAATGGAATCATGAGCAGTGTTGCATATAGATCACGAGAAGCAGTGGCAGCGGAAAGAAGTGAGGTTTAACAGCAGTGGCAGAGTAAATTTAGTGGCTACAGAGATGGAGGAAGAGCTCTATGGTGAGTGGATTCTCTAACTCAGAAGGCCTTCACTGGAAGGAAGCTAGAAGGAGAAGGAAAGCTCAATAATAGGTGACTTTTGGAAGAGTTCTGGTTGCTGGAAAAATGCATCAGCATAGTAAAACTCAATGTATTCAAAAGTGAGCTACAAGCTTTGCTTATGAGATTTTATAGATCAATCTCAAAGCTTAAGCAAGCCTTTACACGTTTCTTTTTAGATCTGAAATGCTAACCATGTGCTAAATGTGTGGCTTCTAGAAAGCCTTATGAAACACGTGAGTTTTACATGTGGAGAGAAAAAATTTACTAATGCCACCCCTTAGACGGATAAGCACACCCCTTCTTGTGTGGAAATGTCCATTTTACCCTTCTCCATGTTTTGGCAAATTTGTAACATCTTCTTGTTCTCCAATTTTCCATCCAAAAATAGCAAATAGTATTTGACCTTGTGGAGAATATTCATCTTGGAGCTTTTTGGCCATCCCTCTTGTGATGGGTCCTATGGTGCTAGACCTTCTTGTATCATCCCCTCCCTCTTGAGAAGGATTTTTCCTCAAATCCAAAAGGTCTTCATCTTCACTATCAAATCCTGAAAAAGGTTTAAGATCAGATACATTGAAAGTAGCATGAACACCATATTCAGGAGGAAGATCAAGTTGATATGCATTGTTATTGATCCTCCTTATCACTCTAAAAGGTCCATCTCTTCTAGGATTGAGTTTGGATTTTCTTAGTTGAGGAAATCTTTCTTTTCTAAGATGAATCCAAACTAAATCTCCTTCATTGAAGATTAACTCTTTCTTGCCCTTATTATGTTGTTTGGCATATTTCTCATTTTGTTGTTGAATTTGAATTTTAACCCTTTGATGTAATTCTTTGATAAATTTAGACTTAGATACCCCATCTTGATGAATAAAATCAATAGAATTTGGAAGGGGTATTAAATCCATGGGTGTCAAAGGATTAAAACCATAAACAACTTCAAAAGGAGACAATTTAGTAGTTCCATGAACTACTCTATTGTAGGCAAACTCAACATGAGGTAGGTACTCATCCCAAGATTTGTGATTTCCTTTAAGAACTACCCTTAGTAAAGTGGAAAGAGATCTATTGACTACTTCAGTTTGGCCATCTGTTTGAGGATGGCAAGTAGTAGAAAAAGATAACTTAGTCCCTAATCTAGACCATAAGGTCCGCCAAAAGTGACTAAGAAATTTTGTATCTCTATCCGAAACTATTACCTTAGGTAACCCATGAAGTTTAACCACATCTCTAAAGAATAACTTTGCAATGTTGCTTGCATCATCTACTTTGTGGCAGGGTATAAAATGAGCCATTTTGCTAAATCTGTCTACCACCACAAAGATAGAGTCAAAACCCCTAGAAGTTTTGGGAAGACCTAACACAAAATCCATACTTATCTCTTCCCAAGGGGTGGAAGCAACATTCAAAGGAGTATACAGTCCATGAGGCATTGATTTAGATTTAGCTTCTAAACAAGTGATACACTTAAAGCAATGCCTTTGAACATCCCTTCTCATGTGAGGCCAAAAGAATTTGTCTTTCAACATGCCAAGGGTCTTTTCTACCCCAAAATGCCCCATTAATCCTCCCTCATGTGTCTCTTTAACAAGGAGTTTTCTATGTGAACCTTGGGGAATGCAAATTTTTCCTTCTTTAAAAAGATACCCCTCTTTCACATAGAATCCTCCTTGAGGCTTATTGAGACATTCCTCATAGATATGAGCAAAATCATGATCTTGTGAATATAATTCAAGAATGTTATTAAATCCAAGAATTTGAGCTCCCAATGTGGCTAATAGATTAATTTTTCTTGACAAAGCATCAGCCACCACATTGGATTTTCCTTTCTTGTATTTAATAACATAAGTGAATTGTTCAATGAATTCCAACCACTTAGCATGCCTCTTTTGTAACTTGTGTTGACTCTTCAAATACTTAAGTGATTCATGATCACTATGAATGATAAACTCCTTGGCAACAAGGTAATGTTCCCAAGTTTGAAGAGCCCTCACAAGTGCATAGAGTTCTTTGTCATAGGTGGGATAATTACAAGAGGCACCATGAAGTTTTTCACTAAAGTATGCAATTGGGTGTCCTTCTTGTAATAATACTGCACCTATGCCAAATCCTGAAGCATCACATTCTAGCTCAAAAGTTTTGGAAAAATTTGGCAAAGCTAGAATGGGTGCTTGTGTGAGCTTCTCTTTGAGTAGCACAAAAGCTTTTTGTTGTTTATCCCCCCAATGGAATGTAACATCTTTTTTCACCAACTCATTGAGGGGTGAAGCAAGACTAGAGAAGTTAGGAACAAATCTTCTGTAAAAGCTTGCCAACCCATGGAAGCTCCTTACTTCTCCTACATTCTTTGGAGGAGGCCAATCTTGGATGGCCTTTATTTTTTCTGGGTCCACATGAACCCCATTTTTGGTGACCACAAATCCAAGAAATATGAAACTATCAACACAAAAGGTACACTTGTCAAAGTTTGCAAACAATTTGTGTTGTCTAAGAATTATTAAAACAACTCTCAAATGATTTTCATGAGTTTGCAAATTTTGACTATATACCAAGATGTCATCAAAGTAGACAACTACAAACTTCCCAATGCAATCCCTAAGGACATGATTCATAAGTCTCATGAATGTGCTTGGAGCATTTGTAAGACCAAAAGGCATAACTAGCCATTCATATAACCCAAACTTGGTCTTAAAGGCAGTTTTCCATTCATCACCTTCTTTAATTCTTATTTGGTGATAGCCACTTTTTAAATCTACCTTTGAAAATATTTGTGCTCCATGCAATTCATCCAACATATCATCAAGCCTAGGAATGGGATGTCTATACTTGATTGTGATGTTGTTGATAGCTCTACAATCACAACACATGCGCCACTTCCCATCTTTTTTTGGTACAAGTAACACTGGTACAGCACAGGGACTTAGACTCTTTTGAACTAAGCCTTTATCTAGCAACTCTTGGACTTGTGTCTCAATCTCCTTAGTTTCTTGGGATTTGTCTCAATCAACTTGAAGTGTATTGATTAAAGTCTTTTTGTTTAAAAGGACTTCATGTTGAGTGACCTTAGGTCGCACATTTGTTGCTATACCCTCCTTTCTTTTTGACTTTTTCTTTTGAGCATGTTCTTGCTTTCTTAAAGACTTCATTTGTGCTTGATCCTTAGCCACTTGGGTAGGAGTCAAAGGATGAAGCACAAACTTCTTGTCCTTTTGATGGATAGTGATGGTATTGGTGAGACCATGATGGATAGTTTGATGATCAAATTGCCATGGTCTCCCCAATAACACATGACATGCTTCCATGGGAACTATATCACATAAAACTTCATCTTTGAAGTTCCCAATGGAAAATGCCAACTTCACTTGATTCTTGACTATTATATCCCCATCTTCATTTAGCTAATGAAGTTTATAAGGTTTTGGATGGGGTATAACATCAAGCTTCAACTTCTCAACCAACCTTGTGCTACAACAATTGCAACAAGATCCACTATCAACAATGAGAGAACAATGATTTTCTTGAATTTTACATCTTGTGTGAAAGATGTTCTCTCTTTGTGATATGTGTTCAAGACTTGGTTGGTTGCTAAGTATCCTTCTCACCATGAGAAGTTGTCCATCATCAGCATATATTTCCTCTTCCCTCTCTTCTTCCTCACTCTCACTTGTACTAGTTGGGGTGTCACTTTCACTACTATAAATGTCGTTGCCTTTCAAAATAATGTTTCTTTTTGTAGGACATTGAGTAGCTACATGACCCCTTCCTAGACATTTGAAGCATTTGATTTCACTTGTTCTAGTGTGTGAGGGTGTTTCTTTCTTGGGTCTCTCTTCTATTTTGGCTAGAGGTTTAAATGGCTCTTTTTCTTTAAAAATTTTCTTTTCAAAAGTAGGTTGAACTTGAATTCTTTTGGAAGAAGATTTTCTCAAGTTTTGTTGTTCTACCTTTATACACATTTGAACAAGATCATTCAAATCTCTATAAGGTAGAAAGTTCAACCCTATCTCTTATGTCAAAATTGAGCCCACTTAAAAATCTAGCTAAAGTAATTTCTGGACCCTCCACTATGCCTGCCCTCATCATATACAACTCCATCTTTTGTCTATACTCCTCAACTGTCATGGACCTTTGTTGTAACCTTTGGAGTTTATCCATGAGTTCTCTATTGTAGTAGGAGGGAATGTGTCTCCTCCTAAGGGCAGATACTCTTCTATTTTGGCTAGAGGTTTAAATGGCTCTTTTTCTTTAAAAATTTTCTTTTCAAAAGTAGGTTGAACTTGAATTCTTTTGGAAGAAGATTTTCTCAAGTTTTGTTGTTCTACCTTTATACACATTTGAACAAGATCATTCAAATCTCTATAAGGTAGAAAGTTCAACCCTATCTCTTATGTCAAAATTGAGCCCACTTAAAAATCTAGCTAAAGTAATTTCTGGACCCTCCACTATGCCTGCCCTCATCATATACAACTCCATCTTTTGTCTATACTCCTCAACTGTCATGGACCTTTGTTGTAACCTTTGGAGTTTATCCATGAGTTCTCTATTGTAGTAGGAGGGAATGTGTCTCCTCCTAAGGGCAGACTTGAGATCATTTCAATAGTGGATGGGAGGGGCTTGATGTCTAAGCCTCAAGTTCGTGAACTTTGACCACATCGTCCACTTCCTCCATTTCCTCCACTTCCTCCTTTTCGTCTACTTTCTCTACTTCGTCCACTTCGTCAACTTCGTCTACTTTGTCCACTTCCTCCACTTCGTCCATGTCGTCAACTTCATCCACTTCGTCCACTTCATCCTCTTCGTCCACTTCGTCGACTTCGTCCTATTCGTCCGCTTCCTCCACTTCCTCCACTTCATCCACTATGTCCACTTCGTCAAGTTCTTCACCTTCGTCCACTTCCTCTACTTGTCCACGTCATCCACTTCGTCCACTTCCTCCACTTCCTTCACTTCTTCCATTTCGTCCTCTTGCTCCACTTTCTCCACTTCCTCCACTTCCTCCACTTCGTCAACTTCTTCCACTTCGTCCATTTCGTCCACTTCGTCATGTTCGTCTACTTCATTCACTTCCTCCACTTCCTCCACTTCGTCCACGTCGCTGATAACAGTTGAAAAACTGTTATTTCTATGCTTAAATTTGATACCAAAAGCAACCTTTAAGACTTAGAAACTAGCTTGAATTCATATTTTTTCTTTAGTTTTGAGAATAAGAGAGTTGAAAGTGAATTTAATGGTTTTGTGCAAGATTCCCTTGATTTGGTAGGCTAATTGAATGATTTGAAAGAAGAATTGAAATACCGAATGATTGGAGTGCTGAAAAGTCAACCAGAAACCAGAAAAGTCAACCAGTCAACCAGAATGCTGAAAAACCAACCAGAACGCAGAAAACGTGTGACCGAGTGGCGCTGAGCGGAAAAATACCGTTGAGCGGCACTTTTCGGGTGCCGAAATCACCGCTGAGGAGCAAAACAGCAGCTGGGGGGCAAAATGGATCAACCGCTAGTACCGCTCAGCGGTAAAATACCGCTGAGCGCCATTCTAAATGGGCTTGGACCGGTTTTCTGGCACTTTTATGGGCTTGGACCTAATTTTTCTGTATTTTTGGAATAGTATATAAGCTTTAGGACGTCCTAGGGTTTGTATCTTTGGCAGAAACGAGGCAAACACTCTCTCTTCCACCCCTTTGAAGGAGGATCTTGGATGCTCAGGCTACTTCTTCACCTTTTTAGGGTTTATTCTTTCATTCTTTCATTGTTATTCATCTAGTTTCACCATGAATATGGTGAACTAAACCTTGTATGTTTGTTGGGAAATCAATGTAATCTCTTGAAGCTCTCATATATGGAATTTATGCTTGCATCTTTTAATTAAGATTTATGCTTTCTTTCATCATTAGTTAGGGTTTTTCCTCTTTGCTTAATGCTTGCATTGTTTAACTCATTCGATGCATGATTATTGGTTTTGTCGATACGGGCACGTACGGGGAAGTCTAGATCCGGGGAATTTCTCCCAATATTATATTGGTTGTCGTTAAGCTCCTGCACTTATGAACTGATCATTAGGAATGCTAGGAATTGTATGAACTCGTGATTAGGGAGAAGCCTTCTAGAAAGGTACATTAGAGAGTGACATTAACAATGATGATTTGAATGTTGAATTCCTAAAATATATGAGAGTGGATAAGATGAAATTGACCCCCAACAACATATTCATTCATATATTTCATTGAAAGTGTTTATCTTTTGCTTTTGCCATTGATCAAAACTTCATGCATACATGTTTATTTTCTGTCTTGCATATAAAATCTCAATTATTTCGTTTGTAAGTCTTAGCTAATCAACAAATCACATAACTAAACTAGGCCGTGAGTCCTTTGGGAGAACGATACTTGGTCTTACCAAGTTTATTACTTGAACGACTCGGTCATACTTGCCGATTGTAAAACAAGTTTGTGACATCATATTTTGGTGATCATAAATTTGTCCATCAGTCGCCAACTTCGTCAACTTTGTCCATTTCGTCGACTTCGTCAAGTTCGTCCACTTCGTCCACTTCCTCCACTTCATCCACTTCCTACACTTCCTCCATTTCGTCCACTTCCTGAACATCGTGACTTTCCTCCACTCCATTCACTTCATCCCCTTCTTCCAGTCCGTCAACTTTTTCCACTTCCTCCATTTCGTCATCTTCATCAACTTCGTCCACTTCGTCAGGTTCGTCCATTTCCTCCACTTCCTCAACATCGTCCCTTTCCTCCACTTCCTCCACTCCGTTCACTTCATCCCCTTCTTCCACTCCGTTAACTTTTTCCACTTCCTCCACTTCGCCATCTTCGTCTACTTTGTCCATTTCGTCAACTTCGTCCACTTCCTCCACTTTGTCCATTTCGTCCACGTCGTCAGCTTCGTCAAGTTCGCGAACTTCGTCCACATCGTCCACTTCCTCCACTTCCTCCACTTCATCCACTTCCTTCACATCGTCCACTTCCTCGACTTTGTCCACCTCCTCCACTTCGTCTGCTTCGTCAAGTTCGTACACTTTGTTCACTTCCTGCACTTCCTACACTTCTAACTTCCTCCACTTCGTCAACTTCGTCAACTTCGTCCACTTCCTCCACTTCCTCCACTTCTTCCACTTCCTCCACTTCCTCCACTTCCCCCATGTCGTCCACTTCGTCAACTTCGTCCGCTTATTCAACTTCGTTCACTTCCTCAATGATGAGAGGGTCGCACCTCCCACAAAAGTTGTGCATAAAAGAATGCAGTATAGACTAGGAAGTGACTCCTAGGTCGTCTCTCAAGGACCAATTTGCGGTTCAGTCTCAGATCGAACACGTAGTAGGGGGGGTTTGTGAAAGTTTTGTGAAAGCAAGTGAACTTAAATTAAATTGAAAACTAAATGCAACCGAACATAATTGAAGGCATTTAAAGTAAATGGAAACAGTGAACTGAACGATCCTAAAGCAAGGTGTGTGAACTAATTTAAATACTCTCGAAAAATCTAAAAACTTATCTCACACTATTGAAATCAAGACATCAGCAGAATCACACTTCAGCGAGAATAAAATAGTTGGAATGAAACATCAATTCAAAAGACAATTAATGAACACAGGCAACTACACTAATTTTTTTTAAATGCAGAAAGGCTTTAATCACTTATGACGGAGTAGACACTTCAGCAAAGTCACTTAACCTATTAAAAATGAAACTATTGAGATAAAAATGTAAATTTCTAATTAAAGATATTCACCAACACATATCATTCACGGAAGCAACACGTGTGCACATTCCAATAAAACATAAAATTTCATCACCAACCCAAAGTCCATCCGGACGTGACAATGCTCTCACTTTTACAAGTTGTCCTCGCTGGAATCCAACTTCAATAAAAAATGCGTAACCAAATTGAAAACAACACATTAAAAAAAATTAAAACTTCCCTTTTTCTTTTTCATCACCGTGCACATCGTTCCAGCTGCCATTCTCGTACACACCATTCTTTCCTACTCAATCAACATCAACCTGTGACAATCTCCAAACCGTGCCAGCACCTCTTCTTTTCCAAAATCACTGCTCCTGGAATCGGCTATTTTGTTTTTCTCCAAAGCTAAATGAATGCAAATAAAAATGGGATTAATCACCATGGGTTTCCTCTTTTCTGAGCTCGGACGTGCTCTCTCACTACCACCGTACTACACTTCTTCAACTCCAAAGAAAAGAAATCTCAAAAACGTTTAATCACCAAATGAAAATAATAAAGGCCCCTGCACACTTCTTCTCAGCAACATAACACTCTAATTCATAGAATATGAAAATAAAAATCTGGTTCAACATGAAAGACAAAAGTAAAGACAAGACCATTGCTCTTCAAAGTTCTCTGTTCCAACATACAAAAAAAACTAAAACCGTCTACACTACTGCAGCATCACCGTGCTTGCTTAGAAAGTAAAGAAATCTCCAAAATATTAATCTCGGTACTTCTCGAAAACTAAGGCACAAGCTCCCAGAAAACCAGAGAGTAAATTGGCCAAATGTCCAGTGGCAGCTGCAGTGTGTCCAGCCCTCACCCGTAACCTTCCATCTCCACCATGTGAAAAACGCTCAAAGGAAAACTCTAATGAAGCTGGTGCTGTTCCCCGTTAGGTCACCCCCTCCTTTTCTCCAAAACTTCTAGACCTACCTCCACGTGGGTTACTCTCCTTCCATGTGTTGGACCTATTTCTTTTCTGCTTCTCTGCTGGACTCCCGAGTTACTGTGTGCACCGCCTGTTGCTTGCTGGACGTTCCTTCACCTTTTCTCTCCATGAACACACCACTCTGGAAAAATGAAAGCCACTGGATCTGTGCTAGATGCACCCCCAAAACTGCTTCCCAGGCCTTGGGCCGTGGTGGGTGATGGACAAATTTGTAAGCACCAAAATATGATGTCACAAACTTGTTTCACAATCGGCAAGTATGACCGAATCGTTCAAGTAATAAACTTGGTAAGACCAAGTATCGTTCTTCCCAAAGGACTCACGGCCTAGTTTAGTTATGTGATTTGTTGATTAGCTAGGACTTACAAACGAAATATTTAGAGTTTAAAATGCAAGACAGAAAATAAACATGTATGCATGAAGTTTGATCAATGGCAAAGACAAAAGATAAACACTTTCAATGAATTATATGAATGAATATGTTGTTGGGGGTCAATTTCATCTCATCCACTCTCATATATTTTAGGAATTCAACATTCAAATCATCATTGTTAATGCCACTCTCTAATGTACCATTCTAGATGGCTTCTCCCTAATCACGAGTTCATACAATTCCTAGCATTCCTAATGATTAGTTCATGAGTGCAGGAGCTTAACGACAACCAATATAATATTGTCAGTAAAATATTGGGAGAAATTCCCCGGATCTAGACTTCCCCGTACGTGCCCGTATCGACAAAACCAATAATCATGCATGGAATGAGTTAAACTATGCAAGCATTGAGCAAAGAGGAAAAACCCTAACTAATGATGAAAGAAAGCATATGTCTTAATTAAAAGATGTAATCAACAGATTCCATATATGAGAGCTTCAAGAGATTACATTGATTCCCCAACAAACATACAAGGTTTAGTTCACCATATTCATGGTGAACCTAGATGAATAACAATGAAGGAATGAAAGAATAAACCCAATAAAGGTGAAGAGGTAGCCTGAGCATCCAAGATCCTCCTTCAAAGGGGTGGAAGAGAGAGTGTTTGCCTCGTTTCTGCCAAAGATACCTAATTCTAGGACGTGCAAGCCCTTATATACTAGTCTATAGTTACAAAAGATTACAAAAGCCCAAGCCCAAAAAGTGCCGCTCAGCGGTAAATACCGCTCAGCGGTGACTGCGCGTCACTTTCTTCCCCTCAGTGGCCATTTTGCCCCTCAGCGTGACTCCCGCAACCTCCTGAGTGCCGCTCAGCGGTAAAATGCCGCTGAGCGGTGCCTTTGTCTTCTCTTTTTGCACTCTTTCTTGTCTTTTCTAATGTCATCTCTCTCCTTCTTCACTCTTTTCACTAAATTCACCTTAAAACCTGCACAAAAACACTTAAATCAAGCATAAACCTGTCCAGCTCTCTTATTTATGAAAATATAGATAAAATGCATGATTTCAAGCTAGTTTTTAAGTCTAAAGGTTGCTTTTAGTATCAATATTAAGCATGAAAATAACAGTTTTTCAACTGTTATCACAACCCCAAACTTAGAACTTTGCTTGTCCTCAAGCAAACAAGATGTAACTCAATCTCCAACCAATTCATATGATGGTCCACTCATTCAAAAATTCTCTTTTCAAGATAAGTAAAAACTTTAATCAACCTTATGACTAAGAGTTCATTCAAGATGTGCACATGCTTTAGTGTTCACAAAGTCATTTAAGTTCCAACAAATGCTATTTTTCATGAATGATCAATCAATTAAGCATGGATGTTCATGTGCTTATGGAATATTTCCTCACTAGGTAAAGTGTTTCACTCCACACACAAGTGTATAAGAGGTAAAGTGTTTCACTCATTCACTCCACTATCACAATGTCACATGAATCAACTTTGCCTTTCATTTTACCACAATCAAAAACATTCACAAACATGCATCATCACAAGGACTTTTCAATGGCTTATAACGTGGCTGGGCTAACAAGAAAATTGGTTTTTCTGGATCACAAAATCCTTGAGTTAAGAGAATCATAACAACACAATTATTCTTATTCTTCCCAACTTGCCTTTGCATTTGCATTGAGCTTTACTTCTTTTTCTTTTCTTTTCTTTTTCTTTGCATATTCTTACTTTTTTAGCTCTTAGCTCAATGCTTTTCCTTTTTCATGTTTTCCCAACAACCCCAAACTTGAACATTTGTCAATACCACACAAGATCTTCTACTTAACTCAAGGTAAAGATTTTTAATCAAGGGTTTTAGTGTATATTCAAGGCTAAGGGTTCAAAGGATAGAACACAAAGTGTTCTCTTTTAGTAGGCTAACTTTATGAATTTGGCCAATAAAAAGGGTTTCAACAAACGGCCTTGATCACATGATGCAAAACAAGCAATTGATTCAATCATAGAAAACCTGGGCAAAATCATTCATGCTTTCAAAGCATTAGCATTCAACAATAACAACTCTGGAGCTCAAAACCTCACATATAAGCTCATTCACATTTGCCATACACATCCTGCTTAATTTCACAATCACAATCATGATATCATGCATTTGTTCACAAAGCTTGTGAATCACCTGTATAAGCATTTTGTTGTGCACATCATCTCAACATCAATCAATCAATAAGCATCATCAAGCATTACTTATCAAACAATCACAGTTAATAGCAAACCATCATAACAAACCAGGTGTTCAATAGAGTACATCAAACCCTAATCTAAAAACAAAAACAAATAAGTTTATAAAACTTAAACCAACAAAAGCATAAGCATATGATAACATTCATCCGTAAATGCTATCTCAGCTCCTCATCAATCTGAGTTGTCCTCTGTATCTTCATCTTCTTGGATCTTATAGTCTTGATTCTTTTGCCCGATGAGGAGGCCATCCCTGCATCAAACATAATTCACAAAACCAAAAGATACATTGTTAAGCATTAGTAAACCACAATGAAGAAATCAGCCCCTTCAATGATGCTCTCTCCCAACCCCAAACTTAGATGGAAAACTAGTAAGCAAGTGAGTGGAAGGAGATTTTCTAAAGAGGGATGAGGGAAAAGTTGTAGAGAACCTTTGAAAAGGTATGTAGGAGTGTGTGTGCAGAGAAGAGTCTGAAAATAAAAGCATTTGCACAACTTAGGGTATAAAAATACCCTAATGGGCTCGGGTTCCACTAAGGGGAACTAAAGCTCATTCTGCGAGAGTACCGCTCAGCGGTAAGTTGCCGCTCAGCGGCACTTTCGTGATGTGCTCTTCTCCTTCTTTTCTTAACCTACGTGCCTCCTAGACATGCCCCTCATTGGTTCCCTGCAATTCAATGTTAAAAATGCTTATGCAAACCCTAACTAAAATAAACAAACAGAAAACAATCAATCAACTGGGTTGCCTCCCAGGTAGCGCTTGTTTAACGTCACGAGCCTGACCCAAAATCCACCAACACCCATCAGTAGGTGTTTCAAACTTACCAGCACCCATCAGTAGGTGCAAAATCTTCTCACCAACACCCATCAGTAGGTGTTACAAACTTAGTATCCTTCAGTAGATACTTAACCACCTAGCATCCTTCAGTAAATGCTAGATCCAACAAAATATTCACAAAATAATGTTCACAGATTAAAAGTTACAAAACCAAAACAAATCAAAAGTTTGTAAATCTACTGGGTTGCCTCCCAGCAAGCGCTCTTTTAACGTCATTAGCTTGACCCAGTAAAGCCCCAGTTCCTTCTTCTTTTTCTTCTTTCTACTGAACTTCTTCAGAAATTTGATCAAACCAGGAACTTGTTGCAGTGTCTCAATCATAGGAACTTTAATCTCCAATTTCTTGAAGATTTCCATAAAGCACTTAAATTTCTTTTCCTTCCTACGATACTTCTTTGGATGGGGACGAGATTTTTCATATGATTCTTTATTTTTTTCTCTCGTCCTCTTTCTCTTTTCTCCCACTTTCTTTTTTTCTTTTCTTTTTCTACTCACCTTCTCAATCTTCACACAAATTTTCTCTTCTTCTTTCTCTTCTCTCTCTTTTCTCTCTTCTTTTTCCAACTCAACTTTTTCAACATTTACACTCACTAGCTCTTGACACTCTTCCCTGGGGTTAACCTCAGTATTAGCCCCACAATTTCTACTTGGCCTTTCTTCCATCTGTTTGATGATCTGCCCCATCTGAATCTCCAAATTTTTGATAACAGCTTCAGTGCTCTTTTGGGAAGACTCAGTTTTCTGTATGAAATTGTTGAGAATTTCCTCCAGCCTCATGGACCTTTCATTAAGCATAGAAAACTGTTGCCATAAGGTGGGTTGCTGCTGCTGCTTATTAAATTGACCAGCTTGCCCAGTTTGCCCTTGACCAATGCTTGGGTGTGGTTTCCACCCTTGATTGTAGTTCCCTTGACGGTATGGAACTTGATTAGCCATGAAGTTAACATCCTCCACGGCTTCCACAGGAAAAGCACATTGGCCATTGATGTGATCACCACCACATAATTCGCACAACTGGGTTTGTACCTGTGCAGCAGATTTTAACTCTTTGGGTAATGAAGCAAGAGTTTTGGTCAGAGTTTCCAGCTGTTGAGTTAGAATTTTATTCTGTGCTAGCAAGGCATCATGGGTTTGTAATTGAAGAACCCCTTTTTGTTGCATAGGAACTCCTCTTTCACTGTGCAGCTCATTATCACTAGTAGCCATGTTTTCAATAATTTCAGTTGCTTCCTCTGGAGTCTTCCATTTGATATTGCCTCCAGCTGAGGTATCCAGCTGTCAGAGCGGCTGCAGCGGAATGGTTAGAGTGGAAACAAACCAAGAGGGGGGGGGTGAATTGGTTATATTCAAATATTATCCCTTTTTAATATTTTTCTCTTAATTTCTTACTAAGCAGATAATTAAACGTAAATAACAGAGTAAGGGAAAGAGAAAAATTACACAGGTATTTTATCCTGGTTCAGATCACTAGGATCCTACGTCCAGTCGCTTATCTCAAATAAGATAAACCTTTTTCACTATCACAAAACTATTACAAATATTAGTCACACAGAAAAACAATTTGTAACAGTTTAGAAATTACCACCTCTCTTGAAACCACAAGAGATGAACTTACACCTCCTTTGAATCTTCACAAAGGATGATCACCTCCTTCGAATGCTTCACGAAGGATGATTCTCTTCCAGACACTTCCTCAGACACACCAAGGATGATCAAGCTATTCCTCTGTCACCGCAGTACCACTTCAGGACTTTGCAGACAAGAGTTTCCTTAGCTTCAGCAATTTCACAGAGTTCTCACAAGAGTTCAGAGTACTTGAGCACAAGGGAAGAGTTTCTCAAGTTTTGTTTCTATTTTCTTGAGAGAAAATGAGAGTCTATTTATAGACTTCTCAAAAAGACTCTTCCATTTTCGTTTGCAGCCTTTCTGACTGTGTTAATCGATTAGCTACAGTGGTTAATCGATTAACACCCCAACGGATAGTTCAACGTCTCAAAAAATGGCTAGTTTTTCAAACGGTAACTATGTTAATCGATTAACAGCCCTTGTTAATCGATTAACGTTAATCGATTAACACCCCTTGTTAATCGATTAACACTGAAATGCTGTGCTTCGCCATTTGCCTCTGGAACAATCGATTAACGCCCTCTGTTAATCGATTAACGTTAATCGATTAACACCCTGTGTTAATCGATTAACACTGCACAGATTTTGCTTTTGATTTATTTTTACATCACTTTTGAATACATACAAGAAACTACTAATTTTCCTATGTTCATACAATTTTTACAAGAGGTTACAAGTCTTCAAAGATCATTCTTCATGAGTCTTGTTTGTTCTTGACTTGATTTGGACATCATCAAAACTTCATCTTCATCATTTTGCTAACAATCTCCCCCTTTTTGATGATGATCAAAACCTTCTTGAATTAAAGCTTTTGTGAACCAGCTGTATAAAAAATAACTTAAGGAAGAAAAAAATTGTTAGTGAACTTAGAAAAAATATTTTAAGACTTTAACTATTTCTCCCCCTTTTTGATCATTATTAAAAAGTGATGTATAATTACTCCCCCTTAATATATTAGAATCTATACTCCCCCTTAATAAAAGCATAGATGCATAGAAATATTAAGATAAGAGAACACACATTTTTATTGAATTTTAAAGAGGCATACAAGCATAGAAGCATACATAAAGGGCACACACTAATAAAAACATAGAATCATAAAGATGCCTAATCATCATCACTATCAGGGACATATAGTTTGGCAAGTTTGTCATCAATCTCCTTAAGATGAGTATTAATCTCATCATAACGAAGATTGTGATATGCCATCATATCGTCCATTCGTGTTTGTTGCATTGTGGCCATGGCTTCAATTTGTCTAGAAATACTTTCTAGACTATATTCTTGTGGAGGATTTGATGGTCCAGCAACATTGGTTGGTTGAGGCATAGGGATATCTTCCTCCTCTTCAGCTGAGGCATCTTCTTCTTGTGCAATATCTTCATCAGCGCGGACAAACAAATTTCCTTGTCTTATAAATCCCATTTGATGCAAAGCAGACTCTTCAATTTGATGGGTAGGTAAGACAGTGAGATGTTTTTCTCCGGTGACATCCACCCCTTTATAGATACATATCAATGAAACAAGGAGAGGATATGGGAGATGACCTCTGTCATACCTCTTGGCACGGACCATAGTATCTGAGATGAGACTTGCCCAATTGATGTTGATATTTTGAGTGATGGCGGACATAATCATCAAATCAGTTTCAAAACATTGAGCAAGGTTTGTACCTCTTGGACAAAGCATCCAAACAATGAGATAATGAAGGACCCTTTCCTCCATTCTTAGATTTCCCACTAGAAGATATCGCCTATTTGGTAGAGGTTGTTGAGGATTCCTCATAAAGGAGCGATATGCCAAAATTTTGTTAAACTCACCAAAATCATTTGGCACATGCATGGCATTTTCTAAAGGAGGAATATGAGCAACATTTAACCAAATATCGTGATCTAGAATAATGTCTACTCCTTTGACGCGAGTGTGAACAATACCGTTTTGGGATTTCAGATTGTAGTAAAATACGCGTACCAAATCGGGGTAATAGCGCCCTTGAAGTTGCAGTAGATATTGGACGCCTTGAGCCATCAATTGTTGAGAGAATTGAAATTGATGTACTGCAAACCAATTAAGATCCACAAATTTTTGGCGAAGAATTTTGCGTTCTTTCCACCATTGCAAGTATTCGTCGTGCCTTCCTTCATCGGAGATCCAACCGTGAATATTTGGACCACGTGCGGGAGGCGTGCTTTCCGATCCATAGCTTCTTCTTCTTCTTCTTCTTGATGGTTCAGCCATGAGAGTGTGAAAAGAATTTTGGGACAGCAAGAAAATTTGGACAGCAAGCAAATTGAAGAGATTTTGAGTAGGAGAGTGAATGGTAATGTTTGTGGGTAAAAATGAGGGATGGTATGGATTTAAATAGGCTGAAAAATGACCCCCCAACGTGCAAATGTTCAAAAAGAGCCGTTTATAGCCGTTACAACGGCTAGTTTTTGCAGTATTTACTGTCTGTAACGTATGTTAATCGATTAACAGGGCCTGTTAATCGATTAACGTTAATCGATTAACACCCTGTGTTAATCGATTAACTGACGCTGATTTCCGAAAAACGTCAAATTTTTACCTATATCTAATTTTGAGATATTTTCAATATTCCTAAGTCTCTTCTAAGCTCATAGAATCTATCCTTAGGCAATGCTTTGGTGAAAATATCAGCTAATTGACGTTGTGTATCAATATATTCTATCTCACAATCTCCCTTTTGTACATGATCTCTAAGAAAGTGATGCCTAATCTCAATGTGCTTGGTTCTAGAGTGCATTATGGGATTCTTTGTAAGATTTATTGCACTTGTATTATCACACTTAAGTGGAATATGATCTAAATGAATGTCATAATCCTCTAATTGCTGTTTCATCCATAAAATTTGCGCACAACAATTTCCAGCAGCAATATATTCAGCCTCAGTTGTTGATAAGGCTACACAGGCTTGTTTCTTAGAGTGCCAAGAAACTAAGGAACTACCTAGAAGATGACATGTTCCACTAGTGCTTTTTCTATCTATCTTACAACCTCCATAATCTGCGTCTGAAAAACCTACAAGACTAGGTTCCGTTCCAGATGGATACCATAAACCAAAGGATGCAGTTCCCTTAAGATATTTCAATATTCTTTTAACTGCAGTAAGGTGAGATTCTCTAGGACTAGATTGATACCTAGCACACACACAAACACTTTGCATAATATCTGGTCTACTAGCAGTGAGATATAGCAAAGAACCTATCATACATCTATATTTAGTTTGATTTACCTCTTTACCTGACTCATCTTTGTCAAGATAGCAAGAGGTTCCCATAGGTGTAGACGCTTCCTTTGCTTTGTCCATTTCAAACTTCTTAAGAATTTCTCTACAATACTTGGTTTGAGAAATGAACGTACCTTCTTTCATTTGCTTAATTTGAAGACCAAGGAAGAATGTTAATTCTCCCATCATAGACATTTCAAATTCACCCTGCATAGTCTTAGCAAAGTCCTCACAAAGAGATTTATTAGTTGATCCAAAAATAATATCATCAACATATACTTGAATAATCAAAATATGTTTTCCGACTCTTTTAATAAACAAAGTGGAATCAACTTTTCCTCTATTAAAATTATTTTCTAAAAGAAAATTGCTAAGTCTTTCATACCAAGATCTAGGTGCTTGTTTTAAACCATAAAGTGCTTTCTTTAACTTATAGATGTGATTTGGAAATTTAAAATCTTCAAAACCGGGTGGTTGTTCAACATACACATCTTCTTTTATAAAACCATTTAGAAATGCACTTTTCACATCCATTTGAAACAACTTAAATTTCATTATAGATGCATAAGCAAGAAGTAGGCGTATTGCCTCTAACCTGGCAACTGGAGCATATGTCTCGTCATAATCTATACCTTCTTCTTGACTATATCCTTGAGCCACAAGCCTAGCTTTATTCTTGGTGATGTTTCCATCTTCATCCAGTTTGTTTCTGAATATCCATTTGGTTCCAATCACTTGATGAGTATCTTCCCTAGGAATCAATTCCCAAACTTGATTTCTTTCAAACTGGTTGAGTTCTTCTTGCATTGCTATACACCATTGTTCATCTTGAAGAGCTTCCTTAATGTTCTTGGGTTCTATCTGCGACATGAAAGCTACATTCATACAAAAATTTACTAAATTTCTTCTAGTGTTTACCCCTTTTGATATGTCGCCAATGATGTTGTCCAGTGATAATCCTCTAGGTTGTTGCCATATTTTGTTTAGATCTTCATCATCTTGAGGATTATGTATTTCTTCTTCATTTGTTGTCTTTTGTAAGTCTTCATTTTCACCTGCATCTGATTCATCTGACTCAAGAGGTTTTGCCTCAAGGTCTACAATTTCATCAAAGACAACATGCATAGATTCTTCTATTTGAAATGTTTTCTTATTAAAAACTCTATAAGCTTTGCTAGTTAGAGAATATCCTAGAAAAATAGCTTCATCTGCTTTGGAATCAAATTTTCCTAAATTTTGTTTTCCATTGTTTAGGACAAAACATTTGCATCCAAAAATTCTTAAATGTGAAACATTTGGTTTTCTACCTTTAAAAAGTTCATAAGGAGTACATTTCAAAATTGGTCTAATAAGCATTCTATTTAAAACATAACATGCAGTACTCACAGCATCAGCCCAAAATTGTTTAGGAACACTATATTCATTTAGCATAGTTCTAGCAAGTTCCTCTAAAGATCTATTCTTTCTTTCTACAACTCCATTTTGTTGAGGAGTTCTAGGTGCAGAAAAATTATGAGAAATGCCATATTCTTCACAAAAAGTTTCAAAATATTCATTTTGAAATTCACCTCCATGGTCACTTCTAATAGCTTTTATTTTCAAATCCTTTTCATTTTGAACTAAATTTGCAAACTTTTTAAATTCTTTGAAAGCTTCATTTTTAAGAGTAAGAAAGAAAGTCCAAGTATATCTTGAATAATCATCTACAATAACTAAAGCATAATAATTTCCTCCAAAACTTTTTATCCTAGAGGGACCAAATAAATCCATGTGCAAAAGTTCTAAGGGTTTTAAACTAGAAACAACATTTTTCGAATGAAAAGATGATTTCACTTGTTTTCCCTTTTGACATGCATCACACAATTTATCCTTCACATATTTTAGTTTTGGTAGACCAATTACTAAGTCTTTAGAAATGAGTTTATTCAATTGTTGCATATGAATATGTGCAGCTCTTTTATGCCATAACCATGGATTTTCTTCTTTTACTACTAAACATGAAATATTCCTACTTGATGCATTTTCTAAATCTATCAAATAAATATTGTTATGCCTAATTCCTTTCAAAGCAATTTCAGAAGAATCATTTTTATAAATAGTGCAGGAATTTTGTTCAAAGGTTACCTTGAATCCTTTATCGCATAATTGACTAATGCTGATTAAGTTGTGCTTTAATCCTTCCACATATAGCACGTCTTTGATCATCAAAGTATCTTCACTTCCAATATCTCCTATTCCAAGGATTTTTCCTTTATTGTTATCACCATAGGTGACAAATCCGCGTTCTCTTTTCCGGAAGCTTGTAAATTTCTTCTTATCTCCGGTCATGTGTTTTGAACATCCACTATCAAGACACCACATATGCTTCCTTGGTTTTAATAATTCCTACAACATAAAAAGAACAAGCTATTTAGGTACCCAACTACTTTGTATGGGTCCTTTGGGTTAGATTGAAGAGATTGAAATTATTTTGCAACCCAAGCATATCTACCACTTGGAACACCATAATGCTTAATTTTACACTTATTAGATGTATGACCCTTTTTCATACAATAAAAGCATGATGCAGTATATGTGTTCCTATAAGTTGTTCCCTTTTCTACCCAAGTTCTACGGGTTCTATAATTATGCTTATTTTTAATTCTAGGAACATACTTATTATTACCAACCTTATGTTCATTTATTTTACTACATTCTCCTAAGGTTGTTTCATCTAGTAGTTTCTTATAATTAATACAGGATGCACATTCATTACTACTAGAAAATTTGCCTTTTTCATAATATAAAACTTTACCTTTTAAATTTCTAATTTCTTCTGCTTGATATAAAAATTTATTTTTCAAACTTCTGTTTTCTTCAGATAAATTTGTAAATTCAGTTTTCAAATTATCATTTAATTTAGAAGAATTTTCAGAAGTAAGCTTCAAATCTTCATTTTCTTTAAGAAGGCTATTAAGTTCAGATTTCAAATTTTTAAAGTCCTTTTTCAGCTTTTTATGAGCAACATCTAATTTTTCAGATTCAATTAATAATGCAGCATACATTTCATTTTCATCAATATGACTATCATTATCAGAATAGTTTGAACTACTTACTTGGCTGTCATTATCGTCATCTGCCATCAAACAGATGTTCGCTTCTTCATCTGAGTCGCTTGAATCTGTAATTGTTTCATTGTCGTCTTCCCAAGCAATGTATGCCTTCTTTTTCTTGAAAAATTTCTTTTCTTTCTTTTCTTCACCCTTCTTCTGATTTGGGCAGTCTGCTTTCAAGTGTCCTTTTTCTCCGCAACCATAACATCTGTAGTTTGAGGAAGATCCTTGATTTTCTCTCTTTTCATTTCTGAATCTCCCTTTGCCTTTTGATTTCATGAATCTGTTGAACCTCTTGATTAGTAGACTCAAGTTTTCATCTTCATCTGAGTCTTCATCTTCCATCTTGCTTTTGCTCTTTTCTACCTCAGATTTGAATGCTAGAGTCTTTTTCTTCGTTTTTGCTTCTTCTTCCTCTAATCTTCCAAGGTCTAGTTCATGCTCTCTCAACTTTCCAAATAATGCCGCCATGGTCATTGTGTTGAGATTTTGTGACTCAGAAATTGCAGTCACTTTTGGTTGCCAAGCCCTGTCTAAAGATTTCAAAATTTTTATATTTAATTCATCAGTATCGAAAGACTTACCTAGTCCAATAAGATGATTTACGATGTTGGTGAAGCGTTTTTGAACATCTACTATTGTTTCTCCTTGCTTCATTCTGAACATCTCGTATTCTTGGATCAAAGTATTCTTTCTAGCTCTTTTAACATCATCTGTACCTTCATGGGTTACTCGAAGTACTTCCCACATTTCTTGTGCAGTTTTACAAATGGATATCCTGTAAAACTCATCAACAGTTAAAGCAGATGAAATTATATTGCGAGCTTTAACATCATTACCGAATTTTTTCTTGTCTTCAGCAGTCCATTGGTCACGGGGCTTTGGTTCCTGCATATTGTTAGTTGGAACAAAAGGACCAGATGCAACAGCATCCCAAATATCTATATCAATAGACTCCATAAATATTTGCATTCTTACCTTCCAAAATGCGTAATTTTCACCTGTGAATAGTGGTGGTCTATTGATAGAAGCACCCTCTGCGAATGTTTGAAATGATCCCGCCATTTGAATGACTATCAAAGCAAGCTCTGATACCAATTGTCAGAGCGGCTGCAGCGGAATGGTTAGAGTGGAAACAAACCAAGAGGGGGGGGGGTGAATTGGTTATATTCAAATATTATCCCTTTTTAATATTTTTCTCTTAATTTCTTACTAAGCAGATAATTAAACGTAAATAACAGAGTAAGGGAAAGAGAAAAATTACACAGGTATTTTATCCTGGTTCAGATCACTAGGATCCTACGTCCAGTCGCTTATCTCAAATAAGATAAACCTTTTTCACTATCACAAAACTATTACAAATATTAGTCACACAGAAAAACAATTTGTAACAGTTTAGAAATTACCACCTCTCTTGAAACCACAAGAGATGAACTTACACCTCCTTTGAATCTTCACAAAGGATGATCACCTCCTTCGAATGCTTCACGAAGGATGATTCTCTTCCAGACACTTCCTCAGACACACCAAGGATGATCAAGCTATTCCTCTGTCACCGCAGTACCACTTCAGGACTTTGCAGACAAGAGTTTCCTTAGCTTCAGCAATTTCACAGAGTTCTCACAAGAGTTCAGAGTACTTGAGCACAAGGGAAGAGTTTCTCAAGTTTTGTTTCTATTTTCTTGAGAGAAAATGAGAGTCTATTTATAGACTTCTCAAAAAGACTCTTCCATTTTCGTTTGCAGCCTTTCTGACTGTGTTAATCGATTAGCTACAGTGGTTAATCGATTAACACCCCAACGGATAGTTCAACGTCTCAAAAAACGGCTAGTTTTTCAAACGGTAACTATGTTAATCGATTAACAGCCCTTGTTAATCGATTAACGTTAATCGATTAACACCCCTTGTTAATCGATTAACACTGAAATGCTGTGCTTCGCCATTTGCCTCTGGAACAATCGATTAACGCCCTCTGTTAATCGATTAACGTTAATCGATTAACACCCTGTGTTAATCGATTAACACTGCACAGATTTTGCTTTTGATTTATTTTTACATCACTTTTGAATACATACAAGAAACTACTAATTTTCCTATGTTCATACAATTTTTACAAGAGGTTACAAGTCTTCAAAGATCATTCTTCATGAGTCTTGTTTGTTCTTGACTTGATTTGGACATCATCAAAACTTCATCTTCATCATTTTGCTAACACCAGCATCATCTTGGTTTGTGAACCAAGCCCTCCAAGGAAAGTTAAGACTACTTCCACTTCGTCAAATCCATGCGTGGGAATCTTTCTTAATAGGCTTTTATATCTGTCCCATGCATGACCTAAAGATTCCTCCATGCCTTGCCTGAAAGATGAGATCTCTTGCTTTCCTTTGTTGACCTTGGAAGAATTGAGTGCCCATATAGTTAAATTCTTGACCGAATTGCATCCTGCAAACATTAGGCACAAAACTCTAGAAAATATTTGTTAGCACAAAAAGATATAGGAGAAGATATATATTCAGAAGATAAAAAGATAAAAGATTCAGAAGATAAGAAGATAAAAGATTTAGAAGATAGAAAATAAAATAAAATAAAATCTATTCTAAAAAGATAAAATAAAATCTAACCTAATCTAAAAGATAAAGATAAAATAAAATAAAATCTAACCTAACAAAATAAAATAAAATCAAATCTAATCTAATCTAAAAAGATAAAACAGAATCTAATCTAACCTAAAAAGATAAAAAATAAAATCTAACCTAATCTAAAAAGATAAAAAGATAAAATAAAATAAAAACAGAAATTCAAAATTAAAGTCAAAGATAATCAATAATCACACAAATTAACAAGTTAAACCACGAGTCCCCGGCAACGGCGCCAAAAACTTGATGGACAAATTTGTAAGCACCAAAATATGATGTCACAAACTTGTTTCACAATCGGCAAGTATGACCGAATCGTTCAAGTAATAAACTTGGTAAGACCAAGTATCGTTCTTCCCAAAGGACTCACGGCCTAGTTTAGTTATGTGATTTGTTGATTAGCTAGGACTTACAAACGAAATATTTAGAGTTTAAAATGCAAGACAGAAAATAAACATGTATGCATGAAGTTTGATCAATGGCAAAGACAAAAGATAAACACTTTCAATGAATTATATGAATGAATATGTTGTTGGGGGTCAATTTCATCTCATCCACTCTCATATATTTTAGGAATTCAACATTCAAATCATCATTGTTAATGCCACTCTCTAATGTACCATTCTAGATGGATTCTCCCTAATCACGAGTTCATACAATTCCTAGCATTCCTAATGATTAGTTCATGAGTGCAGGAGCTTAACGACAACCAATATAATATTGTCAGTAAAATATTGGGAGAAATTCCCCGGATCTAGACTTCCCCGTACGTGCCCGTATCGACAAAACCAATAATCATGCATGGAATGAGTTAAACTATGCAAGCATTGAGCAAAGAGGAAAAACCCTAACTAATGATGAAAGAAAGCATATGTCTTAATTAAAAGATGTAATCAACAGATTCCATATATGAGAGCTTCAAGAGATTACATTGATTCCCCAACAAAAATACAAGGTTTAGTTCACCATATTCATGGTGAACCTAGATGAATAACAATGAAAGAATGAAAGAATAAACCCAATAAAGGTGAAGAGGTAGCCTGAGCATCCAAGATCCTCCTTCAAAGGGGTGGAAGAGAGAGTGTTTGCCTCGTTTCTGCCAAAGATACCTAATTCTAGGACGTGCAAGCCCTTATATACTAGTCTAGAGTTACAAAAGATTACAAAAGCCCAAGCCCAAAAAGTGCCGCTCAGCGGTAAATACCGCTCAGCGGTGACTGCGCGTCACTTTCTTCCCCTCAGCGGCCATTTTGCCCCTCAGCGTGACTCCCGCAACCTCCTGAGTGCCGCTCAGCGGTAAAATGCCGCTGAGCGGTGCCTTTGTCTTCTCTTTTTGCACTCTTTCTTGTCTTTTCTAATGTCACCTCTCTCCTTCTCCACTCTTTTCACTAAATTCACCTTAAAACCTGCACAAAAACACTTAAATCAAGCATAAACCTGTCCAGCTCTCTTATTTATGAAAATATAGATAAAGTGCATGATTTCAAGCTATTTTTTAAGTCTAAAGGTTGCTTTTAGTATCAATATTAAGCATGAAAATAACAGTTTTTCAACTGTTATCAGTGGGCCTCACTGGACAGTGCACCCCCTACATTGTTGGACGCGTGTGGAGTGTGCTAGACGTGCATTGTCTTCCACTCTGCTGCACGTTCGTTCTGGATGTGTGCGGACGTGCTGGACGTGCGCTGAAGTGTTGGACGTTCGTTCTGGAAGTGTGCGGAAGTGCTGGACGTGCGCTGGAGTGCTGCTCTGCTGGACGTACGCTGAAGTGTTGGACGTACGCTGGAGTGCTGCTCTGCTGGACGTGCGCTGGAGTGCTGCTCTTCTGGACCTGCGCTGAAGTGTTGGACGCTCGTGCTATCCGCGAGAAGCCAAATCAGGACGTGCGTGCCATCTGCTGGACGCTCGTCGTGGGCATGTGCTGAAGCTGCTGGAATCAAGGTGCTGGACGCGCTTCTATTGGGTGCAGGCCGTGAGCCTCTTTTTCTTCCAGCACCACTTCTTAGCTTCTCCAACCAAGCCCATCTCCATGTGCACTCCCATAATTTAAATCCACACCTCCTCAGATTACTTTAAAGTATATTTATGTGGCATTTTCTTTTCACCTCCAAATGTCCCAAATATTATCCAACAATTTTCCTACAATTAACAATGCAAATAATTAGCTCAAATAATTCAAATTAATTAAAATTTGAATTTCCGATCAAATTAAGCACAATTAAGAAAAATGGGAAAATACTGGACATTTAAGCACAATTCCCTGATTAAATTCGGTACAATAAGCTAAGTTAAATTAAGAAAATATTGACTCATCACTCAACTTCGTCCACTTCGTCCATTTCGTCCACTTCGTGAAGTTCGTCCAGTTCCTCCACCTCCTCCATTTCGTCCACTTCATCCACTTCCTCAACTTCCTCCACTTCCTCCACTTCCTCCACTTCCTCCACTTCCTCCTCTTCCTCCATTTCATCCACTTCGTCAACTTCGTCCACTTTCTCCACTTCGTCCAGTTCTTCCACTTCCTCCACTTCGTCAACATTCTCCACTTCCTCCACTTCGTCCACTTCCTCAACTTCCTCCACTTCCTCCATTTCGTCCACTTCCTCCACTTCCTCAACATCGTCCATTTCCTCCAGTTCCTCCACTTCATTCACTTCGTCCACTTCGTCCACTTCGTCATCTTCGTCCACTTTGTCCACTTCGTCTACTTCCTCAACTTCTCCACTTCCTCCACTTCCTCCACTTCTTCCACTTCGTCCACTTCGTCCACTTCCTCCTCTTCCTCCACTTCGTCCACTTCGTCCACTTCGTCCACTTCGTCCACTTCGTCAACTTCGGCAACTTCGTCCACTTCGTCAACTTCGTCCACCTCCTCCACTTCGTCCAGTTCTTCCACTTCCTCCACTTGTCCACATTCTCCACTTCCTCCACCTCCTCCACTTCCCCAATTTCGTCCAGTTCGTCCACTTCCTCAACATCGTCCACTTCCTCTACTTCCTACACTTCCTCCACTTCCTCCACTTCCTCCCCTTCCTCCTCTTTGTCCACTTCGTCTACTTCGTCCACTTATTCAACTTCGTCCACTTCCTCAACTTCGTCCACTTCGTCCATTTCGTCCACTTCATGAAGTTCGTCCACTTCCTCCACCTCCTCCACTTCCTCCACTTCGTCCACTTCCTCAACTTCCTCCACTTCCTCCACTTCGTCCAGTTCTTCCACTTCCTCCACTTCGTCCACATTCTCCACTTCCTACACTTCATCCACTTCCTCAACTTCCTCCACTTCCTCAACATCGTCCATTTCCTACAATTCCTCCACTTCATTCACTTCCTCCACTTCGTCTACTTCGTCATCTTCGTCCACTTCGTCCACTTTGTCCACTTCGTCAACTTCCTCAAGTTCCTCCACTTCCTCCACTTATTCCACTTCTTCCACTTCGTCCACTTCCTCCTCTTCCTCCACTTCGTCCACTTCGTCAACTTCGTCAACTCCACTTCGTCAACTTCGGCAACTTCGTCCACTTCGTCAACCTCCTCCACTTCGTCCAGTTCTTCCACTTCCTCCACTTGTCCATATTCTCCAGTTCCTCCACCTCCTCCACTCCCCCAATTTCTTCCACTTCGTCCACTTCCTCAACATCGTCCATTTCCTCCACTTCCTCCACTTCTTTCACTTCTTCCACTTTATCCACTTCGTGCACTTCGTCAACTTCGTCCACTTCGTCCATTTCGTCCACTTCGTCACGTTCGTCCACTTCCTCCACTTCCTCCACTTCTTCCACTTCATCCACTTCCTCCACTTCCTCCACTTCATCCACTTTATCCACTTTGTCCAGTTCTTCCACTTCATCCACTTCGTCCAGTTCTTCCACTTCCTCCACTTCTTCCGCGTCGCCCACTTCCTCCACTTCGTCAACTTCGTCAAGTTTGTCCTCTTCATCCACATCGTCCACTTCGTCAAGTTCGTCCACTTCCTCCTCTTCCTCCACTTCGTCAAGTTCGTCCACTTCCTCCACTTCCTCAACATCGTCCACTTTCCTCCACTTCATTCACTTCTTCCACTTCGTTAACTTTATATACTTCGTCCACTTCCTCCCCTTCGTCCACTTTGTCAACTTCGTCAACTTCGTCCATTTCGTCCCCTTCGTCCATTTCGTCCATTTCGTCCATTTCGTGAACTTCATTTACTTCGTCCGCTTCCTCCACTCCCTCATTCCTCCACTTCATCCACTTCCTACACTTCGTCCTCTTCGTCCACTTTCTACACTTTGTCCAATTCGTCAACTTCGTCAAATTCGTCCACTTCGTCAACTTGGTCAAGTTTGTCCTCTTCGTCCACATCGTCCACTTCGTCAAGTTCGTCCACTTCCTCCACTTCCTCCTCTTCCTCCACTTCGTCAAGTTCGTCCACTTCCTCAACTTCGTTTGATTTCTCCACTTCCTCCACTTCGTCAACTTCTTCCACTTCTTCCACTTCGTCCACTTCGTCAACTTTATCCACTTCGTCCACTTCCTCCCCTTCGTCCATGATGAGTCAATATTTTCTCAATTTCACTTAGCTTATTGTACCGAATTTAATCAGGGAATTGTGCTTAAATGTCCAGTATTTTCCCATTTTTCTTAATTGTGCTTAATTTGATCAAAAATTCTTATTTTAATTAATTTGAATTATCTGAGACTAATTATTTGCATTATTAATTGTAGGGAAATTATTGGATAATATTTGGGACATTTGGAGGTGAAAAGAAAATGCCACATCAATTATAATTTAAGTTAAAATGATTGAGAAGGTGTGGATTTAGTTTTTGGAGGTGCATGCGGTAATTTATTCTTGAAGAAAGAGAGTAGCTGATTTTGTTTTGGACTTGGAGAGCTGGAAGGGTTACATCCACAATGAGTGTCCAGCATTGAATTGAAAGGATTGTCCAGGTGGCTTGGAAAGAAAGAGAGCATGCGGTGGCCCATGAGAATGTTCCATCAAAAGGGGGTGGTGCATGAAGAAGGAAGTCCAGCACACGTCCACGCTCATTTTCTCGGTCCATCACAACAGCTTCATGCAGAGAATGGGAAGCAGTAAGGGTGCACATCCAGCTTTCAATTGGAGAAGCACGCACACATTGCGGTGCATCCAGCAGCTTCGAAGTGGCGTGATGGGCTGATTCATCCAGCGTTGGGAAGAATTGGCAACGTGCAGCAAAGCAAGGCTGGCAGCAGCGGGCCCATCCAGCAAATTGAAGTCCAGAAGCGGTCCGACAAGAGAGGTGCACGGATTGAATTTTGGGTGTACACATCAACGAGGCCCACAAGCAGCTCATCCATTCTTCACGCTCCAGCTTCAACAATGGTCCAACAGGGGTGTGTCCAGCATTGTCCAGCAGCAGAGGCAGGAGAAGACCTTCACGCTGAGAATGGAAGCATAGGGGGTGTATCCAGCAAGGGCTTCACGGGAAGAAGCCTTGAAGCAGTAGAAACGTGAATGAGGAACACATCCGGGAGGTGCACAAGTGGAAGTGAAGCCCACGGCTGCACGTTACGCTCCAACTTCTACAATGGCATCCAACAGCTTGGTTGCAGGTCCACGTCCAACAAGCATCACGGTCCAGCAACTCCTATCCAGCAAGCTTGGAGAGATTTTGAATTGGAGGGTTTTTAGCGCGGACAGAGAGCACACAGGTGTCACGGCCTGGATGGGGTTTGTTTTTAGCATATTCAGCCTTCATTTTCTTTTAAGGGAAAAACATTGAATGATGGGACGTTTGGCAGTAGTATAGCAATGTAATCCTTTAATTTATTTGAGAAAGGAGAAATCAATTAGGATGAAGTAATATGTGCACATGGGAGAGCTGGAGGCAGGACACGGCAATTCAAGAAGCATGGAGTGCGTGGAGCTGGAATGATGTGCTCCTTCAGTGAACGAGCGTCCTTTCTCTTCAAAGATGAGGTGATTCTCGGCTGGGAGAAACGAGGCACGGGTTTCGTTTATGAAGAAGTAATTAGGTGGAGCTGGAAGCAAGAAGCGTACGGCTGAGTTGGGAGTGCACACGGTGATTAAATTGGAGCATTGGGAGACGTGAAGGGAATTTAAGTGGGGCTGGATGTGTGAAGGGAGCCGTCAACCTCACGTTTCGTTCTTTTTCTTTAGAAGTTTTTATTAGTTTTAATCCAATGAAAAAGATGCACACAGTGATGAATTTGTGATGGGACAATTGGCATCAATTGTTGGAGAATGAAGAGGTGATTAGATAGGGTAGATGTATTGAGTATGGTGGCTGATTTTGAGAGAAGAAGTTTTGAGTTTTTACTGGATGGAAGAGTCACGGCTGGAAAGAGTAGCACACGGTCACAGCATTGATTCACTTTGTTCATTTTGGAAAACCGTGAAAGTTGATTCACGTGAAGAAAGAGATACCCACGGTCCAAACAAAATGTTGCAGGATATTTCATTTTAGTTGAATTAACAGTAGTGTGAACATTCCATGCATTGCTTTTATTTGGTCCATGCACTTTATATTTAAGTTTTCGGTCTACAAAAGGGGATTGTGTGACACGGAGAGGAGGAGTTGATTTAATTTGGCTTGGAGAGCTCATTTGGCAGTAGCATGCGTAAGTGGTGTCACGGCCTCAGAAGAAAAAAAATGGTTCACAACAAATTTTATTTTACAACTTCAAGCATTTATTTTTTCGCCATTTCTGTGATGAATTATTTATTTTATGTTTAGGTTACAACATTGTGCATTTAATGTTCTAGTTTGAGCGTTGCATTTTTATAGCTTGAATTGTGTTTGGATATTTATCTGTTGTAGTTTCATTTTAATGATTTTATTTATATTCGGTTGTGTTTAATTTTAATTTTTTTAGTTCAATTGCATTCACAAAAACATTTTCAAAACCCCCCCACTACGTGTTTGACGTGAGACCGAACCACATTTCGTCCACTTCATCCACTTCGTCAACTTCGTCCATTTCGTCCACTTCCTCCACTTCCTCCACTTCTTCCCTTTCCTCCACTTTGTCCATTTCGTCTATTTCGTCCACTTCGTCAACATCGTCAACTTCCTCCACTTCGCCCACTTCGTCCACTTCGCCCACATCCTCCACTTCCTCCTCTTCGTCAACTTCCTCTACTTCGTCAACGTCGTCCACTTCGTCAACTTCGTCCACTTCCTCCACTTCGACCAGTTGTTCAACTTCCTCCACTTCGTCCACATTCTCCACTTCCTCCACTTCGTCAAATTCGTCCACTTCGTCCATTTCGTCCACTTCGTCAAGTTCGTCTACTTCCTCCACTTCCTCCACTTCGTCAAGTTCGTCCACTTCCTCGACTTCCTCCACTTCCTCCACTTCCCATTTCGTCCACTTCCTCCACTTCCTCAACATCGTCCATTTCCTCTACTTCCTCCACTTCATTCACTTCACCCACTTCGTCCACTTGGTCAACTTTGTCCACTTTCTTCACTTCGTCCACTTCCTCAACTTCGTCCACTTCTTCCATTTCGTCCACTTCGTTAGGGTCGTCCACTTCTTCCACTTAGTCCACTTTGTCCACTTCGTCCATTTCGTCCACATCGTCCACTTCTTCCACTTCGTCCAGATCGCCAACTTCGTCCACTGCCTCCATTTCGTCCACCTCCTCCACTTCCTCCTCTTTGTCTAGTTCCTCCCCTTCGTCGACTTCGTCCTCTTCGTCCACTTCATCCACTTCGTCATCTTCATTTACATCGTCCACTTCGTCCACTTCCTCCACCTCATCCACTTCATCCACTTCCTCAACTTCCTCAACTTCCTCCACTTCTTCCCCTTTCTCTACTTCTTCCACTTCCTCCACTTCGTCCACTTCCTCCTCTTCCTCCACTTTGTCCACTTCGTCCAGTTCTTCCACTTCCTCCACTTCATCCACATTCTACACTTCGTCCACTTCCTCCACTTCGTCAAGTTCGTCCACTTCCTCCAGTTCGTCCACTTCCTCGACTTCCTCCAATTCGTCCACTTCCTTCACTTCCTCAAAATCGTCCATTTCCTCCACTTCCTCCACTTCATTCACTTCCTCCACTTTGTCCACTTCGTCAACTTCGTCCACTTCGTCAACCTCGTCCACTTCGTCCATTTCGTCTACTTCATCAAGTTCGTCCAATTCCTCCACTTCCTCCACTTCTTACAGTTTGTCCACTTCCTCCACTTCGTCTAGTTCTTCCACTTCCTCCACTTCGTCCACGTCGTCAACTTAGTCCACTTCCTCCACTTCGTCCACTTCCTCCACTTCATCCACTTCGTCCACTTCGTCAAGTTTGTCCACTTCCTCTATTTCCTCAACTTCGTCCACTTCCTCCACTTCGTCAACTTCGTCAAGTTCGTCCCCTTCGTCCACTTCGTCCACTTCCTCCACTTCGTCAACTTCTTCCACTTCCTCCACTTCCTCCACTTCCTCAACATCCTCCACTTCTTGCACTTCCTCCACTTCATTCACTTCCTGAACCTCTTCCACTTCGTAACCATCGTCCACTTCCTCCACTTCCTCCACTTCATCCATTTCGTCCAATTCGTCAAGTTCGTCCACTTCCTGCACTTCCTCCACTTCCTCCCCTTCCTCTACTTTGTCCACTTCGTCTAGTTCTTCCACTTCCTCCACTTCGTCCACCTCGTCAACTTAGTCCACTTCCTCCACTTCGTCCAGTTCCTCCACTTCATCCACTTCGTCCACTTCGTCAAGTTTGTCCACTTCCACTATTTCCTCAACTTCGTCCACTTCCTCCACTTCATCAACTTCGTCAAGTTCATCCCCTTCGTCCACTTCCTCCACTTCCTCCACTTCGTCAACTTCTTCCACTTCCTCCACTTCCTCCACTTCATCAAACTCCTCCACTTCTTGCACTTCCTCCACTTCATTCACTTCCTGAACTTCTTCCACTTCGTCAACATCGTCCACTTCCTCCACTTCGTCCACTTCATCCATTTCGTCCACTTCGTCAAGTTCGTCCACTTCCTGCACTTCCTCCCCTTCCTCTACTTTGTCCACTTTGTCTACTTCGTTCACTTCGTCAACTTCCTCCACTTCGCCCACTTCCTCCACTTTCTCCACTTCGTCAATGTTGTCAACTTCGTCCACTTCGTCAATGTCGTCAACTTTTTTCACTCCGTGCATTTCGTCCACTTCGTCAACTTCCTCCACTTCCTCCATTTCCTCAACATCGTCCACTTCCTGCACTTTCTCCATTTCATTCGCTTCCTACACTTCTTCCACTCCGTCCACTTTCTCCACTTCGTCCACTTCCTCAACTTCGTGCACTTCGTCCATTTCGTTCACTTCGTCAGGGTCGTCCACTTCTTCCACTTACTCCACTTTGTCCACTTCGTCCACTTCGTCCATTTCGTCCACATCGTCCACTTCTTCCACTTCGTCCAGGTCGCCAACTTCGTCAACTTCGTCCACTGCCTCCATTTCGTCCACCTCCTCCACTTCCTCCTCTTCGTCCACTTCCTCCCCTTCGTCGACTTCGTCCACTTCATCCACTTCGTCATCTTCGTTTACTTCGTCCACTTCGTCCACTTCCTCCACCTTATCCACTTGGTCCACTTCCTCAACTTCCTCAACTTCCTCCACTTCTTCCCCTTTCTCCACTTCTTCCACTTCCTCCACTTCGTCCACTTCCTCCTCTTCTTCCACTTCGTCCACTTCGTCCAGTTCTTCCACTTCCTCCACTTCATCCATATTCTACAATTCGTCCACTTCCTCCACTTCGTCAAGTTCGTCCACTTCCTCCTCTTCCTCCACTTCCTCCATTTTGTCCACCTCCTCCACTTCCTCAAAATCGTCCATTTCCTCCACTTCCTCCACTTCATTCACTTCCTCCACTTTGTCCACTTCGTCCACTTCGTCAACTTCGTCCACTTCGTCCATTTCGTCCACTTCATCAAGTTCGTCCAATTCCTCCACTTCCTCCACTTCTTCCAGTTTGTCCACTTCGTCCACTTCGTCCACTTCGTCCACTTCGTCCACTTCATCCACTTCGTCCATTTCGTCTAGTTCTTCCACTTCGTCAACTTCGTCAACTTCCTCCTCTTCGCCCACTTCCTCCACTTTCTCCACTTCGTCAATGTTGTCAACTTCGTCCACTTCGTCAATGTCGTCTGTTAGCAAAATGATGAAGATGAAGTTTTGATGATGTCCAAATCAAGTCAAGACCAATCAAGAATCAAAATGATTTGAAGATTTGTATTGTGATGGAAAGCTTTTGTAATACTCTTAGAAATATGTATAGGACTTAGATTAGAAAAAGAAAAGTGTTTTGTAAAAAGTACTGTAGCAAAATACTGTAGCAAATTACTGTAGCGCATTACTGTAGCAAATCAATAGACCACCACTATTCACAGGTGAAAATTACGCATTCTGGAAGGTAAGAATGCAAATATTTATGGAATCTATTGATATAGATATTTGGGATTCTGTTGCATTTGGTCCTTTTATTCCAACTAACAATATGCAGGAACCAAAGCCCCGTGACCAATGGACTGCTCAAGATAAGAAAAAATTTGGTAATGATGTAAAAGCTCGTAATATTATTTCATCTTCTTTAACTGTTGATGAGTTTTACAGGATTTCTGTTTGTAAAACTGCACAAGAAATGTGGGAAGTACTGAAAGTAACCCATGAAGGTACAGATGATGTTAAGAGAGCTAGAAAGAATACCTTAATCCAGGAATACGAAATGTTCAGGATGAAGCAAGGGGAAACAATAGTAGATGTTCAGAAACGCTTCACCAACATCGTAAACCATCTTATTGGACTAGGTAAGTCTTTCGATACTGATGAGCTTAATATAAAAATTTTGAAATCTTTAGACAGGTCTTGGCAACCAAAAGTGACTGCAATTTCTGAGTCACAAAATCTCAACACAATGACCATGGCTGCATTATTTGGAAGGTTGAAAGAAGCAAAGGTAAATCGGAAGATGAAGACTCAGACGAAGAAGAAGAATTGAGACTCATGATAAAAAGACTCAACAAGTTCATGAAGTCTAAAGGTAAAGGAAAATTTAGATACGAAAAGAAAGATAATCCAGTATCTTCCTCAAATTACCGATGCTACGGTTGCGGAGAAAAAGGACATTTAAAAGCAGACTGCCCAAATCAAAAGAAGAGTGAAGAAAAGAAAGAAAAGAAATTCTTCAAGAAAAAGAAGGCATACATTGCATGGGAAGACGACAATGAGACCATTTCAGATTCAAGCTACTCAAATGAAGAAGCAAACATCTGTTTAGTGGTGAACGACGACGCTGGAAGCCAAGTAAGTACATCTAGCGATTCTGATAATTCTAGTCAAATTAGTGAAAATGAATTGCATGAAATTTATGCTGCGTTAATAGTAGAATCTGAAAAATTAGATAAAGCCCATCAGAAATTGAAAAAGGATTTCAAAAATTTTAAATTAAATTTTGAAAATATTTCTGAAGAAAATAAAAATTTGAAATCAGATTTTGAAAATATTCTTGAAGAAAATAAGAATTTAAAATTAAATTTTGAAAATATTTTTGAAGAAAATAAAGATTTGAAAAATAAAGTTTTAATTTTTGAAAAGGGTAAATTTGCTAGTAGTGATGAATGTGCTTCTTGTGAAAATTTTAAGAAACTACTAGAACAAACAACCTTAGGAGAATGTAGTAAGAATAATGAAAATAAGGTTGTTAAAAATAAGTATGTTCCTAAAATTAAAAATAAACACAATCATAGAACCCGTAGAACTTGGGTAGAAAAAGGAACAACTTATAGGAACACAAATGTTGTATCATGCTTTTATTGTATGAAAAAGGGTCATACATCTAACAAATGTAAAATTAAGCATTATGGTGTTCCAAGTGGTAGATATATTTGGGTTGTAAAATGATTTCAATTTTTTTTTAAATTAACCCAAAGGACCCATACAAAATAGTTGGGTACCTATTGTTTAAAATTTAGAATTTCTTTAAAACAATATTTAATTATTATTCCAAGGTAGATGGAATTATTTTAATTTATTTTATATACAAAGCATATATAGTTTTCAAACGGAAAATATTTGAAATAGAAGAATATGTGCATGTTGTCTTTGATGAAATTGTAGACCTTGAGGCAAAACCTCTTGAGTCATTTGAATTACATGCAGACAATGATGAAGATTTGAAGAAGCAACAAATGAAGTGAAGAATGATGACAATCCTCAAAGATGAAGATCTAAACAAAATGTGAAAACAACCTAGAGGATTCTCATTACAAAATTGAAGGCATATCTAAAGGGGTGCTTTATGTTTCTATGTTTTTATTAGTATGTGCTCTTTATATTTTCTTGCATGCTTACCTCTTTAAAAATTCAATAAAATATATATTGTTTTTCCTTAATATGCATACATGCTTTTATTAAGGGGGAGTATATTTTCTAATAAATTTAGGGGGAGCAATTATTCATCACTTTTTAATAATGATCAAAAAGGGGGAGAAATATTTAAAGTCTTAAATCTTAAACTTATTTCTAAGTTTACTAACAATTGTTTCTTCCTTAAAGTTGTATTTTAAATACAGATTATTTTCAAAAGCTTTAAATCAAGAAGGTTTTGATCATCATCAAAAAGGGGGAGATTGTTAGCAAAATGATGAAGATGAAGTTTTGATGATGTCCAAATCAAGTCAAGACCAATCAAGAATCAAAATGATTTGAAGATTTGTATTGTGATGGAAAGCTTTTGTAATACTCTTAGAAATATGTATAGGACTTAGATTAGAAAAAGAAAAGTGTTTTGTAAAAAGTACTGTAGCAAAATACTGTAGCAAATTACTGTAGCGCATTACTGTAGCACGGTACTGTAGCAAAGTACTGTAGCTAATCGATTAACAGAGGCTGTTAATCGATTGTTCCAGAGAAAAATGGAAAAATTCAGCAGTGCAGTGTTAATCAATTAACAGAGGGTGTTAATCGATTAACGTTAATCGATTAACAGAAGGTGTTAATCGATTAACACAGGGACCGTTTGAAAAACTAGCCGTTTTTATAGCCGTTGGACTATCCGTTGGGGTGTTAATCGATTAACCACTGTAGCTAATCGATTAACACAGTGTGAAAGGCTGAAAACGAAAAATGGAAGAGCCCTTTGGATGAGTCTATAAATAGACTCTCATTTTCCTCTCAAGTGAGAATCCAGAGACACAGAAACTCTTCCCTTGTGCTCAAGTACTCTGAACTCTTGTGAGAACTCTGTGAAATTGCTGAAGCTAAGGAAACTCTTGTCTGCAAAGTCCTGAAGTGGTACTGCGGTCACAGAGGAATAGCTTGATCATCCTTGGTGTGTCTGAGGAAGTGTCTGGAAGAGAATCATCCTTCGTGAAGCATTCGAAGGAGGTGATCATCCTTTGTGAAGATTCAAAGGAGGTGTAAGTTCATCTCTTGTGGTTTCAAGAGAGGTGGTAATTTCTAAACTGTTACAAATTGTTTTTCTGTGTGACTAATATTTGTAATAGTTTTGTGATAGTGAAAAAGGTTTATCTTATTTGAGATAAGCGACTGGACGTAGGATCCTAGTGATCTGAACCAGGATAAAATACCTGTGAAATATTTCTCTTTCCCTTACTCTGTTATTTACTTTTAATTATCTGCTTAGTAAGAAATTAAGAGAAAAATATTAAAAAGGGATAATATTTGAATATAACCAATTCACCCCCCCCCCTCTTGGTTTGTTTCCACGCTAACCATTCCGCTGCAGCCGCTCTGACATCGTCAACTTTTTTAACTTCGTCCATTTCACCCACTTCGTCAACTTCGTCCACTTCCACCATTTCCTCAACATCGTCCACTTCCTGCACTTTCTCCACTTCATTCACTTCCTACACTTCTTCTTCCACTTCGTCAACTTCGTCAACTTCCTCCACTTCCTCCACCTCCTCCACTTCCTCCACTTCGTCAACTTCTTCCACTTCCTCCACTTCCTCCTCTTCCTCCATTTCGTACACTTCGTCCACTTCGTCAACTTCGTCCACTTCCTCCACTTCGTCCAGTTCTTCCACTTCCTCAACTTCGTCCACATTCTCCACTTCCTCCACTTCGTCCACTTCCTCCACTTCGTCGAGTTCGTCCACTTCCTCCAGTTCCTCCATTTCGTCCACTTCCTCCACTTCCTCAACATCGTCCATTTCCTCCACTTCCTCCGCTTCATTCACTTCCTCCACTTTGTCCATTTCGTGCACTTCGTCAACTTCGTCCATTTCGTCCACGTCGTTAGGTTCGTCCACTTCCTCCACTTCCTCCACTTCTTCCACTTTGTCCACTTTGTCCACTTCGTACACTTCGTCCACTTCGTCCACGTCGTCAACTTCGCCCACTTCGTCTACTTCCTCCAATTCGTCTTCTTCGTCCACTTCGTCGACTTCGTCCACTTCCTCCACTTCGTCGACTTCCTCCACTTCCTCGACTTCCACCACTTCGTCAACTTCGTCAAGTTCGTCCCCTGCTTTCACTTCCTCCACACTCCGTCAACTTCTTCCACTTCGTCCACTTCATCAACTTCCTGAACATCATCCACTTCCTGAACATCATCAACTTCTTGCACTTCCTCCACTCCATTCACTTCCTGAACTTCTTCCACTTCGTCAACATGGTCGACTACCTCCACTTCCTCCAATTCGTCCACTTCATCCACTTCGTCAATTTCTTCCACTTCGTCCATTTCGTCCACTTCCTCCACATCCTCCACTTCCTCCACTTCTTCCACTAATTCCATTTCGTCTATTTCGTCAACTTCGTCAACTTCCTCCACTTCGACCACTTCGTCCCATTCGCCCACTTCCTCCAGTTCGTCCGTTTCGTCAACGTCGTCCACTTCCTCCACTTCCTCCAGTTCTTCCACTTCCTCCACTTCGTCCACATTCTCCACTTCCTCCACTTCGTCAACTTCCTCCACATCGTCCGCTTCGTCCATTTCGTCCACTTCGTCATGTTCATCTACTTCCTCCACTTCCTCCACTTCGTCTAGTTCGTCTACTTCCTCCACTTCCTCCACTTCTTCCACTTTTTCCACTTCGCCCACTTCGTCCACTTTGTCCACTTCGTCCACTTCTTCCACTTCCTCCACTTCGTCCACTTCATCCACTTCGTCAACTTCGTTCACTTCGTCCACTTTGACCACGTCGTCAACTTCGTCCACTTCGTCTACTTTGTCCACTTCGTACTCTTCGTCCACTTCGTCCACTTCATCCACTTCCTCTACTTCGTCAAGTTCGTCCACTTCCTCCATTTCCTCCACTTCCTCCACTTCCTCCACTTCGTCCACTTCCTCCACTTCTTCCACTTCGTACACTTCCTCCACTTCGTCCACTTCGTGCACGTCGTCAACTTCGTCAACTTCGTCCGCTTCGTCCGCTTCATACACTTCGTCCACTTCGTACTCTTCGTCCACTTCGTACTCTTCTTCCACTTCGTCCACTTCATCCACTTCGTCTACTTCGTCAAGTTCGTCCACTTCGTCCACTTCCTCTATTTCCTCCACTTCGTCCACTTCCTCCACTTCCTCCACTTCGTCCACTTCCTTCACTTCGTCCACTTCCTCCACTTCATGCACTTCCTTCACTTCGTCCTCTTTGTCTACTTCGTCCACTTCCTCCACTTCGTCAACCTCGTCTACTTCGTCCACTTCGTCTACTTCATTCACTTCGTCTACTTCGTCAAGTTCCTCCACTTCGTCCACTTCCTCTATTTCCTCCACTTCGTCCACTTCCTCCACTTCCTCCACTTCGTTAGGTTCGTCCACTTCCTCCACTTCTTCCACTTCGTACACTTCCTCCACTTCCTCCACTTCGTCCACGTCGTCAACTTCGTCAACTTCGTCCGCTTCATCCGCTTCGTACACTTCGTCCACTTCGTACTCTTCGTCCACTTCATCCGCTTCGTACACTTCGTCTACTTCGTCAAGTTCGTCCACTTCCTCCACATCCTCCACTTCTTCAACTTCCTCCACTTCCTCCACTTCGTCCACTTCCTCCGCTTCGTCCACTTCCTCCATTTCGTTCACTTCCTCAACATCTTCCATTTCTTCCACTTCCTCCACTTCATTCACTTCCTCGACTCCTTCGACTTCGTCAACTTCGTCCACTTCCTGAATTTCGTCCACTTCGTCTATTTCGTCCAATTCGTCAAGCTCGTCCACTTCCTCCACATCCTCCAGTTCTTCAACTTCCTCCACTTCCTCCACTTCCTTGACTTCCTCCACTTCCTCCACTTCCTCAAATTCGTCCACTTCCTCAACATCGTCCATTTCCTCTACTTCCTCCACTTCATTCACTTCCTCCACTTCTTCCACCTCGTCAACTTTGTCCACTTCCTCCACTTCGTTCACTTCTTCAACTTCCTCCACTTCATCCACTTCCTCTACTTCCTCGACTTCCTCCACTACCTACACTTCCTCCATTTCGTCCACTTCCTCCACTTCATCAACATTGTCCATTTCCTCTACTTCCTCCACTTCATTCACTTCCTCCACTTCATCAACATTGTCCACTTCCTAAACTTCCTCCACTTCGTCCACTTCGTCAACTTAGTCAACTTCGTCCACTTCCTCCACTTCCTGCACTTCGTACACTTCTCCCACTTCCTCCACTTAGTCCATTTCGTGCACTTCCTCCACTTCCTCAACATCGTCCATTTCCTCTACTTCCTCCACTTCATTCACTTCATCCACTTCTTCCACTTCGTCAACTTTCTCCACTTCCTCCACTTCATCCATTTCGTCCACTTCCTCAACATCGTCCATTTCATCCACTTCCTCCACTTTGTCCACTCCCTCAACTTCGTCAACTTTATCCACTTCGTCCATTTTGTCCACTTCGTTAGGTTCGTCCACTTCCTCCACTTCCTCCACTTATTCCACTTCGTACACTTCCTCCACTTCGTCCACGTCGTCAACTTCGTCCACTTCGTCCGCTTCGTACACTTCGTCCACTTCGTACTCTTCGTCCATTTAATCCACTTCGTCTAGTTCGTCCACTTCGTCGACTTCCTCTATTTCTTCCACTTCGTCCACTTCCTCCACTTCTTCTACTTCGTACACTTCCTCCACTTCGTCCACGTTGTCAATTTCGTCCGCTTCGTCCGCTTCGTACACTTCGTCCACTTCGTACTCTTCGTCCACTTCGTCCACTTCATCCACTTCGTCAAGTTCGTCCACTTCGTCCACTTCCTCTATTTCCTCCACTTCCTCCACTTCCTCCACTTCGTCCACTTCCTCCACTTCCTCCACTTCATCCACTTCCTTCACTTCGTCCTCTTCGTCCACTTCCTCCACTTCGTCAACCTCGTCTAATTTGTCCACTTCGTTCACTTCGACCACTTCATCCACTTCGTCTACTTTGTCAAGTTTGTCCACTTCCTCTATTTCCTCTACTTCGTCCACTTCCTCCACTTCCTCCACTTCCTATATTTCGTCCACTTCCTCAACATCTTCCATTTCTTCCACTTCCTCCACTTCATTCACTTCCTGGACTCCTTCGACTTCGTCAACTTTGTCCACTTCGTCCACTTCGTCAACTTCATCCACTTCGTCTATTTCGTCCAGTTCGTCAAGCTCGTCCACTTCCTCCACGTCCTCCAGTTTTTCAACTTCCTCCACTTCCTCCACTTCGTCCACTTCGTCTACTTCGTCCACTTCGTCCACTTCGTCCACTTCGTCCACTTCATCCACTTCGTCAACTTCTTCCACTTCGTCCATTTCGTCCACTTCCTCCACATCCTCCACTTCCTCCACTTCCTCCACTTTGTCCATTTCGTCTATTTCATCAACTTCGTCAACTTCCTCCACTTCGCCTACTTGGTCCATTTCGTCCACTTCCTCCATTTCGTCCACTTCGTCCACTTCCTCAACATCGTCTATTTCATCCACTTCCTCCACTTCCTTCACTTTGTCCACTTCCCCAACTTCGTCAACTTCATCCACTTCGTCCATTTCGTCCACTTCGTTAGGTTCGTCCACTTCCTCCACTTCCTCCACTTATTCCACTTCGTACTCTTCCTCCCCTTCATCGACTTCGTCCACGTCGTCAACTTCGTCCACTTCGTCCGCTTCATTCAATTCGTCCACTTCTTACTCTTCGTCCACTTAATCCACTTCGTCTAGTTCGTCAAGTTCGTCCACTTCGTCGACTTCCTCTATTTCTTCCACTTCGTCCACTTCTTCTACTTCGTCCACTTCGTCCACTTCTTATACTTCGTACACTTCCTCCACTTCGTCCACATCGTCAACTTCGTCCACTTCGTACAGTTCGTCCACTTCGTCCGCTTCGTACACTTCGTCCACTTCATACTCTTCCTCCACTTCATCCACTTCGTCTACTTCGTCAAGTTCGTCCACTTCGTCCACTTCCTCTATTTCCTCCACTTCCTCCACTTCGTCCACTTCCTCCACTTCGTCCACTTCCTTCACTTCGTCCACTTCCTCCACTTCGTCAACCTCGTCTAATTTGTCCACTTCGTCCACTTCATCCACTTCGTCTACTTTGTCAAGTTTGTCCACTTCGTCTATTTCCTCTACTTCGTCCACTTCCTCCACTTCCTCCACTTCCTCCATTTCATCCATTTCCTCAACATCTTCCATTTCTTCCACTTCCTCCACTTCATTCACTTCCTCGACTCCTTCGACTTCGTCCACTTCGTCAACTTAATCCACTTCGTCTATTTCGTCCAGTTCGTCAAGCTCGTCCACTTCCTCCACGTCCTCCAGTTTTTCAACTTCCTCCACTTCGTCCACTTCGTCCACTTCGTTCACTTCGTCCACTCGTTCCACTTGCTCTAATTCCTCCACTCCGTCCACTTCGTCCACTTCCTCCACTTCCTCCACTTCGTCAACTTCTTCCACTTCGTCAACTTTGTCCACTTCCTCCACTTCTTCAACATCGTCCACTTCTTGCACTTCCTCCACTTCATTCAACTCCTAAACTTCTTCCCCTTCGTCAACATTGTCCACTTCATCCACTTTGTCATCTTCGTTCATTTCGTCCACTTCGTTAAGTTCGTCCACTTCCTCCACTTCCTACACTTCCTCCGCTTCCTCCCCTTCCTCCACTTTGTCCAATTCGTCAACTTCGTCAACTTCCTCCACTTCGTCCACTTCGCCCACTTCGTCCACTTCCTCCACTTCCTCCACTTTGTCCACTTCGTCCACGTCGTCAACTTCGTCCGCTTCGTACACTTCGTCCACTTTGTCCTCTTCGTTCACTTCGTCCACTTCCTCCACTTCATCCACTTCGTCTACTTCGTCAAGTTCGTCCACTTCCTCTATTTCCTCCACTTCCTCCACTTCGTCCACTTCGTCCACTTCGTCCACTTCGTCCACTTCCTCCACTTCATCCACTTCCTTCACTTCGTCCTCTTCGTCCACTTCCTCCACTTCGTCAACCTCGTCTACTTCGTCCACTTCCTCCACTTCGTCCACTTCCTCCTCTTCCTCCACTTCGTCCACTTCTTCCAGTTCCTCCACTTCGTCCACTTCTTCCAGTTCCTCCAGTTCCTCCACTTCCTCCACTTCCTCCACTTCCTCCATCTCGTCCACTTCCTCAACATCTTCGATTTCTTCCACTTCCTCCACTTCATTCACTTCCTCGACTCCTTCGACTTCGTCAACTTTCTGCACTTCGTCAACTTCGTCCACTTCGTCTATTTCGTCCAATTCGTCAAGCTCGTCCACTTCCTCCACGTCCTCCAATTCTTCAACTTCCTCCACTTCCTCCACTTCCTCCACTTCCTCCACTTCCTCCACTTCCTCCAATTCGTCCACTTCCTCAACATCTTCGTGAACTTCTTCCACTTCGTCCACTTCGTCAACTTCGTCCACTTCCTCCACTTCCTCAACATCTTCCACTTCCTCCACTTCCTCAACTTCTTCCACTTCGTCCACTTCGTCAACTTCGTCCACTTCCTCAACATCGTCCACTCCCTCCACTTCGTCAACTTTGTCCACTTGCTCCACTTCCTCCACTTCGTCCACTTCGTCAACTAAATTGCTTTAAATTGCTTTTGGGAAATGGGTGGAGCATATGGATTAAAATATGATAGATGTTGGAAATGCACCGTGATGGAAGAAACAACACTTACAATTTTAATTTCTTTTGGTAGATGAATAGGTCACAGTAGAGAAGTTTTATTTTCTTTTATTTCTTTTGTCTTAAAATATTTTATATTATATGTTGAAATGATTTTCTTCTTTTTGGTGTGTGGTCTATTTTGATGAGTCGTTATTTCTTGAATTATATTTAGTTTATTGCACTTAAATAAACCAGGGAATTGTGTTTGAATATTTATCTATTGTATTGTTTTCTTTAAAAGTTTTCATGCACTTTAATGCTTTCAATTATATTCGGTCGTGTTTTATTTAATTTCCAGTTTAATTTAATTTTACCGCAACCAAAAAAATCACAAAACCCCCCTTTTTCCATGTGTGATCTGAGACTGAACCGCAATATTGGTCCTTGTGAGACGACCTAGGAGTCACTTCCTAGTACTGTAATGCATTCTTTTATGCACAACTTTTGTGGGAGGTGCGACCCTCTCATCAGTCCACTTCGTCCACTTCGTGAACTTCGTGAACTTCGTCCACTTCGTCAACTTCCTCAACTTCCACTTCCTCCATTTCGTCCACTTCGTCAACTTCGTCCACTTCCACCACTTTGTCCAGTTCTTCCACTTCCTCCACTTCCTCCACATTCTCCACTTCGTCCACTTCCTCAACTTCCTCCACTTCGTCCTGTTCGTCCTCTTCCCTCACTTCCTCCACTTCGTCAAGTTCGTCCACTTCCTCCACTTCGTTCAACTTCCTCCACTTCGTCCACTTCCTCCACTTGATTCACTTCCTCCACTTCTTCCACTTCGTCAACTTTGTCCACCTCATCCACTTCGTCAACTTCGTCCACTTCGTCTATTTCATCCAATTTGTCAAGCTCGTCCACTTCCTCCACGTTCTCCACTTCTTCAACTTCCTCCGCTTCCTCCACTTCCTCCACTTCCTCCACTTCCTCCACTCCTCCACTTTCTTCACTTCCTCCATTTCGTCCACTTCCTCAACATCGTCCATTTCCTCTACTTCCTCCACTTCATTCACTTCCTCCACTTCTTCCACCTTGTCAACTTTGTCCACTTCCTCCACTTCGTTCACTTCGTCAACTTCGTCCATTTCGTCCACTTCCTCCACTTCGTCCAATTCCTCCACTTCCTCCACTTCCTCACTTCGTCCACTTCGTACACTTCTTCCACTTCCTTCACTGCCTCCATTTCGTCCACTTCCTCCACTTCCTCAACATCGTCCATTTCCTCTACTTCCTCCACTTCATTCACTTCACCCACTTCTTCCACTTCGTCAACTTTGTCCACTTCCTCCACTTCCTCCATTTCGTCCACTTCCTCCACTTCCTCAACATCCTCCATTTCATCCACTTCCTCCACTTCATTCACTTCCTCCACTTCGTCAACTTCGTCAACTTTATCCACTTCTTCCACTTCGTTAGCTTCGTCCACTTCCTCCACTTCCTCCACTTTGTCCACTTCGTAAACTTCCTCCACTTCGTCCACTTCGTCTACGTCGTCAACTTCGTCCATCTGGTCCACTTCGTACACTTCGTCCACTTCGTCCTCTTCGTCCACTTCGTCGACTTCGTCCACTTCATCCACTTCGTCTAGTTCGTCAAGTTCGTCCACTTCGTCCACTTCCTCTATTTCCTCCACTTCGTCCACTTCCTCTCCACTTCGTCCACTTCCTCCACTTCGTCCACTTCATCCACTTCCTTCACTTCGTCCTCTTCGTCCACTTCCTCCACTTCCTCCACTTCGTCAACCTCGTCTACTTCTTCCACTTCCTCCACTTCCTCCACTTCCTACACTTTGTCCACTTCCTCCACTTCATCCACTTCGTCCACTTCATCCTTTTTGTCCACTTCGTCGACTTCGTCCTCTTCGTGCACCTCCTCCACTTCTTCCACTTCATCCACTTCGTCAACCTCGTCTGTTTCGTCCACTTCCTCCACTTCCTCCACTTCCTCCACTTTTTCCACTTCCTCCACTTCCTACACTTCATCCACTTCTTCCACTTCGTCAACTTTGTCCACTTCCTCCATTTCGTCCACTTCCTCCACTTCCTCAACATCGTCCATTTCATCCACCTCCTCCACTTCATTCACTTCCTCCACTTTGTCCACTTCGTCAACTTCGTCCACTTCGTTAGGTTCGTCCACTTCCTCCACTTCTTCCACTTTGTCCACTTTGTCCACTTCGTACACTTCCTCCACTTCGACCACTTCGTCCATGTCGTTAACTTCGTCCACTTCGTCCACTTCGTACACTTCGTCCACCTCGTCCTTTTCATCCACTTCGTCAACTTCGTCACTTCCTCCACTTCATCCACTTCGTCTAGTTCGTCAACTTCGTCCACTTCGTCCACTTCCTCTATTTCCTCCACTTCGTCCGCTTCCTCTCCACTTCGTCCACTTCCTCCACTTCTTCCACTTCCTCCACTTCCTACACTTCTTCCACTTCCTCCACCTCCTACACTTCCTCCACTTCCTCCACTTCTTCCACTTTGTCAACTTTGTCCACTTCGTACACTTCCTCCACTTCGTCCACGTCGTCAACTTCGTCCACTTCGTCCTCTTCATCCACTTCGTCGACTTCGTCACTTCCTCCACTTCATCCACTTCGTCTAGTTTGTCAAGTTCGTCCACTTCCTCTATTTCCGACACTTCGTCCGCTTCCTCTCCACTTCGTCCACTTCTTCCCCTTCCTCCACTTCCTACACTTCTTCCACTTCCTCCACTTCCTCCACTTCTTCCACTTTGTCCACTTTGTCCACTTCGTACACTTCCTCCACTTCGTTCACTTCGTCCACGTCGTCAACTTCGTCCACTTCGTCCACTTCGTCCTCTTCATCCACTTCGTCGACTTCGTCACTTCCTCCACTTCATCCACTTCGTCTAGTTCGTCAAGTTCGTCCACTTCGTCTACTTCCTCTATTTCCTCCCCTTCGTCTGCTTCCTCTCCACTTCGTCCACTTCGTCAACTTCTTCCACTTCCTCCACTTCCTCCACTTCTTCCACTTCCTCCATTTCGTCCACTTCCTTCACTTCTTCAACATCGTCCATTTCATCCACCTCCTCCACTTCATTCACTTCCTCCACTTTGTCCACTTCGTCAACTTCATCAACTTCATCCACTTCGTTACGTTCGTCCACTTCCTCCACTTCCTCCACTTCTTCCACTTTGTCCACTTCGTACACTTCCTCCACTTCGTCCACTTCGTCTACTTCGTACACTTCGTCCACTTCGTCCTCTTCGTCCACTTCGTCGACTTCGTCACTTCCTCCACTTCATCCACTTCGTCTAGTTCGTCCACTACCTCTATTTCCTCCACTTCGTCCACTTCCTCTCCACTTCGTCCACTTCCTCCACTTCGTCCACTTCCTCCACTTCTTCCACTTCGTCCACTTCCTACACTTCATCCACTTCCTCCACTTTCTACACTTCCTCCACTTCATCCTTTTTGTCCACTGCGTCGACTTCGTCCTCTTCGGGTACCTCCTCCACTTCCTCCACTTCATCCACTTCGTCAACCTCGTCTGCTTCGTCCACCACTTCCTCCACTTCCTCCACTTCCTCTACTTCCTCCACTTCCTCCACTTCTTCCACTTGCTCCACTTGCTCCACTTCATCCACTTCTTCCACTATGTCAACTTTATCCACTTCCTCCACCTCCTCCATTTCCTCCATTTCGTCCGCTTCCTCAACATCGTCTTTTTCATCCACTTCCTCCACTTCATGCACTTCCTCCACTTTGTCCACTTTGTCAACTTCATCAACTTCGTCCACTTCATTAGGTTCGTCCACTTCCTCCACTTCCTGCACTTCTTCCACTTTCTTAACTTTGTCCACTTCGTACACTTCCTCCACTTCGTCCACTTCGTCCACGTCGTCAACTTCGTCCACCTCGTCCTCTTCGTCCACTTCGTCCACTTCCTCCACTTCATCCACTTCGTCTAGTTCGTCAAGTTCGTCCACTTCGTCCACTTCCTCTATTTCCTCCACTTCGTCCACTTCCTCTCTACTTCGTCCACTTCCTCCACTTCGTCCACTTCCTCCACTTCATCAACTTCCTTCACTTCGTCCTCTTCGTCCTCCTCGTCCACTTCCTCCACTTCGTCAACCTCGTCTACTTCCTCCACTTCCTCCACTTCCTCCACTTCCTCCACTTAATCCACTTCTTCCACTTCCTCCACTTCCTACACTTCGTCCACTTCCTCCACTTCATCCACTTTGTCCACTTCATCCTTTTTGTCCACTTCGTCGACTTCGTCCTCTTCGCGCACCTCCTCCACTTCCTCCATTTCATCCACTTCGTCCACCTCGTCTGCTTCGTCCACTTCCTCCACTTCCTCCACTTCATCCACTTCGTCCACTTCCTACACTTCGTCCACTTCCTCCACTTCGTTCACTTCATCCTTTTTGTCCACTTCGTCGACTTCGTCCTCTTCGTACACTTCCTCCATTTCCTCCACTTCATCCACTTCGTCCACTTCGTCAAGTTCGTCCACTTCGTCCAGTTCCTCTACTTCCTCCACTTCGTCCACTTCCTTCACTTCCTCCATTTGGTCCTCTTCGTCCACTTCCTCCACTTCGTCCACTTCGTCAACTTCGTCTACTTTGTCCATTTCGTCCACTTCGTCAGGTTTGTCCACTTCCTCCACTTCGTCAGGTTTGTCCACTTCTTCCCCTTCCTCCACTTTGTCCACTTCGTCAACTTTGTCCACTTCGTCCATTTCCTCCACCTCTTACACTTTGTCCACTTTGTCAGCTCCGTCCACTTCCTCCACTTCGTCCACTTCATCCACTTCTTCCACTTCCTCCACTTCGTCAACTTTGTCCACGTCGTCCACTTCGTCCTCTTCGTCCACTTCCTCCACTTCATCCACTTCGTCAACTTCGTCAAGTTCGTCCCCGTCGTCCTCTTCGTCCACATTGTCCACTTCCTCCACTTCCTCCACTTTGTCAAATTCGTCCACTTCCTCCACTTCCTCCACTTCCTCCCTTTCGTCCAGTTCTACTACTTCCTCAATATCGTCCATTTCCTCCACTTCCTCCACTACTTCCACTTCCTCCACTTCCTCCACTTTGTCCACTTCGTCCACTTCCTCCACTTTATCCACTTCCTCCACTTCGTCCACTTCCTCTACTTCGTCCACTTCGTCCACTTCGTCCACTTCGTCCACTTCCTCCACTTCGTAAACTTCGTCAAGTTCGTCCCCTTCATCCACTTCGTCCACTTCCTCCACTTCATCAACTTCTTCCACTTCGTCCACTTCGTCAACTTCGACCACTTCCTCCACTTCTTCAACATCGTCCACTTCTTGCACTTCCTCCACTTCATTCACTTCCTGAACTTCTTCCCCTTCGTCAACATCGTCCACTTCGGCCACTTCGGCCACTTCGTCCACTTCGTCAACTTCGTCCATTTAGTCCACTTCGTCATGTTCGTCCACTTCCTCCACTTCCTCCCCTTCCTCCACTTCGTCTACTTCGTCCACTTCATCACTTCGTCCACTTCCTCCACATCTCCCACTTCTTCCACTTTGTCCACTTCGTCCACTTCGTCAAATTCATCCACTTCCTCCACTTCGTCCACTTCCTCCACTTCGTCAAGTTCGTGCACTTCGTCCACTTCCTCTATTTCGTCCACTTCCTCCACTTCCTCCACTTTGTTAACGTCGTCAACTTCGTCCACTTCGTCAACTTCCTCCACTTCCTCCACTTCGTCCAGTTCTTCCACATCCTCCACTTCCTCCATTTCGTCCACTTGGTCAAGTTCGTCCGCTTCGCCGACTTCCTCCACCTCGTCAACTTCTTCCACTTCGTCCACTTCTTGCACTTCCTCCGCTCCATTCACTTCCTGAACTTCTTCCACTTCATCAACATCGTCTGTTTCCTCCACTTCCTCCACATCGTCCTCTTCATCCACTTCGTGAACTTCATATACTTCGTCAAATTCGTCCACTTCCTCCAGTTCGTTCACTTCCTCCACTTCCTCCCTTTCGTCCACTTCTACTACTTCCTCAATACCATCCATTTCCTCCACTTCGTCCACTTTGATAACAGTTGAAAAACTGTTATTTTCATGCTTAAAATTGACACTAAAAGCAACCTTTAGACTTAGAAACTAGCTTGAAATCATGCTTTTATTCATATTTTCAGAAATAAGAGAGCTGGACAGGTTTATGCTTGATTTAAGTGTTTTTGTGCAGGTTTTAAGGTGAATTTAGTGAAAGAAGTGAAGAAGGAGAGAGATGGAATCAGAAAAGAAATCAAAGAGTGCAAAAGGAGAAGCCGGAAGCACCGCTCAGCGGCATTTTACCGCTGAGCGGCACTCAGGAGGTCACGGGAGGTCCGCTGAGGGGCAAAATGGCCGCTGAGGGGAAGAAAAGAGACGCGCAGTCACCGCTGAGCGGTATTTACCGTTGAGCGCCATTCTTAATGGGCTTGGACTTGTTTTTCTGGCTCTTTTATGGGCTTGGGCTTAAATCTTTTGTAATTTTAGAATAGTATATAAGCTTTAGGACGTCCTAGAGTTTGTATCTTTGGCAGAAACGAGACAAACACTCTCTCTTCCACCCCTTTGAAGGAGGATCTTGGATGCTCAGGCTACCTCTTCACCTTTTTAGGGTTTATTCTTTCATTCTTTCATTGTTCATCTAGGTTCACCACGAATATGGTGAACTAAACCTTGTATGTTTGTTGGGGAATCAATGTAATCTCTTGAAGCTCTCATATATGGAATCTATGCTTGCATCTTTTAATTAAGATTTATGCTTTCTTTCATCATTAGTTAGGGTTTTTCCTCTTTGCTTAATGCTTGCATGGTTTAACTCATTCGATGCATGATTATTGGTTTTGTCGATACGGGCACGTACGGGGAAGTCTAGATCCGGGGAATTTCTCCCAATATTATATTGGTTGTCGTTAAGCTCCTGCACTTATGAACTGATCATTAGGAATGCTAGGAATTGTATGAACTCGTGATTAGGGAGAAGCCATCTAGAATGGTACTTTAGAGAGTGGCATTAACAATGATGATTTGAATGTTGAATTCCTAAAATATATGAGAGTGGATGAGATGAAATTGACCCCCAACAACATATTCATTCATATATTTCATTGAAAGTGTTTATCTTTTGCTTTTGCCATTGATCAAAACCTCATGCATACATGTTTATTTTCTGTCTTGCATATTAAATTCCAAATATTTCGTTCTTAAGTCTTAGCTAATCAACAAACCACATAACTAAACTAGGCCGTGAGTCCTTTGGGAGAACGATACTTGGTCTTACCAAGTTTATTACTTGAACGATTCGGTCATACTTGCCGATTGTGAAACAAGTTTGTGACATCATATTTTGGTGATCATAAATTTGTCCATCAAGTTTTTGGCGCCGTTGCCGGGGACTCGTGGTTTAACTGGTTAATTTGTGTGATTATTGATTATCTTTGACTTTAATTTTGAATTTCTGTTTTTATTTTTCTGTTTTTATTTTATTTTATCTTATTTGATTAGATTAGATTAGATTTTATTTTATTTGATTAGATTAGATTTGATTTGATTTGATTTTATTTTATCTTATTAGATTAGATTAGATTTGATTTTATTTTATTTTATTTTATTCTATCTTATTTTATTTTATCTTCTGAATCTTTTATCTTCTGAATATATATATCTTCTCCTATATCTTTTTGTGCTAACAAATATTTTCTAGAGTTTTGTGCCTAATGTTTGCAGGATGCAATTCGAACAAGACTTTAATAGGCACTCAATTCTACCAAAGTAATCTCAACCACTGGTGGGAACATGACTCAAGCATGGATCAAAGCCAATTTTGGCAAGCTGCCGGACAATTTGAGAACCAACCACAACAACAATGGCAGCAACAAAGCTTTAAAATCAACAAAGGGAAGCAAGAGATCTCTTCATTTAGACAAGGCATGGAAGAATCACTGGGGCATGCATGGGACAGGTACAAAAGCCTATTAAGAAAGACTCCCACGCATGGATTTAACGAAGGAGAAGTAGTCCTAATCTTCCTTGGAGGTCTTGGTTCACAAACCATGATGATGCTTAACGCCTCAGCTGGAGGCAATATCAAATGGAAGACTCTAGAGGAAGCCACAGAAATAATTGAAAACATGACTACTAATAACAATAAGTGGAATAGTGAAAGAGGAGCTCCTATTCAACAAAAAGGAGTTCTACAGTTGCAATCCAATGATGCCTTGCTAGCTCAGAACAAGATACTAACTCAACAGTTGGAGAATCTCACAAAGATACTAGCACAACTACCCAAAGAGTTGAAGACTGTTGCACAGGTACAATCCCAGTTGTGCGAATTGTGTGGAGGCGACCATATCAATGGTCAATGTGCCTTTCCAGTTGAAGCCGTAGAGGATGTAAACTACATGACCAATCAGTATCGTCAAGGGAGCTACAATCAGGGGTGGAAACCACACTCAAGCATTGGTCAAGGGCAAACTGGGCAAGCGGGTCAATATAATAAACAGCAACAGCAACCCACCTTATGGCAACAATTATCTATGCTTAATGAAAGGTCCATGAGGATGGAGGAAACTCTCAACAATTTCATACAGAAAACTGAGTCTACCCAAAAGAGCACTGAAGCTGCTATCAAAAATTTGGAGACTCAGATGGGGCAGATCACCAAACAGGTGGAAGAAAGGCCAAGTAGAAATTGTGGGGCTAATACTGAGGTTAACCCCAGGGAAGAGTGTGAAGTGCTAGTGAGTGTAAATGTTGAAAAAGTTGAGTTGGAAAAAGAAGAGAGAAAAGAGAGAGAAGAGAAAATTTGTGTGAAGATTGAGAAAGTGAGTAGAAAAAGAAAAGAAAAAAAGAAAGTGAGAGAAAAGAAAAAGAGGACGAGAGAAAAAAAGAAAGAATCATATGAAAAACCTCTTCCTCATCCAAAGAAGTATCATAGGAAGGAAAAGAAATTTAAGTGCTTTATGGAAATCTTCAAGAAATTGGAGATTAAAGTTCCTATGATTGAGACACTGCAACAGGTTCCTGGTTTGATCAAATTTCTGAAGAAGTTCAGTAGAAAGAAGAGAAAGAAGAAGGAACTTGAGCTTTACTGGGTCAAGCTAATGACGTTAAAAGAGCGCTTGCTGGGAGGCAACCCAGTGGATTTAAAAACTTTTGATTTGGTTTTGTAACTTTTAATTTGTGGACATTATTTTGTAAATATTTTGTTGGATACAGCATCTACTGAAGGATGCTAGGTGGTTAAGTATCTACTGAAGGATACTAAGTTTGTAACACCTACTGATGGGTGTTGGTGAGAAGATTTTGCACCTACTGATGGGTGCTGGTAAGTTTGAAACACCTACTGATGGGTGTTGGTGGATTTTGGGTCAGGCTCGTGACGTTAAACAAGCGCTACCTGGGAGGCAACCCAGTTGATTGATTGTTTTCTGTTTGTTTATTTTAGTTAGGGTTTGCATAAGCATTTTTAACATTGAATTTCAGGGAACCAGTGAGGGGTATATCTAGGAGGCACGTAGGTCAAGAAAAGAAGGAGAAGAGCAATTCACGCAAGTGCCGCTGAGCGGCACACTACTGCTGAGCGGTAGTCTCGCAGAATGGGCTTTAGTTCCCCTTAGCGGAACCCAAGCCCATTAGGGTATTTTTATACCCTAAGCTGCGCAATTTCTCATTCTTTCGAGCTCTTCTCTGCACAAACACTCCCACATACCTTCTCCTAAGTTTTCCACATCTTTTCACTCTTTCCTCTTAAGAAAATATCTCTTCCACTCACTTTTACACTAGTGTGCCATCAAAGTTTGGGGTTGGAAGAGAGTATTCTAGCTTGGAAGCATTCTCATTGCATCTAGTATCTCCACCCAAGTAAGTAAAGTGCATTTTGTTCATTCTAGGGTTCTTGAATTTGAATGTGATTGTCAAAGCATGAATATTTAGGGGTTTTGAATTCTATGCATGATTTGATGATATATTTGATGTTTGAACCGATTAATCTGCATGATTATGAATTGGAAAACTGAAAATTGCATTTGGGTGGAGTTAGGGAAGCTTTAAAACAGGTTTTTCAAAAATCTACAGAGTTACCGCTGAGGGGTAAACTGCCGCTGAGCGGCACTCTGCCAGATTTGATTTTTCTGGTTTGTTGCGTGTTGGAATGTGGCACTGGTGGCGCTGAGGGGAAATTCTGTCCCTCAGCGGTGGTTTAGCTTCGAAAGGAGTTGTGTTCTGTGTTTACTAATGATTAACATCATGTTCTGTGGTTTTGTAATTGTGTTTGAATGCAGGAATTGCATCCTCTTCAGGAAAGAGATTGAAAACCATGGCAACCAAGAGAAAGGAAAAGGAACCAGAGCAACCCCATAATAGCAGGTTCCGCTCTAGGAAACATGAGAAAAACTTTAGGGTGGTTCAGGACAGGAGACTTCTGATGGAAAGAAAGGTTGGAATGATACCTAACTTTGCTCCTCAATTTGGAGAGCAAGTGTTAGGGAATGATTGGGGAAAGCTAGCCACTTATCCTGCACCTGCCAACATAGCTGTGGTAAAGGAATTTTACACCAATGCAAAGAAGATTGGTGATTATCCAGCTGAGAATTATTTGGGCTATGTCAGAGGCCATGCTATCAGGTATGATCCTGATTCTATCAACAACTTCCTGGATACTGTGTGGGCTGGTGAGCAATGCCAGTTTGCTCTTTGCATGGAGGAAGGTGCTGATTATGAGGATGTGGAGAGAGTGCTGTGTATACCTGGAGGACACTTCCAAAGGAATAGATCTGGCTCAGTGGTTAACATTAGGAGGACAAATTTGACTCCTCTTGCAAAGTATTGGATGGCATTTTCTCATGCCAACATTCAGCCATGTTCACATGTGTCAGATATCACTCTCAGCAGGGCACTATTCATCTACTGTGCTATCAGAAATTTGAATGTTAATATTGGGCAGGTGATAGCTGATGAGATTAGTGTGTGTGCTAGCACCTCAAACAACAAAGCACCACTAGGACATCCTTCTTTGATCACTCACCTTTGCAAGCAAGCTGGGGTGGACACTTCTGTTCCACCATTTGAGAGGCTAAGAAAAGCTATTGATGAGGCTTATTACAGACAGTACTGTGGAGGTGAGGATGCAGCTCAGCCAGTTCCACCACGCCGGGCTCGTAGAGAGAGAGGGCCAGCACAGAGCCGGACATCTGCTGATACACATGAAGCAGAACCATTCCAGATGAGGGACATGTATATGTCTCTTATAGGTGCTCAGTTGCAGTCCATTCACAGAGGACAGGTGGCCACTGCTGAGATGATAGTGGGGATGTATGATACACCTCCAGCACACAGGTGGACTATGGATGAATTCCATAATGTGGTAGCTTGGCCAGAAGAACCATTGCATGGAGGAGGAGCTGAAGCAGCTGAAGCTTCAGCTCGAGACATGGAAGAAGATGAAGCTGATGAGGAGGATGCATTTGAAGATAATGATGATGAGGAGGAAGAGGAAGATACAGAGGACAGCTCAGACTGATGAGGAGCTGAGATAGCATTTACTGATGAATGCTATCATATGATTATGCTTTTGTGGTTTAAGTTTTCTGAACTTATTTGTTTTTGTTTATTAGATTAGGGTTGATGTACTCTATTGAACACCTGGTTTATTATGATGGTTTGCTATTAACTGTGATTGTGTGATAAGTAATGCTTGATGATGCTTATTGATTGATTGATGTTGAGATGATGTGCACATTAAAATGCTTATACAGGTGATTCACAAGCTTTGTGAACAAATGCATGATATCATGATTGTGATTGTGAAATTAAGCAGGATGTGTATGTCAAATGTGAATGAGCTTATATGTGAGGTTTTGAGCTCCAGAGTTGTTATTGTTGAATGCTATTACTTTGAAAGCATGGATGACTTTGCCCAGGTTTTCTATGATTGAATCAATTGCTTGTTTTGCATCATATGATCAAGGCCGTTTGTTAGAACCCTTTTTATTGGCCAAATTCATAAAGTTAGCCTACTAAAAGAGAACACTTTGTGTTCTATCCTTTGAACCCTTAGCCGTGAATATACACTGAAAACCCTTGATTGAAAATCTTTACCTTGAGTTAAGTAGAAGATCTTGTCTGGTACTGTTAAATGTTCAAGTTTGGGGTTGTTGGGAAAACATGAAAAAGGAAAAGCATTGAGCTAAGAGCTAAAAAGTAAGAATATGCAAAGAAAAAGAAAAAGAAAAGAAAAGAAAAAGAAGCAAAGCTCAATGCAAATGCAAATGCAAAAGAAAGTTGGGAATGAATAAGAAAAAATTGTGTTGTTATGATTCTCTTAACTCAAGGATTTTGTGATCCAGAAAAACCAATTTTCTTGTTAGCCCAGCCACATTATAAGCCATTGAAAAGTCCTTGTGATGATGCATACTTGTGAATGTTTTTGATTGTGGTAAAATGAAAGGCAAAGTTGATTCATGTGACATTGTGATAGTGGAGTGAATGAGTGAAACACTTTACCTCTTATACACTTGTGTGTTGAGTGAAACACTTTACCTAGTGAGGAAATATTCCATAAGCACATGAACATCCATACTTAATTGATTGATCATTCATGAAAAATAGCATTTGTTGGAATTTAAATGACTTTGTGAACACTAAAGCATGTGCACATCTTGAATAAATTCGTGGTCATAAGTTTGAGTGAAGTTGTTACTTATCTTGAAAAAGAGGATCTTTGAATGAGTGAACCATCATATGAATTGGTTGGAGATTGAGTTACATTTTGTTTGCTTGAGGACAAGCAAAGTTCTAAGTTTGGGGTTGTGATAACAGTTGAAAAACTGTTATTTTCATGCTTAAAATTGACACTAAAAGCAACCTTTAGACTTAGAAACTAGCTTGAAATCATGCTTTTATTCATATTTTCAGAAATAAGAGAGCTGGACAGGTTTATGCTTGATTTAAGTGTTTTTGTGCAGGTTTTAAGGTGAATTTAGTGAAAGAAGTGAAGAAGGAGAGAGATGGAATCAGAAAAGAAATCAAAGAGTGCAAAAGGAGAAGCCGAAAGCACCGCTCAGCGGCATTTTACCGCTGAGCGGCACTCAGGAGGTCACGGGAGGTCCGCTGAGGGGCAAAATGGCCGCTGAGGGGAAGAAAAGAGACGCGCAGTCACCGCTGAGCGGTATTTACCGCTGAGCGCCATTCTTAATGGGCTTGGACTTGTTTTTCTGGCACTTTTATGGGCTTGGGCTTAAATCTTTTGTAATTTTAGAATAGTATATAAGCTTTAGGACGTCCTAGAGTTTGTATCTTTGGCAGAAACGAGGCAAACACTCTCTCTTCCACCCCTTTGAAGGAGGATCTTGGATGCTCAGGCTACCTCTTCACCTTTTTAGGGTTTATTCTTTCATTCTTTCATTGTTCATCTAGGTTCACCATGAATATGGTGAACTAAACCTTGTATGTTTGTTGGGGAATCAATGTAATCTCTTGAAGCTCTCATATATGGAATCTATGCTTGCATCTTTTAATTAAGATTTATGCTTTCTTTCATCATTAGTTAGGGTTTTTCCTCTTTGCTTAATGCTTGCATGGTTTAACTCATTCGATGCATGATTATTGGTTTTGTCTATACGGGCACGTACGGGGAAGTCTAGATCCGGGGAATTTCTCCCAATATTATATTGGTTGTCGTTAAGCTCCTGCACTTATGAACTGATCATTAGGAATGCTAGGAATTGTATGAACTCGTGATTAGGGAGAAGCCATCTAGAATGGTACTTTAGAGAGTGGCATTAACAATGATGATTTGAATGTTGAATTCCTAAAATATATGAGAGTGGATGAGATGAAATTGACCCCCAACAACATATTCATTCATATATTTCATTGAAAGTGTTTATCTTTTGCTTTTGCCATTGATCAAAACCTCATGCATACATGTTTATTTTCTGTCTTGCATATTAAATTCTAAATATTTCGTTCTTAAGTCTTAGCTAATCAACAAACCACATAACTAAACTAGGCCGTGAGTCCTTTGGGAGAACGATACTTGGTCTTACCAAGTTTATTACTTGAACGATTCGGTCATACTTGCCGATTGTGAAACAAGTTTGTGACATCATATTTTGGTGATCATAAATTTGTCCATCACACTTCGTCAACTTCGTTCACTTCCTCCACTTCCTCCACTTCATCCACTTTGTCCACTTCATCCACTTCCTCCACTTCATCCACTTCCTCCACTTCGTCAAGTTTGTGCACTTCGTCCACTTCCTCTATTTCGTCCACTTCGTGCACTTCGTCTACTTCCTCCACTTCCTCCACTTCGTAAATTTCATCAAGTTCATCCTTTTCATCCACTTCCTCCACTTCCTTCACTTCATCAACTTCTTCCACTTCGTCAACTTCGACCAGTTCCTCCACTTCTTCAACATCGTCCACTTCTTGCACTTCCTCCACTTCATTCACTTCCTGAACTTCTTCCCCTTCGTCAACATCGTCCACTTCGTCCACCTCGTCAAATTCGTCCACTTCGTCAAGTTCGTCCACTTCGTCAAGTTCCTCCACTCCCTACACTTCCTCCACTTCCTCCACTTCCTCCCCTTCCTCTACTTTGTCCACTTCATCTACTTCGTCCACTTCATCAACTTCGTCAACTTCCTCCACTTCCTCCACATCGCCCACTTCGTCCACTTTGTTTACTTCGTCCACTTCGTCAACTTCATCCACTTCCTCCACTTCGTCCACTTCGTCAAGTTCGTGCACTTCGTCCACTTCCTCTATTTCGTCCACTTCCTCCACTTCCTCCACTTCCTCCACTTCGTAAACTTCGTCAGGTTCGTCCACTTCCTCCAATTCCTCCAACTTACTCCACTTTGTCCACTTCGTCCACTTCTTCCACTTCGTCCACTTCGTCCCCTTCATCCACTTCGTCCATTTTGTCCACTTCGTCAAGTTCGTCCACTTGCTCCACTTCGTCCACTTCCTCCACTTCGTCCACTTCGTCAACTTTGTCTACTTCGTCCACTTCCTCCACTACGTCCACTTCCTCCACTTCGTCCACTACTTCCACTTCCTCCACTTCCTCCACTTCGCCCACTTCCTCCACTTCGTCGACTTCGTCCACTTCGTCCACTCGTCCACTTCCTCCTCTTCGTCCACTTCGTCCTCTTCGTCCACTTCCTTCCATTTCATCCACTTCGTCCACTTCATCAAGTTCGTCCACTTCCTCTACTTCGACCACTACCTCCACTACCTCCACTTCCTCCACTTCCTTCACTTCGTCTACTTCGTCCACTTCCTCCACTTCCTTCAATTCGTCCACTTCTTCCTCTTCGTCCACTTCCTCCTCTTCGTCCACTTCCTCCTCTTCGTCCACTTCCTCCACTTCCTTCACTTCCTCCACTTCGTCCTCTTCGTCCACTTCCTCCACTTCGTCCACTTCGTCAACTTTGTCTACTTCGTCCACTACGTCGACTTCCTCCACTTCATCCACTACTTCCACTTCCTCCACTTCGTCCACTTCCTCCTCTTCGTCCACTTTGTCGACTTCCTCCTCTTCATCTACTTCTTCCACTTCCTCAATTTCATCCACTTCGTCAAGTTCGTCCACTTCCTCTACTTCCTCCACTTCCTTCACTACGTCCACTTCCTCCACTTCGTCCACTTCCTCCACTTTGTCAACTTCCTTCACTTCGTCCACTTCCTCCACTTCGACCACTTCGTCCACTTCCTCCTCCTTGTCCATTTCGTCAACTTCGTCCACTTCCTCCACTTCGTCCACTTCCTCCACTTCGTCAACTTCGTCCACCTGCTCTTCTTCCTCACCATCGTCCATTTCGTCTAATTCCTCCACTTCATTCACTTCATCATCCACTTCTTCCACTTTGTCAACTTCGTCCACTTCCTCCACTTCGTCCAGTTCCTCCAATTCGTCCAGTTCTTCCACTTCCTCCACTTCCTCCACATTCTCCACTTCCTCCACTTCGTCAACTTCGTCCACTTCGTCCATTTCATCCACTTCGTCAAGTTCTTCTACTTCCTCCACTTCCTCCACTTCCTCCATTTCGTCCACTTGCTCGACTTCCTCATCATCGTCCATTTCCTCTAATTCCTCCACTTCATTCACTTCATCCACTTCTTCCACTTCGTCAACTTTCTCCACTTCCTCCACTTCCTCCACTTCCTCCACTTCCTCCACTTCGTCAACTTCGTCTACTTCGTCCACTTCGTCCATTTCGTCCACTTCGTTAGGTTCGTCCACTTCCTCCAATTCCTCCACTTACTCCACTTTGTCCACTTCGTCCACTTCTTCCACTTCGTCCACTACGTCCACTTCGTCAACTTCGTCGACTTCGTCCCCTTCCTCCACTTCGTCCATTTTGTCCACTTCGTCAAGTTTTTCCACTTCCTCCACTTCGTCCACTTTGTCCACTTCGTCCACTTCGGCAACTTCGTCCACTTCGTCCACTTCATTCACTTCCTCCACTTCGTCCACTTCGTCAACTTCGTCCACTTCGTAAAGTTCGTGCACTTCGTCCATTTCGTCCACCTCGTCAAGTTTTTCCACTTCCTCCATTTCGTCCACTTCGTCCACTTCGTCAACTTCGTCAAATTCGGCCACTTCGTCAACTTCATCCACTTCCTCCACTTCGTCTAGTTCTTTCACTTCCTCGACTTTGTCCACGTTCTCGACTTCCTCCACTTCGTCAAGTTCGTCCACATCGTCCACGTTCTCCACTTCCTCCATTTACTCCACTTCCTTCATTTCCTCCACTTAGTTCTCTTCGTCCACTTCCTTCACTTTGTCCACTTCGTCTACTTCCTCCACTTCCTCCAGTTCCTTCATTTCCTCCACTTCCTTCACTTCGCCCACTTCGTCCACTTCTTCGACTTCGTCCACTTCCTCCACTTCGTCCACTTCCTCCTCTCCTCCACTTCGTCCTCTTCGACCACTTCGTCCAGTTCCTCCACTTCGTCCACTTCATCAAGTTCGTCCACTTCGTCCACTTCCTCTACTTCCACCACTACCTCCACTACCTCCACTTCCTCCACTTCCTTCACTTCGTCCACTTCCTCCACTTCCTCCACTTCCTTCACTTCGTCCACTTCCTCCACTTCGTCCACTTCGTCCACTTCCTCCTCTTCGTCCACTTCCTCCTCTTCGTCCACTTCCTCCACTTCCTCCACTTCGTCCTCTTCGTCCACTTCCTCCACTTCGTCCACTTCGTCAACTTTGTCTACTTCCTCCACTACGTCCAGTTCCTCCACTACTTCCACTTCCTCCACTACCTCCACTTCCTCCACCTCCTCCACTTCCTCCACTTCGTCCATTTCGTCCACTTCGTTCACTTCCTCCTCTTCGTCAACTTTGTCGACTTCGTCCTCTTCATCTACACCCTCCACTTCCTCCATTTCATCCACTTCGTCCACTTCGTCAAGTTCGTCCACTTCCTCTACTTCCTCCACTTCCTCCACTACGTCCACTTCCTCCACTACGTCCACTTCCTCCACTACGTCCACTTCGTCCTCTTCGTCCACTTCGTCCACTTCCTCCACTTCGTCCACTTCATCAAGTTCGTCCACTTCGTCGACTTCCTCTACTTCCACCACTACCTCCCCTACCTCCACTTCCTCCACTTCCTTCACTTCGTTCACTTCGTCCACTTCCTCCACTTCCTTCACTTCGTCCACTTCCTCCACTTCTTCCACTTCGTCCACTTCCTCCTCTTCGTCCACTTCCTCCTCTTCGTCGACTTCCTCCACTTCCTTCACTTCCTCCACTTCGTCCTCTTCGTCCAGTTCCTCCACTTCGTCCACTTCGTCAACTTTGTCTACTTCCTCCACTACGTCCAGTTCCTCCACTACTTCCACTTCCTCCACTTCCTCCACTTCCTCCACCTCCTCCACTTCCTCCACTTCGTCCACTTCGTCCACTTCCTCCTCTTCGTCAACTTTGTCGACTTCGTCCTCTTCATCTACATCCTCCACTTCCTCCATTTCATCCACTTCGTCCACTTCGTCAAGTTCGTCCACTTCCTCTACTTCCTCCACTTCCTCCACTACGTCCACTTCCTCCACTTCGTCCACTTCCTCCACTTTGTCCACTTCCTTCACTTCGTCCACTTCTTCCACTTCGACCACTTCGTCCACTTCCTCCTCCTTGTCCACTTCGTCGACTTCATCGTCTTAGTCCACTTCGTCAACTTTCTCCACTTCCTCCACTTCCTCCACTTCCTCTACTTCCTCCACTTCATCAACTTCGTCCACTTCGTCAACTTCGTCCACTTCGTCCATTTCGTCCACTTCGTTAGGTTCGTCCACTTCCTCCAATTCCTCTACTTACTCCACTTTGTCCACTTCGTCCTCTTCTTCCACTTCGTGCACTACGTCCACTTCGTCAATTTCGTCCCCTTCCTCCACTTCGTCCATTTTGTCCACTTCGTCAAGTTTTTCCACTTCCTCCACTTCGTCCACTTCGGCAACTTCGTCCACTTCGTCCACTTCATTCACTTCCTCCACTTCGTCCACTTCGTCAACTTCGTCCACTTCGTCAAGTTCGTGCACTTCGTCCATTTCGTCCACTTCGTCAAGTTCGTCCACTTCCTCCACTTCCTCCACTTCGTCCACTTCGTCAACTTCGTCAAATTCGGCCACTTCGTCAACTTCATCCACTTCCTCCACTTCGTCTAGTTCTTTCACTTCCTCGACTTTGTCCACGTTCTCGACTTCCTCCACTTCGTCAACTTCGTCCATTTCGTCCACTTTGTCAAGTTCGTCCACTTCCTCCACTTCGTCAAGTTCGTCCACATCGTCCACGTTCTCCACTTCCTCCACTTCCTCCACTTCCTCCACTTCCTCCACTTCCTTCATTTCCTCCACTTAGTTCTCTTCGTCCACTTCCTTCACTTTGTCCACATCGTCAACTTCGTCTACTTCCTCCACTTCCTTCACTTCCTCCACTTCCTTCACTTCGCCCACTTCGTCCACTTCGTCCACTTCGTCCACTTCCTCCACTTCGTCCACTTCCTCCTCTTCGTCCACTTCGTCGACTTCGTCCTCTTCCTCCACTTCCTCCACTTCGTCCACTTCATCAAGTTCGTCCACTTCGTCCACTTCCTCTACTTCCACCACTACCTCCACTACCTCCACTTCCTCCACTTCCTTCACTTCGTCCACTTCCTCCACTTCCTTCACTTCGTCCACTTCCTCCACTTCTTCCACTTCGTCCACTTCCTCCTCTTCGTCCACTTCCTCCTCTTCGTCCACTTCCTTCACTTCCTCCACTTCGTCCTCTTCGTCCACTTCCTCCACTTCGTCCACTTCGTCAACTTTGTCTACTTCGTCCACTTCCTCCACTACGTCCAGTTCCTCCACTTCGTCCACTACTTCCACTTCCTCCACTTCCTCCACTTCGTCCATTTCGTCCACTTCCTCCACTTTGTCGACTTCCTCCTCTTCGACAACTTTGTCGACTTCCTCCTCTTCACCTACATCCCCCACTTCCGCCATTTCATCCACTTCGTCCACTTACTCCACTACGTCCACTTCCTCCACTTCCTCCACTTCGTCACTTCCTCCATTTTGTCCACTTCCTTCACTTCGTCCACTTCCTCCACTTCCTCCACTTGGCCACTTCGTCCACATCCTCCTCTTTGTCCACTTCGTCGACTTCGTCGTCTTAGTCCACTTCCTCCACTTCGTCCACTTCGTTTACGTCCTCCACTTCCTCCACTTCGTCAACTTCGTCCATTTCCTTCACTTCCTCAACATCGTCCACTTCTTGCACTTCCTCCGCTTCATTCACTTCCTGAACTTCTTCCACTTCGTCAACATCGTCAACTTCCTCCACTTCGTCCATTTCGTCCACTTCGTCAACTTCCTCCACTTCCTCCACTTTGCGCACTTCCTCCACTTCCTGCACTTCGTCAACGTCGTCAACTTTGTCCACCTCCTCGACTTCGTCCAGTTCTTCCACTTCCTCCACTTCCTCAACATTCTCCACTTCCTCCACTTCGTCAACTACGTCCACTTCGTCCAATTTATCCCTTTCGTCAAGTTCTTCTACTTCCTCCACTTCCTCCACTTCCTCCATTTCGTTCACTTGCTCTACTTCCTCAACATCGTCCATTTCCTCTAGTTCCTCCACTTCATTCACTTCATCCACTTCTTCCATTTCGTCAACTTCGTCCACTTCCTCCACTTCGTCCAGTTCTTCCACTTCCTCCACTTCCTCCACTTCGTAAACTTCGTCCACCTCGTGCATTTCATCCACTTCGTCAAGTTCTTCTACTTCCTCCACTTCCTCCATTTCGTCCACTTGCTCGACTTCGTCAACATCGTCCATTTCCTCTAATTCCTCCACTTCATCCACTTCTTCCACTTCGTCAACTTTGTCCACTTCCTCCACTTCCTCCACTTCGTCCATTTCGTCCACTTCGTCAAGTTCGTCCATTTCCTCCAATCCCTCCACTTACTCCACTTTGTCCACTTCGTCCACTTCTTCCACTTCGTCCACTTCGTCAACTTCGTCGACTTCGTCCCCTTCCTCCACTTCGTCCATTTGGTCCACTTCGTCAAGTTCGTCCACTTCGTCCACTTTGTCCACTTCGTCCACTTCGGCAACTTCGTCCACTTCCTCCATTTCGTCCACTTCGTCCACTTGTTCCACTTCCTCCACTTCATCCACTTCTTCCACGTAGCCTACTTCATCCACTTCGTCCACGTAGCCTACTTCATCCACTTCGTCCACTTCGTCAACTTCGTGCACTTCGTCCACTTCGTGCACTTCGTCAACTTCGTTTACTTCGTCCACTTCGTCCACTTCCTCCACTTCGCCCACTTCTTCATCTTCTTCTTCCACTTCGTCCAATTCGTCAACTTCGTCAAGTTCGTCCCTTCGTCCACTTCGTTACCTTCGTCCACTTCGTCCACTTCGTCACCTTCTTCCACTTCGTCCACTTCCTCTACATCGTCCACTTCCGACAGTTCTTCCACTTCGTCAATCTCATCCACTTCCTCCACTTCCTCCACTTCCTCCACTTCATCAACTTCGTCAACTTCGTCCACTTCGTCCATTTCGTCTACTTCGTCAAGTTCGTCCACTTCCTCCACTTTGTCCACTTTAACCACTTCGTCCACTTTGGCAACTTCGTCAACTTCCTCCACTTCCTCCACTTCGTCCATTTCGTCCACTTCGTCAAGTTCCTCCACTTCGTCTACTTCCATCACTTCGTCAACTTCGGCCATTTCGTCCACTTCGACCACTTCGTCCAGTTCTTCAACTTCCTCCACTTTGTCCACATTCTCAAGTTCCTCCACCTCGTAAACTTCCTCCACTTCGTCCATTTCGTCCACTTCGTCAACTTCGTCCACTTCCTCCACTTCCTCAACATCGTCCATTTCCTCCACTTCCTCCACTCCTTCGTTGGGTTCGTCCACTTCGTCCACTTCGTTGGGTTCGTCCACTTCCTCCACTTCGTCCACTTCCTCCACTTTGTCCACTTCGTCCACTTCATCGGCTTCATCCACTTTGTCCGGTTGGTCCACTTCCTCCACTTCATCCACTTCGTCCGCTTCTTCCACTTCGTCCACTTCTTCCACTTCCTCCACTTCCTCCATTTCGTCCACGTCGCCAACTTCGTCTACTTCGTCAAATTCGTTCACTTCCTCCATTTCCTCAACATCGGCCACTTCCTCCACTTTCTCCACTTCATTCACTTCCTACACTTCTTCCACTTCGTCAACTTCCTCCACTCCCTCCTCTTCGTCCACTTCGTCAACTTCGTTCACTTCGTCCATTTCGTCCACTTCATGAACTTCGTCCACTTCCTCCACCTCCTCCACTTCTACATTTCGTCCACTTCGTCAACTTCCTCAACTTCGTCCACTTCCTCCACTTCGTCCACTTCCTCCACTTCCTCCTCTCCCTACATTTCGTCCACTTCGTCAACTTCCTCCACTTCGTCCACTTCCTCCACTTCCTCCACTTCATCCACTTCGTCAAGTTTGTCCACTTCCTCTATTTCCTCAACTTCGTCCACTTCCTCCACTTCGTCAACTTCGTCAACTTCGTCCCCTTCGTCCACTTCCTCCACTTCCTCCACTTCGTCAACTTCTTCCACTTCCTCCACTTCCTCAACATCCTCCACTTCCTCAACACCCTCCACTTCTTGCACTTCCTCCACTTCATTCACTTCCTAAACTTCTTCCACTTCGTCAACATCGTCCACTTCCTCCACTTCGTCCACTTCATCCACTTCGTCCACTTCGTCCACTTCATCCACTTCCTCCACTTCCTCCACTTCCTCCCCTTCCTCTACTTTGTCCACTTTGTCTACTTCGTTCACTTCGTCAACTTCGTCAACTTCCTCCACTTCGCCCACTTCCTCCACTTTCTCCACTTCGTCAATGTTGTCAACTTCGTCCACTTCGTCAATGTCGTCAACTTTTTTCACTTCGTCCATTTCACCCACTTCGTCAACTTCGTCCACTTCCACCATTTCCTCAACATCGTCCACTTCCTGCACTTTCTCCACTTCATTCACTTCCTACACTTCTTCTTCCACTTCGTCAACTTCCTCCACTTCCTCCACCTCCTCCACTTCCTCCACTTCGCCCACTTCTTCCACTTCCTCCACTTCCTCCTCTTCCTCCATTTCGTACACTTCGTCCACTTCGTCAACTTCGTCCACTTCCTCCACTTCGTCCAGTTCTTCCACTTCCTCAACTTCGTCCACATTCTCCACTTCCTCCACTTCGTCAACTTCGTCAACTTCCTCCACTTCGCCCACTTCGTCCCCTTCGCCCACTTCCTCCACTTCGTCCATTTCGTCAACGTCGTCCACTTCCTCCACTTCGTCCAGTTCTTCCACTTCCTCCACTTCGTCCACATTCTCCACTTCCTCCACTTCGTCAACTTCGTCCACATCGTCCGCTTCGTCCATTTCGTCCACTTCGTCATGTTCATCTACTTCCTCCACTTCCTCCACTTCGTCTAGTTCGTCCATTTCCTCCACTTCCTCCACTTCGTCCACTTCCTCCACTTCGTCCACTTCCTCCACTTCTACAAGTTCGTCCCCTGCGTCCACTTCCTCCACTTCGTCAACTTCTTCCACTTCGTCCACTTCGTCCACTTCCTCCACTTCCTCAACATCGTCCATTTCCTCTACTTCCTCCACTTCATTCACCTCATCCACTTCTTCCACCACTTCCTCCACTTCCTCAACATCGTCCACTTCTTGCACTTCCTCCATTCACTTCCTGAACTTCTTCCACTTCGTCAACATCGTCCACTTCCTCCACTTCCTCCACCTCGTCCACTTCCTCTACTTACTGCACTTCGTCAACTTCGTCCATTTCGTCCACTTCGTCAACTTCGTCCACTTCCTCCACTTCCTCCACTTCTTCCACTTTGTCCACTTCGCCCGCTTCGTCCACTTCCTCAACTTCGTCCACTTTGTCCACTTCTTCCACTTCCTCCACTTCCTTCACTTCGTCCACTTCGTCAACTTCGTTCACTTCGTCCACTTTGTCCACGTCGTCAACTTCGTCCACTTCGTCTACTTTGTCCACTTCATACTCTTCGTCCACTTCGTCCACTTCATCCACTTCCTCTACTTCGTCAAGTTCGTCCACTTCCTCCATTTCCTCCACTTCCTCCACTTCCTCCACTTCCTCCACTTCCTCCACTTCGTCCACTTCCTCCACTTCTTCCACTTCGTACACTTCCTCCACTTCGTCCACTTCGTGCACGTCGTCAACTTCGTCAACTTCGTCCGCTTCGTCCGCTTCGTCCGCTTCGTACACTTCGTCCACTTCGTACTCTTCGTCCACTTCATCCACTTCGTCTACTTCGTCAAGTTCGTCCACTTCCTCTATTTCCTCCACTTCGTCCACTTCCTCCACTTCCTCCACTTCCTCCACTTCCTCCACTTCACCCACTTCCTTCACTTCGTCCTCTTTGTCTACTTCCTCCACTTCCTCCACTTCGTCAACCTCGTCTACTTCGTGCACTTCGTCTACTTCATCCACTCCGTCTACTTCGTCAAGTTCGTCCACTTACTCCACTTCCTCCACTTCCTCCACTTCGTTAGGTTCGTCCACTTCCTCCATTTCCTCCACTTCTTCCACTTCGTACACTTCCTCCACTTCCTCCACTTCGTCCACGTCGTCAACTTCGTCAACTTCGTCCACTTCGTCCGCTTCGTCCGCTTCGTACACTTCGTCCACTTCGTACTCTTCGTCCACTTCATCCGCTTCGTACACTTCGTCTACTTCGTCAAGTTCGTCCACTTCCTCCACATCCTCCACTTCTTCAACTTCCTCCACTTCCTCCACTTCCTCCATTTCGTCCACTTCCTCAACATCTTCCATTTCTTCCACTTCCTCCACTTCATTCACTTCCTCGACTCCTTCGACTTCATCAACTTCATCCACTTCGTCCACTTCCTCAACTTCGTCCACTTCGTCTATTTCGTCCAATTCGTCAAGCTCGTCCACTTCCTCCACGTCCTCCAGTTCTTCAACTTCCTCCACTTCCTCCACTTCCTTGACTTCCTCCACTTTGTCCACTTCCTCCACTTCCTCAACATCGTCCATTTCCTCTACTTCCACCACTTCATTCACTTCCTCCACTTCTTCCACCTCGTCAACTTTGTCCACTTCCTCCACTTCGTTCACTTCTTCAACTTCCTCCACTTCGTCCACTTCCTCTACTTCCTCCACTTCCTCCACTACCTCCACTTCCTCCATTTCGTCCACTTCCTCCACTTCATCAACATTGTCCATTTCCTCTACTTCCTCCACTTCATTCACTTCCTCCACTTCATCAACATTGTCCACTTCCTCCACTTCCCCCACTTCGTGCACTTCGTCAACTTAGTCAACTTCGTCCACTTCCTCCACTTCGTCCACTTCTCCCACTTCCTCCACTTCCTCCATTTCGTGCACTTCCTCCACTTCCTCAACATCGTCCATTTCCTCTACTTCATCCACTTCTTCCACTTCGTCAACTTTCTCCACTTCCTCCACTTTCTCCATTACGTCCACTTCGTCCACTTCCTCAACATCGTCCATTTCATCCACTTCCTTCACTTCATTCACTTCCTCCACTTTGTCCACTTCCTCAACTTCGTCAACTTCATCCACTTCGTCCATTTCGTCCACTTCGTTAGGTTCGTCCACTTCCTCCACTTCCTCCACTTATTCCACTTCGTACACTTCCTCCACTTCCTCCACTTCCTCCACTTCGTCCACTTCGTCCACGTCGTCAATTTCGTCCACTTCGTCCGCTTCGTACACTTCGTCCACTTCGTACTCTTCGTCCACTTAATCCACTTCGTCTAGTACGTCAAGTTCGTACACTTCGTCGACTTCCTCTATTTCTTCCACTTCGTCGACTTCCTGCACTTCTTCTACTTCGTCCACTTCCTCCACTTCTTCTACTTCGTACACTTCCTCCACTTCGTCCACGTCGTCAATTTCGTCCACTTCGTCCACTTCGTCCGCTTCGTCCACTTCGTCCACTTCGTCCACTTCAAACTCTTCGTCCACTTCGTCCACTTCATCTACTTCGTCTACTTCGTCAAGTTCGTCCACTTCGTCCACTTCCTCTATTTCCTCCACTTCCTCCACTTCCTCCACTTCGTCCACTTCCTCCACTTCCTTCACTTCCTCCACTTCGTCAACCTCGTCTAATTTGTCCACTTCGTCCACTTCGACCACTTCATCCACTTCGTCTACTTTGTCAAGTTTGTCCACTTCCACTATTTCCTCTACTTCGTCCACTTCGTCCACTTCCTCCATTTCGTCCACTTCTTCAACATCTTCCATTTCTTCCACTTCCTCCACTTCATTCACTTCCTCGACTCCTTTGACTTCGTCAATTTTGTCCACTTCGTCCACTTCGTCAACTTCATCCACTTCGTCTATTTCGTCCAGTTCGTCAAGCTCGTCCACTTCCTCCACGTCCTCCAGTTTTTCAACTTCCTCCACTTCCTCCACTTCGTCAACTTCGTCTACTTCGTGCACTTCGTCCACTTCATCCACTTCGCCAACTTCTTCCACTTCGTCCATTTTGTCCACTTCGTCCACATCTTCCACTTCCTCCACTTTGTCCATTTCGTCTATTTCGTCAACTTCGTCAACTTCCTCCACTTCGCCTACTTCGTCCATTTCGTCCACATCCTCCACTTCCTCCATTTCGTCCACTTCGTCCACTTCCTCAACATCGTCCATTTCATCCACTTCCTCTACTTCATTCACTTCCTTCACTTTGTCTACTTCCTCAACTTCGTCAACTTCATCCACTTCGTCCATTTCGTCCACTTCGTTAGGTTCGTCCACTTCCTCCACTTCCTCCACTTATTCCACTTCGTACACTTCCTCCACTTCGTCCACTTCGTCCACGTCGTCAACTTCGTCCGCTTCGTACACTTCGTCCACTTCGTACTCTTCGTCCACCTAATCCACTTCGTCTAGTTCGTCAAGTTCGTCCACTTCGTCGACTTCCTCTATTTCTTCCACTTCGTCCACTTCCTCCACTTCTTCTACTTCCTACACTTCCTCCACTTCGTCCACGTCGTCAACTTCGTCCACTTCCTCCACTTCGTCCACTTCCTCCACTTCGTCCATTTCCTTCACTTCGTCCACTTCCTCCACTTCCTCCACTTCGTCAACCTCGTCTAATTTGTCCACTTCGTCCACTCCATCCTCTTCGTCTACTTTGTCAAGTTTGTCCACTTCCTCTATTTCCTCTACTTCGTCCACTTCCTCCACTTCCTCCATTTCATCCAATTCCTCAACATCTTCCATTTCTTCCACGTCCTCCACTTCATCCACGTCCTCGACTCCTTCGACTTCGTCAACTTTGCCCACTTCGTCCACTTCGTCAACTTAATCCACTTCGTCTATTTCGTCGAGTTCGTCAAGCTCGTCCACTTCCTCCACGTCCTCCAGTTTTTCAACTTTCTCCACTTCCTCTACTTCGTCCACTTCGTCTACTTCGTGCACTTCGTCCACTTCATCCACTTCATCCACTTCGTCAACTTCTTCCACTTCGTCCATTTCGTCCACTTCCTCCACATCCTCCACTTCCTCCACTTTGTCCATTTCGTCTATTTCGTCAACTTCGTCAACTTCCTCCACTTCGCCTACTTCGTCCATTTCGTCCACTTCCTCCATTTCGTCCACTTCCTCAACATCGTCCATTTCATCCACTTCTTCCACTTCATTCACTTCCTCCACTTTGTCCACTTCCTCAACTTCGTCAACTTCATCCACTTCGTCCATTTCGTCCACTTCGTTAGGTTCGTCCACTTCCACCACTTCCTCCACTTCCTCCACTTATTCCACTTCGTACACTTCCTCCACTTCCTCCACTTCGTCCACGTCGTCAATTTCGTCCACTTCGTCCGCTTCGTACACTTCGTCCACTTCGTACTCTTCGTCCACTTAATCCACTTCGTCTAGTTCGTCAAGTTCGTCCACTTCGTCGACTTCCTCTATTTCTTCCACTTCCTCCACTTCCTCCAGTTCTTCTACTTCGTCCACTTCCTCCACTTCTTCTACTTCGTACACTTCCTCCACTTCGTCCACGTCGTCAATTTCGTCCACTTCGTCTGCTTCGTCCACTTCATCCACTTCGTCCACTTCGTCCACTTCGTACTCTTCGTCCACTTCGTCCACTTCATCTACTTCGTCTACTTCGTAAAGTTCGTCCACTTCGTCCACTTCCTGTATTTCCTCCACTCCGTCCACTTCCTCCACTTCGTCCACTTCCTCCACTTCCTTCACTTCCTCCACTTCGTCAACCTCGTCTAATTTGTCCACTTCGTCCACTTCGACCACTTCATCCACTTCGTCTACTTTGTCAAGTTTGTCCACTTCCTCTATTTCCTCTACTTCGTCCACTTCCTCCACTTCCTCCACTTCCTCCATTTCGTCCACTTCTTCAACATCTTCCATTTCTTCCACTTCCTCCACTTCATTCACTTCCTCGACTCCTTTGACTTCGTCAATTTTGTCCACTTCGTCAACTTCATCTACTTCGTCTATTTCGTCCAGTTCGTCAAGCTCGTCCACTTCCTCCACGTCCTCCAGTTTTTCAACTTCCTCCACTTCCACCACTTCGTCCACTTCGTCTACTTTGTGCACTTCGTCCACTTCATCCACTTCGTCAACTTCTTCCACTTCGTCCATTTCGTCCACTTCGTCCACATCTTCCACTTCCTCCACTTTGTCCATTTCGTCTATTTCGTCAACTTCGTCAACTTCCTCCACTTCGCCTACTTCGTCCATTTCGTCCACTTCGTCCACATCCTCCACTTCCTCCATTTCGTCCACTTCGTCCACTTCCTCAACATCGTCCATTTCATCCACTTCCTCTACTTCATTCACTTCCTTCACTTTGTCTACTTCCTCAACTTCGTCAACTTCATCCACTTCGTCCATTTCGTCCACTTCGTTAGGTTCGTCCACTTCCTCCACTTCCTCCACCTATTCCACTTCGTACACTTCCTCCACTTCGTCCACGTCGTCAACTTCGTCCGCTTCGTACACTTCGTCCACTTCGTACTCTTCGTCCACTTAATCCACTTCGCCTAGTTCGTCAAGTTCGTCCATGATGAGAGGGTCGCACCTCCCACAAAAGTTGTGCATAATTAATGCAGTATAAGCTAGGCAGTGACTCCTAGGTCGTATCTCAAGGACCAAATTGGGTTCAGTCTCAGATCAACACGTAGTGGGGGGTTTTTGTGATTTTTGTGATTCAAAAATGAACTAAATCAAAAATGAGAATTAAACACAACCGAATATAAACAAAAGCATTAAAATGAAACTACAACAGATAAATTTCCAAACACAATTCAAGCTGTAAAAATGCAACGGTTACACTAAAACATTAAATGCACAATATTGTCATCTAACCTACACATTCACCACCAAAAAGAAGAAAACGCTTGCAGAGTTAATTTAAATAATTTAGTAAGCTGCTGGAAAAAATTTATGTTGCACCGTTTTTCCATCCAAGGCCGTGGCACTCTTTTGGCAAGGAAAGAAAAATTATTAAAACCACCTTGATGCTTCTTCCTTCTTCACATAATTTCCAACTTCTACCATGGTCCATTCACTTTGCAAAAGGAAATGAAAGCAAATCCAATCACATAAGAAGGCTTACGTGACTTATTCTCCATTCCATAAGAGACAAAGAAATGCATTAATAGGCCGTGGGCCACTTCTCCATTCACGGTTCTCTTTTGCCCAGGCCGAGACATCACTTCTTCCACTTAATCTTCCTCTCAATTAAATAAAACACTTGCATTTATTCAGCTGCCAAACGTCCCATCATCTCTTCATTCCAACATTGTGCTCTCTGCTCCACTACCCGTGCACACCAACACGTAACCTGCATATTCACCTTCTACACTCAACCACTTGCCTCCATTTAATTCTCCCAAACCGAGACACATACCACTCCTGCGTGCTCACCACACACCTTCTCCAGGACGTCCAACACGCGCACGCTGCACAAGCTTCTTCCGAAATGAATCAGCTCCTACCTTTATCTCCTCTCCGTGCCAAGAATCAAATCCCGTGAGCTCCAGCAAAACTAATCAGCGTGTTATCTCTATTCAGACCCATTCAATCACCGTGAGTTGCTTGCTTTCTTCAATTTGGTATAAAAAAAAAAATAAAACGTTGCTGCTTCCAGCTCCTTCCAGCTCCGCTTCTTCACCGTGCACACTCAGTCCAACATCACAGCTTGCATCTTTTGTTCATTCCAGCACAATAAAAATAAATCCATTTGCTTCTCTTTTCAAGCCGTGCCAGCTACTGCTACCAGCTTTTCTCGTTCCAGCTGCGTGACACCTCCAGCTTCCATGCTTCCAGACCCTTCACCATTTCTCTTTTTTCTCCAATAAAATATTTCCAGCAAAAGACAAACTCCTTCCAGCCGTGCACCACATCACACGAACTCCATCACCGTTTCAGCATTCAAAGGAAAAGAAAGGAAGCTTCTAATATTCTCCATCTAGCACCGCATCCTCCAAGGATCTCATCACTTTTCGGTGCAGCTGGATGCTTCCAAATTTCATCACCGTTCCCTCTTCTCCACGTCCACTTTTAGGTAGTGACAAAGTGCCTCTAAAGAAAGAAAAGAAAGGTAAAACCGAGAGTCCCTGTGCACCGCTTCTCCAGCTTGCTTATCAAGATGAGACCAGCATTAACATTTCTTAATGAAATCAACGTTCAAGAGGAAACCAACATGAATGTGAATAAATTTTGTAACAACGTGCACAAGACAAAGCGAAAAATAAAATTTTTCTTCATTCCAAACAGTGTTTTCGGTTCCCAGGGCAATTTCCAAAACAGAAACCTAAAAACTCCCCAGACCGAGAGAGTGGGTGGCGGCTAGGGCTCCCTCTAAGGACGTGTGTCCTCCTTTTAACAGGGATGTGGTCCACAAATAAAACCCTAGGTCCAAGTCACTAACTTCTAATTTTTGGGTCTATAATTTACCAAAAATTGACCCAAAATATAAGAGTTGATACAGAAATTCTAAATTACGGAATTACAATTTAATTAATTCTAAAATGTCTGTGTAGAGAGTCTTGAATTTATTTGGCATTCTTCCTGATGTCCCAAAATGTATTTCCAAAATTTTCCTCCATTTCAAAAATGCACTTAATCAGCTCAGAAAATCCAAATTAGCACAATTACAAATTTCTGACCAAATTAAGCGGAATTCGGAAAGCGGGAAAATAACAAACAATTAAACACAATTCCCTGGTTTATTTAAGTGCAATAAACTAAATATAATTCAAGAAATAACGACTCATCAGTCCACTTCGTCGACTTCCTCTATTTCTTCCACTTCGTCCACTTCCTCCACTTCTTCTACTTCCTACACTTCCTCCACTTCGTCCACGTCGTCAACTTCGTCCACTTCCTCCACTTCCTCCACTTCGTCCACTTCCTCCACTTCGTCCACTTCCTTCACTTCGTCCACTTCCTCCACTTCGTCAACCTCGTCTAATTTTTCCACTTCGTCCACTTCATCCACTTCGTCTACTTTGTCAAGTTTGTCCACTTCCTCTATTTCCTCTACTTCGTCCACTTCCTCCACTTCCTCCATTTCATCCAGTTCCTCAACATCTTCCATTTCTTCCACGTCCTCCACTTCATTCACTTCCTCGACTCCTTCGACTTCGTCAACTTTGTCCACTTCGTCAACTTAATCCACTTCGTCTATTTCGTCCAGTTCGTCAAGCTCGTCCACTTCCTCCACGTCCTCCAGTTTTTCAACTTCCTCCACTTCCTCTACTTCGTCCACTTCGTCTACTTCGTGCACTTCGTCCACTTCATCCACTTCATCCACTTCGTCAACTTCTTCCACTTCGTCCATTTCATCCACTTCATCCACATCCTCCACTTCCTCCACTTTGTCCATTTCGTCTATTTCGTCAACTTCGTCAACTTCCTCCACTTCGCCTACTTCGTCCATTTCGTCCACTTCCTCCACTTCCTCCATTTCGTCCACTTCGTCCACTTCCTCAACATCGTCCATTTCATCCACTTCCTCCACTTCATTCACTTCCTTCACTTTGTCCACTTCCTCAACTTCGTCAACTTCATCCACTTCGTCCATTTCGTCCACTTCGTTAGGTTCGTCCACTTCCTCCACTTCCTCCACTTATTCCACTTCGTACACTTCCTCCACTTCGTCCACTTCGTCCACTTTGTCCACGTCGCCAACTTCGTCCGCTTCATACACTTCGTCCACTTCGTCGACTTCCTCTATTTCTTCCACTTCGTCCACTTCCTCCACTTCTTCTACTTCGTACACTTCCTCCACTTCGTCCACGTCGTCAACTTCGTCCACTTCCTCCACTTCGTCCACTTCCTCCACTTCGTCCACTTCCTTCACTTCGTCCACTTCCTCCACTTCGTCAACCTCGTCTAATTTGTCCACTTCGTCCACTTCAGCCACTTCGTCAACTTTGTCAAGTTTGTCCACTTACTCTATTTCCTCTACTTCGTCCACTTCCTCCACTTCCTCCATTTCATCCACTTCCTCAACATCTTCCATTTCTTCCACTTCCTCCACTTCATTCACTTCCTCGACTCCTTCGACTTCGTCAACTTTGTCCACTTCGTCCACTTCGTCAACTTAATCCACTTCGTCTATTTCGTCCAGTTCGTCAAGCTCGTCCACTTCCTCCACGTCCTCCAGTTTTTCAACTTCCTCCACTTCCTCGGCTTGGTCCACTTCGTCTACTTCCTGCACTTCGTCCACTTCATCCACTTCGTCAACTTCTTCCACTTCGTCCATTTCGTCCACTTCCTCCACTTCCTCCACTTTGTCCATTTCGTCTATTTCGTCAACTTCGTCAACTTCCTCCACTTCGCCTACTTCGTCCATTTCGTCCACTTCCTCCATTTCGTCCACTTCGTCCACTTCCTCAACATCGTCCATTTCATCCACTTCCTCCACTTCATTCACTTCCTTCACTTTGTCCACTTCCTCAACTTCGTCAACTTCATCCACTTCGTCCATTTCGTCCACTTCCTCCACTTCCTCCACTTCCTCCACTTCGTCCACGTCGTCAACTTCGTCCGCTTCGTACACTTCGTCCACTTCGTACTCTTCGTCCACTTAATCCACTTCGTCTAGTTCGTCAAGTTCGTCCACTTCGTCGACTTCCTGTATTTCTTCCACTTCGTCCACTTCTTCTACTTCCTACACTTCCTCCACTTCGTCCACGTCATCAACTTCGTCCACTTCCTCCACTTCGTCCACTTCCTCCACTTCGTCAACCTCGTCTAATTTGTCCACTTCGTCCACCTCATGCACTTCGTCTACTTTGTCAAGTTTGTCCACTTCCTCTATTTCCTCTACTTCGTCCACTTCCTCCACTTCCTCCACTTCCTCCATTTCATCCAGTTCCTCAACATCTTCCATTTCTTCCACTTCATCCACTTCATTCACTTCCTGGACTCCTTCGACTTCGTCAACTTTGTCCACTTCGTCCACTTCGTCAACTTAATCCACTTCGTCTATTTCGTCCAGTTCGTCAAGCTCGTCCACTTCCTCCACGTCCTCCAGTTTTTCAACTTCCTCCACTTCCTCTAATTCGTCCACTTCGTCTACTTCGTGCAATTCGTCCACTTCCTCCACATCCTCCACTTCCTCCACTTCCTCCACTTCGTCCATTTCGTCTATTTCGTCAACTTCGCCAACTTCCTCCACTTCGCCTACTTCGTCCATTTCGTCCACTTCCTCCACTTCCTCCATTTCGTCCACTTCGTCCACTTCCTCAACATCGTCCATTTCATCCACTTCATTCACTTCCTTCACTTTGTCCACTTCCTCAACTTCGTCAACTTCATCCATTTCGTCTGCTTCGTTAGGTTCGTCCACTTCCTCCACTTCCTCCACTTATTCCACTTCGTACACTTCCTGCACTTCGTCCACTTTGTCCACGTTGTCAACTTCGTCCGCTTCGTACACTTCGTCTACTTCGTACTCTTCGTCCACTTAATCCACTTCGTCTAGTTCGTCAAGTTCGTCGACTTCCTCTATTTCTTCCACTTCGTCCACTTCTTCTACTTCGTACACTTCCTCCACTTCGTCCACGTCGTCAACTTCGTCCACTTCCTCCACTTCCTCCACTTCGTCCACTTCCTTCGCTTCGTCCACTTCCTCCACTTCATCAACCTCGTCTAATTTGTCCACTTCGTCCACTTCATCTGCTTCGTCTACTTTGTCAAGTTTGTCCACTTCCTCTATTTCCTCTACTTCCTCCACATCCTCCACTTCCTCCACTTCGTCAACTTCCTCCACTTCGCCTACTTCGTCCATTTCGTCCACTTCCTCCACTTCCTCCATTTCGTCCACTTCGTCCACTTCCTCAACATCGTCCATTTCATCCACTTCATTCACTTCCTTCACTTTGTCCACTTCCTCAACTTCGTCAACTTCATCCACTTCGTCCATTTCGTCTGCTTCGTTAGGTTCGTCCACTTCCTCCACTTATTCCACCTCGTACACTTCCTCCACTTCGTCCACTTCGTCCACTTTGTCCACGTGGTCAACTTCGTCCGCTTCGTACACTTCGTCTACTTCGTACTCTTCGTCCACTTAATCCACTTCGTCTAGTTCGTCAAGTTTGCCCACTTCGTCGACTTCCTCTATTTCTTCCACTTCGTCCACTTCTTCTACTTCGTACACTTCCTCCACTTCGTCCACGTCGTCAACTTCGTCCACTTCGTCCACTTCCTCCACTTCGTCCACTTCCTTCGCTTCGTCCACTTCCTCCACTTCGTCAACCTCGTCTAATTTCTCCACTTCGTCCACTTCATCCGCTTCGTCTACTTTGTCAAGTTTGTCCACTTCCTCTATTTTCTCTACTTCCTCCACTTCCTCCACTTCCTCCATTTCATCCACTTCCTCAACATCTTCCATGTCTTCCACTTCCTCCACTTCATTCACTTCCTCGACTCCTTCGACTTCGTCAACTTTGTCCACTTCGTCCACTTCGTCAACTTAATCCACTTTGTCTATTTCGTCCAGTTCGTCAAGCTCGTCCACCTCCTCCACGTCCTTCAGTTTTTCAACTTCCTCCACTTTGTCCACTTCGTCCACTTCGTCTACTTCGTGCACTTCGTCCACTTCGTTCACTTCGTCCACTTCGTCAACTTCTTCCACTTCGTCAACTTCGTCCACTTCGTCCACTTCTTCAACATCGTCCACTTCTTGCACTTCCTCCACTTCATTCACCTCCTAAACTTCTTCCCCTTCGTCAACATCGTCCACTTCATCCACTTCGTCATCTTCGTCCATTTCGTCCACTTCGTTAAGTTCGTCCACTTCCTCCACTTCCTACACTTCCTCCACTTCCTCCCTTTCCTCCACTTTGTCCACTTCGTCTACTTCGTCCACTTCGTCAACTTCCTCCACCTCGTCCACTTCGCCCACTTCGTCCACTTTGTCCACGTCGTCAACTTCGTCCACTTCGTCCACTTTGTCCACTTCGTCCATTTCGTCCACTTCGTTAAGCTCGTCCACTTCCTCCACTTCCTACACTTCCTCCACTTCCTTCCCTTCCTCCACTTCGCCCACTTTGTCCACTTCGTCCACGTCGTCAACTTCGTCCACTTCGTCCGCTTCGTACACTTCGTCCACTTTGTCCTCTTCGTTCACTTCGTCCACTTCCTCCACTTCATCCACTTCGTCTACTTCGTCAAGTTCGTCCACTTCCTCTATTTCCTCCACTTCCTCCACTTCCTTCACTTCGTCCACTTCCTCCACTTCCTCCACTTCCTCCACTTCATCCACTTCCTTCACTTCGTCCTCTTCGTCCACTTCCTCCACTTCGTCAACCTCGTCTACTTCGTCCACTTCCTCCACTTCGTCCACTTCCTCCTCTTCCTCCACTTCGTCCACTTATTCCAGTTCCTCCACTTCCTCCATTTCGTCCACTTCCTCCACTTCCTCCACTTCCTTCATTTCTTCCACTTCCTCCACTTCATTCACTTCCTCGACTCCTTCAACTTCGTCAACTTTGTCTACTTCGTCTATTTCGTCCAATTCGTCAAGCTCGTCCACTTCCTCCACGTCCTCCAGTTCTTCAACTTCCTCCACTTCCTCCACTTCCTCCACTTCCTCCATTTCGTCCACTTCCTCAACATCGTCCATTTCCTCTACTTCCTCCAGTTCATTCACTTCCTCCACTTCTTCCACCTCGTCAACTTTGTCCACTTCCTTCACTTTGTTCACTTCTTCAACTTCCTCCACTTCCTCCACTACCTCAACTTCCTCCATTTCGTCCACTTCCTCCACTTCATCAACATTGTCCATTTCCTCTACTTCCTCCACATCATTCACTTCCTCCACTTCTTCCACTTCGTCAACTTTGTCCACTTCCTCCACTTCGTCCACTTCGTCAACTTAGTCAACTTCATCCATTTCGTCCAGTTCCTCCACTTCCTCCACTTCCTCCACTTCGTACACTTCCTCCAGTTCCTCCACTTCCTCCATTTTGTGCACTTCCTCCATTTTGTGCACTTCCTCAAAATCGTCCATTTCATCCACTTCCTCCACTTCATTCACTTCCTCCACTTTGTCCACTTCGTCAACCTCGTCAACTTCATCCACTTCGTCCATTTCGTCCACTTCGTTAGGTTCGTCCACTTCCTCCACTTCCTCCACTTCCTCCACTTCGTCCACGTCGTCAACTTCGTCCACTTCGTTCGCTTCGTACATTTCGGCCTCTTCGTACTCTTCGTCCACTTCATCCACTTCGTCCAGTTCGTCAAGTTCGTCCACTTCGTCGACTTCCTCTATTTCTTCCACTTCGTCCACTTCCTCCACTTCGTCCACTTGGTTAGGTTTGTCCACTTCCTCCACTTCGGACACTTCCTCCACTTCCTCCACTTCGTCCACTTTGTCCACGTCGTCAACTTCGTCAACTTCATCCGCTTCGTACACTTCGTCCACTTCGTACACTTCGTCCACTTCGTACACTTCGTCCACGTCGTCAACTTCGTCCACTTCGTCCACTTCCTCCACTTCCTCCACTTCTTCCACTTCGTACACTTCCTCCACTTCCTCCACTTCGTCCGCTTCGTCCACTTCGTCCACTTCGTACTCTTCGTCCACTTCATCCACTTCGTCTACTTCGTCAAGTTCGTCCACTTCCTCTATTCCCTCCACTTCGTCCACTTCCTCCACTTCCTCCACTTCCTCCACTTCATCCACTTCCTTCACTTCGTCCCCTTCTTCCACTTCCTCCACTTCGTCAACCTCGTCTACTTCGTCCACTTCATCAACTTCGTCTACTTTGTCAAGTTCGTCCACTTCCTCTATTTCCTCTACTTCGTCCACTTCCTCCACTTCGTCCACTTCGTAAGGTTCGTCCACTTCCTCCACTTCCTACACTTCTTCCACTACGTCCACGTCGTCAACTTCGTCAACTTCGCCCACTTCGTCCGCTTCATACACTTCGTCCACTTCGTACTCTTCGTCCACTTCGTCCACTTCATCCACTTCGTCAAGTTCGTCCACTTCGTCCACTTCCTCTATTTCCTCCACTTCGTCCACTTCCTCCACTTCATTCACCTCCTAAACTTCTTCCCCTTCGTCAACATCGTCCACTTCATCCACTTCGTCATCTTCATCCACTTCGTCCATTTCGTCCACTTCGTCAAGTTCGTCTACTTCCTCCACTTCCTACACTTCCACCACTTCCTCCCCTTCCTCCACTTTGTCCACTTCGTCCACTTCATCAACTTCGTCAACTTCCTCCACATCGTCCACTTCGTCCACTTCGCCCACTTCGTCCACTTCCTCCACTTCGTCCAGTTCGTCCACGTCGTCAACTTCGTCCACTTCGTCAAGTTCGTCCACTTCCTCTATTTCTTCCACTTCCTCCACTTCGTCCACTTCCTCCACTTCCTCCACTTCGTCCACTTCCTCCACTTCCTCCACTTCCTCCACTTCCTCCACTTCATCCACTTCCTTCACTTCGTCCTCTTCTTCCACTTCCTTCACTTCGTCAACCTCGTCTACTTCGTCCACTTCATCAACTTCGTCTACTTTGTCAAGTTCGTCCACTTCCTCTATTTCCTCTACTTCGTCCACTTCCTCCACTTCGTCCACTTCGTAAGGTTCGTCCACTTCCTCCACTTCCTACACTTCTTCCACTACGTCCACGTCGTCAACTTCGTCAACTTCGCCCACTTCGTCCGCTTCATACACTTCGTCCACTTCGTACTCTTCGTCCACTTCGTCCACTTCATCCACTTCGTCAAGTTCGTCCACTTCGTCCACTTCCTCTATTTCCTCCACTTCGTCCACTTCCTCCACTCCATTCACCTCCTAAACTTCTTCCCCTTCGTCAACATCGTCCACTTCATCCACTTCGTCATCTTCATCCACTTCGTCCATTTCGTCCACTTCGTCAAGTTCGTCTTCTTCCTCCACTTCCTACACTTCCACCACTTCCTCCCCTTCCTCCACTTTGTCCACTTCGTCCACTTCATCAACTTCGTCAACTTCCTCCACATCGTCCACTTCGTCCACTTCGCCCACTTCGTCCACTTCCTCCACTTCGTCCACGTCGTCAACGTCGTCAACTTCGTCCACTTCGTCAAGTTCGTCCACTTCCTCTATTTCTTCCACTTCCTCCACTTCCTCCACTTCGTCCACTTCCTCCACTTCGTCCACTTCCTCCACTTCGTCCACTTCCTCCACTTCATCCACTTCCTTCACTTCGTCCTCTTCTTCCACTTCCTCCACTTCGTCAACCTCGTCTACTTCGTCCACTTCATCCACTTCGTCTACTTTGTCAAGTTCGTCCACTTCCTCTATTTCCTCTACTTCGTCCACTTCCTCCACTTCGTCCACTTCGTGAGGTTCGTCCACTTCCTCCACTTCCTACACTTCTTCCACTACGTCCACGTCGTCAACGTCGTCAATTTCGTCCGCTTCATACACTTCGTCCACTTCGTACTCTTCGTCCACTTCGTCCACTTCATCCACTTCGTCAAGTTCGTCCACTTCGTCCACTTCCTCCACTTCCTCCACTTCGTCCACTTCCTCCACTTCATTCACCTCCTAAACTTCTTCCCCTTCGTCAACATCGTCCACTTCATCCACTTCGTCATCTTCATCCACTTCGTCCATTTCGTCCACTTCGTCAAGTTCGTCTACTTCCTCCACTTCCTACACTTCCACCACTTCCTCCCCTTCCTCCACTTTGTCCACTTCGTCCACTTCGTCAACTTCGTCAACTTCCTCCACTTCGTCCACTTCGTCCACTTCGCCCACTTCGTCCACTTCCTCCACTTCGTCCACGTCGTCCACTTCGTCCGCTTCGTCCACTTCGTCAAGTTCGTCCACTTCCTCTATTTCTTCCACTTCCTCCACTTCGTCCCCTTCCTCCACTTCCTCCACTTCGTCCACTTCCTCCACTTCATCCACTTCCTTCACTTCGTCCACTTCGTCCATTTCCTCCACTTCCTCCACTTCGTCAAGCTCGTTTACTTCGTCCACTTCGTCCACTTCCTCCACTTCGTCCACTTCGTCAACTTCGTCCACTTCGTTCATTTCGTCCACTTCGTCAGGTTCGTCCACTTCCTCCACTTCCTCCACATACTTCACTTCTACCATGTCGTCAACTTCGTCCACTTCGTCTATTTCGTCCACTTCCTCCACTTCATCCACTTCCTCCACTTCGTCAAGTTCGTCCACTTCCTCTAATTCCTCCACTCCGTCCACTTCCTCCACTTCGTCAACTTCTTCCACTTCGTCAACTTCGTCCACTTCCTCCACTTCTTCAAGATCGTCCACTTCTTGCACTTCCTCCACTTCATTCACCTCCTAAACTTCTTCCCCTTCGTCAACATCGTCCACTTCATCCACTTCGTCATCTTCATCCACTTCGTCCATTTCGTCCACTTCGTCAAGTTCGTCTACTTCCTCCACTTCCACCACTCCCTCCCCTTCCTCCACTTTGTCCACTTCGTCCACTTCGTCAACTTCGTCAACTTCCTCCACTTCGTCCACTTCGCCCACTTCGTCCACTTCGTCCACTTCGTCCACGTCGTCAACTTCGTCCGCTTCGTACACTTCGACCTCTTCGTTCACTTCGTCCACTTCCTCCACTTCATCCACTTCGTCAAGTTCGTCCACTTCCTCTATTTCTTCCACTTCCTCCACTTCCTCCACTTCGTCCACTTCCTCCACTTCCTCCACTTCGTCCACTTCCTCCACTTCATCCACTTCCTTCACTTCGTCCTCTTCGTCCACTTCCTCCACTTCGTCAACCTCGTTTACTTCGTCCACTTCGTCCACTTCGTCAACTTCGTCCACTTCGTTCATTTCGTCCACTTCGTCAGGTTCGTCCACTTCCTCCACATACTTCACTTCTACCACGTCGTCAACTTCGTCTATTTCGTCCACTTCCTCCCATTCATCCACTTCCTCCACTTCGTCAAGTTCGTCCACTTCCTCTACTTCCTCCACTTCCTCCACTTCCTCCACTTCTTCCACTTCGTCAACTTCGTCCACTTCCTCCACTTCTTCAAGATCGTCCACTTCTTGCACTTCCTCCACTTCATTCACCTCCTAAACTTCTTCCCCTTCGTCAACATTGTCCACTTCATCCACTTCGTCATCTTCATCCACTTCGTCCATTTCGTCCACTTCGTCAAGTTCGTCTACTTCCTCCACTTCCTACACTTCCTCCACTTCCTCCCCTTCCTCCACTTTGTCCACTTCGTCAACTTCGTCAACTTCCTCCACTTCGTCCACTTCGCCCACTTTGGCCACTTCCTCCACTTCGTCCACGTCGTCAACTTTGTCCGCTTCGTACACTTCGACCTCTTCGTTCACTTCGTCCACTTCGTCCACTTCCTCCACTTCATCCACTTCGTCTACTTCGTCAAGTTCGTCCACTTCCTCTATTTCTGCCACTTCCTCCACTTCCTCCACTTCGTCCACTTCCTCCACTTCGTCCACTTCGTCCACTTCCTCCACTTCGTCCACTTCCTCCACTTCATCCACTTCCTTCACTTCGTCCTCTTCGTCCACTTCCTTCACTTCCTCCACTTCGTCAACCTCGTCTACTTCGTCCACTTCGTCCACTTCCTCCACTTCCTCCACTTCGTCCACTTCTTCCACTTCCTCCACTTCGTCCACTTCCTCCACTTCCTCCCATTCGTCCACTTCATCCTCTTTGTCCACTTCGTCGACTTCGCCCTCTTCGTGCATTTCCTCCACTTCATCCACTTCGTCCACTTCGTCAAGTTCGTCCAGTTATTCTACTTCCTCCACTTCCTTCACTTCCTCCATTTCGTCCTCTTCCTCCACTTCCTCCACTACCTCCACTTCCTCCACTTTGTCCACTTCCTCCACTTCGTCAACTTCGTCCACTTCATTCATTTCGTCCACTTCGTCAGGTTCGTCCACTTCCTCCACTTACTCCACTTCCTCCACGTCGTCAACTTCGTCCACTTCGTCCTCTTCGTCCACTTCCTCCACTTCATCCACTTCCTCCACTTCATCAAGTTCGTCCACTTCATCCACTTCCTCCAATTCCTCTACTCCGTCCACTTCGTCCATTTCGTCCACTTCCTCCACTTCCTCCACTTCGTCAACTTCGTCAAGTTCGTCTTCTTCATTCACTTCCTCCACTTCCTCCACTTTGTCAACTTCTTCCACTTCGTCCAGTTCGTCAACTTCGTCCACTTCCTCCACTTCTTCAACATCGTCCACTTCTTGCACTTCCTCCACATCATTCACTTCCTAAACTTCTTCCCATTTGTCAACATCGTCCACTTCGTCCACTTCATCCACTTTGTCAACTTCATCCACTTTGTCCACTTCGTCCGTTTCGTCCACTTCGTCAAGTTCTTCTACTTCCTCCACTTCCTCCACATCGTCAAGTTCGTCCACTTCCTCGATTTCGTCCACTTCCTCCACTTCCTCCACTTCGTCAACTTCTTCCACTTCGTCCACTTCATCAACTTCATCCACTTTCTCCACTTCCTCAACATTGTCCACTTCTTGCACTTCCTCCACTCCATTCACTTCCTGAACTTCTTCCACTTCGTCAACATCGTCCATTTCCTCCACTTCATCCACTTCGTCTACTTCGTCCACTTCCTCCACTTCGTCAAGTTCGTCAACTTCCTCCACTTCCTCCACTTCCTCCACTTCCTCCACTTCCTCCATTTCATCCACTTCCTCAACATCGTCCATTTCCTCTACTTCCTCCACTTCATTCACTTCATTCACTTCTTCCACTTCGTCAACTTTGTCCAATTCCTCGACTTCCTCCACTTCGTCCACTTCCTCCACTTCCACTACTTTCTCCACTTCGTCCACTTCATCGACTTCATCCACTTCCTTCACTCTGTCCTCTTCGTCCACTTCCTTCCCTTCCTCCACTTCGTCAACCTCGTTTACTTCGTCTACTTCCTCCACTTCGTCTACTTCGTCCACTTCGTCAAGTTCGTCCACTTCGTCCAGTTCCTCTACGTCCTCCACTTCCTCCACTTCCTTCACTTCCTCCATTTCGCCTCTTCCTCCACTTCCTCCACTCTTTAACTTCGTCCACTTCGTCAATTTCGTCCACTTCGTCAGGTTCGTCCACTTCCTCCACTTCCTCCACATACTCCACTTCGTCCACGTCGTCAACTTCGTCCACTTCGTCCTCTTCGTCCACTTCGTCGACTTCGTCCACCTCGTCCACTTCGTCCACTTCGTCAAGTTCGTCCACTTCGTCCACTTCCTATATTTCCTCCACTTTGTCCACTTTCTCCACTTCCTCCACTTTGTCAACATCGTCAAGTTCGTCCCCTTCATCCACTTCCTCCACTTCGTCAACTTCTTCCAATTCGTCCACTTCGTCAACTTCGTCCACTTCCTCCACTTCTTCAACATCGTCCACTTCTTGCACTTCCTCCACTTCATTCACTTCCTGAACTTCTTCCCCTTCGTCCGCATCGTCCACTTCCTCCACTTCATCCACTTCGTCAACTGCGTCCACTTCGTCCATTTCGTGCACTTCGTCAAGTTCGTCCACTTCCTCCACTTCCTACACTTCCTACACTTCCTCCACTTCCTCCACTTCCTCCCCTTCCTCCACATTGTCCACTTCGTGTACTTCGTCCACTTCGTCAACTTCGTCAACTTCCTCCACTTCTCCAACTTCCTCCACTTCCTCCACTTCCTCCACTTCGTCCACTTCGTCCACTTCGTCGACGTCGTCAACTTTGTCCACTTCGTCCACTTCCTCCACTTCGTCCAGTTCTTCCACTTCCTCCACTTCCTCCACATTATCCACTTCCTCCACCTCGTCAACTTCGTCCACTTCGTCCATTTCGTCCACTTCGTCAAGTTCTTCTACTTCCTCCACTTCCTCCACTTCCTCCACTTCGTCAACTTCTTCCACTTCGTCCACTTCGTCAACTTCGTCCACTTTCTCCACTTCCTCAACATTGTCCACTTTTTGCACTTCCTCCACTCCATTCACTTCCTGAACTTCTTCCACTTCTTCAACATCGTCCATTTCCTCCACTTCCTCCAGTTCCTCCACTTCATCCACTTCGTTAACTTCGTCCAGTTCGTCCACTACCTCCACATCCTCCATTTCCTCCACTTCCTCCACTTCCTCCCCTTCCTCCCCTTTGTCTACTTCGTCTACTTCGTCCACTTCGTCAACTTCCTCCACTTCGCCCACTTCTTCCACTTCGCCCACTTCCTCCACTTCCTCCACTTCGTCCACTTCGTCAACGTCGTCCACTTCGTCCACTTCGTCAAGTTCGTGAACTTCGTCCACATCGTCCACTTCCTCCACTTCATCCATTTCCTTCACTTCGTCCTCTTCGTCTACTTCCTCCACTTCGTCAACTTCGTTTACTTCCTCCAGTTCGTCCACTCCCTCCACTTCCTCCACTTCCTCCACTTCCTCCACTTCGTGCTCTTCGTCCACTTCTTCCACTTCCTTCACTTCGTCCATGTCGTGAACTTCGTCCACTTCGTCCTCTTCCTCCAGTTTCTCCACTTCCTCCACTTACTCCACTTCGTCCATTTCGTCCACTTCGTCAAGTTCGTCCACTTCATTCACTTCCGCCACTTCCTCCACTTCGTCCACGTCGCCAACTTCCTCAACTTCGTCAACTTCGTCAAGTTCGTCCACTTCCTCCACTTCGTCAAGTTCGTCCACTTCCTCCACTTCCTACACTTCGTCCACTTCCTCCACTTCCTCCACATTCTCCATTTCGTCCACTTCCTCCACTTCCTCAACATCGCCCCTTTGCTCCACTTCCTCCACTCCATTCACTTCATCCCCTTCTTCCACTGCGTCAACTTTTTCCACTTCGTCTACTTCTTCACCTTCTTCTTCCACTTCGTCAAATTTGTCAACTTCGTCAAGCTCGTCCCCTTCGTCCACTCCGTCAAGTTCGTCCCCATCGTCCACTTCCTCCACTTCGTCAACTTTTTCGATTCGTCCACTTCGTTAACTTCGTCCACTTTCTCAACATCGTCCACTTCCTCCACTTCCTCCACTTCATTCACTTGCCACACTTCTTCCACTTTGTCAACTTTGTCCACTTCGTCTGCTTCCTCTACTTTGTCCACTTCGTCAACTTCGTCCACTTCATCTATTTCGTTCAGTTCTTCAAGTTCGTCCACTTCCTCCACTTCCTCCACTTCCTCCACTTCGTCAAGTTCGTCCACTTGGCCCACTTCCTCCATATCCTCCATTTCGTCCACTTCTTCCAATTCCTCAACATTGTCCATTTCCTCCACTTCCTCCACTTCGTCAACGTTGTCCACTTCCTCCACTTTGTCCATTTCTTCCACTTCGTCAACTTCTTCCTCTTCGTCCATTTCGTCCACTTCGTCAAGTTCGTCCACTTCCTCCACTTCGTCAACGTCGTCAACTTCAGCAACTTCCTCCACTTCCTCCACCTCCTCCACTTTGTCCACTTCGTCAACTTCGTCAACTTCCTCCACTTCTTCCACTTCCCCCACTTCCACCACTTCGTTCACTTCGTCCACTTCGTCCACTTTGTCAACTTCATCCACTTCCTCCACTTCCTCCATTTCGTCCACTTCCTCCACTTCCTCAACATCGTCCATTTCCTCCACTTCCTCTACTTCATTCACTTCGTCCACTTCGTCAACTTTGTCCACTTCCTCCACTTCCTCCACTTCGTCAACTTCGTCCACTTCCTCCACTTCGTCCATTTCGTCCACTTCGTCAAGTTCGTCCACTTCCTCCACTTCCTCAATATCGTCCATTTCCTCTACTTCCTCCACTTCATTCACTTCATCCACTTCTTCCACTTAGTCAACTTTGTCGACTTCCTCCACTTTGTACACTTCGTCAACTTTGTCTACTTCGTCCATTTCGTCCACTTCGTCAGGTTCGTCCACTTTGTCCACTTCGTCCACCTCGCAACTTCGTCGACTTCCTCCACTTCGTCCACTTCGTCCATTTCGTCCACTTCCTCCACTTCGTCCACGTCTTCCAATTCGTCCACTTCCCCCACTTCGTCCACGTCGCCAAGTTCGTCCACTTCGACTACTTCGTCCACTTCGTCCACTTCGTCAACTTCGTTTACTTCGTCCACTCCTTCACTTCCTCCACTTCGTCTACTTCCTCTACTTCGTCCACTTCCTCTACTTCGCCACTTCCTCCACTTCGTCCACTTCGTCCACTTCGTCCTCTTCGTCCTCTTCGTCCACTTCTTCAACTTGTCATTCCACTTCGTCCACTTCATCCAATTCGTCAGCTTTGTCCACTTCGGCACTTCGTCCACTTCGTCAAGTTCGTCCCCTTTGTCCACTTTCTCCACTTCGTCCACTTCCTCCACTTGGTCCACTTCCTCAACATCGTCCACTTCCTCCACTTCGTCCACTTCCCTCACTTTGTCCACTTCGTCAACTTCGTCCACTTCCTGCACTTCGTCTAGTTCTTCCACTTCCTCTACTTCATCCATATTCTCCACTTCCTCCACTTCGTGAAGTTGTCCACTTCCTCCACTACCTCCACTTCCTCCGCTTCCTCCATTTCGTCCAGTTCCTCAACATCCTCCACTTCATTCACTTCCTTCACTTCTTCGACTTCCTCCACTTCATCCACATTCTCCACTTCCTCCACTTCCTCCACTTCCTCCATATCGTGAAGTTCGTCCACTTCCTCCACTTCGTGAAGTTCGTCCACTTCCTCCACTTTGTCCACTTTCTCCACTTCCTACATTTCGTCCACTTCCTCCAGTTCCTCAACATCGTCCATTTCCTCCACTTCTTTCACTTCGCTAACTTTGTCCACTTCCTCCACTTCCTCAACTTCGTCAACTTCGTCCACATCGTCCACTTCGTCCACTTCCTACACTTCGCCCACGTCGTCAACTTCGTCCACTTAGTCCTCTTCGTCCAATTCGTCGACCTCGTCGACCTCGTCCACTTCGTCGACTACGTCCACTTCCTATATTTCCTCCACTTTGTCCACTTCCTCCACTTTCTCCACTTTCTCCACTTCGTCAACATCGTCAAGTTCGTCCCCTTCATCCACTTCCTCCACTTCGTCAACTTCTTCCAATTCGTCCACTTCGTCAACTTCGTCCACTTCCTCCACTTCTTCAACATCGTCCACTTCTTGCACTTCCTCCACTTCATTCACTTCCTGAACTTCTTCCCCTTCGTCCGCATCGTCCACTTCCTCCACTTCGTCAACTGCGTCCACTTCGTCCATTTCGTGCACTTCGTCAAGTTCGTCCACTTCCTCCACTTCCTACACTTCCTCCACTTCCTCCACTTCCTCCCCTTCCTCCATATTGTCCACTTCGTGTACTTTGTCCACTTCGTGTACTTCGTCCACTTCGTGTACTTCGTCCACTTCGTCAACTTCCTCCACTTCCTCCACTTCTTGATGGACAAATTTATGAGCACCAAAATATGATGTCACAAACTTGTTTCACAATCGGCAAGTATGACCGAATCGTTCAAGTAATAAACTTGGTAAGACCAAGTATCGTTCTCCCAAAGGACTCACGGCCTAGTTTAGTTGTGTGGTTTGTTGATTAGCTAAGACTTCAGGACGAAATAATTGGAATTTAATATGCAAGACAGAAAATAAACATGTATGCATGAGTTTTTGATCAATGGCAAAAGCAAAAGATAAACACTTTCAATGAAATATATGAATGAATATGTTGTTGGGGGTCAATTTCATCTCATCCACTCTCATATATTTTAGGAATTCAACATTCAAATCATCATTGTTAATGCCACTCTCTAAAGTACCATTCTAGATGGCTTCTCCCTAATCACGAGTTCATACAATTCCTAGCATTCATAATGATTAGTTCATAAGTGCAGGAGCTTAACGACAACCAATATAATATTGGGAGAAATTCCCTGGATCTAGACTTCCCCGTACGTGCCCGTATCGACAAAACCAATAATCATGCATCGAATGAGTTAAACCATGCAAGCATTAAGCAAAGAGGAAAAACCCTAACTAATGATGAAAGAAAGCATAAGTCTTAATTAAAAGATGCAAGCATAGATTCCATATATGAGAGCTTCAAGAGATTACATTGATTCCCCAACAAACATACAAGGTTTAGTTCACCATATTCATGGTGAACCTAGATGAATAACAATGAAAGAATGAAAGAATAAACCCTAAAAAGGTGAAGAGGTAGCCTGAGCATCCAAGATCCTCCTTCAAAGGGGTGGAAGAGAGAGTGTTTGCCTCGTTTCTGCCAAAGATACTAATTCTAGGACGTGCAAGTCTTTATATACTATTTTAGAATTACAAAAGATCTAAGCCCAAGCCCATAAAAGTGCCAGAAAACGAGTCCAAGTCCATTATTAAGACTGGCGCTCAGCGGTAAATACCGCTCAGCGGTGCCTACGCTTCCCTTTTCTTCCCCTCAGCGGCCAGTTTGCCCCTCAGCGGACCTCCCGTGACCTCCTGAGTGCCGCTCAGCGGTAAAATGCCGCTGAGCGGTGCTTTCGGCTTCTCCTTTTGCACTCTTTGCTTCCTTTTCTGATTTCATCTCTCTCCTTCTTCACTTCTTTCACTAAATTCACCTTAAAACCTGCACAAAAACACTTAAATCAAGCATAAACCTGTCCAGCTCTCTTATTTCTGAAAATATAGATAAAAACATGATTTCAAGCTAGTTTCTAAGTATAAAGGTTGCTTTTAGTATACAGTTTTTCAACTGTTATCACAACCCCAAACTTAGAACTTTGCTTGTCCTCAAGCAAACAAAATGTAACTCAATCTCCAACCAATTCATATGATGGTTCACTCATTCAAAAATCCTCTTTTTCAAGATAAGTAACAACTTCACTCAAACTTATGACCAAGAGTTCATTCAAGATGTGCACATGCTTTAGTGTTCACAAAGTCATTTAAGTTCCAACAAATGCTATTTTTCATGAATGATCAATCAATTAAGCATGGATGTTCATGTGCTCATGGAATATTTCCTCACTAGGTAAAGTGTTTCACTCAACACACAAGTGTATAAGAGGTAAAGTGTTTCACTCATTCACTCCACTATCACAATGTCACATGAATAAACTTTGCCTTTCATTTTACCACAATCAAAAACATTCACAAGCATGCATCATCACAAGGACTTTTCAATGGCTTATAATGTGGCTGGGCTAACAAGAAAATTGGTTTTTCTGGATCACAAAATCCTTGAGTTAAGAGAATCATAATAACACAATCATCTTATTCATTCCCAACTTTCTTTTGCCTTTGCATTTGCATTGAGCTTTACTTCTTTTTCTTTTCTTTTCTTTTTCTTTGCATATTCTTACTTTTTTAGCTCTTAGCTCAATGCTTTTCCTTTTTCATGTTTTCCCAACAACCCCAAACTTGAACATTTAACAATACCACACAAGATCTTCTACTTAACTCAAGGTAAAGATTTTCAATCAAGGGTTTCAGTGTATGTTCAAGGCTAAGGGTTCAAAGGTTAGAACACAAAGTGTTCTCTTTTAGTGGGCTAACTTTATGAATTTGGCCAATAAAAAGGGTTCCAACAAACGGCCTTGATCACATGATGCAAAACAAGCAATTGATTCAATCATAGAAAACCTGGGCAAAATCATTCATGCTTTCAAAGTAATAGCATTCAACAATAACAACTCTGGAGCTCAAAACCTCACATATAAGCTCATTCACATTTGACATACACATCCTGCTTAATTTCACAATCACAATCATGATATCATGCATTTGTTCACAAAGCTTGTGAATCACCTGTATAAGCATTTTAATGTGCACATCTATCTCAACATCAATCAATCAATCAGCATCATCAAGCATTACTTATCACACAATCACAGTTAATAGCAAACCATCATAAGGAACCAGGTGTTCAATAGAGTACATCAAACCCTAATCTAAAACAGAAGTAAATAAGTTCAGAAAACTTAAACCAAACAAAAGCATAAGTCCTGCTCTAGTTATGATAGCATTCATCAGTAAATGCTATCTCAACTCCTCCTCAATCTGAGTTGTCCTCTGTATCCTCCTTCTTCTTGGATCTTATAGTCTTGATTCTTTTTGCCCGATGAGGAGGCCATCCCTACATCAAACATAATTCACAAAACCAAAAGATACATTGTTAAGCATTAGTAAACCATAATGAAGAAATCAGCCCCTTCAATGATGCTCTCTCCCAACCCCAAACTTAGATGGAAAACTAGTGAGCAAGTGAGTGGAAGGAAGATTTTCTAAAGAAGGATGAGGGAAAAGTTGTAGAGAACCTTTGAAAAGGTATCTAAGAGTGTGTGTGCAGAGAAGAGTCTGAAAAGAGAAACCAAAACGCAGCTTAGGGTATAAAAATACCCTAATGGGCTCGGATCCCGCTAAGGGGAAACTAAAGCCCATCTGCGAGAGTACCGCTCAGCGGTAAGTTTGCCGCTCAGCGGCACTTTCGTGAAGTGCTCCTCTCCTTCTTTTCTTGACCTACGTGCCTCCTAGACATACCCCTCACTGGTTCCCTGCAATTCAATGTTAAAAATGCTTATGCAAACCCTAACTAAAATAAACAAACAGAAAACAATCAATCAACTGGGTTGCCTCCCAGGTAGCGCTTGTTTAACGTCACGAGCCTGACCCAAAATCCACCAACACCCATCAGTAGGTGTTTCAAACTTACCAACACCCATCAGTAGGTGCAAAATCTTCTCACCAACACCCATCAGTAGGTGTTACAAACTTAGTATCCTTCAGTAGATACTTAACCACCTAGCATCCTTCAGTAGATGCTGTATCGAACAAAATATTTACAAAATAATGTCCACAAATTAAAAGTTACAAATCCAAATCAAAAGTTTTTAAATCCACTGGGTTGCCTCCCAGCAAGCGCTCTTTTAACGTCACTAGCTTGACCCAGTAAAGTTCAAGTTCCATCTTCTTTATAGTTGATGTTGTCAGTCCACCAACTTCTCACCTGCTTCCTTTGAACTGTTTTGGTTCTTCTAGAATATGGAGACTCTATCTCTATCATCTCCTTTTCTTTAAAGCCCTTTATAACCCACAACTTGTTCTTGATTCTTACAGGTGTGTGATAACAGTTGAAAAACTGTTATTTTCATGCTTAAAATTGATACTAAAAGCAACCTTTAGACTTAAAAACTAGCTTCAAATCATGCTTTTATCTATATTTTCAGAAATAAGAGAGCTGGACAGGTTTATGCTTGATTTAAGTGTTTTTGTGCAGGTTTTAAGGTGAATTTGGTGAAAGAAGTGAAGAAGGAGAGAGATGACATTAGAAAAGACAAGAAAAAGTGCAAAAAGGAGAAGCCGAAGGCACCGCTCAGCGGCAATTTACCGCTGAGCGGCACTCAAGAGGTTGCGGGAGTCACGCTGAGGGGCAAAATGGCCGCTGAGGGGAAGAAACGTGATGCGCAGGCACCGCTGAGCGGTATTTACTGCTGAGCGGCACTTTTTGGGCTTGGGCTTTTGTAATCTTTTGTAACTCTAGAATAGTATATAAGGACTTGCACGTCCTAGGGGTTAGTATCTTTGGCAGAAACGAGGCAAACACTCTCTCTTCTCACCCCTTTGAAGGAGGATCTTGGATGCTCAGGCTACCTCTTCACCTTTATTGGGTTTATTCTTTCATTCTTTCATTGTTATTCATCTAGGTTCACCATGAATATGGTGAACTAAACCTTGTATGTTTGTTGGGGAATCAATGTAATCTCTTGAGGCTCTCATATATGGAATCTTTGCTTGCATCTTTTAATTAAGACTTATGCTTTCTTTCATCATTAGTTAGGGTTTTTCCTCTTTGCTCAATGCTTGCATAGTTTAACTCATTCCATGCATGATTATTGGTTTTGTCGATACGGGCACGTACGGGGAAGTCTAGATCCGGGGAATTTCTCCCAATATTATACTGACAATATTATATTGGTTGTCGTTAAGCTCCTGCACTTATGAACTAATCATTAGGAATGCTAGGAATTGTATGAACTCGTGATTAGGGAGAAGCCATCTAGAATGGTACTTTAGAGAGTGGCATTAACAATGATGATTTGAATGTTGAATTCCTAAAATATATGAGAGTGGATGAGATGAAATTGACCCCCAACAAAATATTCATTCATATATTTCATTGAAAGTGTTTATCTTTTGTCTTTGCCACTGATCAAACTTCATGCATACATGTTTATTTTCTGTCTTGCATATTAAAATTTAAATATTTCGTTTGTAAGTCCTAGCTAATCAACAAATCACATAACTAAACTAGGCCGTGAGTCCTTTGGGAAGAACGATACTTGGTCTTACCGATTGTGAAACAAGTTTGTGACATCATATTTTGGTGATCATAAATTTGTCCATCAAGTTTTTGGCGCCGTTGCCGGGGACTCGTGGTTTAACTGGTTAATTTGTGTGATTATTGATTATCTTTGACTTTAATTTTGAATTTCTGTTTTTATTTTTTCTGTTTTTATTTTATTTTATCTTTTTATCTTTTTAGATTAGGTTAGATTTTATTTTTTTTTATCTTTTTAGGTTAGATTAGATTTTATTTTATCTTTTTAGATTAGATTAGACTTGATTTTATTTTATTTTATTTTTTTTATCTTTTAAATCTTTTATCTTTCTATCTTCTAATTCTTTTATCTTCTTATCTTCTGAATCTTTTATCTTTTTATCTTTTGAATATATATCTTCTCTTATATCTTTTTGTGCTAACAAATATTTTCTAGGGTTTGGTTTTCTTGTGTATGCAGGAGGCAATTCGAACTAGAAGTAAGAAAACAACAGAACCTCTTCTTGAAGGTCTAGAAGAGAGTAGACGGAGGAGAAGAATCAGAACATCTAGAGAACTTTTCCCTTCTCCAGAAACTCTCTTACACTCATCACCACAAGGTTCTGTTCATAGCACAGGGAGTATGGAGAACAATAATGGTAGAAGAACTCTTGCAGATTATACTAATCTTGCTGGACCTCAGCACTTTAACAGCATAGCTAGACCTAGAGTCAATGCAGCCAACATGGAGGTCAAACCAGCACTGATTCAACTGGTGAAGAGTAATCAATTTAATGGGTTGTCTCATGAAAGCCCATATGAGCACCTCACTACCTTTAATGAGATTTGCAATACAGTCAAAATTAATGGGGTGCCAGACGAAGCTATCAAACTTAGCTTGTTTCCTTTCTCATTGGGAGGCAATGCTAAGCTTTGGTTGAACTCTTTTCCAGAAGAAAGTTTCACAGAGTGGGAAGCAGTGGTCACAAAATTTTTAAACAAATACTTCCCACAATCTAAAGTGACTAAAGGCAAGCAAGAGATTTCTTCATTCAAGCAGGGCATGGAAGAATCACTGGGGCATGCATGGGACAGGTATAAAAGCTTGTTACGTAAAACTCCCACGCATGGCTTTGAAGATCAAGAAGTAGTCTTAACTTTCCTTGGAGGGCTTGGTTCACAAACCAAGATGATGCTGGACGCCTCAGCAGGAGGCAATATTAAATGGAAAACTCCAGAGGAAGCAACTGAAATCATAGAAAATATGGCTACTAGTGATAATGAGCTGCACAGTGAAAGAGGAGCTCCTATGCAACAAAAAGGGGTTCTTCAATTACAAACACATGATGCCTTGCTAGCACAGAATAAAATTCTAACTCAACAGCTGGAAACTCTGACCAAAACTCTTGCTCAATTACCCAAAGAGTTAAAATCTGCTGCACAGGTACAAACCCAGTTGTGCGAATTATGTGGTGGTGATCACATCAATGGCCAATGTGCTTTTCCTGTGGAAGCCGTGGAGGATGTTAATTTCATGGCTAATCAATTTCCATACCGTCAAGGGAATTATAATCAGGGTTGGAAACCACATCCAAGCATTGGCCAAGGACAAACTGGGCAAGCTAATCAATATAATAAGCAGCAGCAGCAACCAACCTTGTGGCAACAATTATCTATGCTTAATGAAAGATCAACAAGGTTGGAAGAAACTCTTCAGCAATTCATACAGAAAACTGAATCTTCTCAAAAGAGCACTGAGGCTGCTATAAAGAATTTGGAGATTCAAATGGGTCAGATCACCAAGCAATTGGAAGAAAGGCCAAACAGAAACTTTGGGGCTAATACTGAGGTTAACCCTAGAGAAGAGTGCAAAGTGGTCAAGAGTGTGAATGAAGAGATCATTGAGTTAGAAGAAGGAGAAACAGAAGAGAGAAGAGAAGAAGAAAGAAAGGACATTTTTCCTTTTCCAACAAATCAGGAGAAACCAATGGATTTCACAGATTTATTCAGAATGGTTGATAATGAAGCACCTTGGGAACAAATTTTACAGAAAATAGCAGTTTACACAAAATCTGATGAAGGAACCTCTACAAAAAGAAGACGTAGAGATGATGAGGAAGAAAAGTGTATAACTGTTAAGAAAGAGTCATTCCCACCAAAAGCAGCAGATCCAGGTAGTTTTTCTATCCCTTGTTCTATAGGGAAGAAAAAGGTAAAGAAAGCTCTCCTTGATTTACGCTCAAGTGTTAACTTGATGCCTTATTCTCTATTGGAGCAAATTGGCCATGTTAAAATAAAACCTGTAAAGGTTAATCTAGTAATGGCTGATGGATCTTCAAAGGAGCCATGTGGGATTGCAGAAGACATTGTAGTTTGTGTTGGCAAACTTCAGTTTTTGGCAGACTTTGTGGTGATGAAGATGGAGACCGAAAAAATACCTTTCATACTGGGAAGACCGTTTATGAAAACGGCCAGGGCTATCATAGATGTTAATGAAGGTATAGTGGTGCTCCAGGACAGAGAGGAGAGAGTGGTGGTGGATGTTTTCAAAGATGAGATACAAGCAAAGGAGGAAGAGTCTAGTTATAAAGCTGCATTTCGAGATGCACCCATGACTAGAGCTAAAGATGAAAATCTTGAAGTTTCAGGTAACCATTGTTTGTTTTTTCAGGTACCCAAGGTAGAAGAGATTGGAAAAGGAGAAGAAGTTCCTAGAGACTGGAAGAAAAGAAGACTCCAACTTGGCACACCTGTAAGACTCAAGAACAAGTTGTGGGTTATAAAAGGCTTTAAAGAGAAGGAGATGATAGAGATAGAGTCTCCATATTCTAGAGAATCCAAAACAGTCCAAAGGAAGCAGTTGAAAGGTTGGTGGAAGGACAACATCAACTATAAAGAAGATGGAACATGAGCTTTAACAGGGTCAAGCTAGTGACGTTAAAGGAGCGCTTGCTGGGAGGCAACCCAGTAGATTTACAAACTTTTGATTTGTTTTGGTTTTGTAACTTTTAATCTGTGAACATTATTCTGGACATTATTTTGTTGGATCTAGCATCTACTGACGGATGCTAGGTGGTTAAGTATCTACTGAAGGATACTAAGTTTGTAACACCTACTGATGGGTGCTGGTGAGAAGAATTTGCACCTACTGATGGGTGCTGGTAAGTTTGTAACACCTACTGAGGGGTGTTGGTGGATTTTGGGTCAGGCTCGTGACGTTAAACAAGCGCTACCTGGGAGGCAACCCAGTTGATTGATTGTTTTTGTTTGTTTTATTTTAATTAGGGTTTGCATAAGCATTTTTAACATTGAATTGCAGGGAACCTATGAGGGGTATGTTAGGAAGGCACGTAGGTCAAGAAAAGAAGGAGAAGGGCACATCACGAAAGTGCCGCTGAGCGGCAATTACCGCTGAGCGGTACTATCGCAGATGGGCTTAAGTTCCCCTTAGCGGAACCCGAGCCCATTAGGGTATTTTTAAACCCTAAGCTGCGAAATTTCTTAGTCTTTCAAGCTCTTCTCTGCACAAAGACTCCCACATACCCTCTCTTAGGTTTTCCACATCTTTTTACTCTTCCCTCTTTAGAAAATCTCCCTTCCACTCACTTTTTCACTAGTGTGCCATCAAAGTTTGGGGTTGGAAGAGAATATTCTAGCTTGGAAGCATTCTCATTGCATCTAGTATCTCCACCCAAGTAAGTAAAATGCATTTTGTTCATTCTAGGGTTCTTGAATTTGAATGTGATTGTCAAAGCATGAATATTTAGGGGTTTTGATTTCTATGCATGATTTGATGATATATTTGATGTTTGAACCGATTAAACTGCTTGATTATGAACTGGAAAACTGAAAATTGCATTTGGGTGGAGTTAGGACAGTTTTAAAACGAGATTTGCAAAAATCTGCAGATCACCGCTGAGCGGCATTTACCGCTGAGCGGCACTCTGCCAGATTTGATTTTTCTGGTTTGTTGCGTGTTGGACTGTGGTACTGGTGGCGCTGAGGGGAAATTCTGGCCCTCAGCGGTGGTTTAGCTTCGAAAGGAGTTGTGTTCTGTGTTTACTAATGATTAACATCATGTTCTGTGGTTTTTGTTATTGTGTTTGAATGCAGGAATGGCATCCTCTTCAGGAAAGAGATTGAAAACCATGGCAACCAAGAGGAAGGAAAAGGAACCAGAGCAACCCCATAATAGCAGGTTCCTCTCTAGGAAACATGAGAAGCACTTTAGGGTGGTTCAGGACAGGAGACTTCTGATGGAGAGAAAGGTTGGAATGATACCTAACTTTGCTCCTCAATTTGGAGAGCAAGTGTTAGGGAATGATTGGGGAAAGCTAGCCACTTATCCTGCACCTGCCAACATAGCTGTGGTAAAGGAATTCTACACCAATGCAAAGAAGATTGGTGACTATCCAGCTGAGAATTATTTGGGCTATGTCAGAGGCCATGCTATCAGGTATGATCCTGATTCCATCAACAACTTCCTGGATACTGTGTGGGCTGGTGAGCAATGCCAGTTTGCTCTTTGCATGGAGGAAGGTGCTGATTTTGAGGATGTGGAGAGAGTGTTGTGCATACCTGGAGGACACTTTCAAAGGAATAGATCTGGCGCAGTGGTTAACATTAGGAGGACAGATTTGACTCCTCTTGCAAAGTATTGGATGGCATTTTCTCATGCCAACATTCAGCCATGTTCACATGTGTCAGATATCACTCTCAGCAGGGCATTATTCATCTACTGTGCTATCAGAAATTTGAATGTTAATATTGGGCAGGTGATAGCTGATGAGATTAGTGTGTGTGCTAACACCTCAAACAACAAAGCACCACTAGGACATCCTTCTTTGATCACTCACCTTTGCAAGCTAGCTGGGGTGGACACTTCTGTTCCACCATTTGAGAGGCCAAGAAAAGCTATAGATGAGGCCTATTACAGACAGTACTGTGGAGGTGAGGAGGCAGCTCAGCCAGTTCCACCACGCCAGGCTCGTAGAGAGAGAGGGCCAGCACAGAGCCGGACATCTGCGGATACACATGAAGCAGAACCATTCCAGATGAGGGACATGTATATGTCTCTTATAGGTGCTCAGTTGCAGTCCATTCACAGAGGGCAGGTGGCCACAGCTGAGATGATAGTGGGGATGTATGATACACCTCCAGCCCACAGGTGGACTATGGATGAATTCCATAACGTGGTAGCTTGGCCAGAAGAACCATTGCATGAAGCTGGAGCATCTGAAGCTTCAGCTAGAGACATGGAAGAAGATGAAGCTGAGGAGGAGGATGCATTTGATGATGATGATGATGAAGAGGAGGAGGAAGATACAGAGGACAGCTCAGACTGATGAGGAGCTGAGATAGCATTTACTGATGAATGCTATCATATGATTATGCTTTTGTGGTTTAAGTTTTCTGAACTTATTTTTTTTTGTTTTTAGATTAGGGTTGATGTACTCTATTGAACACCTGGTTTATTATGATGGTTTGCTATTAACTGTGATTGTGTGATAAGTAATGCTTGATGATGCTTATTGATTAATTGATGTTGAGATGATGTGCACATTAAAATGCTTATACAGGTGATTCACAAGCTTTGTGAACAAATGCATGATATCATGATTGTGATTGTGAAATTAAGCAGGATGTGTATGTCAAATGTGAATGAGCTGATATGTGAGGTTTTGAGTTCCAGAGTTGTTATTGTTGAATGCTATTACTTTGAAAGCATGAATGACTTTGCCCAGGTTTTCTATGATTGAATCAATTGCTTGTTTTGCATCATGTGATCAAGGCCGTTTTTGTTGAAACCCTTTTTATTGGCCAAATTCATAAAGTTAGCCTACTAAAAGAGAACACTTTGTGTTCTAACCTTTGAACCCTTAGCCTTGAACATACACTGAAAACCCTTGATTGAAAATCTTTACCTTGAGTTAAGTAGAAGATCTTGTGTGGTATTGACAAATGTTCAAGTTTGGGGTTGTTGGGAAAACATGAAAAAGGAAAAGCATTGAGCTAAGAGCTAAAAAGTAAGAATATGCAAAGAAAAAGAAAAAGAAAAGCAAAGAAAAAGAAGCAAAGCTCAATGCAAATGCAAAGGCAAAAGAAAGTTGGGAATAAATAAGAATAATTGTGTTGTTATGAATCTCTTAACTCAAGGATTTTGTGATCCAGAAAAACCAATTTTCTTGTTAGCCCAGCCACATTATAAGCCATTGAAAAGTCCTTGTGATGATGCATGCTTGTGAATGTTTTTGATTATGGTAAAATGAAAGGCAAAGTTGATTCATGTGACATTGTGATAGTGGAGTGAATGAGTGAAACACTTTACCTCTTATACACTTGTGTATTGAGTGAAACACTTTACCTAGTGAGGAAATATTCCATAAGCACATGAACATCCATGCTTAATTGATTGATCATTCATGAAAAATAGCATTTGTTGGAACTTAAATGACTTTGTGAACACTAAAGCATGTGCACATCTTGAATGAACTCTTGGTCATAAGGTTGATTAAAGTTTTTACTTATCTTGAAAAAGAGAATTTTTGAATGAGTGAACCATCATATAAATTGGTTGGAGATTGAGTTACATTTTGTTTGCTTGAGGACAAGCAAAGTTCTAAGTTTGGGGTTGTGATAACAGTTGAAAAACTGTTATTTTCATGCTTAAAATTGATACTAAAAGCAACCTTTAGACTTAAAAACTAGCTTGAAATCATGCTTTTATCTATATTTTCAGAAATAAGAGAGCTGGACAGGTTTATGCTTGATTTAAGTGTTTTTGTGCAGGTTTTAAGGTGAATTTGGTGAAAGAAGTGAAGAAGGAGAGAGATGACATTAGAAAAGACAAGAAAAAGTGCAAAAAGGAGAAGCCGAAGGCACCGCTCAGCGGCAATTTACCGCTGAGCGGCACTCAGGAGGTTGCGGGAGTCACGCTGAGGGGCAAAATGGCCGTTGAGGGGAAGAAACGTGACGCGCAGGCACCGCTGAGCGGCACTTTTTGGGCTTGGGCTTTTGTAATCTTTTGTAACTCTAGAATAGTATATAAGGACTTGCACGTCCTAGGGGTTAGTATCTTTGGCAGAAACGAGGCAAACACTCTCTCTTCTCACCCCTTTGAAGGAGGATCTTGGATGCTCAGGCTACCTCTTCACCTTTATTGGGTTTATTCTTTCATTCTTTCATTGTTATTCATCTAGGTTCACCATGAATATGGTGAACTAAACCTTGTATGTTTGTTGGGGAATCAATGTAATCTCTTGAAGCTCTCATATATGGAATCTTTGCTTGCATCTTTTAATTAAGACTTATGCTTTCTTTCATCATTAGTTAGGGTTTTTCCTCTTTGCTCAATGCTTGCATAGTTTAACTCATTCCATGCATGATTATTGGTTCTGTCGATACGGGCACGTACGGGGAAGTCTAGATCCGGGGAATTTCTCCCAATATTATACTGACAATATTATATTGGTTGTCGTTAAGCTCCTGCACTTATGAACTAATCATTAGGAATGCTAGGAATTGTATGAACTCGTGATTAGGGAGAAGCCATCTAGAATGGTACTTTAGAGAGTGGCATTAACAATGATGATTTGAATGTTGAATTCCTAAAATATATGAGAGTGGATGAGATGAAATTGACCCCCAACAACATATTCATTCATATATTTCATTGAAAGTGTTTATCTTTTGTCTTTGCCATTGATCAAACTTCATGCATACATGTTTATTTTCTGTCTTGCATATTAAAATTTAAATATTTCGTTTGTAAGTCCTAGCTAATCAACAAATCACATAACTAAACTAGGCCGTGAGTCCTTTGGGAAGAACGATACTTGGTCTTACCAAGTTTATTACTTGAACGATTCGGTCATACTTGCCGATTGTGAAACAAGTTTGTGACATCATATTTTGGTGATCATAAATTTGTCCATCAAGTTTTTGGTGCCAAGTTTGAGTCTTCTTTTCTTCCAGTCTCTAGGAATTTCTTCTCCTTTTCCAATTTCTTCTTCCTTGGGTACCTGAAACAACAAACAATGGTTACCAGAAACCTCAAAATTTTCATCTTTACCTCTAGTTATGGGTGCATCTCGAAATGCAGCTTTATAACTGGCTTCTTCCTCCTTTGCTTGTGTCTCATCTTTGAAGACATCCACCACCACTCTCTCCTCTCTATCCTGGAGCACCACTATACCTTCATTTACATCTGTGATAGCCCTGGCCGTTTTCATAAACGGTCTTCCAAGTATGATAGGTATTTTCTCGGTTTCCATCTTCATCACCACAAAGTCTGCCAAAAACTGAAGTTTGCCAACACAAACTACAATGTCTTCTACAATCCCACATGGCTCCTTTGAAGATCCATCGGCCATTACTAAATTAACCTTTACAGGTTTCATTTTAACATTGCCAACTTGCTCCAGTAAAGAATAAGGTATCAAGTTAACACTTGAACCTAAATCAAGGAGAGCTTTCTTTACCTTTTTCTTCCCTATAGTACAAGGGATAGAAAAACTACCTGGATCTGATGCTTTTGGTGGGAATGACTCTTCCTTAACAGTTATACACTTTTTTTCCTCATCATCTCTACGTCTCTTCTTTGTAGAGCTTTCTTCATTAGATTTGGTGTAAACCGTAATCTGTTGCAAAATTTGCTCCCAAGGTGCATCATTATCCACCATTTTGAATAACTCTGTGAAGTCCATTGGTTTCCCTTGATGGATTGGAAAAGGAAACGTGCTTTTGCTCTCTGTTTCACTTCTCTCTTCTGTATCTAACTCAACTTTCTCATCATCAACACTCTCTACCACCTTGCACTCTTCTCTGGGGTTAACCTCAGTATTAGCCCCAAAGTTTCTGTTTGGCCTTTCTTCCAATTGCTTGGTGATCTGACCCATTTGAATCTCCAAATTCTTTATAGCAGCTTCAGTGCTCTTTTGAGAAGATTCAGTTTTCTGTATGAATTGCTGAAGAGTTTCTTCCAACCTTGTTGATCTTTCATTAAGCATAGATAACTGTTGCCAAAAGGTTGGTTGCTGCTGCTGCTTATTATATTGATTAGCTTGCCCAGTTTGTCCTTGACCAATGCTTGCATGTGGTTTCCACCCCTGATTATAATTCCCTTGACGGTATGGAAATTGATTAGCCATGAAATTAACATCCTCCACGGCTTCCACAGGAAAAGCACATTGGCCATTGATATGATCACCCCCACATAATTCGCACAACTGGGTTTGTACCTGTGCAGCAGATTTCAACTCTTTAGGTAATAGAGCAAGAGTTTTAGTTAGAGTCTCCAGCTGTTGAGTTAGAATTTTATTCTGAGCTAGCAAGGCATCATGTGTTTGTAATTGAAGAACCCCTTTTTGTTGCATAGGAGCTCCTCTTTCACTGTGCAGCTCATTATCACTAGTAGCCATGTTTTCTATAATTTCAGTTGCTTCCTCTGGAGTTTTCCATTTAATATTGCCTCCTGCTGAGGCGTCCAGCATCATCTTGGTTTGTGAACCAAGCCCTCCAAGGAAAGTTAAGACTACTTCTTGATCTTCAAAACCATGCGTGGGAGTTTTACGTAACAAGCATTTATACCTGTCCCATGCATGCCCCAGTGATTCTTCCATGCCCTGCTTGAATGAAGAAATCTCTTGCTTACCTTTAGTCACCTTAGATTGTGGGAAGTGTTTATTTAAAAATTTTGTGACCACTGCTTCCCACTCTGTGAAACTTTCTTCTGGAAAAGAGTTCAACCAAAGCTTAGCATTGCCTCCCAATGAGAAAGGAAACAAGCTAAGTTTGATTGCTTCGTCTGGCACCCCATTAATCTTGACTGTGTTGCAAATCTCATTAAAGGTAGTGAGGTGCTCATATGGGCTTTCATGAGATAACCCATTAAATTGATTACTCTTCACCAGTTGAATCAGTGCTGGTTTGACCTCCATATTGGCTGCATTGACTCTAGGTCTAGCTATGTTGTTAAAATGTTGAGGCCCAGCAATATTGGTGTAGGCTGCAAGAGTTCTTCTACCATTATTGTTCTCCATACTTCCTGTGCTATGAACAGAACCTTGTGGTGATGATTGTAAGAGAGTTTCTGGAGAAGGGAAAAGTTCTCTAGACGTTTTGATTCTTCTCCTCCTTCTACTCTCGTCTAGACCTTCAAGAAGAGGTTCTGTTGTTTTCTTACTCCTAGTTCGAATTGCCTCCTGCATACACAAGAAAACAAAACCCTAGAAAATATTTGTTAGCACAAAAAGATATATATTCAAAAGATAAAAAGATAAAAGATTCAGAAGATAAGAAGATAAAAAATTCAGAAGATAGAAAGATAAAAGATTTAAAAGATAAAAAGACAAAAGATTAAAAAGATAAAAGATAAAATAAAATAAAATAAAATCTAATCTAATCTAATAAAAACCGAAAAAATAAAAACAGAAAATAAAAACAGAAATTTAAAATTAAAGTCAAAGATAATCAATAATCACACAAATTAACCAGTTAAACCACGAGTCCCCGACAACGGCGCCAAAAACTTGATGGACAAATTTATGAGCACCAAAATATGATGTCACAAACTTGTTTCACAATCGGCAAGTATGACCGAATCGTTCAAGTAATAAACTTGGTACGACCAAGTATCGTTCTCCCAAAGGACTCACGGCCTAGTTTAGTTGTGTGGTTTGTTGATTAGCTAAGACTTAAGGACGAAATAATTGGAATTTAATATGCAAGACAGAAAATAAACATGTATGCATGAGTTTTGGATCAATGGCAAAAGCAAAAGATAAACACTTTCAATGAAATATATGAATGAATATGTTGTTGGGGGTCAATTTCATCTCATCTACTCTCATATATTTTAGGAATTCAACATTCAAATCATCATTGTTAATGCCACTCTCTAAAGTACCATTCTAGATGGCTTCTCCCTAATCACGAGTTCATACAATTCCTAGCATTCCTAATGATTAGTTCATAAGTGCAGGAGCTTAACGACAACCAATATAATATTGGGAGAAATTCCCCGGATCTAAACTTCCCCGTACGTGCCCGTATCGACAAAACCAATAATCATGCATCGAATGAGTTAAACCATGCAAGCATTAAGCAAAGAGGAAAAACCCTAACTAATGATGAAAGAAAGCATAAGTCTTAATTAAAAGATGCAAGCATAGATTCCATATATGAGAGCTTCAAGAGATTACATTGATTCCCCAACAAACATACAAGGTTTAGTTCACCATATTCATGGTGAACCTAGATGAATAACAATGAAAGAATGAAAGAATAAACCCTAAAAAGGTGAAGAGGTAGCCTGAGCATCCAAGATCCTCCTTCAAAGGGGTGGAAGAGAGAGTGTTTGCCTCGTTTCTGCCAAAGATACTAATTCTAGGACGTGCAAGTCTTTATATACTATTTTAGAATTACAAAAGATCTAAGCCCAAGCCCATAAAAGTGCCAGAAAACGAGTCCAAGTCCATTATTAAGACTGGCGCTCAGCGGTGCCTACGCTTCCCTTTTCTTCCCCTCAGCGGCCAGTTTGCCCCTCAGCGGACCTCCCGTGACCTCCTGAGTGCCGCTCAGCGGTAAAATGCCGCTGAGCGGTGCTTTCGGCTTCTCCTTTTGCACTCTTTGCTTCCTTTTCTGATTTCATCTCTCTCCTTCTTCACTTCTTTCACTAAATTCACCTTAAAACCTGCACAAAAACACTTAAATCAAGCATAAACCTGTCCAGCTCTCTTATTTCTGAAAATATAGATAAAAACATGATTTCAAGCTAGTTTCTAAGTCTAAAGGTTGCTTTTAGTATCAATTTTAAGCATGAAAATAACAGTTTTTCAACTGTTATCACTTCTCCAACTTCCTCCACTTCCTCCACTTCCTCCACTTCCTCCACTTCCTCCACTTCGTCAACGTCGTCAACTTTGTCAACTTCGTCCACTTCCTCCACTTCGTCCAGTTCTTCCACTTCCTCCACTTCCTCCACATTATCCACTTCCTCCACCTCGTCCACTTCGTCCACTTCGTCCATTTCGTCCACTTCGTCAAGTTCTTCTACTTCCTCCACTTCCTCCACTTCGTCAACTTCTTCCACTTCGTCCACTTCGTCCACTTCGTCAACTTCGTCCACTTTCTCCACTTCCTCAACATTGTCCACTTTTTTCACTTCCTCCACTCCATTCACTTCCGGAACTTCTTCCACTTCTTCAACATCGTCCATTTCCTCCACTTCCTCCAGTTCCTCCACTTCATCCACTTCGTTAACTTCGTCCAGTTCGTCCACTACCTCCACATCCTCCATTTCCTCCACTTCCTCCACTTCCTCCCCTTCCTCCCTTTTGTCCACTTCGTCTACTTCGTCGACTTCGTCCACTTCGTCAACTTCCTCCACTTCGCCCACTTCCTCCACTTCGCCCACTTCCTCCACTTCCTCCACTTCCTCCACTTCGTCAACGTCGTCCACTTCGTCCACTTCGTCAAGTTCGTGAACTTTGTCCACATCGTCCACTTCCTCCACTTCATCCATTTCCTTCACTTCGTCCTCTTCGTCTACTTCCTCCACTTCGTCAACTTTGTCTAATTCCTCCAGTTCCTCCACTCCCTCCACTTCCTCCACTTCCTCCACTTCGTGCTCTTCGTCCACTTCTTCCACTTCCTCCACTTCGTCCATGTCGTCAACTTCGTCCAATTCATCCTCTTCGTCCACTTCCTCGACCTCGTCCTATTCGTCCACTTCCTCCACTTCCTCCACTTCATCCACTTCCTCTACTTCGTCAACTTCCTCCACTTCGTCCACTTCCTCCACTTCCCTCACCTCTTCCATTTCGTCCTCTTCCTCCAGTTTCTCCACTTCCTCCACTTACTCCACTTCGTCCATTTCGTCCACTTCGTCAAGTTCGTCCACTTCATTCACTTCCGCCACTTCCTCCACTTCTCCACGTCGCCAACTTCCTCAACTTCGTCCACTTCGTCAAGTTCGTCCACTTCCTCCACTTCGTCAAGTTCGTCCACTTCGTCCACTTCCTCCACTTCCTACACTTCGTCCACTTCCTCCACATTCTCCATTTCGTCCACTTCCTCCACTTCCTCAACATCGCCCCTTTGCTCCACTTCCTCCACTCCATTCACTTCATCCCCTTCTTCCACTGCGTCAACTTTTTCCACTTCGTCCACTTCTTCACCTTCTTCTTCCACTTCGTCAAATTTGTCAACTTCGTCAAGCTCGTCCCCTTCGTCCACTTCGTCAAGTTCGTCCCCTTCGTCCACTTCCTCCACTTCGTCAACTTTTTCGATTCGTCCACTTCGTCAACTTCGTCCACTTCCTCAACATCGTCCACTTCCTCCACTTCCTCTACTTCATTCACTTGCTACACTTCTTCCACTTTGTCAACTTCGTCCACTTCGTCTGCTTCCTCTACTTTGTCCACTTCGTCAACTTCGTCCACTTCATCTATTTCGTTCAGTTCGTCAAGTTCGTCCACTTCCTCCACTTCCTCCACTTCGTCAAGTTCGTCCACTTGGCCCACTTCCTCCATATCCTCCATTTCGTCCACTTCTTCCAATTCCTCAACATCGTCCATTTCCTCCACTTCCTCCACTTCATTCACTTCCTCCACTTCGTCAACGTTGTCCACTTCCTCCACTTTGTCCATTTCTTCCACTTCGTCAACTTCTTCCTCTTCGTCCATTTCGTCCACTTCGTCAAGTTCGTCCACTTCCTCCACTTCGTCAACGTCGTCAACTTCAGCAACTTCCTCCACTTCCTCCACCTCCTCCACTTTGTCCACTTCGTCAACTTCGTCAACTTCCTCCACTTCTTCCACTTCCCCCACTTCCACCACTTCGTTCACTTCGTCCACTTCGTCCACTTTGTCAACTTCATCCACTTCCTCCACTTCCTCCATTTCGTCCACTTCCTCCACTTCCTCAACATCGTCCATTTCCTCCACTTCCTCTACTTCATTCACTTCGTCCACTTCGTTAACTTTGTCCACTTCCTCCACTTCCTCCATTTCGTCAACTTCGTCCACTTCCTCCACTTCGTCCACTTCGTCAAGTTCGTCCACTTCCTCCACTTCCTCAATATCGTCCATTCCTCTACTTCCTCTACTTCATTCACTTCATCCACTTCTTCCACTTAGTCAACTTTGTCGACTTCCTCCACTTTGTACACTTCGTCCATTTCGTCCACTTCGTCAGGATCGTCCACTTTGTCCACTTCGTCCACTTCGCAACTTCGTCGACTTCCTCCACTTCCTCCACTTCGTCCATTTCGTCCACTTCCTCCACTTCGTCCACGTCTTCCAATTCGTCCACTTCCCCCACTTCATCCACGTCGCCAAGTTCGTCCACTTCGACAGCTTCGTCCACTTCGTCCACTTCGTCAACTTCGTTTACTTCGTCCACTCCTCCACTTCCTCCACTTCGTCTACTTCCTCTACTTCGTCCACTTCCTCTACTTCGCCACTTGCTCCACTTCGTCCACTTCGTCCACTTCGTCCACTTCTTCAACTTCTTCTTCCACTTCGTCCACTTCATCCAATTCGTCAGCTTTGTCTACTTCGGCCCTTCGTCCACTTCGTCAAGTTCGTCCCCTTCGTCCACTTCGTCCACTTTCTCCACTTGGTCCACTTCCTCCACTTGGTCCACTTCCTCAACATCGTCCACTTCCTCCACTTCGTCCACTTCCCTCACTTTGTCCACTTCGTCAACTTCGTCCACTTCGTGCACTTCGTCCAGTTCTTCCACTTCCTCTACTTCATCCATATTCTCCACTTCCTCCACTTCATGAAGTTGTCCACTTCCTCCATTACCTCCACTTCCTCCGCTTCCTCCGTTTCGTCCAGTTCCTCAACATCCTCCACTTCATTCACTTCTTTCACTTCTTCGACTTCCTCCACTTCATCCACATTCTCCACTTCCTCCACTTCCTCCATATCGTGAAGTTCGTCCACTTCCTCCAGTTCCTCAACATCGTCCATTTCCTCCACTTCTTTCACTTCGCTAACTTTGTCCACTTCCTCCACTTCCTCCATTTCCTCAACTTCGTCAACTTCATCCACATCGTCCACTTCCTCCACTTCCTCCACTTTGTCCACTTCGTCCACTTCCTACACTTCGTCCACTACGTCCACTTCATATACTTCTTCGTCCACTTCGTTCACTTCCTCACCTTCGTCCAGTTCCTCAATTTCGTCCACTTCCTCCACTTCCTCAACATCGTCCATTTCCTCTACTTCCTCCACTTCATCCACTTCTTCCATTTCGTCAACTTTGTCCAATTCCTCCACTTCCTGCACTTTGTCCACTTCGTCAACTTCGTCAATTTCGTCCACATCGTCCATTTCGTCCATTTCGTCAGGTTCGTCAACTTCCTCCACTTCCTCCATTTCCTCCACTTTGTCCACTTTGTCCACTTCGTCCACTTCGTCAACTCCGTCAACTTCGTCCACTTCGTCCACTTCGTCCACTTCGTCAACTTCGTCCACTTCGTCCACTTTGTCCACTTCATCCTTTTCGTCCACTTCGTCTGGTTCGTCCACTTCCTCCACTTTGTCCACTTCGTCCACTTCCTCCACTTCGTCCATTTTGTCCACTTCGTCCACCACATCTTCCACTTCCTCCACTTCATCCACTTCGTCCACGTCGGCAACTTCGTCCACTTCGCCACTTCGCCAACTTCGTTCATTTTGTCCACTTCGTGAACTTCGTTTACTTCGTCCACTTCCTCCATTTCCTCCACTACCTCCACTTCGTCCACTTCCTCCACTTCGTCCTCTTCGTCCAGTTCTTCATCTTCTTCTTCCACTCTGTCCACTTCGTCCAATTCGTCAACTTCGTCAAGTTCGTCCCTACGTCCACTTCGTCCACTTTATCAAGTTCGTCCCCTTCGTCCACTTCCTCCACTTCCTCAACTTCGTCCACTTCGTCCACTTCGTCAACTTCTGCAACTTCGTCCACTTCCTCAACATCGTCCACTTCCTCCACTTCGTCGACTTCCTTCACCTTGTCCACTTCGTCAACTTCGTACACTTCCTCAACTTCATCCACATTCTCCACTTCGCCCAATTCATCCACTTCGTCCACTTCGTCCACTTCGTCCACTTCCTCCACTTCCTCCACTTCCTCCACTTCCTCCACTTCCTCCACTTCCTCCACTTCGTCGACTTCGTTCACTCCTCAACTTCGTCCATTTCGTCCACTTCGTCCACTTCGTCCACCTCGTCCACGTCGCCAACTCTGTCAACTTCGTCCACTTTGTCAACTTCATTCACTTCGTTTACTTCGTCCACTCTGTCCACTACCTCCACTTCCTCCACTTCGTCCACTTCTTCATCTTCTTCTTCCCCTATGTCCACTTCGTCCAATTCGTCAACTTCGTCAAGTTCGTCCTTTTCTCCACTTCGTCAAGTTCGTCCCCTTCGTCGACTTCGTCAAGTTCGTCCCTTTCCTGCACTTCGTCAACTTCTGCCACTTCGTCAACTACGTCCACTTCCTCAACATCGTCCACTTCCTCCACTTCGTCAACTTCTTCCACTTCGTCCATTTCGTCAACTTCCTCAACATCGTCCACTTCCTCCACTTCGTCCACTTCCTTCACTTTATCCACTTCGTCAACTTCATCCATTTCCTCCACTTCATCCACATTCTCCACTTCCTCCACTTCGTGCACTTCGTCAACTTCGTCCATTTCTTCCACTTCATCAAGTTCGTCCACTTCATCCATTTCTTCCACTTCCTCCACTTTGTCAACGTCGTTTACTTCGTCCACTTCGTCAAGTTCGTCCACTTCGTCAAGTTCGTCTACTTCGTCAACTTCGTCAAGTTCGTCCCCTTCGTCCACTTGCTTCACTTACTCCACTTCGTCATCCTCGTCCACTTCCTCCACTTCCTCAACATCGTCCACTTCCTCCACTTCCTCCACTTCATTCACTTCCTACACTTTGATGGAAGCTACTCCAGGACATGCAGAAGAAGCTCCAAAACTCAGAGAAGTAGCAGCGGATTGAGAGAATGCAGTGGAGTTTCTGGATTCACGCAAGGTGTTTGATAATATGTTGGAGGTGTTTTGGAGTGGCTGTATGGTAGAGTTCTAGCTCAGCAGGCTTTCCAATGGGGAAAGAAGCTAGAGGAGGTGCAAGATAACAATGCACAAGGTTGAACTTGAGAGTGAAAGCTGAAAATTGGCATCATTTCTTTACTACAAATCAAGTTGAATTTACAATGGATGAGCTCTCTTTTTATAGGCAAAGATGAGATTTGGAAGTGTGCTATGAAAGTTATCTTAGTCTACAAATGTAAAACGTGCAGACTCCAAGTGCAGCAGCTGTTTCCAATCCATGTGCTCCATATGTTTCTCATGGAAAAGGTGCTAAATGAAGGAAGTCACCCGGTTGCTTGTGTTTCACGTTTTGCACATGTAACATGTGTTTCTTCATGGCTAATTAATGATGAGCAGCAACAAAGCTTCTTGGCAGCAGCAGCATAGATTCCAAGTCTTTATTATTTGGCCTACAAAACAAGGTAAAGATATTTAGTTAAAGAAGAACAAGCTAAGACTTAGAAAGAAAAGATTAAGTCCTTTATTCAACTTCCCTTTCTTGGTCTTAGAATGAAGTTGATACTTCTTTGGATGGGAAGTCCCTAAAGGGGTTGCCATCATTCCCTCCCTCTTTAAAAATGATTTGTCCTCAAATCGGGAAGAAAGAAAGAAGCACAACTTTGGTTTTTGTGTTCCTCCTGGGTCAAAAATATATCTACAAAAAATAGCAACAATTAGTATGAAGATAAGAATGTATGCAAAGAGAAGAAGATAAAATGAAGGCCTTTTGACAAAATATTTATTAGAAGTCTTGGCCTTTAATAATTTTTTGTATACACTTTGTTTTGAACATTCCCCATGATAAAATGAAGAAACAAAGTGATGTTTTTGAGAAGAAGAGTCAAGGTATTTACATTTTAAAGAAGAAGTTAACAACATGCATACCTTTGTCTCCTTCTTATTTTCTTGATAAGGTTGCTTGTCCAACCTATTTTCTTGTTTTCTTTCTTTTTCAATTTTTTCTTTGATTTTTTTCTCATCCTCTTTCACTTGTTCAGGTGTAAGAGGAATCAATGTGATTTTATTTCCTTTGTGGAGGAAAGTTATTTTGTTGGTATAGCCATCATGAGTGGAATTATGATCAAATTGCCATGGCCTACCAAGTAATACATGCCCAGCATCCATTGGAACAACATCACATAAAACATTTTCTTCATAGTTTCCGATGGATATTGGTATGTTTACTTGTGTGTTCACAACTATTTCTTCATCCTCTGTTATCCACTGAAGCTTATAAGGCTTGGGATGAGAAATAGTAGGTAAAGCTAATTTGTTCACCACTCTAGAACTACAACAATTGCAAGAGGAACCACTATCCACAATTAATGAACAAGTGTTTTCAAATATTTTGCATCTTGTTCTGAATAGGTTTTCCCTTTGTGATTGTTCTAGTTCATTGGTTTGACTTCCAAGAAGTCGTCTTACCAATAATAACTCACCTTCACAAGGTAAGGCTTCTTCCTCAGATATAGAAGTATCTGAGTCACTAGAAGAATTGTCATTTTGACTTTGATGATCTAAGAGATAAGTAGACCGTTTGTGAGGACACTCAGAAGAATAATGTCCTCTCTCTCCACACTTAAAGCATCTGGTCTCTCTACCCCTTGTTTCTTTTGAAGATTCTTTGTGAAAGGTATTTCTTTCTCGCTCTTTCTCTTTTTCTTTACCTCTCACTCTCTCTTTTTCTTTTTCTTTTTCTTGAGGTTTTTCATACCTCTTTGGACTACCCTCCATCTTAGGATTTGTCCTATACTCGGATGTGGTAGGATAGGTCCTTTTAGTGGAAGCTTTTCTTCTCATTTGTTCTTCCACTCTCACACATAGCTGCACAAAATCATTGAGATCTAAATAAGGTAAAAGTTCTACCTTATCTCTGATCTCATAGTTAAGACCGCTTTGGAACCTAGCTATGGTGAATCTCTCTTCCTCTTTGATTCCAGCTCTTAACATGAGTAATTCCAACTTTTGTCTATATTCTTCAACACTCATGTTTCTTTGTTGAAGTCTATGGAGCTTGTCCATGACCTCTCTGGCATAATAGGCTGGAATATGCCTCCGATGCAAGGCTGCCTTTAACTCATTCCAGTATTGGATGGTATAGTCGCCATGCATCTTTTGATCTCTAATGATGGAGGTCCACCAATAGAGGGTTGTTCCTTGAAAAGTCAAGGTGGCTAAGGTCACTCTCCTCCTATCATCTATGTGGTAACATTCAAAAATTTGTTCAACCTTCATCTCCCACTCAAAATATTCTTCCACATTGTCTCTGCCATAGAAGGGGGGAAGGTCAAGTTTGGGTTCCACATGATGGTTCCTATGATGGTGGTGTCTCCTAGGAGGGTGTTGATAGTGATCAAAAGGATGAAAACTATTGTGATCACTATGTTGGGAATGATCACCATTATCATGGTGTTGCCTATGAGAGTGTTCCTCATCATTTTGTCCTCTCTGATTGCGAGTGAGGTTTGCAACCATCTGTCTGAGTTCATTTAACTCAGCTTTAGTTCGATTAAGTTCCTCTCTCAATTCCATATTTTCCTCATCATGATGAAAGGTGCCTTGAATACTAGAGTTACTCATACTTGTGAAGTAGATAAAAGATTTTCAAAAGAGTTTTGAAAAGCTTCACAAGTGTTGAGTCAAAACACTTTTCAAAGATTTGTTTTTGTATTTTTGGTGAAATGACTTCTAGATAGATTCTAAAGGTAAAGAAACCGAATAGCTCCCAGGAAGGAGAGGTGAGTCTCAATGGACAAGCTTAAGAACCTTGTCCTTCCTTAGCCAGAGGTTCTCCTATTTCTTACCCAAGTTTCAATGGAGAAGTCTTTCCAAAACAATTAGAATGCAACAATGAGATGCTCCTAATAAACCAAACGAAGGTTTGTCTATATGGTAGCGCACCTAGCTATCACGGAGACTTAGAACACAAATATCAACAAGCAAAAAGTAAAGAAAGATGATAAAGAAATGAAAGAGTGAGACACAGCCCTAAGTGAAAGTGCAAATGACACTTGGAGCCACTTGACACACTTTCACACTAAGAAGTGGAAACTAAACTATTACAATGTTGTATGGTGCACTTGGAATTGCTTGAAAAGCATTTTTCCAAGTCACTTTAAGTTTCAAAAACCAAAAAGAAATTACCACAAAGGTTCCGTGATAGAATGCCACTTATACAAAGAAGTATAAAAGAATTTATACAAAGCCAAGTGTGGCTGCTACAGCAAAAGAAATGAGCTGAAATATAACTCTAAAGTGATGTTTTTCTGCTGCAAAGAAGTGCTGGACAACCAATGGAAAGTCCTCTTGAAGTTCCCTTGTAGCAAAGTTAGCAAGACCTCCACTCCTTAAGATGCTACCCCTTTGATAAGGTCCAACTGGATGTTAAAACTCTACCAAAAGATGAGGTTCCAGCAGACAAAAGGCACAAAACCAGTGAGTGATCAAAAAGAGTGCTGCAACAAAGTTGAATGCAGAAATAATTCTGACAGCAGTATATGGAAGTCAAGAAAAGTGATTTCTAAACACTTTGGGGCTGGAATAAAGGCTAGCACACAAAAGGAACTTAAGATAGGGTTTAGAACAGATTAAAAAAAACAAGAAAAACCCAAAAACAGTGATGGAATTCTGTGCAATGTAAGTGTTTGATGAAAATTCAAAACTGTTTGATGAAATGCCACAAAGAACAGCAGATTTTGTGTTTTCTGGTTTTTGACCTTTCAAATCTGGATTGCAGGGTTTATATTGCTTTTTATGAATGCTATACAATTGGATAAGCATATATATGTATTTGGAAACTTAAACCCAGCTTTTGCCAATCCAATAATGAAAATTATGAGTATTTCAAATGTTAAACAACAACAAAAAAAAATGCTTACTGCACCAGAAAGTAATGTGAAAAATGGTGCTTTGAGATGCAAAAATGAGTTGCTGTGGTTTGATGACAGAACTAATGGTTCAAGCAACTTTATATGCTTAAATTGAAGGTGTGCAAACTGTCAAACAGTAAGGAAAGGGACCACACCCGAAAATCACTGGTCCACTTTCAAAAATAAGCAAATTCAATGGTTTAAGAAGTGATTTTGTATATTGTCTGGAAAAGGACCAAATGAACAGTGCACACAAGTTTAAAATGGTAAAATAAACTTGCACAAATGGTAAGAATGCATTGAAACAATCCTATTCATCAAATTACATCAGCTGTAGCCAAAAATGCAGCAAAATTTGGTGGTTTAAAGGTGAATTCTGCATATAGGCATCTTAATGACCATTTGACCAGTGCACACAAGTGTCAAATGACAAAATACACTTGCTCAATTGTTCAGAATGCATAGAAATAGCCAGTAGATTCGTATGACAATAGCAGTTGCCAAAATGCAAGAAAATTGGACCAAAACTGCATCAGATTTGAAAACTAAGTGGAATCAAAGCTGGAAAGCACAAACAAAGATTATGAAAGTCCTAATTGACTAGATCTAGCATTAGAATATGAGCTAGCAGAGATTAGGTGACCTAAAACACAGCAAGGAAATGAAGCACGGTGCATAACTTGGACGAAACAGTAACAACACTTTGTTGCAACATTTTGAACGACTCACCCATACTTTTTGCAATACAGTGATTAATATGAGTCGCTACACCTCTAGCAATGCCTAACAACACCAAAGAGACTTGCACAAGGCTTAAGAAGCAAGAAATTTGCACTGTAACAGATTCAAACTAGTGCACCAGAGTTGGAAAGTTATGCAGAATTTGTAAAACAGAATCAACTTGTTGTCAATGATTTAGCTCATGTGATCAAAGCTAGACAATGTCTCATTGCTTTATATGATCCATGTATAGCTATCAATGCATTGAACTCATTTAAAACGAAAAAAATTAAAGGCTGAACAGAATCAAACATTTGACAGTGAAAAACAGCAAACACTTGCACAAAACTGGACAAAACTAGGAATGATGATTAAGCTGGATTCAAACGAAAATTAAAGAAGTTGCACCGATTAAAATGGAAAACAAACACTAAGGAATAGCAAATGCATGATTACAACACTCACAGACACGAATTAAACCAAAACAGAATAAAAAAAATTTCTAAAACAGTGACAGAGTTTGACAGCACATGACAGAAACGAAAATTGAACAAAAGAGAGGCTTATCTCTTGAAGACAAGCGTGGACGTGCTGGCTCTTGATACCAAATGATGGAAGCAGCTTCACTCTTCAAGAATGAGCAGCTTCTCAGACCAGAGGTGGCAGCGTAATTGGAAAACGGAGATGTAGTTGGAGGCGCACGGAAGGTGTTTGATGAATTGTCTGGTGCGGTTTTGGAGTGTGTAGGCAGAGGTTCTAGCTCAGACGGCCTTCCAAGAGGGAAGGAAGCTAGAGGATAAGTGTGCTAAAGTGGCACAATGCAAAGAACTTGAAGAAGTAGTGGCTGGAAACAATCCAACAGCATTTCACTATATCAATTCAAGTTGCTTTTACAAGAATGAGAAGCTCTCTTTTATAGAGTAAGAGAAGCCTCTGAAATGTGCTAAAGAAGCTATTCAAACGTGCATAGACTACCAGCTGAAGATGTTTCACGTGGGAAATGTGCTTTAGATGAAGGAGATGCATGGTTTGAATGTGTTTCACGTGGAAAATATGGGCCACGGCTGGAATGTCCTCCACATGTGCATGGTTGATTATTTTGCACATGGAAAGTGTTGAAAATGTACTCCAATGTGAAGGCTTCACGGTTTGGCTGCAACAATACTTTCTTCTTGGCCTCTTTGCTTGGCAACTTTCCTAGGCACCTTCCAACCTTATTAATGTCCTACAAAACAATGTAAATGGAATTTAGTTAAAGAGAATCTATCTAAGACTTAGATAAGGAAATAGCTTTAGTAATCTTTATTCTACTTCCCTTTCTTTAGTCTTAGTGTTAGTTGATACTTCTTTGGATGGGTAGACCCTAAAGGGGTTACCATCACACTTCTTCCACTTCGTCAACTTCGTCCATTTCGTCCACTCCCTCCACTTCGTCCACTTGTTCAACTTCGTCCATTTCGTCCAATTCGTGAAGGTCGTCCACTTCCTCCACTTCCTCCACCTCCTCCACTTTGTCCAGTTCGTTAACTTCAGCAACTTTCTTCACTTCGTCCACTTCGTCAACTTCGTCCACTTCCACCACTTCGTCCAATTCTTCCACTTCGTCCACATTCTCCACTTCCTCGTCCACTTCCTCTACTTCGTCCACTTCCTCTAATTCTTCCACTTCCTCCACTTTGTCCAGTTCCTTCACTTCCACCACTTCCTCCACTTCCTCCTCCACTTCGTTCACTTCCTACACTTCTTCCACTTCGTCAACATCGTCCACTTCCTCCACTTCCTCCACTCCGTCAACTTCGTCCGCTTGTTCAACATCGTCCATTTCGTCCACTTCGTGAAGTTTGTCCACTTCCTCCACCTCCTCCACTTCGTCCACTTCGTCCACTTCGTCAACTTTATCAACTTCCTCCACTTCGTCCACTTCCTCCACTTCGTCAACTTCGTCCACTTCGTCCAGTTCTTCCACTTCCTCCTCTTTGTCCACATTCTCCACTTCGTCCACTTCATCCACTTCCTCCCCTTCGTCAACTTCGTCCACTTCCTCCACTTGGTCCAGTTCTTCCACTTCCTCCACTTCGTCCATATTCTCCACTTCGTCCATTTCGTCCATTTTGTCCACTTCGTCACGTTCGTCCACTTCCTCCACCTCCTCCACTTCCTCTACTTCGTCAAGTTTGTCCACTTCCTCCATTGCGTTCACTTCCTCAACATTGTCCATTTTCTCTACTTCCTCAACTTCGCTCACTTCATCCACTTCTTCCACCTCGTCCCCTTCGTGAACTTCTCCGCTTCGTCCACTTTGTCCACTTCGTCAAGTTCGTCACCTTCGTCCACTTCGTCAAGTTCGTCACCTTCGTCCACTTCCTCCATTTCCTCCACTTCGTCAACTTCTTCCACTTCGTCCACTTCGTCAAATTCGTCCACTTCCTCCACTTCCTCAACATCGTCCACTTCCTCTGCTTCATTCACTTCCTGCACTTTTCCCACTTCGTCAACTTCGTCCACTTCGTTCACTTCGTCCAGTTCTTCCACTTCCTCCACTTTGTCCACATTCTCCACTTCCTCCAGTTCGTCAAGTTCGTCCACTTCGTCCATTTCGTCCACTTCGTTAAGTTCGTCCAATTCCTCCACTTCATCAAGTTCGTCCACTTACTCCACTTCGTCCATTTCGTCCACTTCCTCCACTTTGTCAACATCGTCATATTCCTCCACTTCCTCCACTTCGTCCACTTCATCCACTTTGTCAACTTCGTCCATTTCGTCCACTTCATCAAGTTCGTCCACTTCCTCCACTTCCTCTACTTTGTGTATTTCGTCCAGCTCGTCAGCTTCGTCAAGTTCGTGAACTTTGTCCACATCGTCCTCTTCGTCTACTTCCTCCACTTCGTCTACTTCGTCCACTTCAACCACTTCCTCCACTCCCTCCACTTCCTCCACTTCCTCCACTTCGTCCACTTCTTCCACTTCCTCCACTTCGTCCATGTCGTCAACTTCGTCCACTTCGTCCACTTCATCCTCTTCGTCCACTTCGTCGACCTCGTCCTGTTCGTCCACTTCCTCCAGTTCCTCCACTTCATCCACTTCGTCAAGTTCTTCCACTTCGTCCACTTCCTCTACTTCGTCCACTTCCTCCACTTCGTCCACTTCCTTCACTTCTTCCATTTCGTCCTCTTCCTCCAGTTTCTCCACTTCCTCCACTTCGTCAACTTCTTCCACTTCGTCCATTTCGTCCACTTCATCAAGTTCGTCCACTTCATTCACTTCCTCCACGTCGCCAACTTCCTCAATTTCGTCCAGTTTGTCCACTTCCTCCACTTCGTCAAATTCGTCCACTTCCTCCACTTCCTACACTTCGTCCACTTCCTCCACATCTTCCATTTCGTCCACTTCCTCCACTTCCTCAACATCGTCCCTTTGCTCCACTTCCTCCACTCCATTCACTTCATCCCCTTCTTCCACTGCGTCAACTTTTTCCACTTCCTCCACTTCGTCCACTTCTTCACCTTCTTCTTCCACTTCGTCAAATTCGTCAAGCTCGTCCTCTTCATCCACTTCGTCAAGTTCGTCCCCTTTGTCCACTTCCTCCAATTCGTCAACTTTTTCGATTCGTCCACTTCGTCAACTTCTTCCACTTCCTCCCCTTCCTCAACATCGTCCACTTCCTCCACTTCCTCCACTTCATTCACTTACTACACTTCTTCCACTTCGTCAATTTTCGTCCACTTCGTCTGCTTCCTCTACTTTGTCCACTTCGTCAACTTCGTCCACTTCGTCAACTTCGTCCACTTCGTCTATTTCGTTCAGTTCGTCAAGTTCGTCCACTTCCTCCACTTCGTCAAGTTCGTCCATTTCGTCCACTTCCTCCATATCCTCCATTTCGTCCACTTCTTCCAATTCCTCAACATCGTCCATTTCCTCCACTTCCTCCACTTCATTCACTTTCTCCACTTCGTCAACTTTGTCCACTTCTTCCACTTCGTCAACTTCTTCCTCTTCGTCCATTTCGTCCACTTCGTCAAGTTCGTCCACTTCCTCCACTTCGTCAAGGTCGTCAACTTCAGCCACTTCCTCCACCTCCTCCACTTTGTACACTTCGTCCACTTCGTCAACTTCCTCCACTTCTTCCACTTCCCCCACTTCCTCCACTTCTTCCACTTCCCCCACTTCCTCCACTTCGTTCCACTTCCCCCACTTCCTCCACTTCTTCCACTTCCCCCACTTCCTCCAACTTCATCCACTTCCTCCACTTCCTACATTTCGTCCACTTCCTCCACTTCCTCAACATCGTCCATTTCCTCCACTTCATTCACCTCCTCCACTTCATCAACTTTTTCCACTTCCTCCACTTCGTGCACTTCCTCCACTTCGTCAACTTCGTCAACTTCCTCCACCAAGTCAACTTCCTCCACTTCCTCCACTTCCTCCATTTCGTCCACTTCGTCAAGTTCGTCCACTTCCTCCACTTCCTCCACTTCCTCCACCTCCTCCACTTTGTCCACTTCGTCCACTTCGTCAACTTCCTCCACTTCCTCCACTTCTTCCACTTCCTCCACTTCGTCCACTTCCCCCACGTCCACCACTTCGTCCACTTCGTCAACTTCCTCCACTTCGTCCTGTTCTTCCACTTCGTCCACATTCTCCACTTCCTCCACTTCCTCCACTTCGTCCATTTCGTCCAGTTCATCAAGTTCGTCCACTTCCTCCACTTCGTCAAGTTTGTCCACTTCCTCTACTTCGTCCACTTCCTCCAGTTCGTCCACTTCCTCAACATCATCCATTTCTCCACTTCCTCCACTTCATTCACTTCGTCCACTTCGTCCACTACGTCCACTTCCTCCACTTCCTCCACTTCTTCCACTTCCTCCACTTCTTCCACTTCCTCCACTTCCTCCACTTCATCCACTTCCTCCACTTCGTCAACTTCGTCAACTTCCTCCACTTCGTCAACTTCGTCACCTTCCTCCACTTCTTCCACTTCCTCTACTTCCTCCACTTCCTCCACTTCATCAATTTCGTCCATTTCGTCCATTTCGTCCAATTCATCAAGTTCGTCCACTTCCTCCATTTCATCCACTTCCTCCACTTCCTCAACATCGTCCATTTCTTCCACTTCTTCCACTTCATTCACTTCCTCCCATTCGTCAACTTCCTCCACTTCCTTCACTTCGTCCACTTCCTCCACTTTTTCCATTTCGTCCACTTCGTCAAGTTCGTTCCCTTCCTCCACTTCCTCCACTTCCTCCACCTTGTCCACTTAGTCCACTTCCTCCACTTCCACCACTTCCTCCACTTCGTCCTCTTCCTTAACTTCTTCCACTTCGTCCACTTCGTCAACTTCGTGCACTTCCTCCACTTCCTCAACATCGTCCACTTCCTCCACTTCCTGCACTTCATTCACTTCCTACACTTCTTCCACTTCATCAACATCGTCCACTTCGTCCATTTCGTCCACTTCGTCAAGTTCGTCCACTTCCTCCAATCCTCCACATTGTCCACTTCGTCCACTTCGTCAACTTCCTTCACTTCGTCCAGTTCTTCCACTTTCACCACTTCGTCCACTTCCTCCACTTCGTCCACTTCGTCAACTTCATCAACTTCGTCCACTTCGTCAACTTCGTCAACTTGCTCCACTTCCTCCACTTTCTCCACTTCCTCCATTTCGTCCACTTCCTCAACATCGTGGATTTCCTCCACTTCATTCACTTCATCGACTTCATCTACTCCTTCCACTTCTTCCGCTTCTTCCACTTCGTCAACTTTGTCCTCTTCCTCCACTTCCACCACTTCGTCCACTTTGTCCAATTCGCCTACTTCATCTACTTCCTCCACTTCCTCCACATCCTTCACTTCGTCTACTTCCTCCACTTCCTCCACTTCCTCCACTTCCTCCACTTCCTCCACTTCATCAACTTCGTCCACTTCGTCCATTTCGTCGACTTCGTCAAGTTCGTCCACTTCCTCCACTTCGTCAAGTTCATCCACTTCCTCTACTTCCTACACTTCCTCCACTTCGTCAACATCGTCCCTTTGCTCCACTTCCTACACTTCCTCCACTCCATTCACTTCATCCCCTTCTTCCACTTCGTCAACTTTTTCCACTTCCTCCACTTCTTCAACTTCGTCCACTTCGTCAACTTCGTCCACTTCGTCCATTTCGTCCACTTCGTCCACTTCGTCCACTTCGTCCATTTCGTCCACTTCGTCAAGTTCGTACACTTCCTCCACTTCCTCCACTTTGTCTATTTCGTGCACTTCGTCAGCTTCGTCAAGTTCGTGAACTTTGTCCACATCGTCCACTTCCTCCACTTCCTCCACTTCCTTCACTTCATCCATTTCCTTCACTTCCTCCACTTCGTCCACTTCGTCAACTTCGTCCACTTCCTCCACTTCGTCCAGTTCTTCCACTTCCTCTTCATCCACATTCTCCACATCCTCCACTTCCTCCACTTCGTCAATTTCGTCTACTTCGTCCATTTCGTTCACTTCATCAAGTTCGTCAACTTCCTCCACTTCGTCCAGTTCTTCCACTTCCTCCACTTCATCCACATTCTCCACTTCCTCCACTTCGTCAACTTCGTCCACTTCGTCCACTTCGTCCACTTCGTCAACTTCGTCCATTTCGTTCACTTCATCAAGTTTGTCCACTTCCTCCACTTCGTCCAGTTCTTCCACTTCCTCCACTTCCTCCACATTCTCCACTTCCTCCACTTCGTCAACTTCGTCCACTTCGTCCATTTCGTCCACTTCGTCAAGTTCGTCCACTTCCTCCATTTCCTCAAGTTTGTCCACTTCCTCCACTTCCTTCACTTCCTCCATTTCGTCTACTTCCTCCACTACCTCAACATCGTTCATTTCCGCCATTTCCTGAACTTAATTCACTTCATCCACTTCTTCCACTTTCTAAACTTTGTCCACTTCATACACTTCCTCCACTTCGTCCATTTCGTCCACTTCGTCCACTTCGTCAGGTTCGTCCACTTCCACCACTTCGTCCACTTCCTCCATTTCCTCCACTTCGTCGACTTCCACCACTTCCTGAACTTCGTCCACTTCTTGCACTTTGTCCACTTCGTCCACTTCGTCAAGTTCGTCCACTTCGTCCACTTCCGCTACTTCCTCCACATCCTCCACTTCGTTCACTTCCTGCACTTCCTCCACTTGGTCCACTTCCTCTACTTCCACCAGTTTGTCCACTTCGTCCATTTCGTCCACTTCGTCAAGTTCATCCAGTTCTTCCACTTCCTCCACTTCCTCCACATTCTCCACTTCCTCCACTTCATCAATTTCGTCCATTTCGTCCACTTCATCAAGTTCCTCCACTTCCTCCATTTCGTCCACTTCCTCCACTTCCTCAACATCGTCCATTTCTTCAACTTCTTCCACTTCATTCACTTCCTCCACTTCGTCAACTTCCTCCACTTCCTTCACTTCGTCCACTTCCTCCACTTCGTCCACTTCGTCAAGTTCGTTCCCTTCCTCCACTTCCTCCACTTCCTCCACTTTGTCCACTTAGTCCACTTCGTCCACTTCGTCCACTTCGTCCACTTCGTCCACTTCCACCACTTCCTCCACTTCGTCCTCTTCCTCAACTTCTTCCACTTCGTCAACTTCGTGCACTTCCTCTACTTCCTCAACATCGTGCACTTCCTTCACTTCCTCCACTTCATTCACTTCCTACATTTCTTCTACTTCATCAACATCGTCCACCTCGTCCATTTCGTCCACTTCGTCAAGTTCGTCCACTTCCTCCACATCCTCCACATTGTCCACTTCGTCCACTTCGTCAACTTCCTCCACTTCGTCCAGTTCTTCCACTTTCTCCACTTTGTTTACTTCCTCCACTTCCTCCACTTCGTCCACTTCATCAACTTCATCAACTTCGTCCACTTCGTCAACTTCGTCAACTTGCTCCACTTCTTACACTTCCTCCACTTCCTCCATTTCGTCCACTTCCTCCACTTCCTCAACACCGTGGATTTCCTCCACTTCCTCTACTTCATTCACTTCATCGACTTCATCGACTTCATCCACTTCTTCCACTTCTTCCACTTCTTCCAGTTCTTCCACTTCGTCAACTTTGTCCACTTCCTCCACTTCCTCCACTTCCACCACTTCGTCAACTTCGTCCACTTCGTCCACTTTGTCTACTTCATCTACTTCCTCCACTTCCTCTACTTCGTCCACTTCCTCCACTTCGTCCACTCCCTCCACTTCGTCCACTTCCTCCACGTCGTCAACTTCGTCCACTACGTCCTCTTCGTCCTCTTCGTCCACTTCATCCACTTCGTCTACTTCGTCCACTTCGTCCACTTCATCCACTTCGTCCACTTCGTCAACTTCGTCTACTTCGTCCACTTCGTCAACTTCGTCTACTTCGTCCACTTCCTCCACTTCCTCCACTTTATTCACTTCCTGCACTTCTTCCACTTCGTCAACATCGTCCACTTCGTCAAGTTCGCCCACTTCCTCCACATCCTCCACATTGTCCACTTCGTCCACTTCGTCAACTTCCTCCACTTCGTCCAGTTCTTCCACTTTCTCCACTTTGTCCACTTCCTCCACTTTCTCCACTTCTTCCACTTCGTCAACTTTGTCCACTTCGTCCACTTCGTCAACTTCGTCTAATTCGTCCACTTCATCAACTTCGTCTACTTCGTCCACTTTCTCCACTTCCTCCACATCGTCCACTTCGTCAATTTCCACCACTTCGTCCATTTCGTCCACTTCGTGAAGTTCGTCCTCTTCCTCTACTTCGTCAAGTTCGTCCACTTCCTCCACTTCGTCCATTTCCTCCATCTCGTCCACTTCCTACACTTCCTCAACATCCTTCACTTCCTCCACTTCATCGATTTCGTCCACTTCGTCAAGTTCTTCCACTTCGTCCACTTCCTCTACTTCGTCTACTTCCTCCACTTCGTCCACTTCCTCCACTTCATCAACTTCGTCCACTTCGTCCATTTCGTCGACTTCGTCAAGTTCGTCCACTTCCTCCACTTCGTCAAGTTCTTCCACTTCCTCCACTTCCTCCACTTCCTCAACTTCGTCCACTTCGTCCATTTCGTCCACTTCGTCACGTTCGTACACTTCCTCCACTTCCTCCACTTTGTCTATTTCGTGCACTTCGTCAGCTTCGTCAAGTTCGTGAACTTTGTCCACATCGTCCACTTCCTCCACTTCCTCCACTTCATCCATTTCTTTCACATCCTCCACTTCGTACACTTCCTCCACTTCCTCCACTTCGTCCACTTCGTCAATTTCGTCTACTTCCTCTACTTCGTCCAATTCTTCCACTTCCTCTTCATCCACATTCTCCACTTCCTCCACTTCCTCCATTTCGTCAACTTGTTCCACTTCGTCCATTTCGTTCACTTCATCAAGTTCGTCCACTTCCTCCACTTCGTCCAGTTCTTCCACTTCCTCCACTTCATCCACATTCTCCACTTCGTCAACTTCGTCCACTTCGTCAACTTCGTCCATTTCGTTCACTTCATCAAGTTCGTCCACTTCCTCCACTTCGTCCAGTTCTTCCACTTCCTCCACTTCATCCACATTCTCCACTTCCACCACTTCGTCAACTTCGTCGACTTCGTCCATTTCGTCCACTTCGTCAAGTTCGTCCACTTCCTCCATTTCCTCAAGTTTGTCCACTTCCTCCACTTCCTCCATTTCGTCTACTTCCTCCACTACCTCAACATCGTTCATTTCCGCCATTTCCTGAACTTAATTCACTTCATCCACTTCTTCCACTTTTTCAACTCTGTCCACTTCCTACACTTCCTCCACTTCGTCCATTTCGTCTACTTCGTCCACTTCCTCCACTTCCTCCATTTCCTCCACCTCGTCGACTTCCACCACTTCCCAAACTGCGTCCAGTTCCTGCACTTTGTCCACTTCGTTGACTTCGTCAACTTCGTTTACTTCGTCCACTTCCTCCACTTCCTCAGCTTCGTCCACTGTCTCGACTTCGTCCACGTCATCCTCTTCGTCCTTTTCTTCATCTTCTTCTTCCACTTCGTCCAATTCGTCAAGTTCGTCGAGTTCGTCCCCTTCGTCCACTTCGTCAACTTCGTCAAGTTCGTCTCCTTTGTCCACTTCGTCCACTTCCTCTACTTCCTCCACTTCGTCAACTTCTTCCACTTCGTCCACTTCGTCAACTTCGTCCACTTCCTCAACATCGTCCACTTCCTCCACTTCGTCAACTTTGTCCACTTGCTCCACTTCCTCCTCCACTTCGTCCACTTCGCCAACTTCGCCAACTTCGTCCACTTCGTCAAGTTCGTCCCCTTCCTCCCCTTCCTCCACTTCGTCCACTTCCTCCACTTCCTCCACTTCTTCCACTTTGTCAACTTCGTCAACTTCGTCCTCTTCGCCAACTTCGTCCACTTCCTCCACTTCGTCCAGTTCTTCCACTTCCTCCACTTCGTCCACATTCTCCACTTCCTCCACTTCGTCACTTCGTCCACTTCTTCCACTTCGTGCGTTTCGTCCACTTTATCAAGTTCGTCCTCTTCCTCCACTTCCTCAAGTTCCTCCACTTCGTCCACTTCGTCCACTTCCTCCACTTCCCCAACATCGTCCATTTTTTCCACTTCCTCAACTTAATTCACTTCATCCACTTCTTCCACTTTGTCAACTTTGTCCACTTCCTACACTTTCTCCACTTCGTCCACTTGGTCCATTTCGTCCACTTCGTCCACTTCGTCAGGTTCGTCGACTTCCTCCACTTCCTCCACTTCCTCCACCTCGTCCCCTTCGTCCACTTTGTCAACTTCGTCCATATCGTCCACTTCTTCTACTTCGTCCACTTCGTCCTCTTCGTTCACTTCGTCCAGTTCGTCCACTTCCTCTACTTCCTCCATTTCTTTCACTTACTCCACTCCCTGAACTTCATCCACTTCCTCGACTTTCTCAGCTTCGTCCACTGTCTCGACTTTGTCCACTTCTTCATCTTCTTCTTCCACTTCGTCCACTTCGTCAACTTCGTCGAGTTCGTCCACTTCGTCAACTTCGTCCCCTCCGTCCATGATGAAGTTGCTCCAGCAGAGTTGTGGTTTGAAGGCAGTAGAATGATGAATGGAATCATGAGCAGAGTTGCATATAGATCACGAGATGCAGTGGCAGCGGAAAGAAGTGAGGTTTAACAGCAGTGGCAGTGTGAATTTGGTGGCTGCAGAGATGGAGGAAGAGCTCTATGATGAGTGGATTTTCTAACTCAGAAGGCCTTCACTGGAATGAAGCTAGAAGGAGAAGAAAAGCTCAATAATAGGTGACTTTTGGAAGAGTTCTGGTTGCTGGAAAATGCATCAGCATAATAAAACTCAATGTATTCAAAAGTGAGATACAAGCTTTGCCCATGAGATTTTATAGATCAATCTCCCAGCTTGAGCAAGCCTTTTTACACGTTTTAATTGTGAAATGCTATTACTAACCATGTGCTAAATGTGTAGCTTCCAGTAAGCGTGCCAAATGAGTTTTAACATGTGGAGAAAACAATTACTAATGCTACCCCATAGAAGGATAAGCACACCCCTTCTTGTGTGGAAATGTCCACTTTACCCTTCTCCATGTTTTGGCAAATTTGTAGCATCTTCTTGTTCTCCAATTTTCCATCCAAAAATAGCAAAGAGGGTTTGGTCTTTGGGAGAGTACTCATCTTGTATTTTCTTGATCATCCCTCTTGTGATAGGTCCAATGGTGCTAGGCCTTCTTGTATCAGTCCACATCCTCCACTTCCTCTACTTCGTCAAATTTGTCGACTTGCTCCACTTCATCCACTTCGTCAACTTTGCCAACTTCGTCCACTTCGTCCATTTATTCCACTTCGTCAAGTTTGTCCACTTCCTCCACTTCCTCCACTTCGTCCACTGCCTCAACATCATCCATTGATAACAGTTGAAAAACTGTTATTTTCATACTTAAAATTGATACTAAAAGCAACCTTTAGACTTAAAAACTAGCTTGAAATCATGCAATTTATCTATATTTTCATAAATAAGAGAGCTGGACAGGTTTATGCTTGATTTAAGTGTTTTTGTGCAGGTTTTAAGGTGAATTTAGTGAAAAGAGTGAAGAAGGAGAGAAGTGACATTAGAAAAGACAAGAAAGAGTGCAAAAAGAGAAGACAAAGGCACCGCTCAGCGGCATTTTACCGCTGAGCGGCACTCAGGAGGTTGCGGGAGTCACGCTGAGGGGCAAACTGGCCGCTGAGGGGAAGAAAAGGACGCGCAACCACCGCTGAGCGGTATTTACCGCTGAGCGGCACTTTTTGGGGTTGGGCTTTTGTAATCTTTTGTAACTCTAGATTAGTATATAAGGGCTTGCACGTCCTAGAATTAGGTATCTTTGGCAGAAACGAGGCAAACACTCTCTCTTTCACCCCTTTGAAGGAGGATCTTGGATGCTCAGGCTACCTCTTCACCTTTATTGGGTTTATTCTTTCATTCTTTCATTGTTATTCATCTAGGTTCACCATGAATATGGTGAACTAAACCTTGTATGTTTGTTGGGGAATCAATGTAATCTCTTGAAGCTCTCATATATGGAATCTGTTGAGTACATCTTTTAAGTAAGACATATGCTTTCTTTCATCATTAGTTAGGGTTTTTCCTCTTTGCTCAATGCTTGCATAGTTTAACTCATTCCATGCATGATTATTGGTTTTGTCGATACGGACACGTACGGGGAAGTCTAGATCCGGGGAATTTCTCCCAATATTATACTGACAATATTCTATTGGTTGTCTTTAAGCTCCTGCACTCATGAACTAATCATTAGGAATGCTAGGAATTGTATGAACTCGTGATTAGGGAGAAGCCATCTAGAATGGTACATTAGAGAGTGGCATTAACAATGATGATTTGAATGTTGAATTCCTAAAATATATGAGAGTGGATGAGATGAAATTGACCCCCAACAACATATTCATTCATATAATTCATTGAAAGTGTTTATCTTTTGTCTTTGCCATTGATCAAACTTCATGCATACATGTTTATTTTCTGTCTTGCATTTTAAACTCTAAATATTGCGTTTGTAAGTCCTAGCTAATCAACAAATCACATAACTAAACTAGGCCGTGAGTCCTTTGGGAAGAACGATACTTGGTCTTACCAAGTTTATTACTTGAACGATTCGGTCATACTTGCCGATTGTGAAACAAGTTTGTGACATCATAATTTGGTGCTTACAAATTTGTCCATCAAGTTTTTGGCGCCGTTGCCGGGGACTCGTGGTTTAACTGGTTAATTTGTGTGATTATTGATTATCTTTGACTTATTTTTTTTTATTTTTAATTTAAATTTCGAATTTTTTTATTTTTTTATTTTTATTTTTTTTTCTGTTTATATTTTACAGTTTGTATTTTATTTGATTTTATTTTATTTTTCTGTTTTCTGTTTTTATTTTATCTTTTTATCTTTTTAGATTAGGTTAGATTAGGTTAGATTTTATTTTATCTTTTTAGGTTAGATTAGATTTTATTTTATCTTTTTAGATTAGATTAGATTTGATTTTATTTTATTTTTAGATTAGATTTTATTTTTATCTTTTAGATTAGATTTTTTTTATTTTATCTTTTTATCTTTTAAATCTTTTATCTTTCTATCTTCTTATCTTCTGAATCTTTTATCTTCTGAATATATATCTTCTCCTATATCTTTTTGTGCTAACAAATATTTTCTAGAGTTTTGTGCCTAATGTTTGCAGGATGCAATTCGGTCAAGAATTTAACTATATGGGCACTCAATTCTTCCAAGGTCAACAAAGGAAAGCAAGAGATCTCATCTTTCAGGCAAGGCATGGAGGAATCACTAGGTCATGCATGGGGCAGATATAAAAGCCTATTAAGAAAGACTCCCACGCATGGATTTAACGAAGGAGAAGTAGTCCTAATCTTCCTTGGAGGTCTTGGTTCACAAACCATGATGATGCTTGACGCCTCAGCTGGAGGCAATATCAAATGGAAGACTCCAGAGGAAGCAACTGAAATTATTGAAAATATGGCTACTAGTGATAATGAGCTGCACAGTGAAAGAGGAGCTCCTATGCAACAAAAAGGGGTTCTTCAATTACAAACCCATGATGCCTTGCTAGCTCAGAATAAAATTCTAACTCAACAACTGGAAACTCTGACCAAAACTCTTGCTCAACTACCCAAAGAGTTAAAATCTGCTGCACAGGTACAAACCCAGTTGTGCGAATTATGTGGGGGTGATCACATCAATGGCCAATGTGCTTTTCCTGTGGAAGCCGTGGAGGATGTTAACTTCATGGCTAATCAAGTTCCATATCGTCAAGGGAACTACAATCAAGGGTGGAAACCACACCCAAGCATTGGTCAAGGGCAAACTGGGCAAGCTGGTCAATTTAATAAGCAGCAGCAGCAACCCACCTTTTGGCAACAGTTTTCTATGCTTAATGAAAGGTCCATGAGGCTGGAGGAAATTCTCAACAATTTCATACAGAAAACTGAGTCTTCCCAAAAGAGCACTGAAGCTGCTATCAAAAATTTGGAGATTCAGATGGGGCAGATCATCAAACAGATGGAAGAAAGGCCAAGTAGAAATTGTGGGGCTAATACTGAGGTTAACCCCAGGGAAGAGTGTCAAGAGCTAGTGAGTGTAAATGTTGAAAAAGTTGAGTTGGAAAAAGAAGAGAGAAAAGAGAGAGAAGAGAAAGAAGAAGAGAAAATTTGTGTGAAGATTGAGAAGGTGAGTAGAAAAAGAAAAGAAAAAAAGAAAGTGGGAGAAAAGAGAAAGAGGACGAGAGAAAAAAATAAAGAATCATATGAAAAATCTCGTCCTCATCCAAAGAAGTATCATAGGAAGAAGGAATTTGAGCGCTTTAGGGAAATCTTCAAGAAATTGGAGATTAAAGTTCCTATGATTGAGACACTGCAACAGGTTCCTGGTTTGATCAAATTTCTGAAGAAGTTCAGTAGAAAGAAGAAAAAGAAGAAGGAACTTGGGCTTTACTGGGTCAAGCTAATGACGTTAAAAGAGCGCTTGCTGGGAGGCAACCCAGTGGATTTACAAACTTTTGACTTTTGATTTTGGTTGTGTAACTTTTAATTTGTGGACATTATTCTGGACAATATTTTGTTGGATCTAGCATCTACTGAAGGATGCTAGGTGGTTAAGTATCTACTGAAGGATACTAGGTTTGTAACACCTACTGAAGGGTGTTGGTGAGAAAATTTTGCACCTACTGATGGGTGCTGGTAAGTTTGAAACACCTACTGATGGGTGTTGGTGGATTTTGGGTCAGGCTCGTGACGTTAAACAAGCGCTACCTGGGAGGCAACCCAGTTGATTGATTGTTTTCTGTTTGTTTATTTTAGTTAGGGTTTGCATAAGCATTTTTAACATTGAATTGCAGGGAACCAGTGAGGGGTATGTCTAGGAGGCACATAGGTCAAGAAAAGAAGGAGAAGGGCACATCACGAAAGTGCCGCTGAGCGGCAATTACCGCTGAGCGGTACTATCGCAGATGGGCTTAAGTTCCCCTTAGCGGAACCCGAGCCCATTAGGGTGTTTTTAAACCCTAAGCTGCGCGATTTTTCATTCTTTCAAGCTCTTCTCTGCACAAACACTTCCACATATCTTCTCCTAGGTTTCCCACATTTTTTTCCTCATCCCTCTTTAGAAAATCTCCCTTCCACTCACTTGCTCACTAAATTTCAATCTAAGTTTGGGGTTGGGAGAGAGCATCATTGAAGGGGCTGATTTCTTCATTGTGGTTTACTAATGCTTAACAATGTATCTTTTGTTTTTGTGAATTATGTTTGATGCAGGGATGGCCTCCTCATCGGGCAAAAGAATCAATACTATAAGATCTAAGAAGATGAAGATACAGAGGACAACTCAGACTGTTGAGGAGCTGAGATAGCATTTACTGATGAATGCTATCATATGATTATGCTTTTGTGGTTTAAGTTTTCTGGACTTATTTGTTTTTGTTTTTAGATTAGGGTTTGATGTACTCTATTGAACACCTGGTTTTTTTATGATGGTTTGCTATTAACTGTGATTGTGTGATAAGTAATGCTTGATGATGCTTATTGATTGATTGATGTTGAGATGATGTGCACATTAAAATGCTTATACAGGTGATTCACAAGCTTTGTGAACAAATGCATGATATCATGATTGTGATTTTGAAATTAAGCAGGATGTGTATGTCAAATGTGAATGAGCTTATATGTGAGGTTTTGAGCTCCAGAGTTGTTATTGAATGCTATTACTTTGAAAGCATGAATGATTTTGCCCAGGTTTTCTATGATTGAATCAATTGCTTGTTGTGCATCATATGATCAAGGCCGTGTTTTTGAAACCCTTTTTATTGGCCAAATTCATAAAGTTAGCCCACTAAAAGAGAACACTTTGTGTTCTATCCTTTGAACCCTTAGCCTTGAACATACACTGAAAACCCTTGATTGAAAATCTTTACCTTGAGTTAAGTAGAATATCTTGTGTGGTATTGACAAATGTTCAAGTTTGGGGTTGACATGAAAAAGGAAAAGCATTGAGCTAAGAGCTAAAAAGTAAGAATATGCAAAGAAAAAGAAAAGAAAAGAAAAAGAAGTAAAGCTCAATGCAAATACAAATGCAAAGGCAAAAGAAAGTTGGGAATGAATAAGAATAATTGTGTGTTATGATTCTCTTAACTCAAGGATTTTGTGATCCAGAAAAACCAATTTTCTTGTTAGCCCAGCCACATTATAAGCCATTGAAAAGTCCTTGTGATGATGCATGCTTGTGAATGTTTTTGATTGTGGTAAAATGAAAGGCAAAGTTGATTCATGTGACATTGTGATAGTGGAGTGAATGAGTGAAACACTTTACCTCTTATACACTTGTGTGTTGAGTGAAACACTTTACCTAGTGAGGAAATATTACATAAGCACATGAACATCCATGCTTAATTGATTGATCATTCATGAAAAATAGCATTTGTTGGAACTTAAATGACTTTGTGAACACTAAAGCATGTGCACATCTTGAATGAACTCTTGGTCATAAGGTTGATTAAAGTTTTTACTTATCTTGAAAAGAGAATTTTTGAATGAGTGACCATCATATGAATTGGTTGGAGATTGAGTTACATCTTGTTTGCTTGAGGACAAGCAAAGTTCTAAGTTTGGGGTTGTGATAACAGTTGAAAAACTGTTATTTTCATACTTAAAATTGATACTAAAAGCAACCTTTAGACTTAAAAACTAGCTTGAAATCATGCAATTTATCTATATTTTCATAAATAAGAGAGCTGGACAGGTTTATGCTTGATTTAAGTGTTTTTGTGCAGGTTTTAAGGTGAATTTAGTGAAAAGAGTGAAGAAGGAGAGAAGTGACATTAGAAAAGACAAGAAAGAGTGCAAAAAGAGAAGACAAAGGCACCGCTCAGCGGCATTTTACCGCTGAGCGGCACTCAGGAGGTTGCGGGAGTCACGCTGAGGGGCAAACTGGCCGCTGAGGGGAAGAAAAGGACGCGCAACCACCGCTGAGCGGCACTTTTTGGGGTTGGGCTTTTGTAATCTTTTGTAACTCTAGATTAGTATATAAGGGCTTGCACGTCCTAGAATTAGGTATCTTTGGCAGAAACGAGGCAAACACTCTCTCTTTCACCCCTTTGAAGGAGGATCTTGGATGCTCAGGCTACCTCTTCACCTTTATTGGGTTTATTCTTTCATTGTTATTCATCTAGGTTCACCATGAATATGGTGAACTAAACCTTGTATGTTTGTTGGGGAATCAATGTAATCTCTTGAAGCTCTCATATATGGAATCTGTTGAGTACATCTTTTAAGTAAGACATATGCTTTCTTTCATCATTAGTTAGGGTTTTTCCTCTTTGCTCAATGCTTGCATAGTTTAACTCATTCCATGCATGATTATTGGTTTTGTCGATACGGACACGTACGGGGAAGTCTAGATCCGGGGAATTTCTCCCAATATTATACTGACAATATTCTATTGGTTGCCTTTAAGCTCCTGCACTCATGAACTAATCATTAGGAATGCTAGGAATTGTATGAACTCGTGATTAGGGAGAAGCCATCTAGAATGGTACATTAGAGAGTGGCATTAACAATGATGATTTGAATGTTGAATTCCTAAAATATATGAGAGTGGATGAGATGAAATTGACCCCCAACAACATATTCATTCATATAATTCATTGAAAGTGTTTATCTTTTGTCTTTGCCATTGATCAAACTTCATGCATACATGTTTATTTTCTGTCTTGCATTTTAAACTCTAAATATTGCGTTTGTAAGTCCTAGCTAATCAACAAATCACATAACTAAACTAGGCCGTGAGTCCTTTGGGAAGAACGATACTTGGTCTTACCAAGTTTATTACTTGAACGATTCGGTCATACTTGCCGATTGTGAAACAAGTTTGTGACATCATAATTTGGTGCTTACAAATTTGTCCATCATCCATTTCCTCCACTTCCTCCACTTCATTCACTTCCTCCACTTCGTCCACTTCATCAACTTCTTCAACTTCGTCCACTTCGTCAAGTTCGTCCAGTTCCTCCACTTCCTCAAGTTCGTCCACTTCCTCCATTTTGTCTACTTCCTCCACTTCCTCAACTTAATTCACTTCATCCACTTCTTCCACTTTGTCAACATTGTCCATTTCCTACACTTCCTCCACTTCTTCCACTTCCTCCACTTCCTCCACTTCGTCCACTTCGTCCACTTCGTCCACTTCGTCCACTTTCTCCACTTCGTCCACTTCGTCCACTTCGTCCACTTCGTCCACTTCGTCCACTTCGTCCACTTCGTCAACTTCCTCCATTTCCTCCACTTCGTCCAGCTCTTCCCCTTCCTCCACATTCTCCACTTCCTCCACTTCGTCAACTTCGTCCATTTCGTCCACTTCATCCACTTCGTCCACTTCGTGCACTTCATCAAGTTCGTCCACTTCCTCAAGTTCCTCCACTTCCTCCACTTTCTCCACTTCGTCCAGTTCGTCCACTACCTCCACTTCCTCCACTTCCTCAATTTAATTCACTTCAACCACTTCTTCCACTTTGTCAACTTTGTCCATTTCCTACACTTCCTCCACTTCGTCCACTTCGTCCATTTCGTCCACTTCGTCCACTTCGTCAGGTTCGTCCACTTCCCCCACTTCCTCCACTTCTTCCACTTCGTCCACTTCGTCAACTTCTTCCACTTCGTCCTTTTCTTTATCTTCTTCTTCCACTTCGTCCAATTCATCAACTTCGTCCACTTCGTCCACTTCGTCAACTTCTTCCACTTCGTCAACTTCCTCCACTTCCTCCACTTCGTCAACATCGTCGTCCACTTCCTCCAGTTTGTCAACGTTGTCCACTTGCTCCACTTCGTCCACTTCGTCCACTTCGTCAACTTCGCCAACTTCGTCCTTTTCGTCCACTTCGTCAAGTTCGTCCCCTTCCTCCACTTCCTCCACTTCGTCCACTTCCTCTACTTCGTCAAGTTCGTCCACTTCCTCCACTTCCTCCATTTCCTCCACTTTCTCCACTTCATCCACTTTGTCCACTTCGTCCCCTTCGTCCACTTCGTCAACTTCGTCAAGTTCGTCTCCTTTGTCCACTTCGTCCACTTCCTCTACTTCCTCCACTTCGTCCACTTCTTCCACTAACTCCACTTCGTCCACTTCGTCAAGTTCGTCCACTTCCTCAACTCTGTGCACTTCCTCCACTTCGTCCACTTTCTCCACTTCGTAAACTTTGTCCACTTCGTAAACTTCCTGAACTTCGTCCACTTTGTCAACTTCGTCCACTTCCTCCACTTCGTCCAGTTCTTCCACTTCCTCCACATTCTCCACTTCCTCCACTTCGTCAACTTCGTCCACTTCGTGCATTTCGTCCACTTCGTCAAGTTCGTCCACTTCCACCACTTCCTCAAGTTCGTGCACTTCGTCCACTTCGTCCACTTCGTCCACTTCCCCATTTCGTCTACTTCCTCCACTTCCTCAACATCGTCCATTTCCGCCATTTCCTGAACTTAATTCACTTCATCCACTTCTTCCACTTTGTCAACTTTGTCCACTTCCTACACTTCCTCCACTTCGTCCACTTCTTCCACTTCCCCCACTTCCTCCACTTCCTCCACTTCGTCCACTTCGTCTAATTCGTCAACTTCGTCAACTTCGTAAACTTTGTCCACTTCGTCCATTTCGTCCACTTCGTCCATTTCGTCCACTTCGTCAAGTTCGTCCACTTCGTCCTCTTCCTCCACTTTGTCCATTTCTTCCACTTCCTCCACTTCCTCCACTTCTTCCACTTTGTCAACTTCGTCAACTTCGTCCTCTTCGTCAACTTCGTCGACTTCCTCCACTTCGTCACTTCGTCCACTTCTTCCACTTCGTGCGTTTCGTCCACTTTATCAAGTTCGTCCACTTCCTCCACTTCCTCAAGTTCCTCCACTTCGTCCACTTCCTCCACTTCCTACACTTCCCCAACATCGTCCATTTTTTCCACTTCCTCAACTTAATTCACTTCATCCACTTCTTCCACTTTGTCAACTTTGTCCAGTTCCTACACTTTCTCCACTTCGTCCACTTGGTCCATTTCGTCCACTTCGTCCACTTCGTCCACTTCGTCAGGTTCGTCCACTTCCTCCACTACCTCCACTACCACCACTTCGTCCATTTCGTCCACTTCCTCCACTTCGTCCCCTTCGTCCACTTTGTCAACTTCGTCCACATCGTCCACTTCTTCTACTTCGTCCACTTCGTCCTCTTTGTTCACTTCGTCCAGTTCGTCCACTTCCTCTACTTCCTCCATTTCTTTCACTTACTCCACTCCCTGAACTTCATCCACTTCCTCGACTTCCTCAGCTTCGTCCACTGTCTCGACTTTGTCCACTTCTTAATCTTCTTCTTCCACTTCGTCCAATTCGTCAACTTCGTCGAGTTCGTCCACTTCGTCAACGTTGTCCACTTCCTCCACTTCGTCCACTTCCTCCACTTCATCAACTTCGTCCATTTCGTCGACTTCGTCAAGTTCGTCCACTTCCTCCACTTCGTCAAGTTCTTCCACTTCGTCCACTTTGTCCACTTCCTCAACTTCGTCCACTTCGTCCATTTCGTCCACTTCGTCACGTTCGTACACTTCCTCCACTTCGTCCACTTTGTCTATTTCGTGCACTTCGTCAGCTTCGTCAAGTTCGTGAACTTTGTCCGCATCGTCCACTTCCTCCACTTCCTCCACTTCATCCATTTCTTTCACATCCTCCACTTCGTACACTTCCTCCACTTCGTCCACTTCGTCCACTTCGTCAACTTCGTCTACTTCCTCTACTTCGTCCAATTCTTCCACTTCCTCTTCATCCACATTCTCCACTTCCTCCACTTCCTCCACTTCGTCAACTTGTTCCACTTCGTCCATTTCGCTCACTTCATCAAGTTCGTCCACTTCCTCCACTTCGTCCAGTTCTTCCACTTCCTCCACTTCATCCACATTCTCCACTTCGTCAACTTCGTCCACTTCGTCCACTTCGTCAACTTCGTCCATTTCGTTCACTTCATCAAGTTCGTCCACTTCCTCCACTTCGTCCAGTTCTTCCACTTCCTCCACTTCATCCACATTCTCCACTTCCTCCACTTCGTCAACTTCGTCGACTTCGTCCATTTCGTCCACTTCGTCAAGTTCGTCCACTTCCTCCATTTCCTCAAGTTTGTCCACTTCCTCCACTTCCTCCGTTTCGTCTACTTCCTCCACTACCTCAACATCGTTCATTTCCGCCATTTCCTGAACTTAATTCACTTCATCCACTTCTTCCACTTTCTCAACTCTGTCCACTTCCTACACTTCCTCCACTTCGTCCATTTCGTCCACTTCCTCCACTTCCTCCATTTCCTCCACCTCGTCGACTTCCACCACTTCCCGAACTTCGTCCAGTTCCTGCACTTTGTCCACTTCGTCGACTTCGTCAACTTCGTTTACTTCGTCCACTTCCTCCACTTCCTCAGCTTCGTCCACTGTCTCGACTTCGTCCACGTCATCCTCTTCGTCCTTTTCTTTATCTTCTTTTTCCACTTCGTCCAATTCGTCAAGTTCGTCGAGTTCGTCCCCTTCGTCCACTTCGTCAACTTCGTCAAGTTCGTCTCCTTTGTCCACTTCGTCCACTTCCTCCACTTCGTCAACTTCTTCCACTTCGTCCACTTCGTCAACTTCCTCAACATCGTCCACTTCCTCCACTTCGTCAACTTTGTCCACTTGCTCCACTTCCTCCTCCACTTCGTCCACTTCGCCAACTTCGCCAACTTCGTCCACTTCGTCCATTTCGTCCACTTCGTCAAGTTCGTCCCCTTCCTCCACTTCCTCCACTTTGTCCACTTCCTCCACTTTCTCCACTTCATCCCCGTTGTCCACTTCGTCCCCTTCGTCCACTTCGTCAACTTCATCAAGTTCGTCTCCTTTGTCCACTTCGTCCACTTCCTCTACTTCCTCCACTTCGTCCACTTCTTCCACTTCCTCCACTTCGTCCACTTCGTCAAGTTCGTCCACTTCCTCCACTTTGTGCACTTCCTCCACTTCGTCCACTTCCTCCACTTCGTAAACTTTGTCTACTTCGTAAACTTCGTGAACTTCTTCCACTTTGTCAACTTCGTCCACTTCCTCCACTTCGTCCAGTTCTTCCACTTCCTCCACTTCCTCCACATTCTCCACTTCCTCCACTTCGTCAACTTCGTCCACTTCGTGCATTTCGTCAACTTCGTCCACTTCGTGCATTTCGTCCACTTCGTCAAGTTCGTCCACTTCCTCCACTTCCTCAAGTTCGCGCACTTCGTCCACTTCGTCCACTTCCTCCATTTCGTCTACTTCCTCCACTTCCTCAACATCGTCCATTTCCGCCATTTCCTGAACTTAATTCACTTCATCCACTTCTTCCACTTTGTCAACTTTGTCCACTTCCTACACTTCGTCCACTTCGTCCACTTCTTCCACTTCCCCCACTTCCTCCACTTCGTTCACTTCGTCCACTTCGTCCACTTTGTCAACTTCATCCACTTCCTCCATTTTGTCAACTTCGTCCATTTCCTCAACATCGTCCATTTCCTCCACTTCCTCCACTTCATTCACTTCCTCCACTTCGTCTAATTCGTCCACTTCGTCAACTTCGTAAACTTTGTCCACTTCGTCCATTTCGTCCACTTCGTCAAGTTCGTCCACTTCGTCCACTTCGTCCACTTCGTCCACTTCCTCCACTTTGTCCATTTCTTCCACTTCCTCCACTTCCTCCACTTCTTCCACTTTGTCAACTTCGTCAACTTCGTCCTCTTCGTCAACTTCGTCCACTTCCTCCACTTCGTCCAGTTCTTCCACTTCCTCCACTTCGTCCACATTCTCCACTTCCTCCACTTCGTCACTTCGTCCACTTCTTCCACTTCGTGCGTTTCGTCCACTTTATCAAGTTCGTCCTCTTCCTCCACTTCCTCAAGTTCCTCTACTTCGTCCACTTCCTCCACTTCCTCCACTTCCCCAACATCGTCCATTTTTTCCACTTCCTCAACTTAATTCACTTCATCCACTTCTTCCACTTTGTCAACTTTGTCCACTTCCTACACTTTCTCCACTTCGTCCACTTGGTCCATTTCGTCCACTTCGTCAGGTTCGTCCACTTCCTCCACTACCTCCACTTCCTCCACTTCGTCCCCTTCGTCCACTTTGTCAACTTCGTCCACATCGTCCACTTCTTCTACTTCGTCCACTTCGTCCTCTTCGTTCACTTCGTCCAGTTCGTCCACTTCCTCTACTTCCTCCATTTCTTTCACTTACTCCACTCCCTGAACTTCATCCACTTCCTCGACTTTCTCAGCTTCTTCCACTGTCTCGACTTTGTCCACTTCTTCATCTTCTTCTTCCACTTCGTCCAATTCGTCAACTTCGTCGAGTTCGTCCACTTCGTCGAGTTCGTCCACTTCGTCAACTTCGTCCCCTCCGTCCACATCCTCCACTTCCTCTACTTCGTCAAATTTGTCGACTTGCTCCACTTCATCCACTTCGTCAACTTTGCCAACTTCGTCCACTTCATCCATTTATTCCACTTCGTCAAGTTTGTCCACTTCCTCCACTTCCTCCACTTCGTCCACTGCCTCAACATCGTCCATTTCCTCAACTTCCTCCACTTCATTCACTTCCTCCACTTCGTCCACTTCATCAACTTCTTCAACTTCGTCCACTTCGTCAAGTTCGTCCAGTTCCTCCACTTCCTCCATTTTGTTTACTTCCTCCACTTCCTCAACTTAATTCACTTCATCCACTTCTTCCACTTTGTCAACATTGTCCATTTCCTACACTTCCTCCACTTCTTCCACTTCCTCCACTTCCTCCACTTCGTCCACTTCATCCATTTCGTCCACTTCGTCCACTTCGTCCACTTTCTCCACTTCGTCCACTTCGTCCACTTCGTCCACTTCGTCCACTTCCTCCACTTCGTCCACTTCATCAACTTCCTCCACTTCCTCCACTTCGTCCAGCTCTTCCCCTTTCTCCACATTCTCCCCTTCCTCCATTTCGTCAACTTCGTCCATTTCGTGCACTTCATCCACTTCGTCCACTTCGTGCACTTCGTCAAATTCGTCCACTTCCTCAAGTTCCTCCACTTCCTCCACTTTCTCCAGTTCGTCCAGTTCGTCCACTACCTCCACTTCCTCCACTTCCTCAATTTAATTCACTTCAACAACTTCTTCCACTTTGTCAACTTTGTCCACTTCCTACACTTCCTCCACTTCGTCCACTTCGTCCATTTCGTCCACTTCGTCCATTTCGTCTACTTCCTCCACTTCCTCAACATCGTCCATTTCCGCCATTCCTGAACTTAATTCACTTCATCCACTTCTTCCACTTCTTCCACTTCCTCCACTTCCTCCACTTCGTCCACTTCATCCACTTCGTCCACTTCGTCCACTTCGTCCACTTCCTCCACTTCGTCCACTTCGTCCACTTCGTCCACTTCGTCCACTTCGTCCACTTCGTCCACTTCGTCCACTTCATCCACTTCGTCAACTTCGTCAACTTCCTCCACTTCCTCCACTTCCTCCACTTCGTCCAGCTCTTCCCCTTTCTCCACATTCTCCCCTTCCTCCATTTCGTCAACTTCGTCCATTTCGTGCACTTCATCCACTTCGTCAACTTCGTGCACTTCGTCAAGTTCGTCCACTTCCTCAAGTTCCTCCACTTCCTCCACTTTCTCCAGTTCGTCCAGTTCGTCCACTACCTCCACTTCCTCCACTTCCTCAATTTAATTCACTTCAACAACTTCTTCCACTTTGTCAACTTTGTCCACTTCCTACACTTCCTCCACTTCGTCCACTTCGTCCATTTCGTCCACTTCGTCCACTTCGTCAGGTTCGTCCACTTCCCCCAGTTCCTCAAGTTCGTGCACTTCGTCCACTTCGTCCACTTCCTCCATTTCGTCTACTTCCTCCACTTCCTCAACATCGTCCATTTCCGCCATTCCTGAACTTAATTCACTTCATCCACTTCTTCCACTTTGTCAACTTTGTCCACTTCCTACACTTCCTCCACTTCATCCACATTCTCCACTTCCTCCACTTCGTTAACTTCGTCCACTTCGTCCATTTCGCCCACTTCGTCAAGTTCGTCCACTTCCTCCACTTCTTCAAGTTCGTCCACTTCCTCCACTTCGTCCACATTCTCCACTGTCTCCACTTCGCCCACTTCGTCCTCCTCGTCCTTTTCTTCATCTTCTTCTTCCACTTCGTCCAATTCGTCAACTACGTCGAGTTCGTCCCCTTTATCTGCTTCGTCCACTTCCTCCACTTCGTCCACTTCTTCCACTTCGTCAACTTCATCCACTTCCTCCACTTCCTCAACATCGTCCACTTCCTCCACTTCGTCACCTTTGTCCACTTCCTCCACTTCCTCCATTTCGTCAACTTCGCCAACTTCGTCCACTTCATCCATTTCGTCCACTTCGTCAAGTTCGTCCCCTTCCTCCACTTGCTCCACTTGCTCCACTTCATCCACTTCGTCCACTTCCTCCACTTCCTCCACTTCTTCCACTTCCTACACTTCCTCCACTTCCTCCATTTCGTCCACTTCGTCAGGTTTGTCCACTTCCTCCACCTCGTCCACTTTGTCAACTTCGCCAACTTCGTCCACCTCGTCCACTTGGTCAAGTTCGTCGCCTTCCTCCACTTCCTCCACTTCCTCCACTTTGTCAACTTCCTCCACTTCCTCCACTTTGTCAACTTCGTCCACTTATTCCACTTCCTCCACTTCGTCCACTTCGTCCACGTCGTCAACTTCGTCCACTTCCTTTACTTCGTCCACTTCGTCCACTTCGTCCTCTTCGTCCACTTCGTCCACTTCGTCCAGTTCGTCCACTTCCTGCACTTTCCCTATTTCCTCCACTTCGTCCACTTCGTCAACTTCCTCCACTTCCTCCACTTCGTCCAGTTCTTCCACTTCCTCCACTTCGTCCACATTCTCCACTTCCTCCACTTCGTCAACTTCGTCCATTTTGCCCACTTCATCAAGTTCGTCCACTTCCTCCACTTCCTCCACTTCCTCCACTTCCTCCACTTCTTCCACTTCCTCCACTTTGTCCACTTCCTCCACTTCGTCAACTTCCTCTACTTCCTCCACTTCGTCCAGTTCTTCCACTTCCTCCACTTTGTCCACATTCTCCACTTCCTCCACTTCGTCAACATCGTCCACTTCGTCCACTTCGTGCATTTCCTCCACTTCGTCAAGTTCGTCCACTACCGCCACTTCCTGAACTTCGTCCACTTCCTCAGCTTCGTCCACTGTATCCACTTCGTCCACGTCGTCCTCTTCATCCTTTTCTTCATCTTCTTCTTCCATTTCGTCCAATTCGTGAACTTCGTCGAGTTCGTCCCCTTCGTCCACAACGTCAACTTCGTCAAGTTCGTCCCCTTCATCCACTTCGTCCACTTCCTCCACTTCGTCAACTTCTTTCAACATTGTCCACTTCCTCCACTTCGTCAACTGGCTCCACTTGGTTCACTTCGTCCACTTCGCCAACTTCGCCAACTTCGTCCACTTCGTCCATTTCGTTCACTTCGTCAAGTTCGTCCCCTTCATCCACTTCCTCCACTTCCTCCATTTCCTCCACTTTCTCCACTTCATCCACTTTGTCCACTTCGTCCCCTTCGTCCACTTCGTCAACTTCGTCAAGTTCGTCTCCTTTGTCCACTTCGTCCACTTCCTCTACTTCCTCCACTTCGTCCACTTCTTCCACTAACTCCACTTCGTCCACTTCGTCAAGTTAGTCCACTTCCTCCACTTTTTGCACTTCCTCACTTCGTCCACTTTCTCCACTTCCTAAACTTTGTCCACTTCGTAAACTTCGTGAACTTCGTCCACTTTGTCCACTTCGTCCACTTCCTCCACTTCGTCCAGTTCTTCCACTTCCTCCACATTCTCCACTTCCTCCACATTCTCCACTTCCTCCACTTCGTCCACTTCGTGCATTTCGTCCACTTCGTCAAGTTTGTCCACTTCCTCCACTTCCTCAAGTTCGTGCACTTCGTCCACTTCGTCCACTTCCTCCATTTCGTCTACTTCCTCCACTTCCTCAACATCGTCCACTTCGTCCACTTTGTCAACTTCGTCCACTTCCTCTACTTCGTCCAGTTCTTCCACTTCCTCCACTTCCTCCACATTCTCCACTTCCTCCACTTCGTCAACTTCGTCCACTTCGTGCATTTCGTCCACTTCGTCAAGTTCGTCCACTTCCTCCACTTCCTCAAGTTCGTGCACTTCGTCCACTTCGTCCACTTCCTCCATTTCGTCTACTTCCTCCACTTCCTCAACATCGTCCATTTCCGCCATTTCCTGAACTTAATTCACTTCATCCACTTCTTCCACTTTGTCAACTTTGTCCACTTCCTACACTTCCTCCACTTCGTCCACTTCTTCCACTTCCCCCACTTCCTCCACTTCGTTCACTTCGTCCACTTCGTCCACTTTGTCAACTTCATCCACTTCCTCCACTTCCTCCATTTTGTCAACTTCGTCCATTTCCTCAACATCGTCCATTTCCTCCATTTGCTCCACTTCATTCACTTCCTCCACTTCGTCTAATTCGTCCACTTCGTCAACTTCGTAAACTTTGTCCACTTCGTCCATTTCGTCCACTTCGTCCACTTCCTCCACTTTGTCCATTTCTTCCACTTCCTCCACTTCGTCCACTTTGTCAACTTCGTCAACTTCGTCCTCTTCGTCAACTTCGTCGACTTCCTCCACTTCGTCCAGTTCTTCCACTTCCTCCACTTCGTCCACATTCTCCACTTCCTCCACTTCGTCCTTCGTCCACTTCTTCCACTTCGTGCGTTTCGTCCACTTTATCAAGTTCGTCCACTTCCTCCACTTCCTCAAGTTCCTCCACTTCGTCCACTTCCTCCACTTCCCCAACATCGTCCATTTTTTCCACTTCCTCAACTTAATTCACTTCATCCACTTCTTCCACTTTGTCAACTTTGTCCACTTCCTACACTTTCTCCACTTCGTCCACTTTGTCCATTTCGTCCCCTTCGTCCACTTCGTCAGGTTCGTCCACTTCCTCCACTTCCTCCACTTCCTCCACTTCGTCCCCTTCGTCCACTTGGTCAACTTCGTCCACATCGTCCACTTCTTCTACTTCGTCCTCTTCGTTCACTTTGTCCAGTTCGTCCACTTCCTCTACTTCCTCCATTTCTTTCACTTACTCCACTCCCTGAACTTCATCCACTTCCTCGACTTTCTCAGCTTCGTCCACTGTCTCGACTTTGTCCACTTATTCATCTTCTTCTTCCACTTCGTCCAATTCGTCAACTTCGTCGAGTTCGTCCACTTCGTTCGTCAACTTCGTCGAGTTCGTCCACTTCGTCAATTTCATCCCCTCCGTCCGCATCCTCCACTTCCTCTACTTCGTCAACTGCTTCCACTTCGTCCACTTCCTCTACTTCGTCAAATTTGTCGACTTGCTCCACTTCATCCACTTCGTCAACTTTGCCAATTTCGTCCACTTCGTCCATTTATTCCACTTCGTCAAGTTTGTCCACTTCCTCCACTTCCTCCACTTCGTCCACTGCCTCAACATCGTCCATTTCCTCCACTTCCTCCACTTCATTCATTTCCTCCACTTCGTCCACTTCATCAACTTCTTCAACTTCGTCCACTTCGTCAAGTTCGTCCAGTTCCTCCACTTCCTCAAGTTCGTCCACTTCGTCCATTTCCTCCACTTCGTCCACTTCCTCCACTTCCTCCATTTTGTCTACTTCCTCCACTTCCTCAACTTAATTCACTTCATCCACTTCTTCCATTTTATCAACATTGTCCATTTCCTACACTTCCTCCACTTCTTCCACTTCCTCCACTTCCTCCACTTCCTCCACTTCGTCCACTTCGTCCACTTCGTCCACTTCCTCCACTTCGTCCACTTCGTCCACTTCGTCCACTTCGTCCACTTCGTCCACTTCGTCAACTTCGTCAACTTCCTCCACTTCCTCCACTTCGTCCAGCTCTTCCCCTTGCTCCACATTCTCCACTTCCTCCATTTCGTCAACTCCGTCCATTTCGTCCTTTTCATCCACTTCGTCCACTTCGTGCACTTCGTCAAGTTCGTCCACTTCCTCAAGTTCCTCCACTTCCTCCACTTTCTCCACTTCGTCCAGTTCGTCCACTACCTCCACTTCCTCCACTTCCTCAATTTAATTCACTTCAACCACTTCTTCCACTTTGTCAACTTTGTCCACTTCCTACACTTCCTCCACTTCGTCCATTTCGTCCACTTCATCAGGTTCGTCCACTTCCCCCACTTCCTCCACTTCCCCCACTTCCTCCACTTCTTCCACTTCGTCCACTTCATCAACTTCTTCCACTTCGTCCTTTTCTTTATCTTCTTCTTCCACTTCGTCCAATTCGTCAACTTCGTCGAATTCGTCCCCTTCGTCCACTTCGTCAAGTTCGTCCCCTTCGTCCACTTTGTCCACTTCGTCAACTTCTTCCACTTCGTCCACTTCGTCAACTTCGTCGACTTCCTCCACTTCGTCAACATCGTCGTCCACTTCCTCCAGTTTGTCAACGTTGTCCACTTGCTCCACTTCGTCCACTTCGTCAACTTCGCCAACTTCGTCCACTTCGTCAAGTTTGTCCCCTTCCTCCACTTCCTCCACTTCGTCCACTTCCTCCACTTCGTCAAGTTCGTCCACTTCTTCCATCCTCCACTTCGTCCACTTCGTCCACTTCGGCCACTTCGTCCACTTCGGCCACTTTGTCTACTTCGTCTACGTCGTCCACTTCCTCCACTTCCTCCACTTCATCCTCTTCGTCCACTTCGCCCAGTTCGTCCACTTCCTCCACTTCCTCTATTTCTTCCACTTCGTCCACTTTATGAACTTCCTCAACTTCGTCCACTTCGTCAACTTCTTCCACTTCCTCCACTTCGTCCAGTTCTTCCACTTCGTCCACTTTCTCCACTTTCTCCACTTCGTCAACTTCGTCCACTTCCTCCACTTCGTCCTCTTCGTCCAGTTCGTCCACTTGATCAACTTCGTGAACTTCGTCCACTTCGTCAACTTCCTCCACTTCCTCCACTTCCTCCACATTCTCCACTTCCTCCACTTCGTCAACTTCGTCCACTTCGTCCATTTCACCCACTTCATCAAGTTCGTCCACTTCCTCCACTTCTTCAAGTTCGTCCATGATAACAGTTGAAAAATTGTTATTTTCATGCTTAATATTGATACTAAAATCAACCTTTAGACTTAAAAACTAGCTTGAAATCATGCAGTTTATCTATATTTTCATAAATAAGAGAGCTGGACAGGTTTATGCTTGATTTAAGTGTTTTTGTGCAGGTTTTAAGGTGAATTTAGTAAAAAGAGTGAAGAAGGAGAGAAGTGACATTAGAAAAGACAAGAAAGAGTGCAAAAAGAGAAGACAAAGGCACCGCTCAGCGGTATTTTACCGCTGAGTGGCACTCAGGAGGTTGCGGGAGTCACGCTGAGGGGCAAAATGGCCGCTGAGGGGAAGAAAAGGACGCGCAATCACCGCTGAGCGGTATTTACCGCTGAGCGGCACTTTTTGGGCTTGGGCTTTTGTAATCTTTTGGAACTCTAGAATAGTATATAAGGGCTTGCACGTCCTTGGGATTAGTATCTTTGGCAGAAACGAGGCAAACACTCTCTCTTCCACCCCTTTGAAGGAGGATCTTGGATGCTCAGGCTACCTCTTCACCTTTATTGGGTTTATTCTTTCATTCTTTCATTGTTATTCATCTAGGTTCACCATGAATATGGTGAACTAAACCTTGTATGTTTGTTGGGGAATCAATGTAATCTCTTGAAGCTCTCATATATGGAATCTGTTGATTACATCTTTTAATTAAGACATATGCTTTCTTTCATCATTAGTTAGGGTTTTTCCTCTTTGCTCAATGCTTGCATACGGACACGTACGGGGAAGTCTAGATCCGGGGAATTTCTCCCAATATTATACTGACAATATTCTATTGGTTGCCTTTAAGCTCCTGCACTCATGAACTAATCATTAGGAATGCTAGGAATTGTATGAACTCGTGATTAGGGAGAAGCCATCTAGAATGGTACATTAGAGAGTGGCATTAACAATGATGATTTGAATGTTGAATTCCTAAAATATATGAGAGTGGATGAGATGAAATTGACCCCCAACAACATATTCAATCATATATTCCATTGAAAGTGTTTATCTTTTGTCTTTGCCATTGATCAAACTTCATGCATACATGTTTATTTTCTGTCTTGCATATTAAAATCCAATTATTTCGTTTGTAAGTCCTAGCTAATCAACAAATCACATAACTAAACTAGGCCGTGAGTCCTTTGGGAAGAACGATACTTGGTCTTACCAAGTTTATTACTTGAACGATTCGGTCATACTTGCCGATTGTGAAACAAGTTTGTGACATCATAATTTGGTGCTTACAAATTTGTCCATCAAGTTTTTGGCGCCGTTGCCGGGGACTCGTGGTTTAACTGGTTAATTTGTGTGATTATTGATTATCTTTGACTTTAATTTTGAATTTCTGTTTTTATTTTTTCTGTTTTTTATTTTATTTTATCTTTTTATCCTTTTAGATTAGGTTAGATTTTATTTTTTTATCTTTTTAGATTAGGTTAGATTTTATTTTTTATCTTTATTTTTTTAGATTAGGTTAGATTTTATTTTATCTTTTTAGAATAGATTTTATTTTATTTTATTTTCTATCTTCTAAATCTTTTATCTTCTTATCTTCTGAATCTTTTATCTTTTTATCTTTGAATATATATCTTCTTTTATATCTTTTTGTGCTAACAAATTTTTTCTAGGGTTTTGTTTTCTTGTGCATGCAGGAAGCAATTCGAACTAGGAGTAAGAAAACAACAGAACCACTTCTTGAAGGTCTAGAAGAGAGTAGAAGGAGGAGAAGAATCAGAACGTCTAGAGAACTTTTCCCTTCTCCAGAAACTCTCTTGCAATCATCACCACAAGGTTCTGTTCATAGCACAGGAAGTATGGAGGGCAATAATGTTAGAAGAACTCTTGCAGATTACACTAATCTTGCTGGACCTCAGCACTTCAATAGCATAGCTAGACCTAGAGTCAATGCAGCCAACATGGAGGTCAAACCAGCACTGATTCAACTGGTGAAGAGTAATCAATTTAATGGGTTATCTCACGAAAGCCCATATGAGCACCTGACTACCTTTAATGAGATTTGCAATACAGTCAAAATTAATGGGGTGCCAGACGAAGCAATCAAACTTAGCTTGTTTCCTTTTTCATTGGGAGGCAATGCTAAGCTTTGGTTGAACTCTTTTCCAGAAGAAAGTTTCACAGAGTGGGAAGCAGTGGTTACAAAATTCTTAAACAAATACTTCCCACAATCTAAGGTGACTAAAGGAAAGCAAGAGATATCTTCATTCAAGCAGGGCATGGAAGAATCACTGGGACATGCATGGGACAGGTATAAAAGCTTGTTACGTAAAACTCCCACGCATGGCTTTGAAGATCAAGAAGTAGTCCTAACTTTCCTTGGAGGGCTTGGTTCACAAACCAAGATGATGCTGGATGCCTCAGCTGGAGGCAATATCAAATGGAAGACTCCAGAGGAAGCAACTGAAATTATTGAAAACATGGCTACAAGTGATAATGAGCTGCACAGTGAAAGAGGAGCTCCTTTGTGATGAGTCTATAATTTCTTCACTTTACTTAGTTTATTGTACTAGAATTAATCAGGGAATTGTACTAAAATGTCTGGTATTTTCCTGTTTTTACTAATTGTGCTTAAATTGACCAGTAATTCTAATTTTGATTAATTTGAATTATCTGAACTAATTATTTGTATTAGTAATATTGCAGGAAAAATTCTGTAAATATTTCAGGACATTCAGAAGAATATTCATTAGCACACTTGTTATCTACTTGGAAGGAGATTCACTACATTAATTGATTAATTGATTTTGTGTGTTGAAATGAAAAATTTGATTTGGAACTTTCACACATCCATGAAGAGAAGCTCACGGTTTTGTGCATGTATATATGGCAGCGTGGAATATTCTTTCTTTATTAAAATGATTAAGGACATGGAGAATGTGCCACCACTCACGGTTTTATTGAAATGCACTTAGTTGATGGCTTGGAAAAACTCATGCGGTCCAAATTCAAATTGTAACGTGCATATGGACAAAAGGTGGGGCTGCCACTAAGAGAGGAAATATTATTCTAAAAGCATAAAGGATGACACATGAGAAGAGGGACCACACATAGCAAGTTCACGTTTTTCTTCTCAAATAATTGGAAGAACATGGCCCATGCACAATTCATTTTGATGAAGTATTCAGCAAATACACCTTGGCTCATTGGAAAATTCAGCAAACCTCAAATGGAAGACCACGTTGCAACTCATTTCTTTCAAGCGAAAAGTTTGCAAGTTGGACAAACACATGGGGCCACCACTTGAAAAACATTCACGGTTCCAAATATAAATTGCAATAGCAATCTCCCATTGAAAAATTCAGCAAAACAAGTTGAAAGCAAAGAAGGGGCCACCACATTTCAAGAAGCAAATCACGTCCAGAGAATGAAAAAAATTGGAGAAAGGGCTTGCTAAATATTCAATATATTTTTGGACAACATTGAGGGGCCACCATTTTGAAAGCTAAACATGGGACTCCAAAATGCTATGTTTGCTTTTGATTTTCATAAAAACACACGGCCTTCTCCAATTTATTTTGGCTGCAGCTCACAAAGAGAAAGCAAGGCATAGATGTGGTGATTGAAGAAAGGGAGCTGCACATAGTTTTTAGTTTTAAAGGGAAGCCACATCCTTGAAGGAGGAGTTCACGGCCACATGGAGAAGAGAAGCTGTTGGATTTTAAATTGGCAAGTGAAGTGTTGGGGAATGATGGAAGTACACGGCCTTGCTGGAGTTGGAAGCAAAGAAGAGGAGTCCAGCTATCTCCATGTCCAGCTGCAGCCACCCTTGTTTGAAGCTTGGCTTGTGGATGTGTAAAGGGAGAAGAGTTGAGAAGGTTGTTCACGGTCCAGCTGGGAGATGAAGGACAGCAGCAAAGTTTGCGTTTTAAAAGAGGAGAGGCAGTGAGTAAAGGTTTGGTCCAGGAGTTGGTATCTAGCTGAGTTGGAAGAAGAAGTGAAGCACCGTGATGAAGTCTCCAAGTTGTTGCTACCATAAGTTGAAGAGGAAATGCAAGGTAGAGGAGAAGGATGTGCACACGGAAAATGGAAGGGTGTGTTGCGTGAAGATTAGTTGGCAAATGGAGGGCCCCATCCTATTTCTTTGGCACGGCTTGGAGGGGAAGAAAGTCAGGAAGCTATGGAGACAAAAACAAAACCTTGCTAGAAACAAGGAGGGCTCACGAGAGTTTGTCCAGAAGATTGGCTATAAAAGAAGCAAGCAGGCAGAGAGGAAAACTCATTAGATTTTAGGAGTAGGTTTAGGTTACGTTCTGGCTTGGTTTTCTCCTCCCCTATGGGGGAGGTTTTAGATTAGTAGACGTTCTGGTTTTCTCCTCCCCTTTGGGGGAGGTTTTCTGTTTCTTTTTCAGTTTCAATTGAATGTTAATTTCCAGTGTGTTTTACAATTTCATCTGCACGCTTAAAGCTTTGATCAAATTACTGTCACTGCAAGTTTCTGCTCACATCAATTTCCTTTAAGTTTCTTTGCGCATTTTAAATTCTGTAAAAGTTTATTTGTTTTGCAATTTAAATATTTCTGAATTTACCGTTTTCTACACATTTACTGTTTCTATAATTTATTTACCGTTTTACTGTTTTAATCTTGTTTTTACAGTCTGTTATTTTTACTGCTCTTTTAAATTTTATTTACCGCACAAAACATCCACAAACCCCCCCCCACTTCGTGTAGAACATCTAAGACTGAACCACGACAATATTGGTCCTTGAGAGACGACCTAGGAGTCACTTCCTAGTTATACTGCATTATTTTCGTGCAATCAAATTTGACGGGTCGCGACGCCCGTATCACTTTGCAACAGAAAGGGGTTCTTCAATTACAAACCCATGATGCCTTGCTAGCACAGAATAAAATTCTAACTCAACAGCTGGAGACTCTGACCAAAACTCTTGCTTCATTACCTAAAGAGTTAAAATCTGCTGCACAGGTACAAACCCAGTTGTGCGAATTATGTGGGGGAGATCACATTAATGGCCAATGTGCTTTTCCTGTGGAAGCCGTGGAGGATGTTAATTTCATGGCTAATCAGTTTCCATACCGTCAAGGGAATTATAATCAGGGTTGGAAACCACATCCAAGCATTGGCCAAGGACAAACTGGGCAGGCTAATCAATATAATAAGCAGCAGCAGCAACCAACCGTGTGGCAACAATTATCTATGCTTAATGAAAGATCAACAAGGTTGGAAGAAACTCTTCAGCAATTCATACAGAAAACTGAATCTTCTCAAAAGAGCACTGAAGCTGCTATAAAGAATTTGGAGATTCATATGGGTCAGATTACCAAGCAATTGGAAGAAAGACCACACAGAAACTTTGGGGCTAATACTGAGGTTAACCCTAGAGAAGAGTGCAAAGTGGTCAAGAGTGTGAATGAAGAGATTATTGAGTTAGAAGAAGATGAAACAGAAGAGAGAAGAGAAGAAGAGAGAAAGGACACTTTTCCTTTTCCGACAAATCAGGAGAAACCAATGGATTTCACAGATTTATTCAGAATGGTTGATAATGAAGCTCCTTGGGAACAAATTCTACAGAAAATAGCAGTTTACACAAAATCTGAAGAAGGAACCTCTACAAAAAGAAGACGTAGAGATGATGAGGAAGAAAAGTGTATAACTGTTAAGAAAGAGTCATTCCCACCAAAAGCAGCAGATCCAGGTAGTTTTTCTATCCCTTACACTATAGGGAAGAAAAAGGTAAAGAAAGCTCTCCTTGATTTAGGCTCAAGTGTTAACTTGATGCCTTATTCTCTATTGGAGCAAATTGGCCATGTTAAAATAAAACCTGTAAAGGTTAATCTTGTAATGGCTGATGGATCTTCAAAGGAGCCATATGGGGTTGCAGAAGACATTGTAGTTTGTGTTGGCAAACTTCAGTTTTTGGCAGACTTTGTGGTGATGAAGATGGAGACCGAAAAAATACCTTTCATACTGGGAAGACCGTTTATGAAAACGGCCAGGGCTATCATAGATGTTAATGAAGGTATAGTGGTGCTCCAGGACAGAGAGGAGAGAGTGGTGGTGGATGTTTTCAAAGATGAGATACAAGCAAAGGAGGAAGAAGCCAGTTATAAAGCTGCATTTCGAGATGCACCCATAACTAGAGGTAAAGATGAAAATCTTGAAGTTTCTGATAACCATTGTTTGTTTTTTCAGGTACCCAAGGTAGAAAAGATTGGAAAAGGAGAAGAAGATCCTAGAGACTGGAAGAAAAGAAGACCCCAACTTGGCACACCTGTAAGACTCAAGAACAAGTTGTGGGTTATAAAAGGCTTTAAAGAGAAGGAGATGATAGAGATAGAGTCTCCATATTCTAGAGAATCCAAAACAGTCCAAAGGAAGCAGTTGAAAGGTTGGTGGAAGGACAACATCAACTATAAAGAAGATGGAACATGAGCTTTAACAGGGTCAAGCTAGTGACGTTAAAGAAGCGCTTGCTGGGAGGCAACCCAGTGGATTTAAAAACTTTTGATTTGGTTTTGTAATTTTTAATTTGTGAACATTATTCTGGACATTATTTTGTTGGATTTAGCATCTACTGAAGGATGCTAGGTGGTTAAGTATCTACTGAAGGATACTAAGTTTGTAACACCTACTGATGGGTGTTGGTGAGAAGATTTTGCACCTACTGATGGGTGCTGGTAAGTTTGAAACACCTACTGATGGGTGTTGGTGGATTTTGGGTCAGGCTCGTGACGTTAAACAAGCGCTACCTGGGAGGCAACCCAGTTGATTGATTGTTTTTGTTTGTTTTATTTTAATTAGGGTTTGCATAAGCATTTTTAACATTGAATTGCAGGGAACCTATGAGGGGTATGCTAGGAAGGCACGTAGGTCAAGAAAAGAAGGAGAAGGGCACATCACGAAAGTGCCGCTGAGCGGCAATTACCGCTGAGCGGTACTATCCCAGATGGGCTTAAGTTCCCCTTAGCGGAACCCGAGCCCATTGGGGTATTTTTAAACCCTAAGCTGCACGATTTTACATTCTTTCAAGCTCTTCTCTGCACAAAGACTCCCACATACCCTCTCTTAGGTTTTCCACATCTTTCTACTCTTCCCTCTTTAGAAAATTTCTCTTCCACTCACTTTTACACTAGTGTGCCATCAAAGTTTGGGGTTGGAAGAGAGTATTCTAGTTTGGAAGCATTCTCATATCATTTAGCATCTCCACCCAAGTAAGTAAAATGCATTTTGTTCATTCTAGGGTTCTTGAATTTGAATGTGATTGTCAAAGCATGAATATTTAGGGGTTTTGATTTCTATGCATGATTTGATGATATATTTGATGTTTGAACCGATTAAACTGCTTGATTATGTACTGGAAAACTGAAAATTGCATTTGGGTGGAGTTAGGAAAGCTTTAAAACGAGATTTGCAAAAATCTGCAGGTCACCGCTGAGCGGCATTTACCGCTGAGCGGCACTCTGCCAGACTTGGTTTTTTCTGGTTTTTGCGTGATTGAATGTGGCACTGGTGGCGCTGAGGGGAAATTCTGGCCCTCAGCGGTGGTTTAGCTTCTAAAGGAGTTGTGTTCTGTGTTTACTAATGATTAACATCATGTTCTGTGGTTTTGTAATTGTGTTTGAATGCAGGAATGACATCCTCTTCAGGAAAGAGATTGAAAACCATGGCAACCAAGAGGAAGGAAAAGGAACCAGAGCAGCCCCATAATGGCAGGTTCCTCTCTAGGAAACATGAGAAGCACTTTAGGGTGGTTCAGGACAGGAGACTTCTAATGGAGAGAAAGGTTGGAATGATACCTAACTTTGCTCCTCAATTTGGAGAGCAAGTGTTAGGGAATGATTGGGGGAAGCTAGCCACTTATCCAGCGCCTGCCAACATAGCTGTGGTGAAGGAATTCTACACCAATGCAAAGAAGATTGGTGATTATCCAGCTGAGAATTATTTGGGCTATGTCAGAGGCCATGCTATCAGGTATGATCCTGATTCCATCAACAATTTCCTGGATACTGTGTGGGCTGGTGAGCAATGCCAGTTTGCTCTTAGCATGGAGGAAGGTGCTGACTTTGAGGATGTTGAGAGAGTGTTGTGCATACCTGGAGGACACTTTCAAAGGAATAGATCTGGAGCAGTGGTTAACATTAGGAGGACAGATTTGACTCCTCTTGCAAAGTATTGGATGGCATTCTCTCATGCCAACATTCAGCCATGCTCACATGTGTCAGATATCACTCTCAGCAGGGCACTATTCATCTACTGTGCTATCAGAAATTTGAATGTTAACATTGGGCAGGTGATAGCTGATGAGATTAGTGTGTGTGCTAACACCTCAAACAACAAAGCACCACTAGGACATCCTTCTTTGATCACTCACCTTTGCAAGCTAGCTGGGGTGGACACTTCTGTCCCACCATTTGAGAGGCCAAGAAAAGCTATAGATGAGGCCTATTACAGACAGTACTGTGGAGGTGAGGAGGCAGCTCAGCCAGTTCCACCACGCCAGGCTCGTAGAGAGAGAGGGCCAGCACAGAGCAGGACATCTGCTGAAGCACATGAAGCAGAACCATTCCAGATGAGGGACATGTATATGTCTCTTATAGGTGCTCAGTTGCAGTCCATTCACAGAGGGCAGGTGGCCACGGCTGAGATGATAGTGGGGATGTATGATACCCCTCCAGCACACAGGTGGACTATGGATGAATTCCATAATGTGGTAGCTTGGCCAGAAGAACATTGCATGGAGGAGCTGAAGCAGCTGAAGCTTCAGCTAGAGATATGGAAGAAGATGAAGCTGAGGAGGAGGATGCATTTGATGATGATGATGATGAAGAGGAGGAGGAAGATACAGAGGACAGCTCAGATTGATGAGGAGTTGAGATAGCATTTACTGATGAATGCTATCATATGATTATGCTTTTGTGGTTTAAGTTTTCTGGACTTATTTGTTTTTGTTTTTAGATTAGGGTTTGATGTACTCTATTGAACACCTGGTTTTTTTATGATGGTTTGCTATTAACTGTGATTGTGTGATAAGTAATGCTTGATGATGCTGATTGATTGATTGATGTTGAGATAGATGTGCACATTAAAATGCTTATTCAGGTGATTCACAAGCTTTGTGAACAAATGCATGATATCATGATTGTGATGGTGAAATTAAGCAGGATGTGTATGTCAAATGTGAATGAGCTTATATGTGAGGTTTTGAGCTCCAGAGTGTCAGAGCGGCTGCAGCGGAATGGTTAGCGTGGAAACAAACCAAGAGGGGGGGTGAATTGGTTATATTCAAATATTATCCCTTTTTAATATTTTTCTCTTAATTTCTTACTAAGCAGATAATTAAACGTAAATAACAGAGTAAGGGAAAGAGAAGAATTACACAGGTATTTTATCCTGGTTAAGATCACTAGGATCCTACGTCCAGTCGCTTATCTCAAATAAGATAAACCTTTTTCACTATCACAAAACTATTACAAATATTAGTCACACAGAAAAACAATTTGTAACAGTTTAGAAATTACCACCTCTCTTGAAACCACAAGAGATGAACTTACACCTCCTTTGAATCTTCACAAAGGATGATCACCTCCTTCGAATGCTTCACGAAGGATGATTCTCTTCCAGACACTTCCTCAGACACACCAAGGATGATCAAGCTATTCCTCTGTCACCGCAGTACCACTTCAGGACTTTGCAGACAAGAGTTTCCTTAGCTTCAGTAATTTCACAGAGTTCTCACAAGAGTTCAGAGTACTTGAGCACAAGGGAAGAGTTTCTGTGTCTCTAGTTATATTCCTCTTGAGAGAAAATGAGAGTCTATTTATAGACTCATCCAAAGACTCTTCCATTCACTAAAAGACAAACTTAACGGCTACTTTCTCCAACGACCATAAACGGCTAGTTTGTCCAACGGCCATAAACGGCTAGTTTGTCCAACGGCCATAAACGGCTAGTTTGTCCAACGGTCATAAACGGCTAGTTTCTTCAACGACTAGTTTCTCCAACGTCCGTGTTAAGTGCGATACTCTTACCGTTAACCGTCACTATTCACGTGAATAGTGTTACTATTCATATGAATAGTACTATAGTGTTTTGTTGCAATGATTTACTATAGTAATTTTACAAAACACTTTTCTTTTTCTAATCTAAGTCTTATACATATTTCTAAGAGTATTACAAAAGCTTTCCATCACAATATAAGTCTTCATAACATCTTGAATCTTGATTTCTCTTGACTTGATTTGGACATCATCAAAACTTCATCTTGATCATTTTGCTAACAATCTCCCCCTTTTTGATGATGATCAAAAACTCCTTGATTTAAAGCTTTTGGTAATAATCTGTATTTAAAACACAACTTATGGAAGAAAGAGTGCATTAGTGAATAAGCACAAATAGTACAAATAGGCAAATAAGCTTTAAACATTTTCTCCCCCTTTTTGATCATAATTAAAAAGTTGTGTTGATGTTCTCCCCCTAAGATAATACTCCCCCTTAATAAAAGCATGTATGCATATGAGCTAAAAATATTTCAAATTTAAAGATTCATTCAAACATGCACAATAGGATATTTAAAGCAAATATTTTTAGGAGAAAGATCTTATAAAACATTGTTTAGATCTTTCTCTTGAGGATTGTCATCATTATTTGCTTCATTTGTTGTCTTCTACAAATCTTCGTCATTGCCTGCATGTAATTCAACTGACTCAAGAGGTTTTGCCTCAAGGTCTACAATTTCATCAAAGACAACATGCTCACATAAAAATTTTTCCGATTGAAAACTATATATGCTTTGTATATTAGAAGATATAAAAATAGTTTTACCGGTCTTGAAAAAATTTTCTTAAAATTTGTTTTAAAGAAATTCTTAAATTTTTAAACAATAGGTACCCAACTACTTGTATGGGTCCTTTGGGTTAGATTTAGAAAAAAGAAATTATTTTATAACCCAAACATATCTACCACTTGGAACACCATAATGCTTAATTTTACATTTATTAGATGTATGACCCTTTTTCATACAATAAAAGCATGATACAACATTTGTGTTCCTATAAGTTGTTCCTTTTTCTACCCAAGTTCTACGGGTTCTATGATTGTGTTTATTTTTAATTCTAGGAACATACTTATTTTTAACAACCTTATTTTCATTATTTTTACTACATTCTCCTGAGGTTGTTTCATCTAGTAGTTTCTTATAATTAACACAAGATGCACATTCATTACTACTAGTAAATTTACCCTTTTCAAAAATTAAAACTTTATTTTTCAAATCTTTATTTTCTTCAAAAGTATTTTCAAAATTTAATTTTAAATTCTTATTTTCTTCAAGAATATTTTCAAAATTTAATTTTAAATTTTTGAAATCCTTTTTCAACTTCTGATGGGCTTTATCTAACTTTTCAGATTCTACTATTAAAGCAGCATAAATTTCATGCAATTCATTTTCACTAATTTGACTAGAATTATCAGAATCGCTAGATGTACTTACTTGGCTTCCAGCGTCGTCGTTCACCACTAAACAGATGTTTGCTTCTTCATTTGAGTAGCTTGAATCTGAAATGGTCTCATTGTCGTCTTCCCATGCAATGTATGCCTTCTTTTTCTTGAAGAATTTCTTTTCTTTCTTTTCTTCACCCTTCTTTTGATTTGGGCAGTCTGCTTTTAAATGTCCTTTTTCTCCGCAACCGTAGCATCGGTAATTTGAGGAAGATACTGGATTATCTTTCTTTTCATATCTAAATTTTCCTTTACCTTTAGACTTCATGAACCTATTGAGCCTTTTTATCATGAGTCTCAATTCTTCTTCTTCGTCTGAGTTTTCATCTTCCGATTTACCTTTGCTTCTTTCAACCTCCGACTTTAACGCCAAACTCTTCTTGTTGTTTTTGGCTTTTGATTCTTCTTCATCAAGTCTTCCGAGGTCAAGTTCATGCTCTCTCAACTTTCCAAATAATGCAGCCATGGTCATTGTGTTGAGATTTTGTGACTCAGAAATTGCAGTCACTTTTGGTTGCCAAGACCTGTCTAAAGATTTCAAAATTTTTATATTAAGCTCATCAGTATCGAAAGACTTACCTAGTCCAATAAGATGGTTTACGATGTTGGTGAAGCGTTTCTGAACATCTACTATTGTTTCCCCTTGCTTCATCCTGAACATCTCGTATTCCTGGATTAAGGTATTCTTTCTAGCTCTCTTAACATCATTTGTACCTTCATGGGTTACTCTTAGTACTTCCCACATTTCTTGTGCAGTTTTACAAATAGAAATCCTGTAAAACTCATCAACAGTTAAAGCAGATGAAATAATATTACGAGCTTTTACATCATTACCAAATTTTTTCTTATCTTGAGCAGTCCATTGGTCACGGGGCTTTGGTTCCTGCATATTGTTAGTTGGAACAAAAGGACCAGATGCAACAGCATCCCAAATATCTATATCAATAGATTCCATAAAAATTTGCATTCTTACCTTCCAGAATGCGTAATTTTCACCTGTGAATAGTGGTGGTCTATTGATAGAAGCACCCTCTGCGAATGTTTGAAACGATCCCGCCATTTGAATGACTATCAAAGCAAGCTCTGATACCAATTGTCAGAGCGGCTGCAGCGGATGGGTTAGCGCGGAATAACAAACCAAGAGGGGTTTTTAATACTAACGTGTGCCTTTTAATTTCTACTCAATTAAACTTACTTAGCAATTAATAATAACAATTAAATAGAGTAAGGTTGAGAGAAATTTGCACAGATGATTTTATCCTGGTTCGGATCTTACCAATCCTACATCCAGTCGCTTATCTCAAAACAAGATAAACAGTTTCACTAACACAAAACAATTACAAACTACAATCACAAAGATACAATTTGTAACAGTTTAGAAAACACCTCTCTTGAAACCACAAGAGATGAACTTACACCTCCTTTGAATCTTCACAAAGGATGATCACCTCCTTCGAATGCTTCACGAAGGATGATTCTCTTCCAGACACTTCCTCAGACACACCAAGGATGATCAAGCTATTCCTCTGTCACCGCAGTACCACTTCAGGACTTTGCAGACAAGAGTTTCCTTAGCTTCAGTAATTTCACAGAGTTCTCACAAGAGTTCAGAGTACTTGAGCACAAGGGAAGAGTTTCTGTGTCTCTAGTTATATTCCTCTTGAGAGAAAATGAGAGTCTATTTATAGACTCATCCAAAGACTCTTCCATTCACTAAAAGACAAACTTAACGGCTACTTTCTCCAACGACCATAAACGGCTAGTTTGTCCAACGGCCATAAACGGCTAGTTTGTCCAACGGCCATAAACGGCTAGTTTGTCCAACGGTCATAAACGGCTAGTTTCTTCAACGACTAGTTTCTCCAACGTCCGTGTTAAGTGCGATACTCTTACCGTTAACCGTCACTATTCACGTGAATAGTGTTACTATTCATATGAATAGTACTATAGTGTTTTGTTGCAATGATTTACTATAGTAATTTTACAAAACACTTTTCTTTTTCTAATCTAAGTCTTATACATATTTCTAAGAGTATTACAAAAGCTTTCCATCACAATATAAGTCTTCATAACATCTTGAATCTTGATTTCTCTTGACTTGATTTGGACATCATCAAAACTTCATCTTGATCATTTTGCTAACAATCTCCCCCTTTTTGATGATGATCAAAAACTCCTTGATTTAAAGCTTTTGGTAATAATCTGTATTTAAAACACAACTTATGGAAGAAAGAGTGCATTAGTGAATAAGCACAAATAGTACAAATAGGCAAATAAGCTTTAAACATTTTCTCCCCCTTTTTGATCATAATTAAAAAGTTGTGTTGATGTTCTCCCCCTAAGATAATACTCCCCCTTAATAAAAGCATGTATGCATATGAGCTAAAAATATTTCAAATTTAAAGATTCATTCAAACATGCACAATAGGATATTTAAAGCAAATATTTTTAGGAGAAAGATCTTATAAAACATTGTTTAGATCTTTCTCTTGAGGATTGTCATCATTATTTGCTTCATTTGTTGTCTTCTACAAATCTTCGTCATTGCCTGCATGTAATTCAACTGACTCAAGAGGTTTTGCCTCAAGGTCTACAATTTCATCAAAGACAACATGCTCACATAAAAATTTTTCCGATTGAAAACTATATATGCTTTGTATATTAGAAGATATAAAAATAGTTTTACCGGTCTTGAAAAAATTTTCTTAAAATTTGTTTTAAAGAAATTCTTAAATTTTTAAACAATAGGTACCCAACTACTTGTATGGGTCCTTTGGGTTAGATTTAGAAAAAAGAAATTATTTTATAACCCAAACATATCTACCACTTGGAACACCATAATGCTTAATTTTACATTTATTAGATGTATGACCCTTTTTCATACAATAAAAGCATGATACAACATTTGTGTTCCTATAAGTTGTTCCTTTTTCTACCCAAGTTCTACGGGTTCTATGATTGTGTTTATTTTTAATTCTAGGAACATACTTATTTTTAACAACCTTATTTTCATTATTTTTACTACATTCTCCTGAGGTTGTTTCATCTAGTAGTTTCTTATAATTAACACAAGATGCACATTCATTACTACTAGTAAATTTACCCTTTTCAAAAATTAAAACTTTATTTTTCAAATCTTTATTTTCTTCAAAAGTATTTTCAAAATTTAATTTTAAATTCTTATTTTCTTCAAGAATATTTTCAAAATTTAATTTTAAATTTTTGAAATCCTTTTTCAACTTCTGATGGGCTTTATCTAACTTTTCAGATTCTACTATTAAAGCAGCATAAATTTCATGCAATTCATTTTCACTAATTTGACTAGAATTATCAGAATCGCTAGATGTACTTACTTGGCTTCCAGCGTCGTCGTTCACCACTAAACAGATGTTTGCTTCTTCATTTGAGTAGCTTGAATCTGAAATGGTCTCATTGTCGTCTTCCCATGCAATGTATGCCTTCTTTTTCTTGAAGAATTTCTTTTCTTTCTTTTCTTCACCCTTCTTTTGATTTGGGCAGTCTGCTTTTAAATGTCCTTTTTCTCCGCAACCGTAGCATCGGTAATTTGAGGAAGATACTGGATTATCTTTCTTTTCATATCTAAATTTTCCTTTACCTTTAGACTTCATGAACCTATTGAGCCTTTTTATCATGAGTCTCAATTCTTCTTCTTCGTCTGAGTTTTCATCTTCCGATTTACCTTTGCTTCTTTCAACCTCCGACTTTAACGCCAAACTCTTCTTGTTGTTTTTGGCTTTTGATTCTTCTTCATCAAGTCTTCCGAGGTCAAGTTCATGCTCTCTCAACTTTCCAAATAATGCAGCCATGGTCATTGTGTTGAGATTTTGTGACTCAGAAATTGCAGTCACTTTTGGTTGCCAAGACCTGTCTAAAGATTTCAAAATTTTTATATTAAGCTCATCAGTATCGAAAGACTTACCTAGTCCAATAAGATGGTTTACGATGTTGGTGAAGCGTTTCTGAACATCTACTATTGTTTCCCCTTGCTTCATCCTGAACATCTCGTATTCCTGGATTAAGGTATTCTTTCTAGCTCTCTTAACATCATTTGTACCTTCATGGGTTACTCTTAGTACTTCCCACATTTCTTGTGCAGTTTTACAAATAGAAATCCTGTAAAACTCATCAACAGTTAAAGCAGATGAAATAATATTACGAGCTTTTACATCATTACCAAATTTTTTCTTATCTTGAGCAGTCCATTGGTCACGGGGCTTTGGTTCCTGCATATTGTTAGTTGGAACAAAAGGACCAGATGCAACAGCATCCCAAATATCTATATCAATAGATTCCATAAAAATTTGCATTCTTACCTTCCAGAATGCGTAATTTTCACCTGTGAATAGTGGTGGTCTATTGATAGAAGCACCCTCTGCGAATGTTTGAAACGATCCCGCCATTTGAATGACTATCAAAGCAAGCTCTGATACCAATTGTCAGAGCGGCTGCAGCGGATGGGTTAGCGCGGAATAACAAACCAAGAGGGGTTTTTAATACTAACGTGTGCCTTTTAATTTCTACTCAATTAAACTTACTTAGCAATTAATAATAACAATTAAATAGAGTAAGGTTGAGAGAAATTTGCACAGATGATTTTATCCTGGTTCGGATCTTACCAATCCTACATCCAGTCGCTTATCTCAAAACAAGATAAACAGTTTCACTAACACAAAACAATTACAAACTACAATCACAAAGATACAATTTGTAACAGTTTAGAAAACACCTCTCTTGAAACCACAAGAGATGAACTTACACCTCCTTTGAATCTTCACAAAGGATGATCACCTCCTTCGAATGCTTCACGAAGGATGATTCTCTTCCAGACACTTCCTCAGACACACCAAGGATGATCAAGCTATTCCTCTGTCACCGCAGTACCACTTCAGGACTTTGCAGACAAGAGTTTCCTTAGCTTCAGTAATTTCACAGAGTTCTCACAAGAGTTCAGAGTACTTGAGCACAAGGGAAGAGTTTCTGTGTCTCTAGTTATATTCCTCTTGAGAGAAAATGAGAGTCTATTTATAGACTCATCCAAAGACTCTTCCATTCACTAAAAGACAAACTTAACGGCTACTTTCTCCAACGACCATAAACGGCTAGTTTGTCCAACGGCCATAAACGGCTAGTTTGTCCAACGGCCATAAACGGCTAGTTTGTCCAACGGTCATAAACGGCTAGTTTCTTCAACGACTAGTTTCTCCAACGTCCGTGTTAAGTGCGATACTCTTACCGTTAACCGTCACTATTCACGTGAATAGTGTTACTATTCATATGAATAGTACTATAGTGTTTTGTTGCAATGATTTACTATAGTAATTTTACAAAACACTTTTCTTTTTCTAATCTAAGTCTTATACATATTTCTAAGAGTATTACAAAAGCTTTCCATCACAATATAAGTCTTCATAACATCTTGAATCTTGATTTCTCTTGACTTGATTTGGACATCATCAAAACTTCATCTTGATCATTTTGCTAACAATCTCCCCCTTTTTGATGATGATCAAAAACTCCTTGATTTAAAGCTTTTGGTAATAATCTGTATTTAAAACACAACTTATGGAAGAAAGAGTGCATTAGTGAATAAGCACAAATAGTACAAATAGGCAAATAAGCTTTAAACATTTTCTCCCCCTTTTTGATCATAATTAAAAAGTTGTGTTGATGTTCTCCCCCTAAGATAATACTCCCCCTTAATAAAAGCATGTATGCATATGAGCTAAAAATATTTCAAATTTAAAGATTCATTCAAACATGCACAATAGGATATTTAAAGCAAATATTTTTAGGAGAAAGATCTTATAAAACATTGTTTAGATCTTTCTCTTGAGGATTGTCATCATTATTTGCTTCATTTGTTGTCTTCTACAAATCTTCGTCATTGCCTGCATGTAATTCAACTGACTCAAGAGGTTTTGCCTCAAGGTCTACAATTTCATCAAAGACAACATGCTCACATAAAAATTTTTCCGATTGAAAACTATATATGCTTTGTATATTAGAAGATATAAAAATAGTTTTACCGGTCTTGAAAAAATTTTCTTAAAATTTGTTTTAAAGAAATTCTTAAATTTTTAAACAATAGGTACCCAACTACTTGTATGGGTCCTTTGGGTTAGATTTAGAAAAAAGAAATTATTTTATAACCCAAACATATCTACCACTTGGAACACCATAATGCTTAATTTTACATTTATTAGATGTATGACCCTTTTTCATACAATAAAAGCATGATACAACATTTGTGTTCCTATAAGTTGTTCCTTTTTCTACCCAAGTTCTACGGGTTCTATGATTGTGTTTATTTTTAATTCTAGGAACATACTTATTTTTAACAACCTTATTTTCATTATTTTTACTACATTCTCCTGAGGTTGTTTCATCTAGTAGTTTCTTATAATTAACACAAGATGCACATTCATTACTACTAGTAAATTTACCCTTTTCAAAAATTAAAACTTTATTTTTCAAATCTTTATTTTCTTCAAAAGTATTTTCAAAATTTAATTTTAAATTCTTATTTTCTTCAAGAATATTTTCAAAATTTAATTTTAAATTTTTGAAATCCTTTTTCAACTTCTGATGGGCTTTATCTAACTTTTCAGATTCTACTATTAAAGCAGCATAAATTTCATGCAATTCATTTTCACTAATTTGACTAGAATTATCAGAATCGCTAGATGTACTTACTTGGCTTCCAGCGTCGTCGTTCACCACTAAACAGATGTTTGCTTCTTCATTTGAGTAGCTTGAATCTGAAATGGTCTCATTGTCGTCTTCCCATGCAATGTATGCCTTCTTTTTCTTGAAGAATTTCTTTTCTTTCTTTTCTTCACCCTTCTTTTGATTTGGGCAGTCTGCTTTTAAATGTCCTTTTTCTCCGCAACCGTAGCATCGGTAATTTGAGGAAGATACTGGATTATCTTTCTTTTCATATCTAAATTTTCCTTTACCTTTAGACTTCATGAACCTATTGAGCCTTTTTATCATGAGTCTCAATTCTTCTTCTTCGTCTGAGTTTTCATCTTCCGATTTACCTTTGCTTCTTTCAACCTCCGACTTTAACGCCAAACTCTTCTTGTTGTTTTTGGCTTTTGATTCTTCTTCATCAAGTCTTCCGAGGTCAAGTTCATGCTCTCTCAACTTTCCAAATAATGCAGCCATGGTCATTGTGTTGAGATTTTGTGACTCAGAAATTGCAGTCACTTTTGGTTGCCAAGACCTGTCTAAAGATTTCAAAATTTTTATATTAAGCTCATCAGTATCGAAAGACTTACCTAGTCCAATAAGATGGTTTACGATGTTGGTGAAGCGTTTCTGAACATCTACTATTGTTTCCCCTTGCTTCATCCTGAACATCTCGTATTCCTGGATTAAGGTATTCTTTCTAGCTCTCTTAACATCATTTGTACCTTCATGGGTTACTCTTAGTACTTCCCACATTTCTTGTGCAGTTTTACAAATAGAAATCCTGTAAAACTCATCAACAGTTAAAGCAGATGAAATAATATTACGAGCTTTTACATCATTACCAAATTTTTTCTTATCTTGAGCAGTCCATTGGTCACGGGGCTTTGGTTCCTGCATATTGTTAGTTGGAACAAAAGGACCAGATGCAACAGCATCCCAAATATCTATATCAATAGATTCCATAAAAATTTGCATTCTTACCTTCCAGAATGCGTAATTTTCACCTGTGAATAGTGGTGGTCTATTGATAGAAGCACCCTCTGCGAATGTTTGAAACGATCCCGCCATTTGAATGACTATCAAAGCAAGCTCTGATACCAATTGTCAGAGCGGCTGCAGCGGATGGGTTAGCGCGGAATAACAAACCAAGAGGGGTTTTTAATACTAACGTGTGCCTTTTAATTTCTACTCAATTAAACTTACTTAGCAATTAATAATAACAATTAAATAGAGTAAGGTTGAGAGAAATTTGCACAGATGATTTTATCCTGGTTCGGATCTTACCAATCCTACGTCCAGTCGCTTATCTCAAAACAAGATAAACAGTTTCACTAACACAAAACAATTACAAACTACAATCACAAAGATACAATTTGTAACAGTTTAGAAAACACCTCTCTTGAAACCACAAGAGATGAACTTACACCTCCTTTGAATCTTCACAAAGGATGATCACCTCCTTCGAATGCTTCACGAAGGATGATTCTCTTCCAGACACTTCCTCAGACACACCAAGGATGATCAAGCTATTCCTCTGTCACCGCAGTACCACTTCAGGACTTTGCAGACAAGAGTTTCCTTAGCTTCAGTAATTTCACAGAGTTCTCACAAGAGTTCAGAGTACTTGAGCACAAGGGAAGAGTTTCTGTGTCTCTAGTTATATTCCTCTTGAGAGAAAATGAGAGTCTATTTATAGACTCATCCAAAGACTCTTCCATTCACTAAAAGACAAACTTAACGGCTACTTTCTCCAACGACCATAAACGGCTAGTTTGTCCAACGGCCATAAACGGCTAGTTTGTCCAACGGCCATAAACGGCTAGTTTGTCCAACGGTCATAAACGGCTAGTTTCTTCAACGACTAGTTTCTCCAACGTCCGTGTTAAGTGCGATACTCTTACCGTTAACCGTCACTATTCACGTGAATAGTGTTACTATTCATATGAATAGTACTATAGTGTTTTGTTGCAATGATTTACTATAGTAATTTTACAAAACACTTTTCTTTTTCTAATCTAAGTCTTATACATATTTCTAAGAGTATTACAAAAGCTTTCCATCACAATATAAGTCTTCATAACATCTTGAATCTTGATTTCTCTTGACTTGATTTGGACATCATCAAAACTTCATCTTGATCATTTTGCTAACAATCTCCCCCTTTTTGATGATGATCAAAAACTCCTTGATTTAAAGCTTTTGGTAATAATCTGTATTTAAAACACAACTTATGGAAGAAAGAGTGCATTAGTGAATAAGCACAAATAGTACAAATAGGCAAATAAGCTTTAAACATTTTCTCCCCCTTTTTGATCATAATTAAAAAGTTGTGTTGATGTTCTCCCCCTAAGATAATACTCCCCCTTAATAAAAGCATGTATGCATATGAGCTAAAAATATTTCAAATTTAAAGATTCATTCAAACATGCACAATAGGATATTTAAAGCAAATATTTTTAGGAGAAAGATCTTATAAAACATTGTTTAGATCTTTCTCTTGAGGATTGTCATCATTATTTGCTTCATTTGTTGTCTTCTACAAATCTTCGTCATTGCCTGCATGTAATTCAACTGACTCAAGAGGTTTTGCCTCAAGGTCTACAATTTCATCAAAGACAACATGCTCACATAAAAATTTTTCCGATTGAAAACTATATATGCTTTGTATATTAGAAGATATAAAAATAGTTTTACCGGTCTTGAAAAAATTTTCTTAAAATTTGTTTTAAAGAAATTCTTAAATTTTTAAACAATAGGTACCCAACTACTTGTATGGGTCCTTTGGGTTAGATTTAGAAAAAAGAAATTATTTTATAACCCAAACATATCTACCACTTGGAACACCATAATGCTTAATTTTACATTTATTAGATGTATGACCCTTTTTCATACAATAAAAGCATGATACAACATTTGTGTTCCTATAAGTTGTTCCTTTTTCTACCCAAGTTCTACGGGTTCTATGATTGTGTTTATTTTTAATTCTAGGAACATACTTATTTTTAACAACCTTATTTTCATTATTTTTACTACATTCTCCTGAGGTTGTTTCATCTAGTAGTTTCTTATAATTAACACAAGATGCACATTCATTACTACTAGTAAATTTACCCTTTTCAAAAATTAAAACTTTATTTTTCAAATCTTTATTTTCTTCAAAAGTATTTTCAAAATTTAATTTTAAATTCTTATTTTCTTCAAGAATATTTTCAAAATTTAATTTTAAATTTTTGAAATCCTTTTTCAACTTCTGATGGGCTTTATCTAACTTTTCAGATTCTACTATTAAAGCAGCATAAATTTCATGCAATTCATTTTCACTAATTTGACTAGAATTATCAGAATCGCTAGATGTACTTACTTGGCTTCCAGCGTCGTCGTTCACCACTAAACAGATGTTTGCTTCTTCATTTGAGTAGCTTGAATCTGAAATGGTCTCATTGTCGTCTTCCCATGCAATGTATGCCTTCTTTTTCTTGAAGAATTTCTTTTCTTTCTTTTCTTCACCCTTCTTTTGATTTGGGCAGTCTGCTTTTAAATGTCCTTTTTCTCCGCAACCGTAGCATCGGTAATTTGAGGAAGATACTGGATTATCTTTCTTTTCATATCTAAATTTTCCTTTACCTTTAGACTTCATGAACCTATTGAGCCTTTTTATCATGAGTCTCAATTCTTCTTCTTCGTCTGAGTTTTCATCTTCCGATTTACCTTTGCTTCTTTCAACCTCCGACTTTAACGCCAAACTCTTCTTGTTGTTTTTGGCTTTTGATTCTTCTTCATCAAGTCTTCCGAGGTCAAGTTCATGCTCTCTCAACTTTCCAAATAATGCAGCCATGGTCATTGTGTTGAGATTTTGTGACTCAGAAATTGCAGTCACTTTTGGTTGCCAAGACCTGTCTAAAGATTTCAAAATTTTTATATTAAGCTCATCAGTATCGAAAGACTTACCTAGTCCAATAAGATGGTTTACGATGTTGGTGAAGCGTTTCTGAACATCTACTATTGTTTCCCCTTGCTTCATCCTGAACATCTCGTATTCCTGGATTAAGGTATTCTTTCTAGCTCTCTTAACATCATTTGTACCTTCATGGGTTACTCTTAGTACTTCCCACATTTCTTGTGCAGTTTTACAAATAGAAATCCTGTAAAACTCATCAACAGTTAAAGCAGATGAAATAATATTACGAGCTTTTACATCATTACCAAATCTTTTCTTATCTTGAGCAGTCCATTGGTCACGGGGCTTTGGTTCCTGCATATTGTTAGTTGGAACAAAAGGACCAGATGCAACAGCATCCCAAATATCTATATCAATAGATTCCATAAAAATTTGCATTCTTACCTTCCAGAATGCGTAATTTTCACCTGTGAATAGTGGTGGTCTATTGATAGAAGCACCCTCTGCGAATGTTTGAAACGATCCCGCCATTTGAATGACTATCAAAGCAAGCTCTGATACCAATTGTCAGAGCGGCTGCAGCGGATGGGTTAGCGCGGAATAACAAACCAAGAGGGGTTTTTAATACTAACGTGTGCCTTTTAATTTCTACTCAATTAAACTTACTTAGCAATTAATAATAACAATTAAATAGAGTAAGGTTGAGAGAAATTTGCACAGATGATTTTATCCTGGTTCGGATCTTACCAATCCTACATCCAGTCGCTTATCTCAAAACAAGATAAACAGTTTCACTAACACAAAACAATTACAAACTACAATCACAAAGATACAATTTGTAACAGTTTAGAAAACACCTCTCTTGAAACCACAAGAGATGAACTTACACCTCCTTTGAATCTTCACAAAGGATGATCACCTCCTTCGAATGCTTCACGAAGGATGATTCTCTTCCAGACACTTCCTCAGACACACCAAGGATGATCAAGCTATTCCTCTGTCACCGCAGTACCACTTCAGGACTTTGCAGACAAGAGTTTCCTTAGCTTCAGTAATTTCACAGAGTTCTCACAAGAGTTCAGAGTACTTGAGCACAAGGGAAGAGTTTCTGTGTCTCTAGTTATATTCCTCTTGAGAGAAAATGAGAGTCTATTTATAGACTCATCCAAAGACTCTTCCATTCACTAAAAGACAAACTTAACGGCTACTTTCTCCAACGACCATAAACGGCTAGTTTGTCCAACGGCCATAAACGGCTAGTTTGTCCAACGGCCATAAACGGCTAGTTTGTCCAACGGTCATAAACGGCTAGTTTCTTCAACGACTAGTTTCTCCAACGTCCGTGTTAAGTGCGATACTCTTACCGTTAACCGTCACTATTCACGTGAATAGTGTTACTATTCATATGAATAGTACTATAGTGTTTTGTTGCAATGATTTACTATAGTAATTTTACAAAACACTTTTCTTTTTCTAATCTAAGTCTTATACATATTTCTAAGAGTATTACAAAAGCTTTCCATCACAATATAAGTCTTCATAACATCTTGAATCTTGATTTCTCTTGACTTGATTTGGACATCATCAAAACTTCATCTTGATCATTTTGCTAACAATCTCCCCCTTTTTGATGATGATCAAAAACTCCTTGATTTAAAGCTTTTGGTAATAATCTGTATTTAAAACACAACTTATGGAAGAAAGAGTGCATTAGTGAATAAGCACAAATAGTACAAATAGGCAAATAAGCTTTAAACATTTTCTCCCCCTTTTTGATCATAATTAAAAAGTTGTGTTGATGTTCTCCCCCTAAGATAATACTCCCCCTTAATAAAAGCATGTATGCATATGAGCTAAAAATATTTCAAATTTAAAGATTCATTCAAACATGCACAATAGGATATTTAAAGCAAATATTTTTAGGAGAAAGATCTTATAAAACATTGTTTAGATCTTTCTCTTGAGGATTGTCATCATTATTTGCTTCATTTGTTGTCTTCTACAAATCTTCGTCATTGCCTGCATGTAATTCAACTGACTCAAGAGGTTTTGCCTCAAGGTCTACAATTTCATCAAAGACAACATGCTCACATAAAAATTTTTCCGATTGAAAACTATATATGCTTTGTATATTAGAAGATATAAAAATAGTTTTACCGGTCTTGAAAAAATTTTCTTAAAATTTGTTTTAAAGAAATTCTTAAATTTTTAAACAATAGGTACCCAACTACTTGTATGGGTCCTTTGGGTTAGATTTAGAAAAAAGAAATTATTTTATAACCCAAACATATCTACCACTTGGAACACCATAATGCTTAATTTTACATTTATTAGATGTATGACCCTTTTTCATACAATAAAAGCATGATACAACATTTGTGTTCCTATAAGTTGTTCCTTTTTCTACCCAAGTTCTACGGGTTCTATGATTGTGTTTATTTTTAATTCTAGGAACATACTTATTTTTAACAACCTTATTTTCATTATTTTTACTACATTCTCCTGAGGTTGTTTCATCTAGTAGTTTCTTATAATTAACACAAGATGCACATTCATTACTACTAGTAAATTTACCCTTTTCAAAAATTAAAACTTTATTTTTCAAATCTTTATTTTCTTCAAAAGTATTTTCAAAATTTAATTTTAAATTCTTATTTTCTTCAAGAATATTTTCAAAATTTAATTTTAAATTTTTGAAATCCTTTTTCAACTTCTGATGGGCTTTATCTAACTTTTCAGATTCTACTATTAAAGCAGCATAAATTTCATGCAATTCATTTTCACTAATTTGACTAGAATTATCAGAATCGCTAGATGTACTTACTTGGCTTCCAGCGTCGTCGTTCACCACTAAACAGATGTTTGCTTCTTCATTTGAGTAGCTTGAATCTGAAATGGTCTCATTGTCGTCTTCCCATGCAATGTATGCCTTCTTTTTCTTGAAGAATTTCTTTTCTTTCTTTTCTTCACCCTTCTTTTGATTTGGGCAGTCTGCTTTTAAATGTCCTTTTTCTCCGCAACCGTAGCATCGGTAATTTGAGGAAGATACTGGATTATCTTTCTTTTCATATCTAAATTTTCCTTTACCTTTAGACTTCATGAACCTATTGAGCCTTTTTATCATGAGTCTCAATTCTTCTTCTTCGTCTGAGTTTTCATCTTCCGATTTACCTTTGCTTCTTTCAACCTCCGACTTTAACGCCAAACTCTTCTTGTTGTTTTTGGCTTTTGATTCTTCTTCATCAAGTCTTCCGAGGTCAAGTTCATGCTCTCTCAACTTTCCAAATAATGCAGCCATGGTCATTGTGTTGAGATTTTGTGACTCAGAAATTGCAGTCACTTTTGGTTGCCAAGACCTGTCTAAAGATTTCAAAATTTTTATATTAAGCTCATCAGTATCGAAAGACTTACCTAGTCCAATAAGATGGTTTACGATGTTGGTGAAGCGTTTCTGAACATCTACTATTGTTTCCCCTTGCTTCATCCTGAACATCTCGTATTCCTGGATTAAGGTATTCTTTCTAGCTCTCTTAACATCATTTGTACCTTCATGGGTTACTCTTAGTACTTCCCACATTTCTTGTGCAGTTTTACAAATAGAAATCCTGTAAAACTCATCAACAGTTAAAGCAGATGAAATAATATTACGAGCTTTTACATCATTACCAAATTTTTTCTTATCTTGAGCAGTCCATTGGTCACGGGGCTTTGGTTCCTGCATATTGTTAGTTGGAACAAAAGGACCAGATGCAACAGCATCCCAAATATCTATATCAATAGATTCCATAAAAATTTGCATTCTTACCTTCCAGAATGCGTAATTTTCACCTGTGAATAGTGGTGGTCTATTGATAGAAGCACCCTCTGCGAATGTTTGAAACGATCCCGCCATTTGAATGACTATCAAAGCAAGCTCTGATACCAATTGTCAGAGCGGCTGCAGCGGATGGGTTAGCGCGGAATAACAAACCAAGAGGGGTTTTTAATACTAACGTGTGCCTTTTAATTTCTACTCAATTAAACTTACTTAGCAATTAATAATAACAATTAAATAGAGTAAGGTTGAGAGAAATTTGCACAGATGATTTTATCCTGGTTCGGATCTTACCAATCCTACGTCCAGTCGCTTATCTCAAAACAAGATAAACAGTTTCACTAACACAAAACAATTACAAACTACAATCACAAAGATACAATTTGTAACAGTTTAGAAAACACCTCTCTTGAAACCACAAGAGATGAACTTACACCTCCTTTGAATCTTCACAAAGGATGATCACCTCCTTCGAATGCTTCACGAAGGATGATTCTCTTCCAGACACTTCCTCAGACACACCAAGGATGATCAAGCTATTCCTCTGTCACCGCAGTACCACTTCAGGACTTTGCAGACAAGAGTTTCCTTAGCTTCAGTAATTTCACAGAGTTCTCACAAGAGTTCAGAGTACTTGAGCACAAGGGAAGAGTTTATGTGTCTCTAGTTATATTCCTCTTGAGAGAAAATGAGAGTCTATTTATAGACTCATCCAAAGACTCTTCCATTCACTAAAAGACAAACTTAACGGCTACTTTCTCCAACGACCATAAACGGCTAGTTTGTCCAACGGCCATAAACGGCTAGTTTGTCCAACGGCCATAAACGGCTAGTTTGTCCAACGGTCATAAACGGCTAGTTTCTTCAACGACTAGTTTCTCCAACGTCCGTGTTAAGTGCGATACTCTTACCGTTAACCGTCACTATTCACGTGAATAGTGTTACTATTCATATGAATAGTACTATAGTGTTTTGTTGCAATGATTTACTATAGTAATTTTACAAAACACTTTTCTTTTTCTAATCTAAGTCTTATACATATTTCTAAGAGTATTACAAAAGCTTTCCATCACAATATAAGTCTTCATAACATCTTGAATCTTGATTTCTCTTGACTTGATTTGGACATCATCAAAACTTCATCTTGATCATTTTGCTAACACAGAGTTGTTATTGTTGAATGCTATTACTTTGAAAGCATGAATGATTTTGCCCAGGTTTTCTATGATTGAATCAATTGCTTGTTTTGCATCATGTGATCAAGGCCGTTTTTGTTGAAACCCTTTTTATTGGCCAAATTCATAAAGTTAGCCTACTAAAAGAGAACACTTTGTGTTCTATCCTTTGAACCCTTAGCCTTGAACATACACTGAAAACCCTTGATTGAAAATCTTTACCTTGAGTTAAGTAGAATATCTTGTGTGGTATTGACAAATGTTCAAGTTTGGGGTTGTTATGAAAAAGGAAAAGCATTGAGCTAAGAGCTAAAAAGTAAGAATATGCAAAGAAAAAGAAAAAGAAAAGAAAAAGAAGCAAAGCTCAATGCAAATGCAAAGGCAAAAGAAAGTTGGGAATGAATAAGATTATTGTGTTGTTATGATTCTCTTAACTCAAGGATTTTGTGATCCAGAAAAACCAATTTTCTTGCTAGCCCAGCCACATTATAAGCCATTGAAAAGTCCTTGTGATGATGCATGCTTGTGAATGTTTTTGATTGTGGTTAAATGAAAGGCAAAGTTAATTCATGTGACATTGTGATAGTGGAGTGAATGAGTGAAACACTTTACCTCTTATACACTTGTGTGTTGAGTGAAACACTTTACCTAGTGAGGAAATATTCCATAAGCACATGAACATCCATGCTTAATTGATTGATCATTCATGAAAAATAGCATTTGTTGGAACTTAAATGACTTTGTGAACACTAAAGCATGTGCACATCTTGAATGAACTCTTGGTCATAAGGTTGATTAAAGTTTTTACTTATCTTGAAAAGAGAATTTTTGAATGAGTGAACCATCATATGAATTGGTTGGAGATTGAGTTACATCTTGTTTGCTTGAGGACAAACAAAGTTCTAAGTTTGGGGTTGTGATAACAGTTGAAAAACTGTTATTTTCATGCTTAATATTGATACTAAAAGCAACCTTTAGACTTAAAAACTAGCTTGAAATCATGCAGTTTATCTATATTTTCATAAATAAGAGAGCTGGACAGGTTTATGCTTGATTTAAGTGTTTTTGTGCAGGTTTTAAGGTGAATTTAGTAAAAAGAGTGAAGAAGGAGAGAAGTGACATTAGAAAAGACAAGAAAGAGTGCAAAAAGAGAAGACAAAGGCACCGCTCAGCGGTATTTTACCGCTGAGTGGCACTCAGGAGGTTGCGGGAGTCACGCTGAGGGGCAAAATGGCCGCTGAGGGGAAGAAAAGGACGCGCAATCACCGCTGAGCGGCACTTTTTGGGCTTGGGCTTTTGTAATCTTTTGTAACTCTAGAATAGTATATAAGGGCTTGCACGTCCTTGGGATTAGTATCTTTGGCAGAAACGAGGCAAACACTCTCTCTTCCACCCCTTTGAAGGAGGATCTTGGATGCTCAGGCTACCTCTTCACCTTTATTGGGTTTATTCTTTCATTCTTTCATTGTTATTCATCTAGGTTCACCATGAATATGGTGAACTAAACCTTGTATGTTTGTTGGGGAATCAATGTAATCTCTTGAAGCTCTCATATATGGAATCTGTTGATTACATCTTTTAATTAAGACATATGCTTTCTTTCATCATTAGTTAGGGTTTTTCCTCTTTGCTCAATGCTTGCATAGTTTAACTCATTCCATGCATGATTATTGATTTTGTTGATACGGACACGTACGGGGAAGTCTAGATCCGGGGAATTTCTCCCAATATTATACTGACAATATTCTATTGGTTGCCTTTAAGCTCCTGCACTCATGAACTAATCATTAGGAATGCTAGGAATTGTATGAACTCGTGATTAGGGAGAAGCCATCTAGAATGGTACATTAGAGAGTGGCATTAACAATGATGATTTGAATGTTGAATTCCTAAAATATATGAGAGTGGATGAGATGAAATTGACCCCCAACAACATATTCAATCATATATTCCATTGAAAGTGTTTATCTTTTGTCTTTGCCATTGATCAAACTTCATGCATACATGTTTATTTTCTGTCTTGCATATTAAAATCCAATTATTTCGTTTGTAAGTCCTAGCTAATCAACAAATCACATAACTAAACTAGGCCGTGAGTCCTTTGGGAAGAACGATACTTGGTCTTACCAAGTTTATTACTTGAACGATTCGGTCATACTTGCCGATTGTGAAACAAGTTTGTGACATCATAATTTGGTGCTTACAAATTTGTCCATCAGTCCACTACCTCCACTTCCTGAACTTCGTTCACTTCCTCCACTTCCTCCACATTCTCCACTGTCTCCACTTCACCCACTTCGTCCTCTTCGTCCTTTTCTTCATCTTCTTCTTCCACTTCGTCCAATTCGTCAACTTCGTCGAGTTTGTCCCCTTTGTCCGCTTCGTCCACTTCCTCCACTTCGTCCACTTCTTCCACTTCGTCAACTTCATCCACTTCCTCCACTTCCTCAACTTCGTCCACTTCCTCCACTTCGTCAACTTTGTCCACTTGCTCCACTTGCTCCACTTCCTCCACTTCGTCAACTTCGCCAACTTCGTCCACTTCATCCATTTCGTCCACTTCGTCAAGTTCGTCCCCTTCCTCCACTTCCTCCACTTGCTCCACTTCATCCACTTCGTCCACTTCGTCCACTTCGTCCACTTCCTCCACTTCGTCCAGTTCCTACACTTCCTCCACTTCGTCCATTTCGTCAACTTCGTCAGGTTCGTCCACTTCCTCCACCTCGTCCACTTTGTCAACTTCGCCAACTTCGTCCACCTCGTCCATTTTGTCGACTTCCTCCACTTCCTCCACTTTGTCAACTTCGTCCACTTATTCCACTTCCTCCACTTCGTCCACGTCGTCAACTTCGTCCACTTCGTCCACTTCCTCCACTTCGTCCACTTCGTCCTCTTCGTCCACTTCGTCCAGTTCGTCCACTTCCTGCACTTCCCCTATTTCCTCCACTTCGTCCACTTCGTCAACTTCGTCCACTTCCTCTACTTCGTCCAGTTCTTCCACTTTCTCCACTTCGTCCACATTCTCCACTTCCTCCAGTTCGTCAACTTCGTCCATTTAGCCCACTTCATCAAGTTCGTCCACTTCCTCCACTTCCTCCACTTCCTCCACTTCTTCCACTTCCTCCACTTCGTCCACTTCCTCCACTTCGTCAACTTCGTCTACTTCCTCCACTTCGTCCAGTTCTTCCACTTCCTCCACTTCGTCCACTTGTTCCACTTTGTCAACTTTGTCAACTACCTCCACTTCGTCCATTTCGTCCACTTCGTCCACTTCGTCAGGTTCATCTACTTCCTCCACTTCGTCTACTTCCTCCACTTCGTCAACATCGTCCACTTCGTCAACTTCTTCCACTTCCTCCACTTCCTCTGTTTCTTCCACTTCCTCCACTTCCTCCATTTCCTCCACTTCGTCCACTTCCTCCACTTGGTGAACTTCGTCCACTTCCTCCACTTCGTCATCTTCGTTTACTTCGTCCACTTCCTCAGTTTCGTCCACTATCTCCACTTCGTCCACTTCCTCCTCTTCGTCCTATTCTTCATCTTCTTCCTCTACTTCGTCCGATTCGTCAACTTCGTCGAGTTCGTCCCCTTCGTCCACTTCGTCAACATCGTCAAGTTCGTCCCCTTCGTCCACTTCGTCCACTTCCTCCACTTCGCCAACTGCTTCCACTTCGTCCACTTCGTCAACTTCATCCAAATTCTCCACTTCCTCAACATCGTCCACTTCCTCAACTTCGTCCACTTCCTCCACTTCGTCCACTTCTTCTACTTCATCCACTTCATCCACTTCTTCCACTTGCTCAACTTCCTCCACTTTGTCAACTTCGTCCACTTCTTTCACTCCGTCCACTTCGTCAACTTCGTTCACTTCGTCCACTTCGTCCACTCCCTCATTCCTCCACTTTGTCCACTTCCTCCACTTCCTCCACTTCGTGCACATCGTCCACTTCGTCCACTTCGTCCCCGTCGTCAACTTCGTCCACTTCCTCCACTACGTCCTCTTCATCCACTTTGTCCACTTCGTCCATTTCGTCCACTTTGTCAACTTCGTCCATTTCGTCAACTTCGTCAAGTTCGTCCCCTTCCTCCACTTCCTCCACTTTCTCCACTTCGTCCATTTTGTCCACTTCCTCCACTTCGTCCTCGTCTTCCACTTCCTCCACCCCATCCACTCCGTCCATTTCGTCCACTTCCTCCACTTCCTCCATTTTTCCACTTCGTCCACTTACTCCACTTCTTCCACTTCGTCGACTTCGTACACTTCCTCCACTTCGTCCACTTCGTAAACTTCGTCAACTTTGTCAATTTCGTCCACTTCGTCAACCTCGTCCACTTCCTCCACTTCGTCAAGTTCTTCCACTTCTTCCACTTCGTCCACATTCTCCACTTCCTCCACTTCGTCAACTTCGATCACTGCGTCCACTTCGTGCATTTCGTCCACTTCATAAAATTCGTCCATTTCCTCAAGTTCGTCCACTTCCTCCACTTCCTCCATTTCGTCTACTTCCTCCACTTCCTCAACATCGTTCATTTCCGCCATTTCCTGAACTTAATTCACTTCATCCACTTCTTCAACTTTGTCAACTTTGTACACTTCCTACACTTTGTCCACTTCGTCAAGTTCTTCCACTTCCTCCACTTCCTCCACTTCCTCCACTTCGTCCACTTCTTCCACTTCTTCCACTTCCTCTACTTCCTTTACTTCCTCCACTTCCTCCATTTCCTGCACTTCCTCCACTTCCTCCACTTCCTGAACTTCGTCCACTTCGTTCACTTCGTCCACTTCCTCCACTTCCTCAGCTTCGTCCACTGTCTCCACTTCGTCCTCTTCGTCCTTTTCTTCAACTTCATCTTCCACCTCGTCCAATTTATCAACTTCGTCGAGTTCATCCCCTTCGTCCACTTGGTCAACTTCGTCCACTTCGTGAACTTCTTCCACTTCGTCCACTTCGTCCACTTCGTCAACTTCGTCCACTTCCTCCACTTCCTCAACATTTTCCACTTCGTCCACTTCGTCAACTTCTTCCACTTCGTCCACTTCGTCAACTTCGTTCACTTCGTCCACTCCCTCATTCCTCCACTTTGTCGACTTCCTCCACTTCGTGCACATCGTCCACTTCGTCCCCGTCGTCAACTTCGTCCACTTCCTCCGCTTCGTCCTCTTCGTCCACTTTGTCCACTTCGTCCATTTCGTCCACTTTGTCCACTTCGTCCATTTCGTCAACTTCGTCAAGTTCGTCCCCTTCCTCCACTTCCCCCACTTTCTCCACTTCGTCCATTTCGTCCACTTCCTCCACTTCGTCCTCGTCTTCCACTTCCTCCACTTCATCCACTCCGTCCATTTCGTCCACTTCCTCCATTTTTCCACGTCGTCCACTTACTCCACTTCGTCCACTTCGTCGACTTCGTACACTTCCTCCACTTCCTGAACTTCGTCTACTTCCTCCAGTTCCTCAGCTTCGTCCACTGTCTCCACTTCATCCACTTCGTCCTCTTCGTGATACGCGGGGCTCAAGGCCAATTAGTTTAGTATAATTTCTTTTACTTTTATTAAAAACATGTGTAAAAGGTGTTAGGCATGTGCTAGATAGGAGGGGGTTTTTAGTCCTATATATAGACATGCCACCACCTCTTGTAAGGTACTTTTGAGAATAATGAATTAAACTTTCTGTAGAGAGAACTCCAGAAATTAATTCCCTTGAAAGTCAAAGCTAGAGAATCCCAAAGGATCTCCTCTAGCCACCTTCCCTTCACACCATCCATTCTCTCATTTTTCATTATCAGTGTCTCACTCATCCGTATACTCACCTCTCCTCCATCCAGCAGATGCACTTGGCACGCGTCAGTACTCCTCGCAGACACATTTCTTCTCGTCGCATCATCAACTTTATCAGCCACGTTTCGAGTCTCCTCATCAACGAAGCCTCCGAGAGATTCTTCACTTCAGAATCAAAAACTCCTCACGTCTGCCCAATCTACCGAACCACATATTCATCTCTGCTTCACGACCATTCTCCACCGATTAGATCCTTTCTCACCGAGTAAAAACACTTCTCCATCGCTCAAACCGCTTCCGCATCAAACCCTAGGTTTTCCACCGAACAAACCTCGAATCTCTGGTTTGTTCCTCGCTGTTCATCTTCAAATCCAAATACTAGGGTTCTTGACTACGTCTGTTTCTTCCGCTGCTTCCCGGTCTTCATCTCGAGCAAATCCAGATTTCTCGTCGTTTCCGGATTCAGCTCAAGCCGTCGCTTATCAAGTGGTATTCAGAGCCTAGGTTAGGCGCGTCCGCTTGAGCTAAGTATCTCGTTTCTCTCTGATCTGAGTTACTTTTCGTCGAATCTCAAAAGTTCTGTCTCGATCTGTTCTCTGTTCTTGAGATTCAATTTGTGCGTTTGCTTGTTTTCAAGTTTTTTGTGTTGTTGATTATCACTCGTGCAATGTCTTGAGTATTTTACTTTGTCTTATTCATTCGTGTTGAATCTCGTCAATATTCGTGTTGTTCATTATGATTCCTTCTCTGTCTTGTGTTGATTCATGTGTTTTTTTGGTTTTGATCTGTTCATTAGGTTTCTGCTTGAGTCATTTTATGTATGCTAACCTTGTTTGGTTGTGTCTTTTCTTCATCTTAATCGGTCCAAAATTTTGTTTGAGTCATTTTATTTGAGCATCAATTCTGTTTTGTCATAGTTGTCATGTTAGTTGATTTTTCTTGTTCATAACTTCAAGTTGTAATTCTTAATTGAGTTGTGTTTGTGGTGATCTGATTGTATGTTCAATGTGCATACCGTATGAGCTATGACATTCAATACTGAGAGCTCGGATGCATGAAATGAGCAGCAGATCTGATTTGAATTTTCTGTTGTGAACTTTTGGTTTTAATAAGCTGTTGAGTCTGAACATTGAAGCTATTCTGCACTTTTAAAATTGAGCTGGAATGCTGAGATGATTAGTAACAAAGTGCCAACCAGAAAAGCCGTGATATGCTCAGCATTAGCTTGGTTGTTAGTGTGAAAATCACAGCAGAGATTACTTGCAAGCAGTAGGCCGAACTGCATATTTCCTTGCTTGAGTCATTTGTTTTGTTTTTGTTCATTTCAGTAGTAGATCATTGCTGGAATTTTGTGTATCTAATCCTAGAGTCTTTGCAAACCATTTTTTTTAAAATTTCTAAACTGCAGAACTAAGTTGTTTCAATGCTTGTTAATCACTGTTTTGGTCCAAAACGAAATAAAGGCATGAGTTGAGTAAATCGGTTCAAAAGAGGCAAATTCTGAAAAGAAAAACAAGGAACTGAACATGTGAATTTGAGTAAAAGCCTATGAAATTGTGTAAACTAGCCTTGAATGATCAAAACAAGCATCATTAAACTTGTTCGAATGGATTTCAGTGTGTAATTGTGTCCAGAATTGAAAATTGCTAAAAACAGCTATTGGACAAGTTCAATTTTGCATCTGAAACCTGTGTTCACCAACCAGTTCTGCAATTCCTTACTGCATTATTTTTTAATTGTTTTCTTAATCTGTTCTAGATCCTTTGTTAGGTTCATTTTGAGTGCTTTCCTTCTTGATAGCTTTGTTTCTTGCTTGTCTTTATTGGTTATCTAGTTTGTCTGCAATGCATGTGAAATCTATTCTGCCAATCTTTAATTGAAGCTTTTAATTGCTTATTTCATCTGGTCTAGAGTTTCCTTCTGAGTTAGAGTCTGCTCTGCTGTTTGAGTGGTTGTCCTGTTTGTCCATCACTTCGTTTTAGCCTAGCCATTTTCCTGATTGAAAAATCTGTTTCCATTCTAGGTTTTGCTTTTGGATTTTGAAAGAAGGTAAGTGTGAATGGTAGCATTCTAGGTGGTGGTGATCCACAAGATTCTCTGGCTTAGACTGAAAATTTCATTTGAGTGCCTTAAAATGTTTTTAAAAAGAAACCTCAGTGCTGTGAGCTTAGTAAGGCTAATTTAGCCTAAAATTCCTTGGCATTTGCAAGAGAGTTCAGTTTCAATTAACCATTTGTTGACTGTGTTCATTGTGCAGGAAAAGAAGTTGGAATAATTAGAATGGAGCAGCTGTGATTTGTTGCAACTGCAACTGAAATAACTGTTGTTTTCATTGATTATTGATTTCCTGGTGATGCTATTTTGTACTTGTGAATGTTTAAACTGTCGTTGCACTCCTTTTATTTTAAAACATTGCTTGCTGAATTCATTGATGTAATCACTGTTTTGAAAATGAATTGTTGATTTCATGGTTTAATTGGACATGTTGAATGATGATTCTGATTTGATAAGATCTATGGGAACTTGGTAGATGCATAGGATTTACAAATAATGTGCTGATTGTTTTATGAAGATTTCTGGTGCAACAACACTGTTTTAAAACTACCAATTTCTGATTTGCCTCACATTACTCTTTGTTCATTTATTTGATTAGCATAGTCCACTGATCTTTAGAACATTGTTCTTGACTAAGTTTGGTCAAGTGTTTATGTCCACTGTAATTCATTAATTTTTTTCTGAAAAGGTTGCTCTTGTCATAATCAATTGTGCATCAAACTGTTTTAATTGCCAATGCATCCTCCAGTTTTTTTAAAAAAAAAAAGTGATTAAAGCACCTAACTTTCAGTTTTGACTTGGTGATTGAATTAATTAGGTGGTTAGTTCTGCATTGAATTACATCCCATCTAAATCTAGTTCACTGATCATTTGCACTTGCTGGATTTTGTTGCTGGATTTTGTTCTGATTTTGGTGTGTGCAGAGTTGATGTTGAGAGTTTCGTTTGAGTTATCTGTTTGGGAAAAGCCATATTGAGTGTACTGTGGTAGATTGTAAAGTGTGAGCTGTTTCAGTGAAGATAGTAGCAACCATCTGAACTAAAGGGAGTCTTTTATCTCAAACTGTTTTTTTTTATATGCTTAAATTGTTTAGTATGGCCTGCAATTGTTAGGATTAAAATTGTTTAATTGTTGATTTGGTTGGAATTCAGTTTGTGCAGGAATTTAATTGAACAGTAGCATAATTCTTAGTGGAAAGCTTGGAAAGCTTGTGCAGCCAAGAGAAAGGGAAGTTTTTACTGCCCTATATCTTCTTTTGCAATCTGTTTTAACCAAGTGAATACTCACAACAGTTTTGTGCATTTGTGATTATAGGAGTGACCAGAAGCTAGATTGACCAAGTTATCCAGCAACAAGAAATTGAAGCAACAGGAGTGTACGTATTTTTGGCACAAGGACTGGCATCAAAAGGTGGATTGTAGCTGACCCAGACCAGACCATGGCAGCTGTTTTAATCTTTTGTAATTGTTTTTCTTCATTTCTATGTGTAATAGGCTTTTTGTGTTAGTTTTCTTAATTTCATTGTAAAAGGCCATTCAAAGTCGTGTCTTGGAAGAGTCCTTGGTGCTCTTTCAACTCTTGGCAAAACTTTTCTTGTTGGTGTTTAATTTTTTTTAATGTCTTACGTTTAGGGTGATTTAGGCTAAAAGGGATTAAACTCTAAGCCTTGTCACATTAGAGTCCGAAAAGTCTCGTCTTTTAGTGTTTAATTGTTGTGAATGTTTGTGAGTTGTGTTCTTTGATTTTAAAAGTGAATTTTGTTTAAAAGATAACTAGTAGTAACCTAAGACATTTCTGGCAAGGCAAGACTTGGTACTTAAGCAGTCTTCATGACTCACCTCTCTTACCTGGGACTTGTCTAAGTGTGAATCTTGTATATCTTTTACACTAGAAAAACTTTTAGAAACAAAGATGTTTTGTTATTCATACAAGTCTTCTAGGAATTTTAATTTTGATAAGCAACTTAGTTACAAAGGCATCAAAAGAGAACATGATAAAGCTAGAAGGAAGTCTTGTTCATCTTATGAATTTGATAGGATTGAAGATGATTTGTATAAACAAGCTAGTGAAAATATTCCATTCTTTGGTGATGATATTGGTGCATTAACATACCTAGCTTGGGAAAAGGAAATTAATGACATGCATTCATTCATGGTGAGAAAAAGTAAATCTGAATCCTTCTATTATAGAGATAGTGAATCTTATATTCTTAGTCTTTACACTTCTAGTTTTAAAAAGCATGCAAGAGAGTGGTGGGATGATAGGCAATATCATGTTAAGATAGGTAGAAAATATCCCATTTATGATTGGACTGAATTGAAAGCTTGTATGCGAAGAAAGTTTGTACCTCGAGAAATTGAAAGAAACTTAAAACTTATGAGAGAGCTTATTAGAGAAGGTGAGTCATTCATTCAAAATTTAAGTGGGTTCTCTCGTAGGGAAAGTGAGTTTCTAGAAAACCTTAAGAGGCTATGGGAAGAGACAAGCAAACATAGAATTGAGAGGTTAAAAAGAGAAAAACAAAAGCAAGAAGAAAGAGAGAAAAGAGAAATAGAGAGAAGAGAAAAAGAGAGAAGAGAAGAGGAAGAACGAAATAAAAGAAAAGAGGAAGAGAGAAAGAGAAGAGAAGAGGAAGAAAACAAGAGAAGAGATGAGGAAGAAAGAGAAGAAGAGAATAGAAGAGAGAAAGAGAGAAAAGAAACACTTAGAAGAGAAAAGGAAGAAGTTGACAGGATAGAAATGGAAGAAAAGAAATCAAAGCAACTAAAGACAACATCTCCTCCTACATTAGAAGTCAAACTCTTAAGGGGAGGTTTTCTATCCTCTCACTCTTATCCATTTATATTTGAATTTTCCAAATTTCACTTTTCTCTCAAAGAATTGACCACTCCATCTTTAAAAATGTTATCATTTTCAACACATGCAAAATTCCAACTTGGGTTATGGTTACCTTTATGGTTACCAATAACTCAAGATACACATAAAATTTCAAATGAAGAAAGGTTTCTTTGTTATATTAAATTTAAAAATTTTAAAATTTGGAAACCTCCTTCTACATATATTCTTTTATATATCTTATTGAGTCAAAGAAAACTAATTAGAGATATGTTTGATGCTTATTGCAGATGGATATTTGACCCAGGAGGAACCCTTATGAAGCTAACAAAAATAAGTCTTCAAAAGCACCATCAGATTTGAGGACAAATCCTTTCCAAGGGGGAGGGGATGATACGCGGGGCCCAAGGCCAATTAGTTTAGTATAATTTCTTTTACTTTTATTAAAAACATGTGTAAAAGGTGTTAGGCATGTGCTAGATAGGAGGGGGTTTTTAGTCCTATATATAGACATGCCACCACCTCTTGTAAGGTACTTTTGAGAATAATGAATTAAACTTTCTGTAGAGAGAACTCCAGAAATTAATTCCCTTGAAAGTCAAAGCTAGAGAATCCCAAAGGATCTCCTCTAGCCACCTTCCCTTCACACCATCCATTCTCTCATTTTTCATTATCAGTGTCTCACTCATCCGTATACTCACCTCTCCTCCATCCAGCAGATGCACTTGGCACGCGTCAGTACTCCTCGCAGACACATTTCTTCTCGTCGCATCATCAACTTTATCAGCCACGTTTCGAGTCTCCTCATCAACGAAGCCTCCGAGAGATTCTTCACTTCAGAATCAAAAACTCCTCACGTCTGCCCAATCTACCGAACCACATATTCATCTCTGCTTCACGACCATTCTCCACCGATTAGATCCTTTCTCACCGAGTAAAAACACTTCTCCATCGCTCAAACCGCTTCCGCATCAAACCCTAGGTTTTCCACCGAACAAACCTCGAATCTCTGGTTTGTTCCTCGCTGTTCATCTTCAAATCCAAATACTAGGGTTCTTGACTACGTCTGTTTCTTCCGCTGCTTCCCGGTCTTCATCTCGAGCAAATCAAGATTTCTCGTCGTTTCCGGATTCAGCTCAAGCCGTCGCTTATCACTTCGTCCTTTTCTTCATCTTCTTCTTCCACTTCGTCCAATTCGTCAACTTCATCGAGTTCATCCCCTTCGTCCACTTCGATAACTTCGTGAAGTTCGTCCCCTTCGTCCACTTCCTCCACTTCGTCAACTTCGTCCACTTCGTCCACTTCGTGCATTTCGTCCACTTCGTCAAGTTCGTCCACTTCCTCAAGTTCGTCCACTTCCTCAACGTCGTCCTTTTCCGCCACTTCCTGAACTTAATTCACTTCTTCCACTTTGTCAACTTTGTCCACTTCCTACACTTCGTCCACTTCTTCCACTTCCCCCACTTCCTCCACTTCGTTCACTTCGTCCACTTTGTCAACTTCATCCACTTCCTCCACTTCCTCCATTTCATCCACTTCCTCCACTTCCTCAACATCGTCCATTTCCTCCACTTCCTCCACTTCATTCACTTCCTCCACTTTGTCTAATTCGTCCACTTCGTCAACTTCGACAAGTTCGTAAACTTTGTCCACTTCGTCCACTTCATTCACTTCCTCCACTTCATTCACTTCCTCCACTTTGTCTAATTCGTCCACTTCGTAAACTTTGTCCACTTCGTCCACTTCGACAAGTTCGTCCACTTCATCCACTTCCTCCACTTTGTCCATTTCTTCCACTTCGTCCATTTCCTCCACTTCGTCCACTTTGTCAACTTCGTCAACTTCGTCCTCTTCGTCAACTTCGTCGACTTCCTCCACTTCGTCAAGTTCTTCCACTTCTTCCACTTCGTCCATATTCTCCACTTCCTCCACTTCGTCAACTTCGTCCACTGCGTCCACTTTGTGCATCTCGTCCACTTCATCAAGTTCGTCCATTTCCTCAAGTTCGTCCATTTCCTCAAGTTCGTCTACTTCCTCCACTTCCTCCATTTCGTCTACTTCCTCCACTTCCTCAACATCGTTCATTTCCGCCATTTCCTGAACTTAATTCACTTCATCCACTTCTTCCACTTTGTCAACTTTGTCCACTTCCTCCACTTCCTCCACTTCGTCCACTTCGTCCACTTCTTCCACTTCCTCCACTTCCTCTACTTCCTTTACTTCCTCCACTTCCTCCATTTCCTGCACTTCCTCCACTTCCTCCACTTCCTGAACTTCGTCCACTTCGTCCACTTCGTCAACTTCGTTCACTTCATCCACTGTCTCCACTTCGTGCTCTTCGTCCTTTTCTTCAACTTCATCTTCCACTTCGTCCAATTTGTCAACTTCGTCGAGTTCATCCCCTTCGTCCACTTAGTCAACTTCGTCAACTTCGTCCACTTCCTCCTCTTCCTCAACATCGTCGTCCCCTTAATCCACTTCGTGAACTTCTTCCACTTCGTCCACTTCGTCAACTTCGTCCACTTCGTCCACTTCCTCGACATCTTCCACTTCCTCCACTTCGTCAACTTCTTCCACTTCGTCCACTTCGTCAACTTCGTCCACTTCCTCCACTTCCTCAACATCGTCCACTCCCTCCACTTCGTCAATTTTGTCCACTTGCTCCACTTCCTCCACTTCGTCCACTTCGTCAACTTCGCCAACCTCGTCCATTTCGTCCACTTCGTCAAGTTTGTCCCCTTCCTCCACTTCGTCCACTTCGTCCACTTCTTCCACTTCCTCCACTTCGTCCACTTCGTCCACTTCGTGCATTTCGTCCACTTCGTCTACTTCCTGCACTTCGTCTACTTCTTCCACTTCCTCCACTTCCTCCACTTCCTCCACTTAGTCCAGTTTGTCCACTTCGTCCGCTTCTTCCACTTCCTCCACTTCGTCCACTTCGTCCACTTCGTCCACTTCGTCGATTTCGTCCACTTCGTCCACTTCCTCCACTTCGTCCACTTCCTCCACCACGTCCAGTTCTTCCACTTCCTGCACTTCGTCCACATTCTCCACTTCCTCCACTTCGTCAACTTCTTCCACTGCGTTCACTTCGTCCACTTCGTGCATTTCGTCCACTTCCTCCACTTCCTCCATTTCGTCTACTTCCTCCACTTCCTCAACATCGTCCATTTCCTCCACTTCCTCAATTTAATTCACTTCAACCACTTCTTCCACTTTGTCAACTTTATCCACTTCCTCCACTTCCTCCACTTCGTCCATTTCGTCCACTTCGTCAGGTTCGTCCACTTCCTCCACTTTTATAGTTGACGGCTTGAGCTGAATTCGGAGACGACGTGAAATCTGGATTTGATCGAGATGAAGACCGGGAAGCAGCGGAAGAAACAGATGTATTCAAGAACCCTAGGATTTGGAATCGAAGATAAACAGCGATGAACAAACCATAGATTCGAGGTTTGTTCGGTTGAACACCTAGGGTTTGAAGCAGAAACGAATTTGAACGGTGGAGAAGTGATTTTAGTCGGTGAGCAAGGATCTAATCCGTGAAGAAGAGTCGTGAAGCAAAGACGAATATGTGGTTCGGTGGATCTGGCAGACGTGAGGAGTTTGAGATTCTAAGGTGAAGAATCTCATGAGAAAAATGATTCGGAGGCGTCGTTCATGAGGAAATTGTGAGAGCGAGATATGAGGTTTGCAGTTCGCGTGTGAGGCGAGGTGAGAATGAAACGTGGCTGATAAGAAATGTGGGAGAGCTGACGCGGGCCAAGCACATTAGATGGAGGAAACGGATGAGCGAGAAACTGATGATGGAAAATTAGAGAACGAATGGGGTGAATGGAAGGTGGCTAGAGGAGATCCTTTGGGATTCTCTAACTTGACTTTCAAGAGAATTAAACTCTGGAGTTCTCTCTACAGAAAGTTAATTCATTATTCTCAAAAGTGTCTTACAAGAGGTGGTGGCATGTCTATATATAGGACTAAACGTCCCTCCTATCCAACACATGCCTAACACCTTTTACACATGCTTTTAATAAAAGTAAAAGAAATACTACACTAAACTAATTGGGCTTGGGCCTAAGTCATCACACTTCCTCTACTTCCTCTACTTCCTCCACTTCCTCCACTTCCTCCACTTCTTCCACTTCGTTCACTTCGTCAACTTCGTCCACTTCTTCCACTTCCTCCACTTCCTCCACTTCGTCAACTTCCTCCATTTCCTCCACTTCCTGAACTTCGTCCACTTCCTCAACTTCCTCAGCTTCGTCCACTGTCTCCACTTCATCCACTTCGTCCTCTTCGTCCTTTTCTTCATCTTCTTCTTCCACTTCGTCCAATTCGTCAACTTCATCCAGTTCATCCCCTTCGTCCACTTCGTCAACTTCGTGGAGTTCGTCCCCTTCGTCCACTTCCTCCACTTTGTCAAGTTCTTCCACTTCCTCCTCTTCCTCAACATCGTCGTCCCCTTCCTCCACTTTGTCAACTTTGTCCACTTGCTCCACTACGTCCACTTCGTACACTTTGTTTACTTCGTCAACTTCGCCAAATCCGTCCACTTCATCCATTTCGTCCACTTCGTCAAGTTCGTCCCCTTCCTCCACTTCCTCTACTTCCTCCACTTTGTCCACTTCGTCCACTTCGCCCACTTCCTCCACTTCCTCCACTTCGTCCACTTCGTAAACTTCGTCAACTTCGTCCACTTCCTCCACTTCGTCAAGTTCTTCCACTTCCTGCACTTCGTCCACTGTCTCTACTTCGTCTACATCGCCCTCTTCGTCCTTTTCTTCAACTTCATCTTCCACTTCGTCCAATTCGTCAACTTCGTCGAGTTCATCCCCTTCGTCCACTGGGTCAACTTCGTCAACTTCGTCCCCTTCATCCACTTCCTCCACTTCGTGAACTTCTTCCACTTCGTCCAATTCCTCCACTTCCTCAACATCGTCCACCTCCTCCACTTCCTCAACTTCTTCCACTTCGTCCACTTCGTCAACTTCGTCCACTTCCTCCACTTCCTCAACATCGTCCACTTCCTCAACTTCGTCAACTTTGTCCAATTGCTCCACTTCGTCCACTTCGTCAACTTCGCCAACTTTGTCCACTTTGTCCATTTCGTCCACTTCGTCATGTTTGTCCCCTTCCTCCACTTCCTCCACTTTGTCCACTTCATCCACTTCCTCCACTTCGTCCACTTCGTCCACTTCGTCCACTTCTTCCACTTCCTCCACTTCCTCCACTTCCTCCACTTCGTCCACTTCGTCCACTTCGTCCACTTCCTCCACTTCGTCCACTTCGTCAACTTCGTCAACTTCGTCCACTTCATCAACTTCGTCCACTTCCTCCACTTTGTCCACTTCCTCCACTTCATCCACTTTTTCCACCTCGTCCACTTCCTCCACCACGTCCGGTTCTTCCACTTCCTCCACTTCGTCCACATTCTCCACTTCCTCCACTTCGTCAACTTCGTCCACCGCGTTCACTTCGTCCACTTCGTGGATTTCGTCCACTTCCTCCACTTCTTCAAGTTCGTCCACTTTCTCCACTTCCTCCATTTCGTCTACTTCCTCCACTTCCTCAACATCGTCCATTTCCTCCACTTCCTCAATTTAATTCACTTCAACCGCTTCTTCCACTTTGTCAACTTTGTCCACTTCCTTCACTTCGCTCCTTCGTCCATTTCGTCCACTTCGTCAGGTTCGTCCACTTCCTCCACTTCCTCCACTTCCTCCACTTCCTCCACTTCCTCCACTTCCTCCACTTCTTCCACTTCCTCCACTTCCTCCACTTCCTCCACTTCTTCCACTTCGTCCACTTCGTCAACTTCGTCCACTTCTTCCACTTCCTCCACTTCCTCCACTTCGTCAACTTCCTCCATTTCCTCCACTTCCTCCACTTCCTGAACTTCGTCCACTTCCTCCACTTAGTCCACTTCCTCCACTTCCTCAGCTTCGTCCACTGTCTCCACTTCGTCCACTTCGTCCTCTTCGTCCTTTTCTTCATCTTCTTGTTCCACTTCGTCCAATTCGTCAACTTCATCGAGTTCATCCCCTTCGTCCACTTCGATAACTTCATGAAGTTCGTCCCCTTTGTCCACTTCGTCCACCTCCTCCACTTCGTCCACTTCGTCCACTTCGTGCATTTCGTCCACTTCGTCAAGTTCGTCCACTTCCTCCACTTCCTCAAGTTCGTCCACTTCCTCAACATCGTCCTTTTCCGCCACTTCCTGAACTTAATTCACTTCGTCCACTTCTTCTACTTTGTCAACTTTGTCCACTTCCTACACTTCGTGCACTTCTTCCACTTCCCCCACTTCCTCCACTTCGTTCACTTCGTCCACTTTGTCAACTTCATCCACTTCCTCCATTTCCTCCATTTCGTCCACTTCCTCAACATCGTCCATTTCCTCCACTTCCTCCACTTCATTCACTTCCTCCACTTCGTCTAATTCGTCCACTTCGTAAACTTTGTCCACTTCGTCCATTTCGTCCACTTCGACAAGTTCGTCCACTTCATCCACTTCCTCCACTTTGTCCATTTCTTCCACTTCGTCCATTTCCTCCACTTCGTCCACTTTGTCAACTTCGTCAACTTCATCCTCTTCGTCAACTTCGTCGACTTCCTCCACTTCGTCCAGTTCTTCCACTTCCTGCACTTCGTCCACTGTCTCTACTTCGTCTACATCGCCCTCTTCGTCCTTTTCTTCAACTTCATCTTCCACTTCGTCCAATTCGTCAACTTCGTCGAGTTCATCCCCTTCGTCCACTGGGTCAACTTCGTCAACTTCGTCCCCTTCATCCACTTCCTCCACTTCGTGAACTTCTTCCACTTCGTCCAATTCCTCCACTTCCTCAACATCGTCCACCTCCTCCACTTCCTCAACTTCTTCCACTTCGTCCACTTCGTCAACTTCGTCCACTTCCTCCACTTCCTCAACATCGTCCACTTCCTCAACTTCGTCAACTTTGTCCAATTGCTCCACTTCGTCCACTTCGTCAACTTCGCCAACTTTGTCCACTTTGTCCATTTCGTCCACTTCGTCATGTTTGTCCCCTTCCTCCACTTCCTCCACTTTGTCCACTTCCTCCACTTCGTCCACTTCGTCCACTTCTTCCACTTCCTCCACTTCCTCCACTTCCTCCACTTCGTCCACTTCGTCCACTTCGTCCACTTCCTCCACTTTGTCCACTTCGTCAACTTCGTCAACTTCGTCCACTTCATCAACTTCGTCCACTTCCTCCACTTCGTCCACTTCCTCCACTTCATCCACTTTTTCCACTTCGTCCACTTCCTCCACCACGTCCAGTTCTTCCACTTCCTCCACTTCGTCCACATTCTCCACTTCCTCCACTTCGTCAACTTCGTCCACCGCGTTCACTTCGTCCACTTCGTGGATTTCGTCCACTTCCTCCACTTCTTCAAGTTCGTCCACTTTCTCCACTTCCTCCATTTCGTCTACTTCCTCCACTTCCTCAACATCGTCCATTTCCTCCACTTCCTCAATTTAATTCACTTCAACCGCTTCTTCCACTTTGTCAACTTTGTCCACTTCCTTCACTTCGCTCCTTCGTCCATTTCGTCCACTTCGTCAACTTCGTCCACTTCGTCCACTTCCTCCACTTCCTCCACTTCCTCCACTTCCTCCACTTCCTCCACTTCCTCCACTTCTTCCACTTCCTCCACTTCCTCCACTTCCTCCACTTCTTCCACTTCGTCCACTTCGTCAACTTCGTCCACTTCGTCCACTTCCTCCACTTCCTCCACTTCGTCAACTTCCTCCATTTCCTCCACTTCCTCCACTTCCTGAACTTCGTCCACTTCCTCCACTTAGTCCACTTCCTCCACTTCCTCAGCTTCGTCCACTGTCTCCACTTCGTCCACTTCGTCCTCTTCGTCCTTTTCTTCATCTTCTTGTTCCACTTCGTCCAATTCGTCAACTTCATCGAGTTCATCCCCTTCGTCCACTTCGATAACTTCATGAAGTTCGTCCCCTTTGTCCACTTCGTCCACCTCCTCCACTTCGTCCACTTCGTCCACTTCGTGCATTTCGTCCACTTCGTCAAGTTCGTCCACTTCCTCCACTTCCTCAAGTTCGTCCACTTCCTCAACATCGTCCTTTTCCGCCACTTCCTGAACTTAATTCACTTCGTCCACTTCTTCTACTTTGTCAACTTTGTCCACTTCCTACACTTCGTGCACTTCTTCCACTTCCCCCACTTCCTCCACTTCGTTCACTTCGTCCACTTTGTCAACTTCATCCACTTCCTCCATTTCCTCCATTTCGTCCACTTCCTCAACATCGTCCATTTCCTCCACTTCCTCCACTTCATTCACTTCCTCCACTTCGTCTAATTCGTTCACTTCGTAAACTTTGTCCACTTCGTCCATTTCGTCCACTTCGACAAGTTCGTCCACTTCATCCACTTCCTCCACTTTGTCCATTTCTTCCACTTCGTCCATTTCCTCCACTTCGTCCACTTTGTCAACTTCGTCAACTTCATCCTCTTCGTCAACTTCGTCGACTTCCTCCACTTCGTCCAGTTCTTCCACTTCCTGCACTTCGTCCACTGTCTCTACTTCGTCTACATCGCCCTCTTCGTCCTTTTCTTCAACTTCATCTTCCACTTCGTCCAATTCGTCAACTTCGTCGAGTTCATCCCCTTCGTCCACTGGGTCAACTTCGTCAACTTCGTCCCCTTCATCCACTTCCTCCACTTCGTGAACTTCTTCCACTTCGTCCACTTCCTCCACTTCCTCAACATCGTCCACCTCCTCCACTTCCTCAACTTCTTCCACTTCGTCCACTTCGTCAACTTCGTCCACTTCCTCCACTTCCTCAACATCGTCCACTTCCTCAACTTCGTCAACTTTGTCCAATTGCTCCACTTCGTCCACTTCGTCAACTTCGCCAACTTTGTCCACTTTGTCCATTTCGTCCACTTCGTCATGTTTGTCCCCTTCCTCCACTTCCTCCACTTTGTCCACTTCCTCCACTTCGTCCACCTCGTCCACTTCGTCCACTTCTTCCACTTCCTCCACTTCCTCCACTTCCTCCACTTCCTCCACTTCGTCCACTTCCTCCACTTTGTCCACTTCGTCAACTTCGTCAACTTCGTCTACTTCATCAACTTCGTCCACTTCCTCCACTTTGTCCACTTCCTCCACTTCATCCACTTTTTCCACCTCGTCCACTTCCTCCACCACGTCCGGTTCTTCCACTTTCTCCACTTCGTCCACATTCTCCACTTCCTCCACTTCGTCAACTTCGTCCACCGCGTTCACTTCGTCCACTTCGTGGATTTCGTCCACTTCCTCCACTTCTTCAAGTTCGTCCACTTTCTCCACTTCCTCCATTTCGTCTACTTCCTCCACTTCCTCAACATCGTCCATTTCCTCCACTTCCTCAATTTAATTCACTTCAACCGCTTCTTCCACTTTGTCAACTTTGTCCACTTCCTTCACTTCGCTCCTTCGTCCATTTCGTCCACTTCGTCAGGTTCGTCCACTTCCTCCACTTCCTCCACTTCCTCCACTTCCTCCACTTCCTCCACTTCCTCCACTTCTTCCACTTCCTCCACTTCCTCCACTTCCTCCACTTCTTCCACTTCGTCCACTTCGTCAACTTCGTCCACTTCGTCCACTTCCTCCACTTCCTCCACTTCGTCAACTTCCTCCACTTCCTCCACTTCCTCCACTTCCTCCACTTCGTCCACTTCCTCCACTTCGTCCACTTCCTCCACTTCCTCAGCTTCGTCCACTGTCTCCACTTCGTCCACTTCGTCCTCTTCGTCCTTTTCTTCATCTTCTTCTTCCACTTCGTCCAATTCGTCAACTTCATCGAGTTCATCCCCTTCGTCCACTTCGATAACTTCATGAAGTTCGTCCCCTTTGTCCACTTCGTCCACCTCCTCCACTTCGTCCACTTCGTCCACTTCGTCCATTTCGTCCACTTCGTCAAGTTCGTCCACTTCCTCCACTTCCTCAAGTTCGTCCACTTCCTCAACATCGTCCTTTTCCGCCACTTCCTGAACTTAATTCACTTCGTCCACTTCTTCTACTTTGTCAACTTTGTCCACTTCCTACACTTCGTGCACTTCTTCCACTTCCCCCACTTCCTCCACTTCGTTCACTTCGTCCACTTTGTCAACTTCATCCACTTCCTCCATTTCCTCCATTTCGTCCACTTCCTCAACATCGTCCATTTCCTCCACTTCCTCCACTTCATTCACTTCCTCCACTTCGTCTAATTCGTCCACTTCGTCAACTTCGTAAACTTTGTCCACTTCGTCCATTTCGTCCACTTCGTCAAGTTCGTCCACTTCATCCACTTCCTCCACTTTGTCCATTTCTTCCACTTCGTCCATTTCCTCCACTTCGTCCACTTTGTCAACTTCGTCAACTTCATCCTCTTCGTCAACTTCGTCGACTTCCTCCACTTCGTCCAGTTCTTCCACTTCCTCCACTTCGTCCACATTCTCCACTTCCTCTACTTCGTCACTGCGTCCACTTCTTCCACTTCCTCAACATCGTCGTTCCCTTACTCCACTTTGTCAACTTTATCCACTTGCTCCACTTTGTCCACTTCGTCTACTTCGTCAACTTAGCCCACTTCGTCCACTTCATCCATTTCGTCCACTTCATCAAGTTCGTCCCCTTCCTCCACTTCCTCCACTTTGTCCCCTTCGTCCACTTCGTCCACTTCTTCCACTTCCTCTACTTCGTCCTCTTCGCCCACTTTGTCCACTTTGTCCCCTTTGTCCACTTTGTCCACGTCGTCAACTTCGTCCATTTCCTCCACTTCGTCCTCTTCGTCCAAATCGTCCACTTCCTCCACTTCCTCTATTTCCTCCACTTCGTCAAATTCGTCCACTTTCTCCACTTCGTCCAATTCTTCCACTTCCTCCACTTCTTTAAGTTCGTCCACTACCTCCACTTCCTGAACTTCGTCCACTTCCTCAGCTTCGTCCACTGTCTCCACTTCGTCCACTTCGTCATCTTCGTCCTCTTCGTCCGTTTCTTCATCTTCTTCTTCCACTTCGTCCAATTCGTCAACTTCATCGAGTTTGTCCCCTTCGTCCACGTCTACAACTTCATCCAATTCGTCCCCTTCGTCCACTTCCTCCACTTCGTCCAATTCGTCAACTTCTTCCACTTCGTCCACTTTGTCAACTTCGTCCACTTCCTCCACTTCCTCAACATCGTCCACTTACTCCACTTCGTCAACTTTAACCACTTCCTCCACTTTGTCCACTTTAGTCAATTTCGCCAACTTCGTCCACTTCGTCCATTTCGTCCACTTCGTCATGTTCGTCCCCTTCCTCCACTTCCTCCACTTTGTCCACTTCGTCCACGTCCTCCACTTCCTCCACTTCGTCCACTTCTTCCACTTCCTCGACTTCCTCCACTTCGTCCATTTCGTCCACTTCTTCAAGTTCGTCCACTTCCTTCACTTCCTCCACTTCCTCCACTTCCTCCGCTTCCTCCACTTCCTCCACTTTGTCCACTTCGGCCACTTCGTCAACTTTGTCCACTTCCTCCATTTCGTCCAGTTCTTCCACTTCCTCCAGTTCTTCCACTTCCTCCACATTCTCCACTACCTCCACTTCGTCAAATTCGTCCACTTCGTCCCCTGTGTCCACTTCGTGCATTTCGTTCACTTCGTGCATTTCGTCCACTTCGTCAAGTTCGTCCACTTCCTCCACTTCCTCAAGTTCATCCACTGCGTCCACTTCCTCCATTTCGTCTACTTCCTCCACTTCCTCAACATCGTCCATTTCCTCCACTTCCTCAACTTAATTCACTTGATCCACTTCTTCCACTTTGTGAACTTGTCCACTTCCTACACTTCGTTCACTTCATCCACTTGGTCCACTTCGTGAGGTTCGTCCACTTCGTCCACTTCGTCCACTTCGTTCACTTCGTCAACTTCGTCCACTTCTTCCACTTTGTCCACTTCTTCCACTTCCTCCAGTTCTTCCACTTCCTCCATTTCCTCCACTTCCTCCACTTCCTCAACTTCCCGAACTTTGTCCACTTCCTCCACTTCCTCAACTTTGTCCACTTGCTCAACTTCCTCCACTTCGTCCACTTCATCAACTTCGCCAACTTCGTCCACTTCGTCCATTTCGTCCACTTCGTCAAGTTCGTCCCCTTCCTCCACTTTGTCCACTTCCTCCACTTCGTCCACTTCTTCCACTTCGTCCACTTCGTCCACTTCGTCCAATTCCTCCACTTCGTCCATTTCGTCCACTTCGTCAAGTTTGTCCACTCCTGCACTTCCTCCCCTTCCCCCACCTTGTCCACTTCGTCCCCTTCGTCAACTTCTTCCACTTCGTCGAGTTCTTCCACTTCCTCCACTTCGTCCACATTCTCCACTTCCTCCACTTCGTCAACTTCGTCCACTGCGTCTATTTCGTCCACTTCGTGCATTTTGTCCACTTCGTCAAGTTCATCCACTTCCTCCACTTCCTCAAGTTCGTCTACTTCCTCCACTTCCCCCACTTCGTCAACTTCCTCCATTTCGTCTACTTCGTCCACTTCCTCAACATCGTTCATTTCCTCCATCTGCTAAACTTAATTCTCTTCATCCACTTCTTCCACTTTGTCAACTTTGTCCACTTCCTACACTTCCTCCACTCCGTCCATTTCGTCCACTTCGTCAGGTTCATCTACTTCCTCCACTTCCCCCACTTCCTCCACTTCGTCCACTTCGTTCACTTCATCAACATCGTCCACTTCGTCAACTTCTTCCACTTCCTCGACTTCCTCCACGTCCTCCACTTCCTTCACTTCCTCCACTTCCTCCATCTCCTTCACTTCCTCAACTTCCTTGACTTCGTGCACTTCGTCCACTAGCTCCACTTCCTCCACTTCGTCAACTTCGTTTACATTGTCCACTTCCTCAACTTCGTCCACTGTCTCCACTTCATCCTCTTCATCCTTTTCTTCATCTTCGTCCACTTCGTCAACTTCGTCAAGTTCGTCCCCTTCGTCCACTTCGTCCACTTCCTCCACTTCGTGAACTTCTCCACTTCGTCCACTTCGTCAACTTCGTCCAGTTCCTCAACATCGTCCACTTCCTCCACTTCGTCAACGTTGTCCACTTGCTCCACTTCCTCCACTTCATCAACTTCGTCAACTTCGTGCACTTCGTCCACTTCGTCAAGTTCGTCCCCTTCCTGCACTTCTTCCACTTTGTCCACTTCGTCCACCTCCTCCACTTCGTCCACTTCTTCCACTTCATCCACTTCGTCCACTTTGTCCACTTCTTCCACTTGCTCAACTTCCTCCACTTTGTCAACTTCATCCACTACGTCCACTTTGTCCATTTCTTTCACTTCGTCCACTTCCTCCACTCCGTCATTCCTCCACTTTGTCCACTTCGTCCACTTCGTCCACATCGTCCACTTCGTCCAGGTCGTTAACTTCGTCCTCTTCGTTCACTTTGTCCATTTCGTTCATTTCGTCCACTTCGTCAAGTTCGTCCCCTTCCTCCACTTCCTTCACTTTCTCCACTTCGTCCACTTCGTCCACTTCGTCCACTTCGTCCACTTCGTCTACTTTGTCCACTTCGTCCACTTCATCCACTTCGTTCACGTCGTCAACTTCGTCCACTTCGTCCACCTCGTCCACTTCCTCCACTTCCTCCACTTCCTCCACTTCATCCAGTTCTTCCACTTCCTCCACTTCGTCCACATTCTCAACTTCCTCCACTTCGTCCATTTCGCCTACTTCATCAAGGTCGTCCACTTCCTCAACTTCTTCAAGTTCGTCCACTTTGTCCACTAGCTCCACTTCCTGAATTTCGTCCACTTCATCCTCTTCCTCCATTTCGAATACTTCCTCCACTTCCTCAACATCGTCCATTTCCTCCACTTCCTCCACTTCATTCACTTCATCCACTTCTTCCACTTCGTCAACGTTGTCCACTTCCTCCACTTCGTCCACTGCTTCCACTTCCTTCGCTTCCTCCATTTCGTCCACACCCTCCACTTCGTGCACGTCGCCAACTACGTCCACTTCCTCCATTTCGTTCACTTCCTCCACTTCTTCCAGTTGCTCAACTTCCTGCACTATGTCAACTTTGTCCCCTTCGTCCACTTCGTCAACTTCGTTTACTTCATCCACTTCTTCCACTCCCTCATTCTCCACTTCGTCCACTTCCTCCACATCCTCCACTTTGTCCACTTCCTCAACTTCCTCCACTTCCTCCACTTCCTCCACTTCCTCCACTTCTTCCACTTCCTCCACTTCCTCCACTTCGAACACTTCGTCCACCTCCTCCACTTTGTCCACGTCCTCAACTTCGTCCACTTCTTCAACTTCATCCACTTCATCCACTTCCTCCACTTCCTCCACTTCGTCCATTTCGTCCACTTCGTCAAGTTCGTCCACTTCCTCCACTTCGTCCACTTCCTCCACTTCCTCCACTTCGTCCACTTCCTCCACTTCGTCCACTTCGTCCTCTTCGTCCACTTCGTCCTCTTCGTCCACTTCGTCCACTTCGTCCACTTCGTCCACTTCGTCAGCTTCCTTCACTTCCTCCACTTTGTCCACCTCTTCCACTTCGTCCACTTCGTCAACTTTGTCAACTTCCTCCATGCCCTCCACTTCGTCCACTTCTTCCACTTCCTCCACTTCGTCCACTTCCTCCACTTCGTCAACTTCATGCACTTCGTCCACTTCCTCCACTTTGTCCACTTCGTCCACTTTGTCAATTTCGTCCACTTCCCCCACTTCGTCCACTTCTTCCACTTCCTCCACTTCGTATACTTGCCCACTTCCTCCACTTCTTCAAGTTCGTCAACTTCGTCCACTTCCTCCACTTCGTCCACTTCGTCAACTTCGTCCACTTCGTCCATTGCGTCCACTTCGTGAAGTTCCTCCACTTCCTCCACTTCCTCTACTTCCTCCACCTCCTGTACTTCCTCCACTTCGTCAACTTCATCAACTTCCTCCAGTTCGTCCACTTCTTCCACTTCCTCCACTTCGTCCACTTCCTCTACTTCCTCAACTTCGTCCACTTCGTTAACTTCGTCAACATCGTCAACTTCGACCACTTCGTCAACTTCGTCCACTTCCTCCACTTTGTCCAGTTCTTCCACTTCCTCCACTTCGTCCACCTTCTCCACTTACTCCACTTCGTCCACTTCGTCTACTTCGTCCAATTCGTCCATTTTGGCCGCTTCATCAAGTTCGTCCACTTCGTCCCCTTCCTCCACTTGGTCAAGTTCGTCCACTTCCTCCACTTCCTCCACTTCGCCCATTTCCTGCAATTCCTCCGTTTCGTCCACTTCCTCCACTTCCTCAACATCGTGCATTTCCTCCAATTTCCTTCACTTCTTCCACTTTGTCCACTTTGTCAACTTCGTCCACTTTGTCCACTTCGTCAACTTCGTCCACTTCGTCCATTTTGTCTACTTCGTCAAGTTCGTCCACTTCCTCCACTTCCTCCAGTTTGTCCACTTCCTCCACTTCGTCCACTTCCTTCACTTCGTCCACTTCCTCCGCTTCGTCCACGTCCTCAACTTCGTCCACTTCTTCAACTTCGTCCACTTCTGCCACTTCATCCACTTCCTCAACTTCGTCCACTTCGTCAAGTTCGTCCACTTCCTCCACTTCCTCCACTTCCCCCACTTTGTCCACTTCCTCCACTTCCGCCAGTTCCTCCACTTCTTCCACTTCCTGCACTTCCTCCACTTCATCCACTTCCTCCACTTCCGCCACTTCCCCTAGTTCCTCCACTTCTTCCACTTCCTGGACTTCCTCCACTTCGTCCACTTCCTCCACTTCCTCCACATCGTCCACTTCGTCCTCTTCGTCCACTTCGTCCACATCCTCCACTTCATCCCCTTCGTCCACTTCGTCAAGTTCGTCCACTTCGTCCACTTCCTCTACGTCCTCCACTTGCTCCACTTCCTCCATTTCCTCCACTTCGTCCACTTCCTCCATTTCATCCCCTTCCTCCAGTTCCTCAACTTCCTTCTCGTCGCCAACTGCGTCCACTTCCTAAGCTTCGTCCACTTCGTCCTCCTGGTCTCACTTCGTCCACTTCGTCAACTTCGTCCACCTTGTCCACTTCGTCAACTTCGTTCATTTCGTCTACTTCGTCCGTCCACTTCCTCCACTTCCTCCACTTCGTCCACGTCGTCAACTTCGTCCACTTCTTCAACTTCGTACACTTCCTTCACTTCATCCACTTCGTCCACTTCGTCAACTTCGTCCACATCGTCCATTTCGTCCACTTCGTCAAGTTCGTCCACTTCCACCACTTCGTCCAGTTCCTCCACTTTGTGCACTTCGTCCACTTCTTCCACTTCCTCAACTTCTTCCACTTCGTCCACTTCGTCCACGTCGTCAACTTCGTCCACATCCTCCACTTCATCCACTTCATACACTTCTTCAACTACGTGCACTTCGTCCACTTCGTTAAATTCGTCCAGTTCCTCTACTTCGTCCACTTCCTCCACTTCGTCCACTTCCTCAATTTCCTCCACTTCCTCCATTTCATCCCCTTCCTCCACTTCCTCCACGTCGTCAACTGCGTCCACTTTGTCCACTTCGTCCACTTCATCCACTTCGTCAACTTCGTTAACTTCGTCCACTTCCTCCACTTCCCAAGCTTCGTCCACCTCCTCCACTTCGTCCACTTCGTCCTCTTCGTCCACTTCTTCATCTTCTTCTTCGATTTCGTCCACTTCAACCAATTCGTCAACTTCGTCAAGTTCGTCGCCTTCGTCCAGTTCGTCAACTTCGTCAAGTTCGTCCCCTTCGTCCACTTCGTCAACTTCTTCTACTTCGTCCACTTCGTCCACCTCGTCCACTTCCACCTCTTACTCCACTTCCTCCACTTCCTCCACTTCATTCACTTCCTGCACTTCTTCCACTTCGTCAACCTTGTCCACTTCCTCCACTTCGTGCAATTCGTCCACTTCATCCACTTCGTCAACTTCGTCCACTTCCTCCATTTCGTCCACTTCGCCAAGTTCGTCAACTTCCTTCACTTCCTCCACTTTGTCCACTTTGTCCATTTCGTCAACTTCGTCAACTACCTCCACGTCCTCCACTTCGTCCACTTCTTCCACTTCCTCCACTTCGTCCAATTCCTCCACTTCCTCCACTTTGTCCACTTCATCAACTTCGTCAACTTTGTCCACTTCCTCCACTTTGTCCACTTCCTCCACCTTTTCCACTTCCTCCACTTTGTCCACTTCCTCCACTTCGTCAACTTCGTCCACTTCATCCAGTTTTTCCACTTCCTCCATTTCTTCCACATTCTCCACTTCCTCCACTTCGTCCACTACCTCAAGTTCGTCCACTTCCTCTCCACTTCGTCCACTTCCTCTCCACTTCCCCCACTTCGTCCACTTCTTCCACTTCCTCCATTTCGTCTACTTCCTCCTCTTACTCTACTTCTTCAACTTCGTCAACTTCTTCCACTTCCTCCACTTCCTCCAGTTCCTCCACCTCCTCCACTTCGTCCACTTCGTCAGCTTCGTCAACTTCATCAACTTCCTACACTTCGTCCACTTCTTCCACTTCGTCCACTTCGTCCACTTCCTCTACTTCCTCCACTTTGTCCACTTCGTTAACTTGGTCAACTTCGTCAACTTCATCAACTTCGTCCACTTCGTCAACTTCGTCCACTTCCTCCACTCTGTCCAGTTCTTCCACTTCGTCCACTTCGTCAACATTTACCACTTCGTCCACTTCGTCTAGTTCGTCCACTTCGTCCACTTCGTCTACTTCGTCCACTTCGTCCACTTCCTTCACTTCCTCCACCTCCTCCACTTCGTCCACTTAATCCACTTCGTCAACTTCATCAACTTCCTCCACTTCGTCCACTTCGTCCACTTCCTCTACATCCTCCACTTCGTCCACTTCGTTAACTTCGTCAACTTCGTCCACTTCCTCCAATTTGTCCAGTTCTTCCACTTCCTCCACTTCCTCCACATTCTCCACTTCCTCCACTTCGTCCACTTCGTCTACTTCGTCCACTTCGTCCACTTCCTCCACATTCTCCACTTCCTTCACTTCGTCCATTTTGTCTACTTCGTCAAGTTCGTCCACTTCCTCAACTTCGTCCACTTCCTCCACTTTGTCCACTTCCTCCACTTTTTCCACTTCGTCCACTTCTTCCACTTCCTCCACTTCGTGCACTTCCTCCACTTCCTCCACTTCGTCCACGTCCTCAACTTCGTCCCCTTCTTCAACTTCGTCAACTTCATCCACTTCGTCCATTTCGTCAACTTCGTCAAGTTCGTCCACTTCCTCCACTTCCTGCACTTTGTCCACTTCCTCCACTTCGTCCACGTCGTCAACTTCGTCCACTTCGTCCTCTTCGTCCACTTCGTCCCCATCCTCCACTTCATCCCCTTCGTCCACTTCGTTAAGTTCGTCCTCTTCGTCCACTTCCTCTACCTCCTCCACTTCCTCCATTTCCTCCACTTCGTCCACTTCCTCCATTTCATTCCCTTCCTCTACTTCCTGCACTTCCTCCACATCATCAACTGCGTCCACTTCGTCCACTTCGTTAACTTCGTCCACTTCCTCCACTTCCCAAGCTTCGTCCACTTCCTCCACTTCGTCCTCTTCGTCCACCTCAACAAATTCGTCAACTTCGTGAAGTTCATCACCTTCGTCCACTTCGTCAACTTCGTCCCCTTAGTCAACTTCGTCAAGTTCGTCCCCTTCGTCCACTTCGTCAACTTCTTCAACTTCATCCACTTCGTCAACTTCGTCCACTTCCAGTTCTTCCTCATCATCGTTCACTTCCTCCACTTCCTCCACTTCCTCCACTTCATTCACTTCGTCAACTTCGTCCACTTCCTCCATTTCGTCAACTTTGCCAAGTTCGTCAACTTCCTCCACTTCCTCCACTTTGTCTACATCGTCCACTCGTCCACTTCGTCAACTTCCTCCACGTCCTCCACTTCGTCCACTTGCTCCACTTCCTCCACTTCCTCCACTTCGTCAACTTCGTCCACTTCCTTCACTTCCTCCACTTTCTCCACTCCTCCATTTCGTCCATTTCTTCCACTTCCTCCACTTTGTCCACTTCCTCCACCTTTTCCACTTCCTCCACTTTGTCCACTTCGTCCACTTCGTCAACTTCGTCCACTTCGTCCACTTCGTCTAGTTTTTCCACTTCCTCCACTTCCTCCACTTCCTCCACTTCGTCTAGTTTTTCCACTTCCTCCACTTCCTCCACTTTGTCCACTTCCTCCACCTTTTCCACTTCCTCCACTTTGTCCACTTCGTCAACTTCGTCAACTTCGTCCCCTCCGTCCCCTTCGTCCACTTCCTCCACTTCATCCACTTCGTCAACTTCATCCAGTTCGTCCATTTTGTCCACTTCGTCAACTTCGTCCACTTCCTCCACTTTGTCCACTTCATCCACTTCGTCAACTTCCTCCACTTTCTCCACTTCGTCACTTCGTTCACTGCTTCTGCTTCCTCCACTTCGTCCACTTCCTCTTCCTCTACTTCCTCCACTTTGTCCCCTTCCTCCATTTCCTCCACTTCATCTAGTTCTTCCACTTCCTCCACTTCGTCCACATCGCCAACATCGCCAACTTCTTCAACTTCTTCCATGTCCTCCACTTTTTCCACTTCCCTCACTTCGTCCACTTTGTCCACTACGTCCACTTCGTCCACTTCCTCCACGTCGTCAAGTTCGTCCAATTCGTTCACTTCCTCCAAGTGGTCAAGTTCGTCCACTTCCTCCACGTCGTCAAGTTCGTCCACTTCCTCTACTTACTGCACTTCGTCCACTTCATCACTTCGTCCAGTTTGTTAACTTAGTCCACTTCATCCACTTCGTCCACTTCGTCAAGTTTGTGCACTTCGTCAACTTCGTCCACTTCCTACACTTCGTCCACTTCCTCCACGCACTTCGTCCACTTCTTCAACTTCCTCCACTTCGTCCATGTCGTCAACTTCGTCCACTTCTTCCACTTCATCCTCTTCGTCCACTTCTTCGACTTCGTCCTATTCGTCTGCTTCCTCCACTTCCTCCACTTCATCCACTTCATTCACTTCATCCACTTCGTCAAGTTCTTCAACTTCGACCACTTCCTCCACTTCGTCCACGTCATCCACTTCGTCCACTTCCTCCATTTCCTTCACTTCTTCCATTGCGTCCTCTTCCTCCACTTTCTCCACTTCCTCCACTTCCTCCACTTCGTCAACTTCTTCCACTTCTTCCACTTCGTCCACTTCGTCCATTTCGTCCACTTCGTCAAGTTCGTCCACATCATTCACGTCCTCCACTTCCTCCACTTCCTCCACTTCGTTCACTTCTTCCATTTCCTCAACTTCCTCCACTTCCTTCACTTCGTCCAGTTCTTCAACTTCCTCCTCTTTCTTCCTCCATTTCGTCCACTTCATCAACTTCGTCAACTTCGTCCACTTCGTCAACTTCGTCCCCTTCCTCCACTTCGTCCAGTTCTTCCACTTCCTCCACTTCGTCCACATTCTCCACTTCCTCCACTTCCTCCACTTCCTCAACTTCCTCCACTTCCTCCATTTCGTCCACTTCCTCCACTTCCTCAACATCGTCCATTTCCTCCACTTCATTCACTTCCTCCACTTCATTCACTTCCTCCACTTCGTCCACTTCGTCCACTTTGTCCACTTCCTCCACTTCCTCAACTTCCTCCACTTCCTCCACTTCGTCCACTTCCTCCTCTTCCTCCACTTCGTCCACTTCGTCAACTTCGTCCACTTCGTCCACTTCGTCCACTTCGTCAACTTCGTCCACCTCCTCCACCTCCTCCACTTCGTCCAGTTCTTCCACTTCCTCCACTTCTCTACATTCTCGACTTCCTCCACCTCCTCCACTTCCCGAATTTCGTACACTTCCTCAAGATCGTCCTTTTGCTCCACTTCCTCCACTTCATTCACTTCTTCCACTTTGTCCACTTCGTGCACTTCGTCAACTTCGTCCATTTCGTCCACTTCGTCAGGTTCGTCCACTTCCTCCACTTCCTCCACTTCCTCCACTTCTTCCAATTTGTCCACTTCCTCCACTTCCTCCACTTCATCCACTTCGTCCAATTTACCCACTTCGTCCAGTTCTTCCACCTCCTCCACTTCGTCCACTTCGTCGACTTCGTCCACTTCCTCCACTTCGTCCACTTCGTCAAGTTCGTCCACTTCCTCTATTTCCTCCACTTCGTCCACTTCGTCCACTTCACCCACTTCCTCCATTTCTTCCACATCCTTCACTTCCTCCACTTCCTCCACTTCGTCAAGTTCGTCCACTTCGTCCACTTCCTCTACTTCCTGCACTTCCTGCACTTCCTCAACATCGTCCACTTTCCTCCACTTCATCCACTTTGTCAACTTTATCCACTTCGTCCACTTCCTCCCCTTCGTCCACTTCGTCCACTTCGTCAACATCGTCAACTTCGTCCACTTCGTCAACATCGTCAACTTCGTCCATTTCTTCCCCTTCGTCCATTTCGTCCACTTCGTGAACTTCGTTTACTTCGTCCACTTCCTCCACTTCGTGAACTTCGTTTACTTCGTCCACTTCCTCCACTCCCTCATTCCTCCACTTCGTCCACTTCGTCCACTTCGTCAACATCGTCAACTTCGTCCATTTCTTCCCCTTCGTCCATTTCGTCCACTTCGTGAACTTCGTTTACTTCGTCCACTTCCTCCACTCCCTCATTCCTCCACTTCTTCCACTTCCTACACTTCGTCCTCTTCATCCACTTCGTCAAGTTCGTTAACTTTGTCCACATCGTCTGCTTCCTCCATTTCCTCCACTTCCTCCTCTTCGTCTACTTTCTCCACTTCGCCCACTTCGTCATCTTCGTCTACTTTGTCCACTTCCTCCACTTCATCCACTTCGTCCATGTCGTCAACTTCGTCCACTTCATCCTCTTTTTCCACTTCGTCGACTTCATCCTATTCGTCCGCTTCCTCCACTTCCTCCACTTCATCCACTTCGTCTACTTCTTCAAGTTCTTCAACTTCGTCCACTTCCTCTACTTCGTCCACGTCATGCACTTCCTCCACTTCCTTCACTTCTTCCATTTCGTCCTCTTGCTCCACTTCCTCCACTTCCTCCACTTCGTCCACTTCCTCCACTTCCTCCACGTCGCCAACTTCGTCAACTTCGTCCATTTCGTCCATTTCGTCAAGTTCGTCCACTTCGTCCATTTCCTCCACTTCCTCCACTTCGTCCACTTCCTACACTTCCTCCATTTCGTCCACTTCCTAAACATCGTGCCTTTCCTCCACTTGCACTTCCTCCACTCCATTCACTTCATCCCCTTCTTCCAGTCGGTCAACGTTTTCCACTTCCTCCACTTCGTCATCTTCTTCAACTTCGTCCACTTCTTCCATTTCCTCCACTTCGTCAGGTTCCTCCATTTCCTCCACTTCCTCAACATCGTCCCTTTACTCCACTTCCTCCACTCCATTCACTTCATCCCCTTCTTCCACTCCGTCAACTTTTTCCACTTCCTCCACTTCATCATCTTCGTCCACTTCGTCCATTTCGTCAACTTCGTTCACTTCCTCCACTTTGTCCATTTCATCAGCTTCGTCAAGTTAATGAACTTTGTCCACATCGTCCACTTCCTCCACTTCGTCCACTTCTTCCACTTCCTCCACTTCCTCCACTTCCTCCACTTCGTCCACTTCCTCCACTTCCCCCACTTCGTCCACTTCCTCCACTTTGTCCAGTTCTTCCACTTCCTCCACTTCATCCACATTCTCCACCTCCTCCACTTCGTCAACTTCGTCCAGTTCGTCCACTTCATCAAGTTCGTCCATTTCCTCAACTTCGTCAAGTTCGTCCACTTCCTCCACTTTCTGAACTTCCTCGATTTCGTCCACTTCCTCAACATCATCCATTTCCTCCACTTCCTTCACTTCCTCCACTTCTTCCACTTCGTCAACTTTGTCTACTTCCCCCACTTCCTCCACTTTGTCAACTTCGTCAACTTCGTCCACTTCGTGAAGTTCGTCCACTTCCTCTACTCCCTCCACTTACTCCACTTTGTCCACTTCTTACACTTCTTCCACTTCCACCACTTCGTCCCCTTCGTCCCCTTCGTGCACTTCGTCCACCTCGTCCACTTCGTCAAGTTCGTCCACTTCCTCCACTTCGTCCATTTCGTCCACTTCGTCCATTTCGTCCGCTTCGTCCACTTCTTCCACTTCCTCCACTTCCTCCACTTCCTCCACTTCCTCCACTTCGCCCACTTCCTCCACTTCGTCCACATCCCCAACTTCCTCCACTTCGTCAAGTTTGTCCCCTTAGTCCACTTCCTCCACTTCGTCCACTTTATCCATTTCATTCACTTTGTCAACTTCCACCATTTCCTCCACTTCCTCCACTTTGTAAACTTCCTCCACTTCGCCTACTTTGTCCTCTTCCTCCACTTCTTCATCTTCTTCTTCCACTTCGTCATATTCGTCAACTTCGTCAAGTTCGTCCCGTTCGTCCACTTCGTCAAGTTCGTCCCTTTCGTCCACTTCGTCAAGTTCGTCCCCTACGTCCACTTCGCAGACTTCCTCCACTTCCTCCACTTCGTCAACTTCGTCAACTTCCTCAACATCGTGCACTTCCTCCACTTCCTCCACTTCCATCACTTCTTGCACTTCTTCCACTTCATCCACTTCCTCCACTTCCTCCACTTCGTCCATTTCCTCCACTTCCTCCACTTCCTCCACTTCGTCAACTTCGTCAAATTTGTCCTCTTCGTCCACATCGTCCACTTCCTCAACTTCGTCTACTTCATCCACTTCTTCCACTTCCTCCAATTCCTCCACTTCCCCCACCTCGTCCACTACGTCAACTTCGTCCACTTATTCAACTTCGTCCACTTCCTCAACTTCGTCCACTTCGTCCATTTCGTCCACTTCGTGAAGTTCGACCACTTCCTCCACCTCCTCCACTTCGTCCACTTCCTCAACTTCCTCCACTTCGTCCATTTCTTCCACTTCCTCCACTTCCTCCATTTCATCGACTTTGTCAACTTCGTCCACTTCCTCCACTTTGTCTAGTTCTTCCACTTCCTCCACTTCGTCCACATTCTCCACTTCCTCCACTTCGTCCACTTCCTCAACTTCCTCCACTTCCTCCATTTCGTCCACTTCCTCCACTTCCTCAACATCGTCCATTTCCTCCAGTTCCTCCACTTTATTCACTTCCTCCACTTCGTCATCTTCGTCCACTTCGTTAGCTTCCTCAACTTTCTCCACTTTCTCCACTTCCTCCACTTCTTCTTCTTCGTCCACTTCGTCCACTTCGTCAACTTCGTCCACCTCATCCACTTCGTCCATTTCGTCCACTTCATCAGGTTCGTCCGCTTCCTACACTTCCTCCACTTCCTCCACTTCCTCCACTTCGTCAACTTCGTCCACTTCCTCCACTTCCTCCACTTCCTCCACTTCGTACATTTCGTCCGCTTCGTCCACTTCTTCCACTTCCTCCACTTCCTCCACTTCCTCCACTTCGTCCACGTCCCCAACTTCGTTCACTTCGTCAAGTTTGTCACTTCGTCCACTTCCTCCACTTCCTCCACTTCGTCCACTTTGTCAATTTCATTCACTTCGTCAGGTTCGTCCACTTCCTCCACTTTTTCCACTTTGTCGACTTCGTCCACTTCGTCAACTTCCACCATTTCCTCCACTTCCTCCACTTTGTAAACTTCCTCCACTTCGCCTACTTCGTCCTCTTCCTCCACTTCTTCATCTTCTTCTTCCACTTCGTCATATTCATCAACTTCATCAAGTTCGTCCCGTTCGTCCACTTCGTCAAGTTCGTCCCTTTTGTCCACTTCGTCAAGTTCGTCCCCTACGTCCACTTCGCAGACTTCCTCCACTTCGTCAACTTCGTCAACTTCCTCAACATCGTGCACTTCCTGCACTTCCTCCACTTCAATCACTTCCTGCACTTCTTCCACTTCATCAACTTCGTCCACTTCCTCCACTTCGTCAATTTCCTCCACTTCCTCCACTTCCTCCACTTCGTCAACTTCGTCAAGTTCGTCCTCTTCGTCCACATCGTCCACATCGTCCACTTCCTTAACTTCGTCCACTTCTTCCACTTCCTCCACTTCGTCCACTTCCTCAAGTTCCTCCACTTCGTCGAGTTCTTCCACTTCTTCCACTTCCTCCTCTTCCTCCATTTCATCCACTTTGTCAACTTCGTCCACTTCCTCCACTTCGTCCAGTTCTTCAACTTCCTCCACTTCGTCCACATTCTCCACTTCCTCCACTTCGTCCACTTCCTCAACTTCCTCCATTTCGTTCACTTCCTCAACATCGTCCATTTCCTCCAGTTCCTCCACTTTATTCACTTCCTCCACTTCGTCATCTTCGTCCACTTCGTCCACTTTGTCCACTTCGTCAACTTCCTCAACTTCCTCCACTTCCTCCACTTCCTCCACTTCCTCCACTTCTTCCACTTCGTCATGTTCCTCCTCTTCCTCCACTTCGTCCACTTCGTCAACTTCGTCCACCCCCTCCACTTGTCCCCATTCTCCACTTCCTCCACCTCCTCAACTTCCATAATTTCGTCAACTTCGTCCACTTCCTCAACATCGTCCATTTCCTCCACTTCCTCCACTTCATTCACTTCTTCCACTTTATCCACTTCGTGCACTTCGTCAAATTCGTCCACTTCATCCATTTCGTCCACTTTGTCAGGTTCGTCCACTTCCTCCACTTCTTCACTTTGTCCACTTCGTCCACTTCATCCACTTCGTCCACTTTATCCAGTTCATCCAGTTCTTCCACTTCGTCCACTTCGTCCTCTTCATCCACTTCGTCCATTTCGTCGTCTTCGTCCACTTCCTCCACTTCGTCCACTTCGTCAAGTTCGTCCACTTCCTCTATTTCGTCCACTTCGCCCACTTCTTCCACTTCTTCTGCATCGCCCACTTCCTCCACTTCCTCCACTTCGTCAACTTCGTCAAGTTTGTCCTCTTCGTCCACATCGTCCACTTCGTCAAGTTCGTCCACTTCCTCCACTTCCTCCTCTTCGTCAAGTTCGTCCACTTCCTCCACTTCCTCCACTTCGTCAACATCGTCGACTTTCTTCCACTTCATCCACTTCTTCCACTTCGTCAACTTTATCTACTTCGTCCACTTCCTCCCCTTCGTCCACTTCGTCAACTTCGTCCATTTCGTCCCCTTCGTCCATTTTGTTCACTTCGTCCACTTCGTGAACTTCGTTTACTTCGTCCACTTCCTCCACTCCCTCATTCCTCCACTTCGTCCACTTCCTACACTTCGTCCTCTTCGTCCACTTTCTACACTTTGTCAAATTTGTCAACTTCGTCAAATTCGTCCACATCGTCCACTTCGTCAAGTTCGTCCACTTCCTCCACTTCCTCCTCTTCCTCCACTTCGTCAAGTTCGTCCACTTCGACCACTTCCTCAACTTCGTCAAATTTCTCCACTTCGTCAACTTCGTCCACTTCTTCCACTTCGTCCACTTCGTCAACTTTATGCACTTCGTACATTTCCTCCCCTTCGTCCACTTCGTCAACTTCGTCCATCTCGTCCCTTTCGTCCATTTCGTCCACTTCGTCGACTCATAACTTCGTTTACTTTGTCCACTTCCTCCACTCTCTCATTCCTCCACTTCGTCCACTTCCTACACTTCGTCATCTTCGTCCACTTTCTACACTTTGTCCAATTCGTGAACTTCGTCAAATTCGTCCACTTCATCAACTTCGTCCCCTTCGTCCATTCTCTCCACTTCGTCCACTTCGTCAACTTCTTCCACTTCATCCACTTCGTCAACATCATCCACTTCTTCCATTTCCTCAACATCATCCACTTCGTCCACTTCGTGAACTTCGTTTACTTCATCCACTTCCTCCACTCCCTCATTCCTCCACTTCGTCCACTTCCTACACTTCGTCCTCTTCGTCCACTTTCTACACTTTGTCAAATTTGTCAACTTCGTCAAATTCGTCCTCATCGTCCACTTCGTCAAGTTCGTCCACTTCCTCCACTTCCTCCTCTTCCTCCACTTCGTCAAGTTCGTCCACTTCGACCACTTCCTCAACTTCGTCAAATTTCTCCACTTCGTCAACTTCGTCCACTTCTTCCACTTCATCCACTTCGTGAACTTTATCCACTTCGTACATTTCCTCCCCTTCGTCCACTTCGTCAACTTCGTCCATCTCGTCCCCTTCGTCCATTTCGTCCACTTCGTCCACTTATAACTTCGTTTACTTTGTCCACTTCCTCCACTCCCTCATTCCTCCACTTCGTCCACTTCCTACACTTCATCATCTTCGTCCACTTTCTATACTTTGTCCAATTCGTGAACTTCGTCAAATTCGTCCACTTCATCAACTTCGTCCCCTTCGTCCATTCTCTCCACTTCGTCCACTTCGTCAAATTCTTCCACTTCATCCACTTCGTCAACATCATCCACTTCTTCCATTTCCTCAACATCGTCCACTTCCTCCACTTTCTCCACTTCATTGACTTCCTACACTTCTTCCACTTCGTCAACTTCGTCCACTTCCTCTATTTCCTCCACTTCGTCCACTTTATCAACTTCGTCAACTTGGTCCACTTCGTCAACTTGGTCCATTTCCTCCACTTCGTCCAGTTCTTCAACTTTCTCCACTTCGTCCACATTCTCCACTTCCTCCACTTCGTCCACTTCCTCCACTTCGTCGAGTTCGTCCACTTCCTCCATTTCGTCCACTTCCTCCACTTCCTCAACATCGTCCATTTCCTCCACTTCCTCCACTTCATTGACTTCCTCCACTTTGTCCACTTCGTGCACTTCGTCAATTTCGTCCATTTCGTCCACGTCGTTAGGTTCGTCCACTTCCTCCACTTCCACCATTTCTTCCACTTTGTGCACTTTGTCCACTTCGTACACTTCCTCCACTTCCTCCACTTGGTCCACTTCGCCCACTTCGTCCACTTCCTCCACTTCGTCCTCTTCGTCCACTTCGTCCTCTTCCTCCACTTCATCCACTTCGTCCACTTCGGCAAGTTCAGCCACTTTGTCCACCTCCTCTATTTCCTCCACGTCGTCCACTACCTCCACTTCCACCACTTCGTCAACTTCGTCAACTTCGTCCCCTGCGTTTACTTCCTCCACTTCGTCATCTTCCTCAACATCGTCCACATCATGCACTTCCTCCACTCCATTCACTTCCTGAACTTCTTCCACTTCGTCAAAATGGTCCACTTCCTCCACTTCCTCCAATTCGTCCACTTCATCCACTTCGTCAACTTCGTCCATTTCGTCCACTTCCTCCACATCCTCCACTTCCTCCACTTCCTCCACTTCCTCCACTTCTTCCCTTTCCTCCACTTTGTCCATTTTGTCTATTTCGTCCACTTCGTCAACTTCCTCCACTTCGTCCACTTCGTCCACTTCGCCCACTTCCTCAACTTCCTCCTCTTCGTCCACTTCGTCCACTCCGTCAACGTCGTCCACTTCCTCTACTTCGTCCAGTTCTTCCACTTCCTCCACTTCGTCCACATTCTCCACTTCTTCCACTTCCTCAAATTCGTCCACTTCGTCCATTTCGTCCACTTCGTCAAGTTCGTCTACTTCCTCCACTTCCTCCACTTCCTCAACATCGTCCATTTCCTCTACTTCATCCACTTCATTCACTTCATCCACTTCGTAAACTTTGTCCACTTTCTCCACTTCGTCCACTTCGTCCACTTCCTCAACTTCGTCCACTTCCTCAACTTCGTCCACTTCTTCCATTTCGTCCACTTCGTCAGGTTCGTCCACTTCTTCCACTTACTCCACTTTGTCCACTTCGTCCATTTCGTCCACATCGTCCACTTCGTCCACGTCGCCAACTTCGTCAACTTCGTCCACTACCTCCATTTCGTCCACCTCCTCCACTTCCTCCCCTTCGTCGACTTCTTCCCTTCGTCCACTTCGTCCACTTCCTCCACCTCATCCACTTCGTCCACTTCCTCAACTTCCTCAACTTCCCCCACTTCCTCCACTTTCTGCACTTCTTCCACTTCCTCCACTTCGTCCACTTCCTCCTCTTCCTCCACTTCGTCCACTTCGTCAACTTCGTCCACTTCGTCCAGTTCTTCCACTTCCTCCACTTCATCCACTTCGCCCACATTCTACACTTCGTCCACTTCCTCCACTTCGTCAAGTTCGTCCACTTCCTCCACTTCCTCTAGTTCGTCCACTTCCTCCACTTCCTCCATTTTGTCCACTTCCTCCACTTCCTCAACATCGTCCATTTCCTCCACTTCCTTCACTTCCTCCACTTTGTCCACTTCGTCCACTTCGTCAACTTCGTCCACTTCATCAAGTTCATCCACTTCCTCCACTTCCTCCACTTCTCCCAGTTTGTCCACTTCCTCCACTTCCTCCACTTCGTCCACTTCCTCCACTTCGTCTAGTTCTTCCACTTCCTCCACTTCGTCCACGTCGTCAACTTAGTCCACTTCCTCCACTTCGTCCACTTCATCCACTTCGTCAAGTTTGTCCACTTCCTCTATTTCCTGAACTTCGTCAACTTCATTAAGTTCGTCCCCTTCGTCCACTTCCTCCATTTCGTCAACTTCTTTCACTTCGTCCACTTCGTCCACTTCCTCCACTTCCTCAACATCGTCCACTTCTTGCACTTCCTCCACTTCATTCACTTCCTGAACTTCTTCCACTTCATCGTCCACTAACTCTACTTCGTCCACTTCATCCACTTTGTCCATTTCGTCCACTTCGTCAAGTTCGTCCACTTCCTCCACTTCCTCTACTTCCTCCCCTTCCTCTACTCTGTCCACTTTGTCTACTTCGTTCACTTCCTCAACTTCCTCCACTTCGCCCACTGCTCCACTTCCTCCACTTCTTCAATGTCGTCAACTTCGTCCACTTCGTCCTCTTCGTCAATGTCGTCAACTTTTTTCACTTCGTCCATTTCGTCCACTTCGTCAACTTCGTCCACTTCCTCCATTTCCTCGACATCATCCACTTCCTCCAGTTTCTCTACTTCATTCACTTCCTACACTTCTTCCACTTCGTCAACTTCCTCCACTTCCTCCACCTCCTCCACTTCGTCCACTTCGTCCACTTCTTCCACTTCCTCCACTTCCTCCACCTCCTCCTCTTCCTCCATTTCGTCCACTTCGTCCACCTAATGATTCCTCCATGCCTTGCCTGAAAGATGAGATCTCTTGCTTTCCTTTGTTGACCTTGGAAGAATTGAGTGCCCATATAGTTAAATTCTTGACCGAATTGCATCCTGCAAACATTAGGCACAAAACTCTAGAAAATATTTGTTAGCACAAAAAGATATAAGAGAAGATATATATTCAAAAGATAAAAAGATAAAAGATTCAGAAGATAAGAAGATAAAAGATTTAGAAGATAGAAAATAAAATAAAATAAAATCTATTCTAAAAAGATAAAATAAAATCTAACCTAATATAAAAGATAAAGATAAAATAAAATCTAATAAAATCTAACCTAACAAAATAAAATCAAATCTAATCTAATCTAACCTAAAAAGATAAAAAAATAAAATCTAACCTAATCTAAAAAGATAAAAAGATAAAATAAAATAAAAACAGAAAAAATAAAAATAGAAATTCAAAATTAAAGTCAAAGATAATCAATAATCACACAAATTAACCAGTTAAACCACGAGTCCCCGGCAACGGCGCCAAAAACTTGATGGACAAATTTGTAAGCACCAAATTATGATGTCACAAACTTGTTTCACAATCGGCAAGTATGACCGAATCGTTCAAGTAATAAACTTGGTAAGTCCAAGTATCGTTCTTCCCAAAGGACTCACGGCCTAGTTTAGTTATGTGATTTGTTGATTAGCTAGGACTTACAAACGAAATATTTAGAGTTTAAAATGCAAGAAAGAAAATAAACATGTATGCATGAAGTTTGATCAATGGCAAAGACAAAAGATAAACACTTTCAATGAAATATATGAATGAATATGTTGTTGGGGGTCAATTTCATCTCATCCACTCTCATATATTTTAGGAATTCAACATTCAAATCATCATTGTTAATTCCACTCTCTAATGTACCATTCTAGATGGCTTCTCCCTAATCACGAGTTCATACAATTCCTAGCATTCCTAATGATTAGTTCATGAGTGCAGGAGCTTAACGACAACCAATATAATATTGTCAGTATAATATTGGGAGAAATTCCCCGGATCTAGACTTCCCCGTACGTGCCCGTATCGACAAAACCAATAATCATGCATGGAATGAGTTAAACTATGCAAGCATTGAGCAAAGAGGAAAATCCCTAACTAATGATGAAAGAAAGCATAAGTCTTAATTAAAAGATGTAAGCAACAGATTCCATATATGAGAGCTTCAAGAGAGTACATTGATTCCCCAACAAACATACAAGGTTTAGTTCACCATATTCATGGTGAACCTAGATGAATATCAATGAAAGAATGAAAGAATAAACCCAATAAAGGTGAAGAGGTAGCCTGAGCATCCAAGATCCTCCTTCAAAGGGGTGGAAGAGAGAGTGTTTGCCTCGTTTCTGCCAAAGATACCTAATTCTAGGACGTGCAAGCCCTTATATACTAATCTAGAGTTACAAAAGATTACAAAAGCCCAAGCCCAAAAAGTGCCGCTCAGCGGTAAATACCGCTCAGCGATGACTGCGCGTCACTTTCTTCCCCTCAGCGGCCATTTTGCCCCTCAGCGTGACTCCCGCAACCTCCTGAGTGCCGCTCAGCGGTAAAATACCGCTGAGCGGTGCCTTTGACTTCTCTTTTTGCACTCTTTCTTGTCTTTTCTAATGTCATCTCTCTACCTCTTCACTTCTTTCACCAAATTCACCTTAAAACCTGCACAAAAACACTTAAATCAAGCATAAACCTGTCCAGCTCTCTTATTTATGAAAATATAGATAAAAGCATGATTTCAAGCTAGTTTTTAAGTCTAAAGGTTGCTTTTAGTATCACTTTTAAGCATGAAAATAACAGTTTTTCAACTGTTATCATCCACTTTGTCAAGTTCATCCACTTCGTCCACCTCCTCTATTTCCTCCACCTGTCCACTTCGTCCACTTCCTCCACTTCAACCACTTTGTCAACTTCGTCAACTTCCTCCACTTCGTCAAATTCGTCCACATCGTCCACTTCGTCATGTTCATCTACTTCCTCCACTTCCTCCACTTCGCCTAGTTCGTCCACTTCCTCCACTTCGTCAAGTTCGTCCCCTGCGTCGACTTCCTCCACTTAGTCAACTTCTTCCACTTCGTCCACTTCGTCAATTTCGTCCACTTCCTCCACTGCCTCAACATCGTCCATTTCCTCTACTTTCTCCACTTCATTCACTTCATCCACTTCTTCCACCACTTCCTCCACTTCCTCAACATCGTCCACTTCTTGCACTTCCTCGATTCACTTCCTGAACTTCTTCCACTTCGTCAACATCGCACACTTCCTCCACTTCCTCCACTTACTCCACTTCGGCAACTTCGTCAACTTCGTTCATCTCGTCCACTTCGTCAAGTTCGTCCACTTCCTCCACTTCCTCCACTTCTTCCACTTTGTCCACTTCGTCCACTTCCTCAACTTCGTCCACTTTGTCCACTTCGTCCACTTCTTCCACTTCCTCCACTTCGTCCGCTTCGTCAACTTCGTTCACTTCGTCCACTTTGTCCACTTCGTGCACGTCGTCAATTTCGTCAACTTTGTATACTTCGTCCACTTCGTACTCTTCGTCCACTTCGTCCACTTCATCCACTTCGTCTACTTTGTCAAGTTCGTCCACTTCCTCCACTTCCTCCACTTCCTTAACATCGTCCATTTATTCAACTTCTCCCACTTCATTCACTTCATCCACTTCTTCCACTTCGTCAACTTTGTCCACTTCCTCCACTACGTCCACTTCCTCCACTTCCTCCATTTCGTCCACTTCGTCCATTTCCTCAACATCGTCCATTTCATCCACTTCCTCATCTTCATTCACTTCCTCCACTTTGTCCACTTCGTCAAGCTCATCCACTTCGTCCATTTTGTCCACTTCGTTAGGTTCGTCCACTTCCTCCACTTCCTCCACTTCTTCCACTTCGTACACTTCCTCCGCTTCGTCCACTTCGTCCACTTCGTCAACTTCGTCCCCTTTGTCCGCTTCGTACCCTTTGTCCACTTCGTACTCTTCGTCCACTTCATCCACTTCGTCTAGTTCGTCAAGTTCGTCCACTTCGTCGACTTCCTCTATTTCTTCCACTTCCTCCACTTCCTCCACTTCGTTAGGTTCGTCGACTTCCTCCACTTCTTCCACTTCGTACACTTCCTCCACTTCCTCCACTTCGTCCACGTCGTCAACTTCGTCCGCTTCATCCGCTTCGTACACTTCGTCCACTTCGTACTCTTCGTCCACTTCGTCCACTTCGTACTCTTCGTCCACTTCGTCCACTTCATCCACTTCAACTACTTCGTCAAGTTCGTCCACTTCGTCCATCCTCTATTTCCTCCACTTCCCCCACTTCGTCCACCTCGTCCACTTCCTCCATTTGATCCACTTCCTTCACTTCGTCCTCTTCGTCCGCTTCGTACACTTCGTCCTCTTCGTTCACTTCGTCCACTTCCTCCACTTCATCCACTTCGTCCACTTCCTCTATTTCCTCTACTTCGTCCACTTCCTCCACTTCGTCTACTTCGTCTACTTCGTCCACTTCGTTAGGTTCGTCCACTTCCCCCACTTCCTCCACTTCTTCCACTTCGTACACTTCCTCCACTTCGTCCACGTCGTCAACTTTGTCCACTTCGTCCCCTTCGTCCGCTTCGTACACTTCGTCCACTTCGTACTCTTCCTGCACTTCGTCCACTTCATCCACTTCGTCAAGTTCGTCCACTTCGTCCACTTCTCTATTTCCTCCACTTCGTCCACTTCCTTCACTTCGTCCACTTCCTCCACTTCATCCACGTCCTTCACTTCGTCCTCTTCGTCCACTTCCTCCACTTCGTCAACCTCGTCTACTTCGTCCTCTTCGTCCACTTCCTCCACTTCCTCCACTTCATCCTCCTTGTCCACTTCGTCGACTTCGTTCTCTTCGTGCACTTCCTCCACTTCGTCCACTTCGTCAAGTTCGCCCAGCTCCTCAACTTCCTCCACTTCCTCCACCTCCTTCACTTCCTCTACTTCGTCCTCTTCATCCACTTCCTCCACTTCCTCCACTTCCTCCACTTCGTCAACTTCGTCCACTTCGTTCATTTCGTCCACTTCGTCAGGTTCGTCCACTTCCTCCACTTCCACCACATACTCCACTTCGTCCATGTCATCAACTTCGTCCACTTCGTCCTCTTGGTCCACTTCATCCACTTCCTCCACTTCTTCCGCCTCGTCAACTTTGTCCACTTGCTCCACTTCTTCCACTTCGTTCACTTCTTCAACTTCCTCCACTTCGTCCACTTCCTCCACTTCCTCCACTACCTTCACTTCCTTCATTTCGTCCACTTCTCCACTTCATCAACATTGTCCATTTCCTTTGCTTCCTCCACTTCATTCACTTCCTCCACTTCTTCCACTTCGTCAACTTTGTCCACTTCCTCCACTTCCTCCACTTCGTCAACTTAGTCAACTTCGTCCACTTCGTCCATTTCGTCCACTTCCTCCACTTTGTCCACTTCCTCCACTTCCTCCACTTCGTACACTTCTCCCACTTCCTTCACTTCCTCCACTTCCTCCATTTCGTGCACTTCCTCCACTTCCTCAACATCGTCCATTTCCTCTACTTCTTCCCTTTCATCCACTTCTTCCACTTCGTCAACTTTGTCCACTTCCTCGACTACGCTCACTTCCTCCACTTCCTCCATTTCGTCCACTTTGTCCACTTCCTCAATATCGTCCATTTCATCCACTTCCTCAACTTCATTCACTTCCTCCACTTTGTCCACTTCGTCATCTTCATCCACTTCGTCCATTTCGTCCACTTCGTTAGGTTCGTCCACTTCCTCCACTTCCTCCACTTCTTCCACTTCGTACACTTCCTCCGCTTCGTCCACTTCGTCCGCTTCGTACACTTTGTCCACTTCGTACTCTTTGTCCACTTCATCCACTTCGTCTAGTTCGTCAAGTTCGTCGACTTCCTCTATTTCTTCTGTAACACCCTAATATTTTAAAGGGTATTACTGATAGTAGAGACTAAATTAATTTGATATATTTTATAAACCATCAAACTTTATTTCAATTCTCCCAAAGTACAATACCAAACTTACAAACGTCAAACAATATAGTCTTCACCACTTAACATAAATTCGAATTTCAACTTATAAGTTTTACACAACATAATTTTTCCAATACAAATTTATTCTTTTTACAAAATATCCCTGAAAGTTTTTCCCCGCGTCTCTCTCATCTCTAAGCTTTTTCAACCGCATCTGCGACATTATCTATTCACATATAACATGAGTTATATGATCATAGCACAAACAAATAAGGGTAAGCCAACCATATCATAAAATCATTAAACTTGTAATAAAAATATTATAATCATGTATTTCTGCAATTGATAAAATATCATTATTTCGATGTCATTAATTCATCATTATCAAAATCATCTTTCTCATTTCCATAAATCTTACAAGTGTTCCATGCTTACTCATGAAGCCTTATGGTCAGACCGCTCTCTGCCTGCTTCCTTAAGCCTCACTTATATATTATGTCTTACTTTCTGAAGCCTTATGGTCAGACCCCTCTCTGCCTGCTTCTATAAAACTTACGAATCATATGTTTATGTCAAAGCCTTATGGTCAGACCACTTTCTGCCTGCTTTCATAAACCTCAAGTGTTACTTTGCTCATACCAAACTCTCATGGTATAACTCGAACAAACTACTCCCGGTAGTAAACATCATTTCATAAGTAATGATTTCTCATATCCACCCCAACATTTCATAAAACCAACAATTCATACCCTCTTATCCACCTAACTCAATCATGTTCATTCTTTAATCATGAATTCATAATCACCCGTTTTGGTATCAATAAATCAAACATATTGCCAGATATCATGCTTCATATTATAAACTCATTTTGCCCATAACGAGTATAACTCAACATATTTTCACCAAACAAAGATCATGGATCAACCAAAATATATCAACATATCTTAAGAACTACATATTAAAGTCTGGGCTCAATGTAATGATAAATAAAATATATATGAAATTTTTACCATGATAATATTATGCATCTACAATCAACTTGTTTTATTTTATTTTCATCCTATTATAGATTTTTCTTTACCCTAATTGGTCACCGGAGAGGACCCAGATGTCTGAACGCATCAAACTCACCTTCGACGCCAGCACATATGACTAGTCACAACTGACTGGACCAGGCCAGGGCTGCTCTATGATCAGGGATGTGCCAACTCAGGTTTTTAAGGTTCCTCTATCCTACCAACAAAGGGAGGCCTTCAATAATTAACAATTTATTTATTTAAATTATCTACCTTGTTCTCTTATGCTCTAAATCTAAAATGCCTAATTTTAATATTTTTACTTCCTCTTACAACAACCTCAAATAGTATCACTATATCTATTTAATACTCATTTCCAAGTTATTACAGAATCCTTACTCCAGACCTTCCAACAAGATCAATTTCAGCCAAGAAACTCATTCATGATAGAATTCATGCAAGATAATTATAAACAATTAACCATAATAAGATATTACTATAAATGGTCATAGAAAAATACAATATTTGACAATCATAAGAATAATCTTAATATAAAAATTCATGGGAAACAAGAAGTTGAATCTGGCAGAGCCGGTTAGACAACTTCTAATCCATCCAAAAATACAATATAATTAAGTAACAAGAGCAACACATGTCTGGGGAAATAAGAAGTTGAATCTGGCAGAGCCGGTTAGACAACTTCTAATCCTTCCAAAAATGCAATAAAATAAATAAGTAAAGCAATAAATAGTTTGGGGAAACAAGAAGCTGAATCTGGCAGAGCCGGTTAGACAACTTCTAATCCTTCCAAAAGTGCAATATAATAAATAACTGAAGCAATAGAAAGTTTGGGGAAACAAGAAATTGAATCTGGCAGAGCCGGTTAGACAATTTCTAATCCTTCCAAAAGTGCAATAAAATAAATAACTGAAGCAATAGAAAGTTTGGGGAAACAAGAAATTGAATCTGGCAGAGCCGGTTAGACAATTTCTAATCCTTCCAAAATACAATAAAAATAAATAAGGAAAACAATAGAATGTTTGGGGAAGCAAGAAATTGAATCTGGCAGAGCCGGTTAGACAATTTCTAATCCTTCCAAAATACAAAAATAAACAACTAATAACATACAAATGGCATAACATAATCAATATCACGTTTTACAACTATCACACTCGGATATCAACACAAAAGCATACTCTCATTTAAATTCAAAATCATACAGAAACAAAATACTCCATAATCAAGATTTAAGATCAGACAAAAGCAAAATATAGCATATTCAAGGCTTAAGATAATACAAAAGGAGATACTCAAGGTTAGCTTCCCTTACCTCTATTACAGACTTAATCTCCTCGCTCTCTGAAAACTTCCAGAATATCCCCTTTGAAATTAGAAATTCTTCCAACTCTCTTCTCTCAAAAATTTTCTAAGTTCTTTGGTGTAAATTTTCAGCCTCCCCCCTTGGCTATTTATAGTAAAAAATTTTACTATTCATTTTTACTATTCATTTTTACTATTCATTTTTTTTATTCATTTTACTATTACAAAAATAATTTTTTATTTGCAAATTGGTGAATTCTGATCTCAAAGCTACGTGGAACACTTATCCTTTCCAAAAATATTTTTTTTTTAATTTTTTTTTTTTACTATTCACTTTTTACTATTAACAATTTACTATTCACTATTTACTTTTTTTTTTTTTTTTTTTTTTTTTTTAGTATGTGACTTACAAATATTTTCAAGGATCTTACAATCTCCCCAACAACAATTATTTTCGCCCTCGAAAATTATTTATTTAAACAAAGACTATTTAACAAAAGAATACTTACAAAAGAGATATGGATTTTCAAAAACCATTGCTCTGATACCCAACAGTGTAACACCCCGATTTAGGCGTTACAATTTATTTTTCCACAAAAATACATATATAACTTTTCTTTAACAATTTTCAACACCAACAAAATATTAAGTGCTTTATTACAACACAAGTCTTCTGAAATAAAATTTCACACTATTCATAAACTTCTGAAATTTAAAATTTCACACAGTTTGAAATTTCAAAACATATTTATTTAGAAATCCCCCATGTCTCTCTTTTTTTTTTTTTTTCACAGATCTCTCATCTTCTAAGCAAGTCCAGAACCATCTGCTAATTCATCTTAAATAGTTTCTGCTCTCGTATAATATCACACATTATACGATCATTGCATTCACATACACAAACACAAACAATAGGGTGAGCTAACTGAAACAAGCATACAATCCATTCACAATCCGTTAATAATACATCCACAGTATTCAATACAGTTAAGCATTATCACAATATCATTGCTCAACAATTTTACTATTCCACTTATCAAAGTATTACAACTTCACCTCATCCGACCTACTTACCAAAGTAGTACAAACCAAGTTATTCTCTCTACTTATCAAAGTAGCACCGCAAGACAATACTGTCTACTTATCAAAGCAGCACAGTATAATTAATTCGCCTACTTACCAAAGTAGCATAAAACAAGATCTTTTGTCTACTTACCAAAGTAGCACAATATAGTTAATCTGCCTACTTACCAAAGTAGCCCGATTTATATCATTCTCTTTATCTCTTCATTCATCATCTCATCCTGCCTACTTATCAAAGTAGCGCAAATCACCCTGCTTACTTACCAAAGTAACGCAGACCCAACATCTACTCGCCTACTTACCAAAGTAGCGCAAACCAACATCATTTATATTATTTCAACAAATTATTCATAATCAAGCACAACCCATCCAAAACTAATCATATTCAACAAGCATAAGAGAACCAGTGAACTTTTCTTAATTCCCTTCTGTCTACTTACCAATGTAGCATAAATTAACCAAATTACATTTTCCTAACATATCATTCATAACCAATCACATGCCATCTCAACCACTAATCCCGAACCAATCATGCTCAACAAGCACATAATAACCAATCAACATATCTCAGTTTCAATCCTGCCTACTTACCAAAGTAGCACAAATTAACCAAATTACCTTTTTTTAACATATTATTTATCGGCGATCTAAACCAATCAAACTAATCAACAACATGTTTAGATCATATGGTAAGCTTTTCAGTCCAATCCAACGGTTAATGAGGCGGAAATCATCAATTTTGTATAAATGATCCAAAACATAAATTAAACAGTATTGAGATCCCTCAGAAGGTACGAAATTAATATCTCTAAATCTGTAACTCCGATCTAAAATCCGAACGGTCGAAGTATACCACTATCTCTTAAGAACAACATACTATAATTTCAGATTAATCTAACGGTTATCTAAATAGATATGAAGATTTTACCGAGGTAACTCAGAGACAGAATTTTAAGTGGTTCTCGGTTAAACTCAAAATGCGGAATGAATTCCTCTAAGCACAGACATCTAATTCCAAATCTGAATGGTCAAGATCACCTAATATGTCTTATGAACTACATACTAAAGTTTGGGCTCAATCTAACGGTAAATGAAATATCTATGAAATTTTTACCATTATAACTTAAGAACAGAATTACAGTGTTCATCAAATATTTCCAACTTTCGAAATTTCTTTCTCTAAGCATAGACCTTCAATTACAAATCCGATCGGTCACAGTGTATTAATATGTCTTAGGGATCCTATATCAAATTTTTGAGGTTGATCTAACAGTCAAATAGGTCAGAATCTATATTTTACTGAGACAACTTAGTAACAGAACTACAGGGGTAACTAAATTACTCAAACTTATAGGATTTATTTATCCAAGTACAGACTTTTATTTTCAAATCCGAACGGTCAAAGTTTAGTAATATGTCTTAGGATTCACATATTAAAATTGTAACTAAATCCAACGGTGAAAAAAATTAATAGAAATTTATTACCACAGTAACTCGAAAATAAGAAATTATAATCATGAAAACCAAATTTTACACAAGTCAATAGATAACTACCATTACCAAATTTTTAACATATTCATATTCATATTCATGATCATAACAAGAAAGGATTAGCTCCCCTTCATCAAAGTCAAGCAATTGGAACCATATTTCTAACCACAAAATTCTAGAAATTAAGTTGAGTTAGCTCCCCTTACCTCATGAAGACTTAAAACACCTTAAACTCTTCTTCAAAGAGAGCAACTCCTCTCCTCCTTGCTAGACCAAGTCAGCCTCCACTCTTAGGACACTTAGGATTTCGTTCACCGCTCACCAAGGACCTCTCTACTCTCCCCCAAAACTCCAAATCTGATTTGGAAATGAAAGAGGATGTCTTAGACAACTAAGGACCCATGCACATGGCACTTAGCAATAATAAACAACCAATGGACCATCCTAAACCATTTTCCAGCCCTAAAACATGGTAGGAAAGTCTCCAAAGGGTCCCAAAATGTTCTCCTAGTCCAGAACACAACCTACCCACTCCAAAAAGTCGCAACTTGTAAAAATACACCTAAAATTAAGGTTGGACGCTAGCCCTTGGACAGCAAAACTGTCACGTTTTTCGCCAGCTCGGTTAGACCCCTTCCCGAAGTCCAAAATATGCGTAGGAGTAGTCAGATTGAAACTCTTTGAGTCTAGTTTCCAATAAAACAAGAATCAACTCAATTGATATTTTACTAAGAATAATAATTTCACTCCCCAAAGTCCCAAAATATTTTCGAAAACCATTGCTCTGATACCAAAATGTAACACCCTAATATTTTAAAGGGTATTACTGATAGTAGAGACTAAATTAATTTGATATATTTTATAAACCATCAAACTTTATTTCAATTCTCCCAAAGTACAATACCAAACTTACAAACGTCAAACAATATAGTCTTCACCACTTAACATAAATTCGAATTTCAACTTATAAGTTTTACACAACATAATTTTTCCAATACAAATTTATTCTTTTTACAAAATATCCCTGAAAGTTTTTCCCCGCGTCTCTCTCATCTCTAAGCTTTTTCAACCGCATCTGCGACATTATCTATTCACATATAACATGAGTTATATGATCATAGCACAAACAAATAAGGGTAAGCCAACCATATCATAAAATCATTAAACTTGTAATAAAAATATTATAATCATGTATTTCTGCAATTGATAAAATATCATTATTTCGATGTCATTAATTCATCATTATCAAAATCATCTTTCTCATTTCCATAAATCTTACAAGTGTTCCATGCTTACTCATGAAGCCTTATGGTCAGACCGCTCTCTGCCTGCTTCCTTAAGCCTCACTTATATATTATGTCTTACTTTCTGAAGCCTTATGGTCAGACCCCTCTCTGCCTGCTTCTATAAAACTTACGAATCATATGTTTATGTCAAAGCCTTATGGTCAGACCACTTTCTGCCTGCTTTCATAAACCTCAAGTGTTACTTTGCTCATACCAAACTCTCATGGTATAACTCGAACAAACTACTCCCGGTAGTAAACATCATTTCATAAGTAATGATTTCTCATATCCACCCCAACATTTCATAAAACCAACAATTCATACCCTCTTATCCACCTAACTCAATCATGTTCATTCTTTAATCATGAATTCATAATCACCCGTTTTGGTATCAATAAATCAAACATATTGCCAGATATCATGCTTCATATTATAAACTCATTTTGCCCATAACGAGTATAACTCAACATATTTTCACCAAACAAAGATCATGGATCAACCAAAATATATCAACATATCTTAAGAACTACATATTAAAGTCTGGGCTCAATGTAATGATAAATAAAATATATATGAAATTTTTACCATGATAATATTATGCATCTACAATCAACTTGTTTTATTTTATTTTCATCCTATTATAGATTTTTCTTTACCCTAATTGGTCACCGGAGAGGACCCAGATGTCTGAACGCATCAAACTCACCTTCGACGCCAGCACATATGACTAGTCACAACTGACTGGACCAGGCCAGGGCTGCTCTATGATCAGGGATGTGCCAACTCAGGTTTTTAAGGTTCCTCTATCCTACCAACAAAGGGAGGCCTTCAATAATTAACAATTTATTTATTTAAATTATCTACCTTGTTCTCTTATGCTCTAAATCTAAAATGCCTAATTTTAATATTTTTACTTCCTCTTACAACAACCTCAAATAGTATCACTATATCTATTTAATACTCATTTCCAAGTTATTACAGAATCCTTACTCCAGACCTTCCAACAAGATCAATTTCAGCCAAGAAACTCATTCATGATAGAATTCATGCAAGATAATTATAAACAATTAACCATAATAAGATATTACTATAAATGGTCATAGAAAAATACAATATTTGACAATCATAAGAATAATCTTAATATAAAAATTCATGGGAAACAAGAAGTTGAATCTGGCAGAGCCGGTTAGACAACTTCTAATCCATCCAAAAATACAATATAATTAAGTAACAAGAGCAACACATGTCTGGGGAAATAAGAAGTTGAATCTGGCAGAGCCGGTTAGACAACTTCTAATCCTTCCAAAAATGCAATAAAATAAATAAGTAAAGCAATAAATAGTTTGGGGAAACAAGAAGCTGAATCTGGCAGAGCCGGTTAGACAACTTCTAATCCTTCCAAAAGTGCAATATAATAAATAACTGAAGCAATAGAAAGTTTGGGGAAACAAGAAATTGAATCTGGCAGAGCCGGTTAGACAATTTCTAATCCTTCCAAAAGTGCAATAAAATAAATAACTGAAGCAATAGAAAGTTTGGGGAAACAAGAAATTGAATCTGGCAGAGCCGGTTAGACAATTTCTAATCCTTCCAAAATACAATAAAAATAAATAAGGAAAACAATAGAATGTTTGGGGAAGCAAGAACTTGAATCTGGCAGAGCCGGTTAGACAATTTCTAATCCTTCCAAAATACAAAAATAAACAACTAATAACATACAAATGGCATAACATAATCAATATCACGTTTTACAACTATCACACTCGGATATCAACACAAAAGCATACTCTCATTTAAATTCAAAATCATACAGAAACAAAATACTCCATAATCAAGATTTAAGATCAGACAAAAGCAAAATATAGCATATTCAAGGCTTAAGATAATACAAAAGGAGATACTCAAGGTTAGCTTCCCTTACCTCTATTACAGACTTAATCTCCTCGCTCTCTGAAAACTTCCAGAATATCCCCTTTGAAATTAGAAATTCTTCCAACTCTCTTCTCTAAAAAATTTTCTAAGTTCTTTGGTGTAAATTTTCAGCCTCCCCCCTTGGCTATTTATAGTAAAAAATTTTACTATTCATTTTTACTATTCATTTTTACTATTCATTTTTTTTATTCATTTTACTATTACAAAAATAATTTTTTATTTGCAAATTGGTGAATTCTGATCTCAAAGCTACGTGGAACACTTATCCTTTCCAAAAATATTTTTTTTTAATTTGTTTTTTTTACTATTCACTTTTTACTATTCACAATTTACTATTCACTATTTACTTTTTTTTTTTTTTTTAGTATGTGACTTACAAATATTTTCAAGGATCTTACATCTTCCACTTCCTCCACTTCCTCCACTTCCTCCACTTCCTCCACTTCGTCCACTTCGTCCACTTCGTTAGGTTCGTCCACTTCCTCCACTTCCTCCACTTCTTCCACTTCGTACACTTCCTCCACTTCCTCCACTTCGTCCACGTCGTCAACTTCGTCCACTTCGTCCGCTTCGTACTCTTCGTCCACTTCGTCCACTTCATCCACTTCGTCAAGTTCGTCCACTTCGTCCATCCTCTATTTCCTCCACTTCCTCCACTTCCTCCACTTCGTGCACTTCGTCCACTTCCTCCATTTCATCCACTTCCTTCACTTCGTCCTCTTCGTCCGCTTCGTACACTTTGTCCTCTTCGTTCACTTCGTCCACTTCCTCCACTTCATCCACTTCGTCCACTTCCTCTATTTCCTCTACTTCGTCCACTTCCTCCACTTCGTCTACTTCGTCCACTTCGTTAGGTTCGTCCACTTCCCCCACTTCGTACACTTCCTCCACTTCGTCCACGTCGTCAACTTTGTCCACTTTGTCCACTTCGTCCGCTTCGTACACTTCGTCCACTTCGTACTCTTCCTCCACTTCGTCCACTTCGTCCACTTCGTCTACTTCGTCATGTTCGTCCACTTCGTCCACTTCTCTATTTCCTCCACTTCGTCCACTACCTTCACTTCGTCCACTTCCTCCACTTCATCCACTTCCTTCACTTCTTCCTCTTCGTCTACTTCCTCCACTTCGTCAACCTCGTCTACTTCGTCCTCTTCGTCCACTTCCTCCACTTCGTCCACTTCATCCTCCTTGTCCACTTCGTCGACTTCGTCCTCTTCGTGCACTTCCTCCACTTCGTCCACTTCGTAAAGTTCGCCCAGTTCCTCTACTTCCTCCACTTCGTCCACCTCCTTCACTTCCTCCATTTCGTCCTCTTCATCCACTTCCTCCACTTCCTCCACTTCCTCCACTTCGTCCACTTCGTCAACTTCGTCCACTTCGTTCAGTTCGTCCACTTCCTCCACTTCCTCCACATACTCCACTTCGTCCATGTCGTCAACTTCGTCCACTTCGTCCTCTTGGTCCACTTCATCCACTTCCTCCACTTCTTCCGCCTCGTCAACTTTGTCCACTTCTTCCACTTCTTGAACTTCCTCCACTTCCTCCACTTCCTCCACTTCCTCCACTACCTTCACTTCCTCCATTTCGTCCACTTCTCCACTTCATCAACATTGTCCATTTCCTCTACTTCCTCCACTTCATTCACTTCCTCCACTTCTTCCACTTCGTCAACTTTGTCCACTTCCTTTACTTCGTCAACTTAGTCAACTTCGTCCACTTCGTCCATTTCGTCCACTTCCTCCACTTTGTCCACTTCCTCCACTTCCTCCAATTCATCCACTTCGTACACTTCTCCCATTTCCTTCACTTCCTCCACTTCCTCCATTTCGTTCACTTCCTCCACTTCCTCAACATCGTCCATTTCCTCTACTTCTTCCACTTCATCCACTTCTTCCACATCGTGAACTTTGTCCACTTCCTCCACTACGTCCACTTCCTCCACATCCTCCATTTCGTCCACTTCGTCCACTTCCTCAACATCGTCCATTTCATCCACTTCCTCAACTTCATTCACTTCCTCCACTTTGTCCACTTCGTCAACTTCATCCATTTCGTCCACTTCGTTAGGTTCGTCCACTTCCTCCACTTCTTCCACTTCGTACACTTCCTCCGCTTCGTCCACCTCGTCAACTTCGTCCACTTCGTCCGCTTCGTACACTTTGTCCACTTCGTACTCTTCGTCCACTTCATCCACTTCGTCTAGTTCGTCAAGTTCGTCCACTTCGTCGACTTTCTCTATTTCTTCCACTTCCTCCACTTCGTCCACTTCCTCCACTTCGTCCACTTCCTCCACTTCGTTAGGTTCGTCCACTTCCTCCACTTCTTCCACTTCGTACACTTCCTCCACTTCCTCCACTTCGTCCACGTCGTCAACTTCGTCAACTTCGTTCAATTCGTCCACTTCGTCAGCTTCGTCCGCTTCGTACACTTCGTCCACTTCGTACTCTTCGTCCACTTCATCCACTTCGTCTACTTCGTCAAGTTCGTCCACTTCGTCCGTCCTCTGTTTCCTCCACTTCGTCCACTTCCTCCACTTCGTCCATTTCCTACACTTCCTCCATTTCATCCACTTCCTTCACCTCGTCCTCTTCGTCCGCTTCGTGCACTTCCTCCACTTCGTCATGTTCGCCCAGTTCCTCTACTTCCTCCACTTCCTCCGCTTCCTCCACTTCCTTCACTTCCTCCATTTCGTCCTCTTCATCCACTTCCTTCACTTCCTCCACTTCGTCCACTTCGTCCACTTCGTCAACTTCGTCCACTTCGTTCATTTCGTCCACTTCGTTAGGTTCGTCCACTTCCTCCACTTCCTCCACATACTCCACTTCGTCCATGTCGTCAACTTCGTCCACTTCGTCCTCTTCGTCCACTTCCTCCACTTCATCCACTTCCTCCACTTCGTCAAGTTCATCCACTTCCTCCACTTCCTCTAATTCCTCCACTCCGTCCATTTCGCGCACTTGGTCCACTTCCTCCACTTCCTCCACTTCGTTAACTTCTTCCACTTCGTCAACTTCGTCCACTTCCTCCACTTTTTCAACATCGTCCATGATGGACAAATTTATGAGCACCAAAATATGATGTCACAAACTTGTTTCACAATCGGCAAGTATGACCGAATCGTTCAAGTAATAAACTTGGTAAGACCAAGTATCGTTCTTCCCAAAGGACTCACGGCCTAGTTTAGTTATGTGATTTGTTGATTAGCTAGGACTTACAAACGAAATATTTAAATTTTAATATGCAAGACAGAAAATAAACATGTATGCATGAAGTTTGATCAATGGCAAAGACAAAAGATAAACACTTTCAATGAAATATATGTATGAATATGTTGTTGGGGGTCAATTTCATCTCATCCACTCTCATACATTTTAGGAATTCAACATTCAAATCATCATTGTTAATGCCACTCTCTAAAGTACCATTCTTGATGGCTTCTCCCTAATCACGAGTTCATACAATTCCTAGCATTCCTAATGATTAGTTCATAAGTGCAGGAGCTTAACGACAACCAATATAATATTGTCAGTATAATATTGGGAGAAATTCCCCGGATCTAGACTTCCCCGTACGTGCCCGTATCGAAAAAACCAATAATCATGCATGGAATGAGTTAAACTATGCAAGCATTGAGCAAAGAGGAAAAACGCTAACTAATGATGAAAGAAAGCATAAGTCTTAATTAAAAGATGCAAGCAAAGATTCCATATATGAGAGCTTCAAGAGATTACATTGATTCCCCAACAAACATACAAGGTTTAGTTCACCATATTCATGGTGAACCTAGATGAGCAATGAAAGAATGAAAGAATAAACCCAATAAAGGTGAAGAGGTAGCCTGAGCATCCAAGATCCTCCTTCAAAGGGGTGGAAGAGAGAGTATGCCTCGTTTCTGCCAAAGATACTAATTCTAGGACGTGCAAGTCCTTATATACTATTTTAGAATTACAAAAGATCCAAGCCCAAGCCCATAAAAGTGCCAGAAAACGAGTCCAAGTCCATTATTAAGACTGGCGCTCAGCGGTAAATACCGCTCAGCGGTGCCTACGCGTCCCTTTTCTTCCCCTCAGCGGTCAGTTTGCCCCTCAGCGGACCTCCCGTGACCTCCTGAGTGCCGCTCAGCGGTCAAATGCCGCTGAGCGGTGCTTTCGGCTTCTCCTTTTGCACTCTTTGCTTCCTTTTCTGATTTCATCTCTCTCCTTCTTCACTTCTTTCACTAAATTCACCTTAAAACCTGCACAAAAACACTTAAATCAAGCATAAACCTGTCCAGCTCTCTTATTTCTGAAAATATATATAAAAGCATGATTTCAAGCTAGTTTTTAAGTCTAAAGGTTGCTTTTAATATCAATTTTAAGCATAAAAATAACAGTTTTTCAACTGTTATCAGTCCACTTCTTGCACTTCCTCCACTTCATTCACCTCCTAAAATTCTTCCCCTTCGTCAACATGGTCCACTTCGTCCACTTCATCAACTTCGTCATCTTCGTCCACTTCGTCCATTTCCTCCACTTTGTCAAGTTCGTCCACTTCCTACACTTCCTCCACTTCCTCCCCTTCCTCCACTTCGTCTACTTCGTCCACTTCGTCAACTTCCTCCACTTCGTCCACTTCGCCCACTTCGTCCACTTCCTCCACTTCGTCGACGTCGTCAAGTTCTTCCACTTCGTCCGCTTCGTACACTTCTCCCACTTCTTTCACTTCGTCCAGTTCCTCCACTTCCTCCGCTTCCTCCACTTGGTCCACTTCTTTCACTTCGTCCTCTTCGTCCACTTTCTCTACTTCTTCCACTTCGTCAACTTCATCTACTTCGTCCACTTCCTCCACTTCCTCCACTTCGTCCACTTTGTCAACTTCGTCCACTTCGTTCAGTTCGTCCACTTCCTCCACTTCCTCCACATACTCCACTTCGTCCATGTCGTCAACTTCGTCCACTTGGTCCTCTTGGTCCACTTCATCCACTTCCTCCACTTCTTCCGCCTCGTCAACTTTGTCCACTTCCTCCACTTCTTGAACTTCCTCCACTTCGTCCACTTCGTCCACTTCCTCCACTACCTTCACTTCCTCCATTTCGTCCACTTCTCCACTTCATCAACATTGTCCATTTCCTCTACTTCCTCCACTTCATTCACTTCCTCCACTTCTTCCACTTCGTCAACTTTGTCCACTTCCTCCACTTTCTCCACTTCGTCAACTTAGTCAACTTCGTCCACTTCGTCCATTTCGTCCACTTCCTCCACTTTGTCCACTTCCTCCACTTCCTCCAATTCGTCCACTTCGTACACTTCTCCCACTTCCTTCACTTCCTCCACTTCCTCCATTTCGTGCACTTCCTCCACTTCCTCAACATCGTCCATTTCCTCTACTTCTTCCATTTCATTCACTTCATCCACTTCTTCCACATCGTGAACTTTGTCTACTTCCTCCACTACGTCCACTTCCTCCACTTCCTCCATTTCGTCCACTTCCTCAACATCGTCCATTTCATCCACTTCCTCAACTTCATTCACTTCCTCCACTTTGTCCACTTCGTCAACTTCATCCACTTCGTCCATTTCGTCCACTTCGTTAGGTTCGTCCACTTCCTTCACTTCTTCCACTTCGTACACTTCCTCCCCTTCGTCCACCTCGTCCACTTCGTCAACTTCGTCCACTTCGTCCGCTTCGTACACTTTGTCCCCTTCGTACTCTTCGTCCACTTCATCCACTTCGTCTAGTTCGTCAAGTTCGTCCACTTCGTCGACTTTCTCTATTTCTTCCACTTCCTCCACTTCGTCCACTTCCTCCACTTCGTCCACTTCGTCCACTTCGTTAGGTTCGTCCACTTCCTCCACTTCTTCCACTTCATACACTTCCTCCACTTCCTCCACTTCGTCCACGTCGTCAACTTCGTCAACTTCGTCCACTTCGTCCGCTTCGTCCGCTTCGTACACTTCGTCCACTTCGTACTCTTCGTCCACTTCATCCACTTCTTCTACTTCGTCAAGTTCGTCCACTTCGTCCATCCTCTGTTTCCTCCACTTCGTCCACTTCCTCCACTTCCTACACTTCCTCCATTTCATCCACTTCCTTCACTTCGTCCTCTTCGTCCGCTTCGTACACTTCGTCCACTTCGTCCTCTTCGTTCACTTCGTCCACTTCCTCCACTTCCTCTACTTCGTCCACTTCCTCTATTTCCTCTACTTCGTCCACTTCGTCCACTTCGTCCACTTCGTTAGGTTCGCCACTTCCCCCACTTCCTCCACTTCTTCCACTTCGTACACTTCCTCCACTTCGTCCACGTCGTCAACTTCGTCAACTTTGTCCACTTTGTCCACTTCGTCCGCTTCGTCCGCTTCGTACACTTCGTCCACTTCGTACTCTTCCTCCACTTCGTCCACTTCATCCACTTCGTCTACTTCGTCAAGTTCGTCCACTTCGTCCACTTCTCTATTTCCTCCACTTCGTCCACTTCCTTCACTTCAACCACTTCATCCACTTCCTTCACTTCGTCCTCTTCGTCCACTTCGTCCACTTCCTACACTTCGTCAACCTCGTCTACTTCGTCCTCTTCGTCCACTTCGTCCACTTCATCCTCCTTGTCCACTTCGTCGACTTCGTCCTCTTCGTGCACTTCCTCCACTTCGTCCACTTCGTCAAGTTCGCCCAGTTCCTCTACTTCCTCCACTTCCTCCACTTCCTTCACTTCCTCCATTTCGTCCTCTTCATCCACTTCCTCCACTTCCTCCACTTCGTCCACTTCGTCAACTTCGTCCACTTCGTTCATTTCGTCCACTTCGTTAGGTTCGTCCACTTCCTCCACATACTCCACTTCGTCCATGTCGTCAACTTCGTCCTCTCCGTCCACTTCCTCCACTTCATCCACTTCCTCCACTTCATCAAGTTCGTCCACTTCGTCCACTTCGTCCACTTCCTCTAATTCCTCCACTCCGTCCACTTCGCGCACTTCGTCCACTTCCTCTAATTCCTCCACTCCGTCCACTTCCTCCACTTCCTCCACTTCGTCAACTTCTTCCACTTCGTCAACTTCGTCCACTTCCTCCACTTTTTCAACATCGTCCACTTCTTGCACTTCCTCCACTTCATTCACCTCCTAAACTTCTTCCCCTTCGTCAACATCGTCCACTTCATCAACTTCGTCATCTTCGTCCACTTCGTCCATTTCCTCCACTTCGTCAAGTTCGTCCACTTCCTACACTTCCTCCACTTCCTCCCCTTCCTCCACTTCGTCAACTTCCTCCACTTCGCCCACTTCGTCCACTTCCTCCACTTCGTCGACGTCGTCAACTTCTTCCACTTCGTCCGCTTCATACACTTCGTCCACTTCGTCCTCTTCGTTCACTTCGTCCACTTCGTCCACTTCCTCCACTTCATCGACTTCGTCTACTTCGTCAACTTCGTCCACTCCGTCCGCTTCCTCTATTTCCTCCACTTCCTCCACTTCGTCCACTTCGTCCACTTCCTCCGCTTCCTCCACTTCGTCCACTTCCTTCACTTCGTCCTCTTCGTCCACTTCCTCTACTTCTTCCACTTCGTCAACTTCGTCTACTTCCTCCACTTCGTCCACTTCCTCCTCTTCCTCCACTTCGTCCACTTCTTCCACTTCCTCCACTTCGTCCACTTCCGCCACTTCATCCACTTCGTCCACTTCATCCTCTTTGTCCACTTCGTCGACTTCGCCCTCTTCGTGCATTTGCTCCACTTCATCCACTTCGTCAAGTTCGTCCAGTTCCTCTACTTCCTCCACTTCCTCCACTTCCTTCACTTCCTCCATTTCGTCCTCTTCCTCCACTTCCTCCACTACCTCCACTTCCTCCACTTCGTCCACTTCGTCAACTTCGTCCACTTCGTCAACTTCGTCCACTTCGTTCATTTCGTCCACTTCGTCAGGTTCGTCCACTTCGTCCACATACTCCACTTCGTCCACGTCGTCCACTTCGTCCTCTTCGTCCACTTCCTCCACTTCATCCACTTCCTCCACTTTGTCAAGTTCGTCCACTTCCTCTAATTTCTCCACTCCGTCCACTTCATCCACTTCCTCCACTTCCTCCATTTCGTCAACTTCGTCCACTTTGTCCACTTCGTCCACTTCGTCAGGTTCGTCCACTTCCTCCACTTCCTCCACTTCGTCCACGTCGCCAACTTCGTCAACTTCGTCAACTTCATCCACTTCGTCAACTTCATTTACTTTGTCCTCTTCGTGAACTTCGTTTACTTCGTGCACTTCCTCCACTTCCTCCACTACCTCCACTTCCTCCACTTCCTCCACTTCCTCCACTTCCTCCACTTCGTCCTCTTCGTCCAGTTCTTCATCTTCTTCTTCCACTTCGTCCAATTTCCTCAACTTCGTCCATTTCGTCCACCTCTTCCACTTCCTCCACTTCGTCCACTTCGTCCACGTCGCCAACTCTGTCAACTTCGTCCACTTCCTCCACTTTGTCATCTTCGTTCACTTCGTCCACTTCGTGAACTTCGTTTACTTCGTCCACTTCTTCATCTTCTTCTTCCGCTCCGTCCACTTCGTCCAATTCGTCAACTTCATCAAGTTCGTCCCTTTGTCCACTTCGTCGAGTTCGTCCCCTTCGTCCACTTCGTCAAGTTCGTCCCCTTCTTCCTCTCCGTCAACTTCTGCCACTTCGTCAACTACGTCCACTTCCTCAACATCGTCCACTTCCTCCACTTCCTCCACTTCGTCAACTTCTTCCACTTCGTCCATTTCGTCAACTTCCTCAACATCGTCCACTTCCTCCACTTCGTCCACTTCGTCCACTTCCTTCACTTTGTCCACTTCGTCAACTTCGTCCACTTCCTCCACTTCGTCCAGTTCCTCCACTTCCTCCACTTCATCCACATTCCCCACTTCCTCCATTTCCTCCACTTCTTCAACTTCGTCCACTTCGTCCATTTCTTCCACTTCATCAAGTTCGTCCACTTCGTCCATTTCTTCTACTTCCTCCACTTCATCATCATCGTTCACTTCGTCCACTTCGTCAACTTCGTCAAGTTCGTCCCCTTCATCCACTTGCTTCACTTACTCCACTTCGTCAACTTCTTCCACTTTGTCAACGTCGTCCACTTCCTCCACTTCCTCAACATCGTCCACTTCGTTCACTTCCTCCACTTCATTCACTTCCTACACTTCTTCCACTTCGTCAAGTTCGTGCACTCCCTCCCCTTCGTCCACTTCGTCAACTTCGTTCACTTGTTCAACTTCGTCCATTTTGTCCACTTCGTGAAGTTCGTCCACTTCCTCCACTTCCTCCACTTCCTCCACCTCCTCTACTTCGTCTAGTTCGTTAACTTCAACAACTTCCTCCACTTCGTCGACTTTCTCCACTTCGTCCACTTCGTCCACTTCGTCAACTTCGTCCACTTCCTCTACTTCGTCCAATTCTTCCACTTCCTCCACTTCATCCACATTCTCCACTTCGTCCACTTCCTCCACTTCGTCCACTTCCTCTACTTCCACCACTTCCTCCACTTCCTCCTCCACTTTGTCCACTTCGTCCAGTTCCTTCACTTCCACCACTTCCTCCTCCACTTCATTCACTTCCTACACTTCTTCCACTTCGTCCACTTTGCCAACTTCATCCACTTCCTCCACTTCGTCCAGTTCTTCCACTTCCTCCTTTTCGTCCACATTCTCCACTTCGTCCACTTCCTCCCCTTCGTCAACTTCATCAACTTCGTCCACTTCGCCCATTTCGTCCACCTCGTCAAGTTCGCCCACTTCCTCCAGTTCCTCCACATCTTCCACTTTGTCCACTTTGTCCACTTTGTCCACTTCTTCCACTTCGTCCTCTTCGTCCACTTCCTCCACTTCATCCACTTCATCAAGTTCGTCCACTTCGTCCACTTCCTCTACTTCCTCCACTTCCTCCTCTTCCTCCACTTCGTCCACTTCCTCCACTTCCTCCACTTCGTCAACATCTTCCACTTTGTCCACTTCGTCCCCTTCCTCCACTTCCTCAACACCGTCCACTTCTTCCACTTCCTCCACTTCATTCACTTCCTGAACTTCTTCCACTTTGTCAACATCCACTTCCTCCACTTCGTCCACTTTATCCACTTTGTCAACTTCGTCCACTTCGTCCATTTCGTCCACTTCGTCAAGTTCTTCCACTTCCTCCACTTCCTCCACTTCGTCGACTTCGTCCACTTCCTCCACTTCGTCCACTACGTTCACTCCCTCCACATCGTCCACTTCGTCCACTTCGTCCACTTCGTCAACTTCGTCCACTTCGTCCATGATGAGTCAATATTTTCTTCACTTCACTTAGTTTATTGTACTAGAATTAATCAGGGAATTGTGCTTAATCGTCCGTTATTTTCCTATTTTTCCTAATTGTGCTTAATTCGATCAGAAATTCTTATTTTAACTAATTTGAATTATCTGAGCTTATTATTTTGCATTATTAATTATGGGAAAATTTTGGATATCTTATTGGGACATTTGAAGGCTAAATGAGAAATGACAATTGAGCCCAATGCATTTCAGCCACTTCAATTTTCGCTGGTTGCAGTGTGAATTTTGTGTCAACTTGTGTGTCTTCGTTCGAGATCAATTCTTATCCGTTTTCAATGCAATTTTTTTTCATAGTTTCGTCTGGATGTCTATTTTCACTTATAGTTTTTATTTTGTTCAAATTCGTTCTGTGTTGTTCCCAGTATTTTTTTTACTCCCCTGTGTCAGTCAAGTTCATACTGTTTGAGTGACTTCTAATTTGTTTGCATTGTTTGCTTGTTGTTTGATACTTGTGGTGGCTGAAATTGATCATTGGACGGTTCTAAGATCTCCCAACACTCAAGGATTCAATACTCATGTTGGCACATTTTAAAGCTCATTTCAAGAAGTAATATTAGATGGTTTAGAAACATTACACACCACTGCCCATGGACAAATAAATATGGAGCAAGAAAGCAAAAATGGGAGATTCACGTGAAGCTTGATTGAAAGTGAGCAACACTTCATTTTTGTTCAAAAGCCACGGCCCACATGTCCCTCTTCTACCACTATTGGCCTAAATTGATCAAAGAATTTTGAAAAGAGGTGCTGAAAAGTAGGAAATTAATGGCCATTCATTTGGGAAGTCAATAAAGAATGGACCACTTGCAAGTAACTCACGTAAAGGAGCAAGAAATGGCCATATGTAAAAGAAGGTAATGGGGTCCATATACTATTCACGGTTTTGGCTTGCAAAATTCATAACAATTGAAATGAACCCACGGCCATGGAGCAAACATCAAACAAAACTTCTTTCTCTTTGGAAGTGGGGCCGCCACACTCCTTCTTGCAACACGTGAGAAAGCAACCATTTAACGTGGAAGAGCTGCACATACAAAAAGCAAAGGACATATACCTCTTTCACGGCAAACCACACAAAGATAATATACTTTCTTCAATTTACTAGAGAAGTGGGAGGTCCATAAAGAAATTACGTCCCATTATTTTGACAAATAACCAGACAAACATTTTAAAGTGAAATGATGAGGGACACGTTCCTTTCACACCTACTGCTATCTGACAATTGACAAAGCTGGAATAAGAGTCACCACTCACGTCTTCTTTTACAACAGCCATGGGAAATCAATATTAAATGAATTTAAGCTGCACTGTGGGCAGAAGAGGTGCTGCCATCTTCATGCGGACAGCAGCAAGGCTCCATTCAAATGTCCAGAAAGCTCCTCGTTCCAGCACGGAAGCAACACTTTGACGTTGGCAGCAAGGTGAAGATGGACTTCCATGAAGAGAAGCAGCTGCCACGACCAAAGCCTTCAAGCATCCAGCTTGGTTGGAGAAGGTGGTGCACTAGAATGAGAGCTGCACCGTAAAGAAACTTGGAGCAGTCCAGCAAGGAGGATGATGTTGAGAAAAAGAAGGGAGCACCACAGGACACAGCTGAAGAGGTGCAGTGGGAAGCATGGTGATTAAGCAAGCAAGTGGTGTCAAGAAAGAAGCACACACACTCCACAGCCTAGAGCAACACGTAGAGCAGCCAGCAATTTGAGAGGCATGGAGGGAGGTCACCGCCTGGTTTGGCTTCACGCAGTATGCAACGTCCACATAGCACACTGGATGCAAGAAGCGTGCATGAGTTGGAGAGGAAATGAAGCACAGTAATACAGAAGAATCCAGCAGCTGCAATGTGTGAAGGGAGAAGAAGTGAAACGTTGGAATGGTCTTGGAGAAGGGTGAGCATGTCTCGGCACAAGTGAAGAAACGGACAAGCAATTTGGAGAGGGCCCCACCCATTTTCATACAAAGGGATTGGTGAATGTTTGATTAAGAATTCAGTGGCTGCCAAACAAAATCATGAAATTAAGAGGTCACGGGAGACAGCAGCAGTAACAGCAAAATTCTGAGCTTTGGCTATAAATTGGAGCAGCAGCAGAGAAGCAAATCATCAGATTTTGGATTAGAATTAGGAGGAGGCAGTAGTGAGAGGAGGAGACGGTTTGGAAGAGGCTATGGCCTCTTTCCATATTTTTTTCTAGTAGCTCTCGGTTCTCATTGGCATTTTAATTTGTCTCTCTTCCAGTAGCTCTCGGTCCTTATTCCTCATCAGTAAAAAATTGTAGAATTTCATTTCTGTAATGTTTGTTTGTTAATTTTATCCAGGATTTTTATTTGAAGTATAAGTCTTTAATTAATTTTATTTTCAGTTAAATGTTTTTATCTGTTAAATTTACCGTTTATGATTTTCTCCACCGTTAAATTATGTCAATGTGATTTTACTGTCTTTTACCGTTCAGTTTTTACCGTGATTAAAATTTATTTCAACATTTTTAATTTTGTTTTATTCAATTACCAGTTGCAATTTAATTTTCCACACCAAAACCAAAAACACTATCAAAACCCCCCCACTTCGTGTTAAATCTGATACTGAACCCAATATTGGTCCTTAAGAGACGACCTAGGAGTCACTTCCTAGTTAGACTGTACTGCATTCATATTTGCAATCAACACTTTTGTGAGCGGTGCGACCCGTTCATCAAAAATGGCGCCGTTGCCGGGGACCAATGACGGTTTGGTTTTAGATTTTTGTTGTGTTTTGTTCTGTTAATATGTTTGTTTTGTGTGTTTTGTCTTGTATATTTTTGCAGGCGATAACGACACCTTCAACAAATTTTGGCGGCGTTGTCACTTCAGTTCCAGGTTTTTTGTTTTAGATTTTTGCTGTGTTTTTCGATTATGCTGTGTTAATATATATTGTGTATATATGTGTTTAATTGTGCTATGTTCTGTATTTAGTTGTTATTAAAAAAAAAAAAAATTTGAAAATTAAAAAAAAAAAAAAAAAATTAATTAAAAATTTTTACTATTGATGTTCTGTCTTGTGTGTGCTTGTAGCATGTATAAATGTGTTTTGTTTTATCTGATTCGTAATTTTTAGTTTTTAGTTTTTAGTTTTTATTTTTCCATGTCTACCTATTTTAATGTTGTGAATAATGCTTATTCTGCCAATGTCTGTGATTATGATTCTTATTCTGCATATTACTTTGATTTTAAATCTGCTGATTTTTATGATGAGAACAATATGTTCCATCATCCAATTTCTGAGAGCTCTCTTTGGGAGCCAGTTCCACAATATGAGAGTCAGCAGTATGATTCTCCTATTCAAATAACTCCTCAGCCTTCTACTTCTGAACCTACATTAAAGGAGTTACTAGAGCAGATGACAATGCAGAACATTCAGTTTCAGAAAGGGAACATGCAGTTCAAGCAAGAGAGCATGGAGTTCCAGCAGGAAACTCAAGCGGCAATTCAGAATCTGAGTGATCAGATCAGGCAGATGGCCACTCTTGCACCTGAGGAGACTGATGAAAATTTTGGGGACCCGGCAGAAGTAAGCAGTAATCCTGAACCAGGTAGACCACCTTCATCTTCCCACACTTTAGAAATCTTCAAGGAAGTGGAGGTAAGCATACCACAATTTGATTATTATGTTGATTGTGATGATGATCGGTATGCTAATGACTATATTCTTGCTGAGTCTGATTTTAATTTTTCCTCTGTGCATGATGAGAACCGCTTTTTACTATCACATTCGAATGGTTATTCTTCATGCACTGAACATGAATCTGAGTCTATGATTAATATTGCATGCAATTTAGAAATTGATTCATGTTATGAGGATTTATCTAAAGCTCAGTATGATAATTTGGGTGTTATACCTCTGCATAACATTTCTTTGGAACCACATTGCACTAACCATGTTGCAGGAGGTGTACATGTATTGCATCAACAAACACCCACAATTGAAGACAAAGGTGCAAGCTTACAAAACGGTTTGAAAATCAATTGGCACCTGTTGAACCCAATCATCAACAATTTTTTCTGCTTAGATCCAGCGATGGAAGACATTTCATTGCGAGATCAAATCTGGAGGATGAAGCAGTTCCTCCTCAAAACTTCCGTGCTGGATCATGAAGTGGAAAACCTCTCCCTACAAGTCCAAAATTGGCAACTGCCACCATAATCCAGGGGAGTTTTCTTTTTCTTTCTTCCTCGTTTTCCTACTTTTATTGCATTTGTCCTTTATCTGTTTAGTGTTTTAACTGATGATCTTATGCCTTTAACTGATTTGGGACATTGTAGTCTAAGTGTGGTCTGGGGGAGATTCTGCATTTTGTTTTTCTTTTAAGTTTGTTTTTCCTTTTCTTCTTAGTTTTCGAATTGTTTTGTGATAAAATTGTTTTTGTTTAAAAGCGTGCCAAATCTGTATTCTGATATGTATAATTATTTTTTTTTTCTTAGTTTTCACATTGTTATCCTTATAAAAAAAAAAAAAAAAAAAATTCAAAAATTCAAAAATTGTTTTGCGTATTCCTTGATTTTATTTCGACCCTCAGTATCTTATTATTTCATACCAATAAAAATTTTCACTTCAGATCTTATTTTTCCTTATTTTCCTTCACTGTAAATATAATTTCTTAGTTGTTTGCATACAGATTATTGATTGAAAAATTTGACTAAGAAAGATTTCATTCATCATTGCAAAAAAATTACAGTATTGGTGAATGGAAATTGAACATATCTGAAATTGAAATTGCAGTAGATATATATAAATAAAAGATGTTCGGGGGGTCGATCTTTAGTGATCGTTAAATATTACAGACCATAAAAAAACAACATATAAAAAATTAAAAACATAAAAAAAAAAAAAAAAAAAAAAACATAAGTGTTCATATTACAGTCCTTAATTCTGGCCACTCTCGGCCAACAGCAAAAACATAAAAAAAAATAAAAAAAAAAAAAAAATAAAAAAATAAACAAAACATTAAAACTGGAAGAATTCACGAGCTGGTTGTGGTGGTCTAAGGGAGAGCTCCGTTGAGGGAGCTCTGGTTCGAAAAGTCACGAGCGGAGGCTTTGGTGGAGGAATTTCTCGTTCATTTCTGTCGTCATCGATAATGATCGGAACTGGAAACAAATTCAGCAGCCTCGGTGCCCTCATTATCACCCAGTTGTTTTCTTTCAAACAAAAAATAAAAAATAAAAAAATAAAAAAATAAAAAACTTGTGTTAATAATAGAAGAGGAATGGAAAATTCAATGGAGGTGTGATCAGAGGTCTTACCGTACATGTATAGCGGCAGTTGTGAAAAGAGAGTGCCTGTGGGGTCTATCTCCGCTTGCCAGCGCCTGACCCGATTGCCATGGTTGTTAAACCAGCAGTGCACGTTATATTCGGTGGCATCTGCGAAGGTCCTTAGTCGAGACGCGATCTCGACGACTTGCGCTCGGCTTGGGTGTGTGACCCCATAGTTGTAGATTTTGGTCATCATATTGATCTGATCATCTGTAGGACGCCATCGCTGACTAGTGTATCTCTCTGATTCCATCTCATTCGTCATCATTCCTCTTGAAATATTCTAAAACTTAATAAAAAAAAAATATATATATATATATAAATAAAAAGAACAAAAACATAAAAAAAAAGAAAAAAATAAACATAAAAAAAAAATAATAAAAAGAACTAAAAAAAAATGAAGCATAAAAAAAAAAAAAAAAATTAGATTAGTTCTCTGTTTTCTTTATTTGTTCTTGTTTCCTTTTAGATTTATTTTGTCCAGTCTGTATTTGATGTTTCAGTGTCTGGTCTCAGATCTGTTTCACGGTCCTTGCAAAAGGGTCCTAAACGGATCTACGTCCAGTTGTACGGTTGTTCTTGTCATATTGTTCTTGTATATTATGTTTATGTGTTTATTTAGTTTTAAGTGGGGTACGTGGCGTTGTTCTACCCGATTGTCTCTGCAATACCTTCAATCGAAGGGAGATTAACGTCTGGTTTCCAGCCGATATACCCCTTAAGTTTTTAGACAGTTGTGTTTTATGTGTTTAAGTGTTTAAATTACAAAAAAATAAAAATAAAAAAAATGGAAAAGAGGGAGAGCAGGCAAGAGATCAGATGAAAAATAAAGGAAATACTGAAAAGGAAAGAGGAAAGCAGAGAAGAAAAATAAAGGAAAGCAGGAAAAGTAAAGCAAGCAGAAAGAAAGGGAGATCCTTAGAGAAGAAGGACTTACCTGGGGAAGTAGGCTTGCAGAGGCTCTTCGCGGATCTCACTCAGACTCTTCAGAAGACGCAGGGACAGGGGCTCTGCGCAGATCTCAGACCTTCAGCAGACGCGGGGTGGAGAGGCTTCCTCGCAGATCCAGACGCTCGAGAGAGAGCAGAGAGAGCAGAGAGAGAAGAGAGCAGAGAGAGTTGAGAGAGCAGAGAAGTAGAGAGAGAATGAGCGTTCAGAAATGTTGCTCAACGCGGAGGAGCGGACCTTTTGTAGCCAAAGCTCTGCCACTGTAGCAACAGTTCCGGTCTTTGCCACCGAGACTGTTGTCACAGTACAGGTCATCTTTTTCAGAAAAAAAAATAAAATAAAAAAATATAATAAATAAAAAAATAATAAAAAAAATTAATTAGCATCTGCTGATGGGTGCTAGGTGATTTGGACATCTGCTGATGGATGTCAATGATAACATCTACTGATGGATGTTACTGAAAATTTCTTCCCATTTTTCTACTTTTACTGCACTTGTCTATATTATTTGACTGCTCTGAAATTGATAATCTGATGATTGTAACACACTGAGGACATTGTGTAATTTAAGTGTGGTCTACTGGGAAGAAATTCTGATTTTTCTGTTATTTCTGTTAGTTTCTGTTAGTATGTATTTTGTGTGTGAAATTTTTTGTTTTTGAGTGTTAAATTTTTTGTTTTAAGTTGTTTTTAGTGTGTTTTGTGCAATAAATTTTACATTTTTCTCTTGATTTCTGGATGATGTCTAAGTTGTAGATTTTTCCTCCACTTACTTAATGCTTATAGTTTGAAATCCTTGTTTTTCTCTGCTTGGGAAGATGATATAAATGTTTAAGAGGTTGATTTGATTGTGACGAATACCATGTGTGAGATTTGAGCCACTTAATCTTCTTTCTTGTGTGTGATATGTATCTTGATTGCTTGCACATATGCCTTGGCTTGATTCTTTTTGATAATACTTGATTGATATGCATGTTTAGAAATGATAAAGGCATTTTATTTCTTGAGCCTCTTTAGCCAAATAAGCCTACCTTGTTATTATCCTTTGATAACCCCTTTGAGCCTATACTTTCCCCATTTCTTTATTTTAAAGCTCATACACTGACCCTAAGTGAAAAACCATGATTATCTAAACCTTAGGAAATTTTGGAGCTTTAGAAGTATTTTGTGAATAAGTATGGTCTCCTTGGGAATTCTGATGAATTGGCTAGTTGGTTCCTCATCCTCTTGTTCTGAAAATATGAATTATATCCTGTTGCGTGATAAAGAGAAAAAAAAAAGAAAAGAGACAGGATGAAAAAAATGATGATGAGAAAAAGAGAAAAATGAAAAATAATTTTGTGAATAATGGAGTCGAGAAGAGGATTGAATTAGAGGTTTGGGTGAGATTTCACTGTGTTTACATTTTTCCCCAGTGCACCTCTATTTCTTCTGAGCTATAGCTACTTATCCAAATTTATCCTCCCCTGTCCTTGGCCCCATTACAACCCAGTAAAGACCTTTTGATCTAAACGTGCATATGTTTTAAGTATTGATAATTAGAAACTTGCCAAGTCTATTTGTGTTTGCTTTCTTGAGTGCATTGAGTGACATTGATTTACCTTAGACACTTGAGAGAAACACTGTAGTGCATCTGTAAGGTTTTGTTGTTTTTGAATCACCTCTTAAGCTGATTGATTATTTTTCCGTGTATTGAATTGCTTGGAAGATTTCTATAAGTATCTGCTTTATTTGATTTGTGTTGGGTAATTTCTACTTCTCTTATCTCTCCAGAATTCTTGAGAACTTTGTAAATTTTGGTTATTTTCTTGCGAGTTTTTATTTTCTGTATGCTGCATCTGTGTCAGTCCTTTGATGTCTTTTTCCTTGATTTGCGTCTTGATTTTGCCCAGGAGTGCAAAAGACTAAGTGTGGTCTATTTTGATGAGTCAATATTTTCTTCACTTCACTTAGTTTATTGTACTAGAATTAATCAGGGAATTGTGCTTAATCGTCCGTTATTTTCCTATTTTTCCTAATTGTGCTTAATTCGATCAGAAATTCTTATTTTAACTAATTTGAATTATCTGAGCTTATTATTTTGCATTATTAATTATGGGAAAATTTTGGATATCTTATTGGGACATTTGAAGGCTAAATGAGAAATGACAATTGAGCCCAATGCATTTCAGCCACTTCAATTTTCGCTGGTTGCAGTGTGAATTTTGTGTCAACTTGTGTGTCTTCGTTCGAGATCAATTCTTATCCGTTTTCAATGCAATTTTTTTTCATAGTTTCGTCTGGATGTCTATTTTCACTTATAGTTTTTATTTTGTTCAAATTCGTTCTGTGTTGTTCCCAGTATTTTTTTTACTCCCCTGTGTCAGTCAAGTTCATACTGTTTGAGTGACTTCTAATTTGTTTGCATTGTTTGCTTGTTGTTTGATACTTGTGGTGGCTGAAATTGATCATTGGACGGTTCTAAGATCTCCCAACACTCAAGGATTCAATACTCATGTTGGCACATTTTAAAGCTCATTTCAAGAAGTAATATTAGATGGTTTAGAAACATTACACACCACTGCCCATGGACAAATAAATATGGAGCAAGAAAGCAAAAATGGGAGATTCACGTGAAGCTTGATTGAAAGTGAGCAACACTTCATTTTTGTTCAAAAGCCACGGCCCACATGTCCCTCTTCTACCACTATTGGCCTAAATTGATCAAAGAATTTTGAAAAGAGGTGCTGAAAAGTAGGAAATTAATGGCCATTCATTTGGGAAGTCAATAAAGAATGGACCACTTGCAAGTAACTCACGTAAAGGAGCAAGAAATGGCCATATGTAAAAGAAGGTAATGGGGTCCATATACTATTCACGGTTTTGGCTTGCAAAATTCATAACAATTGAAATGAACCCACGGCCATGGAGCAAACATCAAACAAAACTTCTTTCTCTTTGGAAGTGGGGCCGCCACACTCCTTCTTGCAACACGTGAGAAAGCAACCATTTAACGTGGAAGAGCTGCACATACAAAAAGCAAAGGACATATACCTCTTTCACGGCAAACCACACAAAGATAATATACTTTCTTCAATTTACTAGAGAAGTGGGAGGTCCATAAAGAAATTACGTCCCATTATTTTGACAAATAACCAGACAAACATTTTAAAGTGAAATGATGAGGGACACGTTCCTTTCACACCTACTGCTATCTGACAATTGACAAAGCTGGAATAAGAGTCACCACTCACGTCTTCTTTTACAACAGCCATGGGAAATCAATATTAAATGAATTTAAGCTGCACTGTGGGCAGAAGAGGTGCTGCCATCTTCATGCGGACAGCAGCAAGGCTCCATTCAAATGTCCAGAAAGCTCCTCGTTCCAGCACGGAAGCAACACTTTGACGTTGGCAGCAAGGTGAAGATGGACTTCCATGAAGAGAAGCAGCTGCCACGACCAAAGCCTTCAAGCATCCAGCTTGGTTGGAGAAGGTGGTGCACTAGAATGAGAGCTGCACCGTAAAGAAACTTGGAGCAGTCCAGCAAGGAGGATGATGTTGAGAAAAAGAAGGGAGCACCACAGGACACAGCTGAAGAGGTGCAGTGGGAAGCATGGTGATTAAGCAAGCAAGTGGTGTCAAGAAAGAAGCACACACACACTCCACAGCCTAGAGCAACACGTAGAGCAGCCAGCAATTTGAGAGGCATGGAGGGAGGTCACCGCCTGGTTTGGCTTCACGCAGTATGCAGCGTCCACATAGCACACTGGATGCAAGAAGCGTGCATGAGTTGGAGAGGAAATGAAGCACAGTAATACAGAAGAATCCAGCAGCTGCAATGTGTGAAGGGAGAAGAAGTGAAACGTTGGAATGGTCTTGGAGAAGGGTGAGCATGTCTCGGCACAAGTGAAGAAACGGACAAGCAATTTGGAGAGGGCCCCACCCATTTTCATACAAAGGGATTGGTGAATGTTTGATTAAGAATTCAGTGGCTGCCAAACAAAATCATGAAATTAAGAGGTCACGGGAGACAGCAGCAGTAACAGCAAAATTCTGAGCTTTGGCTATAAATTGGAGCAGCAGCAGAGAAGCAAATCATCAAATTTTGGATTAGAATTAGGAGGAGGCAGTAGTGAGAGGAGGAGACGGTTTGGAAGAGGCTATGGCCTCTTTCCATATTTTTTTCTAGTAGCTCTCGGTTCTCATTGGCATTTTAATTTGTCTCTCTTCCAGTAGCTCTCGGTCCTTATTCCTCATCAGTAAAAAATTGTAGAATTTCATTTCTGTAATGTTTGTTTGTTAATTTTATCCAGGATTTTTATTTGAAGTATAAGTCTTTAATTAATTTTATTTTCAGTTAAATGTTTTTATCTGTTAAATTTACCGTTTATGATTTTCTCCACCGTTAAATTATGTCAATGTGATTTTACTGTCTTTTACCGTTCAGTTTTTACCGTGATTAAAATTTATTTCAACATTTTTAATTTTGTTTTATTCAATTACCAGTTGCAATTTAATTTTCCACACCAAAACCAAAAACACTATCAAAACCCCCCCACTTCGTGTTAAATCTGATACTGAACCCAATATTGGTCCTTGAGAGACGACCTAGGAGTCACTTCCTAGTTAGACTGTACTGCATTCATATTTGCAATCAACACTTTTGTGAGCGGTGCGACCCGTTCATCAGTCCACTTCCTCCACTTGGTCCAGTTCTTCCACTTCCTCCACTTCGTCCATATTCTCCACTTCGTCAACTTCGTCCATTTCGTCCATTTCGTCCACTTCGTCACGTTCGTCCACTTCCTCCACCTCCTCCACTTCCTCCACTTTGTCTAGTTTGTCCACTTCCTCCACTTCCTCCATTGCGTCCACTTCCTCAACATTGTCCATTTCCTCTACTTCCTCAACTTCGCTCACTTCATCCACTTCTTCCACTTTGTCCCCTTCGTCAACTTCTCCGCTTCGTCCACTTTGTCCAATTCGTCAAGTTCGTCACCTTCGTCCACTTCGTCCACTTCCTCCACTTCGTCAACTTCTTCCACTTCGTCAAATTCGTCCACTTCGTCAAATTCGTCCACTTCCTCAACATCGTCCACTTCCACCACTTCCTCAGCTTCATTCACTTCCTGCACTTTTCCCACTTCGTCAACTTCGTCAACTTCGTCAACTTCGTTCACTTCGTCGAGTTCTTCCACTTCCTGCACTTCGTTCACTTCGTCCAGTTCGTCCACTTTGTCAACTTCATCCACTTTCTCCATTTCGTCCGCTTCCTCCACTTCCTCAACATCGTCCATTTCCTCCACTTCCTCCACTTCATTCACTTCCTCCACTTCGTCAACTTCGTCCACTTCGTCAACTTCGTCCATTTCGTCCACTTCGTCAACTTCGTCCACTTCCTCCACTTCCTCCAGCTCCTCCACTTTGTCCACTTCGTCCACTTTGTCAACTTCCTCCACATGCTCCACTTTTTCCACTACCTCCACTTCGTCCAATTCCCCCACATCCACGACTTCGTCCACTTCGTCAACTTCGTCCACTTCCTCCACTTCGTCCAGTTCTTCCACTTCGTCCACATTCTCCACTTCGTCCACTTCGTCCAGTTCTTCCACTTCGTCCACATCCACTTCCTCCACTTCGTCGACTTCGACAATTTCGTCCACTTCGTCCATTTCGTCCACTTCATCAAGTTCGTCCACTTCCTCCACTTCGTTAAGTTTGTCCACTTCCTCCACTTCGTCCATTTCCTCCAGTTCCTTCATTTCGTCCATTTCCTCCAGTTCCTTCATTTCGTCCATTTCCTCAACATCATCCATTTCTCCACTTCCTCCACTTCATTCACTTTGTCCACTTCGTCCACTTCATGCACTTCCTGCACTTCTTCCACTTCCTACACTTCCTCCACTTCGTCCACTTCATCCACTTCCTCCACTTCGTCCACTTCGTCAACTTCGTAAACTTCCTCCACTTCGTCTAGTTCCTCCACTTCCTCCACCTCGTCCACTTCTTTAACTTCCTCTACTTCCTCCACTTCCTCCACTTCGTCAACTTCCTCCACTTCGTCCAAGTCCTTTGCTTCTTCCACTTCCTCCACCTCCTCCATTTCGTCCACTTCATCCACTTCCTCCACGTCCACTTCGTCAAGTTCGTCCACTTTGTTCACTTCCTCTACTTCCGCTACTTCCTCCACTTCCTCCACTTCCTCCACTTCGTCGACTTCCTCCACTTCGTCCAGTTTGTCCACTTCGTCCACTTCGTCAACTTCGTCCATTTCGTCCACTTCGTCAAGTTTGTCCACATCCTCCACTTCCTCCACTTCGTCCACTTCGTCAACTTCCTCCACTTCCTCCACTTCCTCCACTTCTTCCACTTCCTCCACTTCGTCCACTTCATCCACTTCCTCCACTTCCTCCACTTCGTCAACTTCGTCAACTTCGTCCACTTCGTCAACTTCGTCAACTTCCTCCACTTCGTCCACTTCTTCCACTTCCTCCACTTCCTCCACTTCCTCCACTTCGTCAACTTCCTCCACTTCGTCCAAGTCCTCCACTTCTTCCACTTCCTCGACTTCCTCCACTTCCTCCATTTCGTCCACTTCCTCCACTTCCTCCACGTCCACTTCGTCCACTTCGTCAAGTTCGTCCACTTCGTTCACTTCCTCTACTTCCACCATGATGAACCAATATTTTCCTCACTTCACTTAGTTTAATGTGCTAGAATTAGTCGGGGAATTATGATTAAACGTCCGGTATTTTCCTGTTTTTCCTAATTGTGCTTAATTTGATCGGAAATTCTTATTTTAACTAATTTGAATTATCTGAGCTTATTATTTTGCATTATTAATTACGGGAAAATTTTGGATAACTTTTTGGGACATTAGAAAGCTAAATGAGAAATGGAAATTGAGCCAATGCATCTTAGCCATTTTTATTTTCGCTGGCTGCCGCGTGAATGTTGTGTCAACTTGTGTGTCTTCGTTTGAGTTCAATTCTTATCCGTTTTCCATGCAATTTTTTTTCATAGTTTCGTCTGGATGTCTATTTTAACATATAGTTTTTACTTTGTTCAAATTCATTCTGTGTTGTTCCCAGTATTTATTTTACTCTCATATGTCAGTCCAGTGATTACTGCTGTTTGAGTGATTTGTAATATGTTGCATTGTTTGCTTGCTGTTTAGTAATTGTGGTGGCTGGAATTGATCATTGGATGATGCTAAGACCTCCCAACACTCTTAAGCAAGTCCTTCAATTCTTGAGTTTAAAGAAGCAAAATGGAGGGGACCACATTGAAATGAAGCTCACGGTTTTATAGCTGGAAGATAACAAGTGTGCTGCCACATTTTCTAAGTAAATGTCACGGTCATTGCTTGGATTCTTTTAAGAAGTAAATCAATTGGAATGATGGAGGGCGCCATGATGGACAAATTTATGATCACCAAAATATGATGTCACAAACTTGTTTCACAATCGGCAAGTATGACCGAATCGTTCAAGTAATAAACTTGGTAAGACCAAGTATCGTTCTTCCCAAAGGACTCACGGCCTAGTTTGGTTATGTGGTTTGTTGATTAGCTAAGACTTAAGAACGAAATATCTGAAGTTTAATATGCAAAGACGAAAATAAACATGTATGCATGAGTTTTGATCAATGGCAAAAGCAAAAGATAAACACTTTCAATGAAATATATGAATGAATATGTTGTTGGGGGTCAATTTCATCTTATCCACTCTCATATATTTTAGGAATTCAACATTCAAATCATCATTGTTAATGCCACTCTCTAAAGTACCATTCTAGATGGCTTCTCCCTAATCACGAGTTCATACAATTCCTAGCATTCCTAATGATCAGTTCATAAGTGCAGGAGCTTAACGACAACCAATATTAACATTGGGAGAAATTCCCCGGATCTAGAGTTCCCCGTACGTGCCCGTATCGACAAAACCAATAATCATGCATCGAATGAGTTAAACCATGCAAGCATTAAGCAAAGAGGAAAACCCCTAACTAATGATGAAAGAAAGCATAAATCTTAATTAAAAGATGCAAGCATAAATTCCATATATGAGAGCTTCAAGAGATTACATTGATTCCCCAACAAACATACAAGGTTTAGTTCACCATATTCATGGTGAACCTAGATGAATATCAATGAAAGAATGAAAGAATAAACCCTAAAAAGGTGAAGAGGTAGCCTGAGCATCCAAGATCCTCCTTCAAAGGGGTGGAAGAGAGAGTGTTTGCCTCGTTTATGCCAAAGATACTAATTCTAGGACGTGCAAGTCCTGAGTGCCGCTCAGCGGTAAAATGCCGCTGAGCGGTGCTTTCGGCTTCTCCTTTTGCACTCTTTGCTTCCTTTTCTGATTTCATCTCTCTCCTTCTTCACTTCTTTCACTAAATTCACCTTAAAACCTGCACAAAAACACTTAAATCAAGCATAAACCTGTCCAGCTCTCTTATTTCTGAAAATATAGATAAAAACATGATTTCAAGCTAGTTTCTAAGTCTAAAGGTTGCTTTTAGTATCAATTTTAAGCATGCAAATAACAGTTTTTCAACTGTTATCACAACCCCAAACTTAGAACTTTGCTTGTCCTCAAGCAAACAAAATGTAACTCAATCTCCAACCAATTTATATGATGGTTCACTCATTCCAAAAATTCTCTTTTTCAAGATAAGTAACAACTTCACTCAAACTTATTACCAAGAGTTCATTCAAGATGTGCACATGCTTTAGTGTTCACAAAGTCATTTAGATTCCAACAAATGCTATTTTTCATGAATGATCAATCAATTAAGCATGGATGTTCATGTGCTTATGGAATATTTCCTCACTAGGTAAAGTGTTTCACTCAACACACAAGTGTATAAGAGGTAAAGTGTTTCACTCATTCACTCCACTATCACAATGTCACATGAATCAACTTTGCCTTTCATTTTACCATAATCAAAAACATTCACAAGCATGCATCATCACAAGGACTTTTCAATGGCTTATAATGTGGCTGGGCTAACAAGAAAATTGGTTTTTCTGGATCACAAAATCCTTGAGTTAAGAGAATCATAACAACACAATTATCTTATTCATTCCCAACTTTCTTTTGCCTTTGCATTTGCATTGAGCTTTGCTTCTTTTTCTTTTCTTTTCTTTTTCTTTTTCTTTGCATATTCTTACTTTTTAGCTCTTAGCTCAATGCTTTTCCTTTTTCATGTTTTCCCAACAACCCCAAACTTGAACATTTAACAATACCACACAAGATCTTCTACTTAACTCAAGGTAAAGATTTTCAATCAAGGGTTTTCAGTGTATGTTCAAGGCTAAGGGTTCAAAGGATAGAACACAAAGTGTTCTCTTTTAGTGGGCTAACTTTATGAATTTGGCCAATAAAAAGGGTTCCAAAAAATGGCCTTGATCATATGATGCAAAACAAGCAATTGATTCAATCATAGAAAACCTGGGCAAAGTCATTCATGCTTTCAAAGTAATAACATTCAATCATACTGATAACAGTTGAAAAACTGTTATTTTCAGGCTTAAAATTGATACTAAAAGCAACCTTTAGACTTAAAAACTAGCTTGAAATCATGCTTTTATCTATATTTTCATAAATATGAGAGCTGGACAGGTTTATGCTTGATTTAAGTGTTTTTGTGCAGGTTTTAAGGTGAATTTAGTGAAAGAAGTGAAGAAAGAGAGAGATGGAATCAGAAAAGGAATCAAAGAGTGCAAAAGGAGAAGCCGAAAGCACCGCTCAGCGGCATTTTACCGTTGAGCGGCACTCAGGAGGTCACGGGAGGTCCGCTGAGGGGCAAACTGGCCGCTGAGGGGAAGAAAAGGGAAGCGTAGTCACCGCTGAGCGGTATTTACCGCTGAGCGCCATTCTTAATAATGGGCTTGGACTCATTTTCTGGTACTTTTATGGGCTTGGGCTTAGATCTTTTGTAATTCTAAAATAGTATATAAGGACTTGCACGTCCTAGAATTAGTATCTTTGGCAGAAACGAGGCAAACACTCTCTCTTCCACCCCTTTGAAGGTGGATCTTGGATGCTCATGCTACCTCTTCACCTTTTTAGGGTTTATTCTTTCATTCTTTCATTGTTATTCATCTAGGTTCACCATGAATATGGTGAACTAAACCTTGTATGTTTGTTGGGGAATCAATGTAATCTCTTGAAGCTCTCATATATGGAATCTATGCTTGCATCTTTTAATTAAGATTTATGCTTTCTTTCATCATTAGTTAGGGTTTTTCCTCTTTGCTTAATGCTTGCATGGTTTAACTCATTCGATGCCTGATTATTGGTTTTGTCGATACGGGCACGTACGGGGAAGTCTAGATCCGGGGAATTTCTCCCAATATTACATTGGTTGTCGTTAAGCTCCTGCACTTATGAACTAATCATTAGGAATGCTAGGAATTGTATGAACTCGTGATTAGGGAGAAGCCATCTAGAATGGTACTTTAGAGAGTGGCATTAACAATGATGATTTGAATGTTGAATTCCTAAAATATATGAGAGTGGATGAGATGAAATTGACCCCCAACAACATATTCATTCATATATTTCATTGAAAGTGTTTATCTTTTGCTTTTGCCATTGATCAAAACTCATGCATACATGTTTATTTTCGTCTTTGCATATTAAACTTCAAATATTTCGTTCTTAAGTCTTAGCTAATCAACAAACCACATAACTAAACTAGGTCGTGAGTCCTTTGGGAAGAACGATACTTGGTCTTACCAAGTTTATTACTTGAACGATTCGGTCATACTTGCCGATTGAAAAACAAGTTTGTGACATCATATTTTGGTGCTCATAAATTTGTCCATCACATACCAAAAACTCTGGAGCTCAAAACCTCACATATAAGCTCATTCACATTTGACATACACATCCTGCTTAATTTCACAATCACAATCATGATATCATGCATTTGTTCACAAAGCTTGTGAATCACCTGTATAAGCATTTTAATGTGCACATCATCTCAACATCAATTAATCATAAGCATCATTCAAGCATTACTTATCAAACCATCATAAGAAACTAGGTGTTCAATAGAGTACATCAAACCCTAATCTAAAAACAAAAACAAATAAGTTCAGAAAACTTAAACCACAAAAGCATAATCATATGATAGCATTTATCACTAAATGCTATCTCAGCTCCTCCTCAATCTGAGCTATCATCTGTATCCTCCTCTTCTTGGATCCTATAGTCTTGATTCCTTTTGCCCGATGAGGAGGCCATCCCTGCATCAAACATAATTCACAAAACCAAAAGATACATTGTTAAGCATTAATAAACCATAATGAAGAAATCAGCCCCTTCAATGATGCTCTCTCCCAACCCCAAACTTAGATGGAAAACTAGTGAGCAAGTGAGTGGAAGGGAGATTTTCTAAAGAGGGATGAGGGAAAAGTTGTAGAGAACCTTTGAAAAGGTATGTAGGAGTGTGTGTGCAGAGAAGAGTCTGAAAATAAAAGCATTTGCACAGCTTAGGGTATAAAAATACCCTAATGGGCTCGGGTTCCACTAAGGGGAACTAAAGCTCATTCTGCGAGAGTACCGCTCAGCGGTAAGTTGCCGCTCAGCGGCACTTTCGTGATGTGCTCTTCTCCTTCTTTTCTTAACCTACGTGCCTCCTAGACATGCCCCTCATTGGTTCCCTGCAATTCAATGTTTAAAAATGCTTATGCAAACCCTAACTAAAATAAACAAACAAAAATATTCAATCAACCGGGTTGCCTCCTAGGTAGCGCTTGTTTAACGTCACGAGCCTGACCCAAAATCCACCAACACCCATCAGTAGGTGTTTCAGACTTACCAGCACCCATCAGTAGGTGCAAAATTTTCTCACCAACACCCATCAGTAGGTGTTACAAACTTAGTATCCTTCAGTAGATACTTAACCACCTAGCATCCTTCAGTAGATGCTGTATCCAACAAAATATTTACAAAATAATGTCCACAAATTAAAAGTTACAAAACCAAATCAAAAGTCAAAAGTTTGTAAATCACTGGGTTGCCTCCCAGCAAACGCTCTTTTAACGTCATTAGCTTGACCCAGTAAAGCCCAAGTTCCTTCTTCTTTTTCTTCTTTCTACTGACCTTCTTTATAAATTTGATCAAACCAGGAACTTGTTGCAGTGTCTCAATCATAGGAACTTTAATCTCCAATTTCTTGAAGATTTCCATAAAGCACTCAAATTCCTTCTTCCTATGATACTTCTTCGGATGGGGACGAGATTTTTCATATGATTCTTTATTTTTTTCTCTCGTCCTCTTTCTCTTTTCTCTCACTTTTTTTTTCTTTTCTTTTTCTACTCACCTTCTCAATCTTCACACAAATTTTCTCTTCTTCTTTCTCTTCTCTCTCTTTTCTCTCTTCTTTTTCCAACTCAACTTTTTCAACATTTACACTCACTAGCTCTTGACACTCTGATGAACAAATTTATGAGCACCAAAATATGATGTCACAAACTTGTTTCACAATCGGCAAGTATGACCGAATTGTTCAAGTAATAAACTTGGTAAGACCAAGTATCGTTCTTCCCAAAGGACTCACGGCCTAGTTTAGTTATGTGATTTGTTGATTAGCTAGGACTTACAAACGAAATATTTAAATTTTAATATGCAAGACAGAAAATAAACATGTATGCATGAAGTTTGATCAATGGCAAAGACAAAAGATAAACACTTTCAATGAAATATATGTATGAATATGTTGTTGGGGGTCAATTTCATCTCATCCACTCTCATACATTTTAGGAATTCAACATTCAAATCATCATTGTTAATGCCACTCTCTAAAGTACCATTCTAGATGGCTTCTCCCTAATCACGAGTTCATACAATTCCTAGCATTCCTAATGATTAGTTCATAAGTGCAGGAGCTTAACGACAACCAATATAATATTGTCAGTATAATATTGGGAGAAATTCCCCGGATCTAGACTTCCCCGTACGTGCCCGTATCGACAAAACCAATAATCATGCATGGAATGAGTTAAACTATGCAAGCATTGAGCAAAGAGGAAAAACCCTAACTAATGATGAAAGAAAGCATAAGTCTTAATTAAAAGATGCAAGCAAAGATTCCATATATGAGAGCTTCAAGAGATTACATTGATTCCCCAACAAACATACAAGGTTTAGTTCACCATATTCATGGTGAACCTAGATGAACAATGAAAGAATGAAAGAATAAACCCAATAAAGGTGAAGAGGTAGCCTGAGCATCCAAGATCTTCCTTCAAAGGGGTGAGAAGAGAGAGTGTTTGCCTTGTTTCTGCCAAGGAAACTAACCCCTAGGACGTGCAAGTCCTTATATACTATTCTAGAGTTACAAAAGATTACAAAAGCCCAAGCCCAAAAAGTGCCGCTCAGCGGTAAATACCGCTCAGCGGTGCTTGCGCGTCCTTTTCTTCCCCTCAGCGGCCAGTTTGCCCCTCAGCGGACCTCCCGTGACCTTCTGAGTGCCGCTCAGCGGTAAAATGCCGCTGAGCGGTGCCTTCGGCTTCTCCTTTTGCACTCTTTCTTGTCTTTTCTAATGTCATCTCTCTCCTTCTTCACTTCTTTCACCAAATTCACCTTAAAACCTGCACAAAAACACTTAAATCAAGCATAAACCTATCCAGCTCTCTTATTTCTGAAAATATAGATAAAAGCATGATTTCAAGCTAGTTTTTAAGTCTAAAGGTTGCTTTTAGTATCAATTTTAAGCATGCAAATAACAGTTTTTCAACTGTTATCACAACCCCAAACTTAGAACTTTGCTTGTCCTCAAGCAAACAAAATGTAACTCAATCTCCAACCAATTCATATGATGGTTCACTCATTCAAAAATCCTCTTTTTCAAGATAAGTAACAACTTCACTCAAACTTATGACCAAGAGTTTATTCAAGATGTGCACATGCTTTAATGTTCACAAAGTCATTTAAGTTCCAACAAATGCTATTTTTCATGAATGATTAATCAATTAAGCATGGATGTTCATGTGCTTATGGAATATTTCCTCACTAGGTAAAGTGTTTCACTCAACACACAAGTGTATAAGAGGTAAAGTGTTTCACTCATTCACTCTACTATCACAATGTCACATGAATCAATTTTGCCTTTCATTTTACCATAATCAAAAACATTCACAAGCATGCATCATCACAAGGACTTTTCAATGGCTTATAATGTGGCTGGGTTAACAAGAAAATTGGTTTTCCTGGATCACAAAATCCTTGAGTTAAGAGAATCATAACAACACAATTATTCTTATTCATTCCCAACTTTCTTTTGCCTTTGCATTTGCATTGAGCTTTGCTTCTTTTTCTTTTCTTTTCTTTTTCTTTTTCTTTGCATATTCTTACTTTTTAGCTCTTAGCTCAATGCTTTTCCTTTTTCATGTTTTCCCAATAACCCCAAACTTGAACATTTAACAATACCACACAAGATCTTCTACTTAACTCAAGGTAAAGATTTTCAATCAAGGGTTTCAGTGTATATTCAAGGCTAAGGGTTCAAAGGATAGAACACACAGTGTTCTCTTTTAGTAGGCTAACTTTATGAATTTGGCCAATAAAAAGGGTTTCAACAAACGGCCTTGATCATATGATGCAAAACAAGCAATTGATTCAATCATAGAAAACCTGGGCAAAATCATTCATGTTTCCAAAGTAATAGCATTCAATCAATAACAACTCTGGAGCTCAAAACCTCACATATAAGCTCATTCACATTTGACATACACATCCTGCTTAATTTCACAATCACAATCATAATATCCTGTATTTGTTCACAAAGCTTGTGAATCACCTGTATAAGCATTTTATGTGCACATCTATCTCAACATCAATCAGTCAATAAGCATCATCAAGCATTACTTATCACACAATCACAGTTAATAGCAAACCATCATATTAAACCAGGTGTTCAATAGAGTACATCAAACCCTAATCTAAAAACAAAAACAACTTACAAGATACTGGGTTGCCTCCCAGTAAGCGCTTGTTTAACGTCCCGAGCCTGACCCAAACTTTCAAGGATCAACCAACAACATCATTGTGGAAAATTGTTGCACCTCTCCCCCTAGATAGGGCTTGAGACGTTGACCATTTACCACCCAACTTTTCTGTGGATCATCAGCAGATGGATTAAATATTTCAATTGCCCCATGCGGATGCACTTCTTTTATCACAAATGGTCCTGTCCATTTTGACTTCAGCTTCCCAGGAAATATCTTCAATCTTGAATTGAACAATAATACCTGTTGTCCTGGATTGAAAACTCTATTCACCAACTTCCTGTCATGATAAAATTTCATTTTGTCTTTGTAAGCCTTGGATGAATCATATGCATGTAAGCGCATTTCTTCAAGCTCCAAAATCTGCCGTCTACGTGTACATTGAGTGTCATAAGGATCAAAATTCAAGAATTTCAAAGCCCATAATGCTCTATGCTCCAATTCGACTGGCAAATGGCATGCTTTCCCATAGACTAATTGAAATGGTGATAATCCCATAAACGTCTTCATTGCTGTCCTATAAGCCCAAAGAGCATCATCCAATTTGAGAGACCAATCCTTTCTTGATGAAGTCACAGTCTTTTCCAAGATTCTTTTTATCTCCCTGTTAGATACCTCAGCTTGTCCATTGGTTTGTGGATGATAAGGTGCAGCTACCTTATGCTTTACTCCATAGTGTTTGAGTACTTTCTCTAGCTGATAATTGCAAAAATGAGATCCTCCGTCACTGATCAACACTCTTGGAGTGCCAAAACGTGAGAATATCTGCCTCTTTAGGAATTTAATTACCGTGCTAGCATCATTTTTAGGACAAGCCAATGCTTCGACCCATTTACTCACATAATCCACTGCTACCAGAATATATTCATTGTTGAAAGATGGAGGGAAGGGTCCAACAAAGTCAATACCCCAACAATCAAAAACCTCAACCTCTAAAATACCTTGTAAAGGCATCTCATGACATTTAGTGATTGTCCCTGCTCTTTGACATTTATCACAATTCCTAGCATGATTATGGGCATCTTTAAATAAAGTTGGCCAATAAAACCCTGATTGAAGGACTTTTGCTGCTGTTCTTTCTCCATTAAAATGTCCTCCATAAGGTGAATCATGACAATGCCAGAGAATTCCTTCTGCTTCTTCATTTGTAACACATCTCCTTAGAAGATTATCTGCTCCAATTTTGAACAAATACGGATCATCCCAAACAAACTGCTTGGCATCATGTAAAAATTTCTTTCTCTGTTGCCAAGTTAAGTCTTCCGGCATGACTCTTGCAGCTTTGAAATTTGCCATATCAGCAAACCAGGGCCTCTGCTGAATATACATGAGTGATTCATCTGAAAAAGATTCCCAGATTTCAGACTCCTTGTTAGTGACCTCATTGTTGACTAACCGTGACAAATGATCAGCAATTAAGTTCTCACTTCCTTTCTTATCACGGATTTCTACATCAAATTCTTGCAACAGTAGTACCCATCTAATCAGACGTGGCTTAGAATCTGGTTTTGTCAACAAATATTTGATAGCTGCATGATCTGTATAGACAATCACCTTAGACCCAATAAGATAAGGTTTAAATTTCTCTAGAGCATATACAATGGCAAGAAACTCTTTCTCTGTGGTAGCATAATTCAATTGAGCATCATTCAGCACCTTGCTAGCATAATAAATTGGATGAAACTTTTGTTCTTTCCTTTGGCCAAGGACAACTCCTATTGCATAATCACTTGCATCACACATCAATTCAAAATTTTGATTCCAATCTGGTGCTACAATTACTGGAGCTGACACTAGCTTCTGCTTCAATATATCAAAAGCTTTCAGACAGTCTTCATTCATCACAAAAGGAGCATCCTTCATCAAAAGATTACTCAATGGTTTAGCAATTTTTGAGAAATCTTTGATGAATCTTCTATAGAACCCAGCATGACCAAGAAAACTCCTAATCCCCCTTACATTTGTTGGTGGAGGCAGTTTCTCAATGACTTCTACTTTAGCTTTATCCACCTCAATTCCTTTAGCAGAAATTTTATGCCCCAGTACAATCCCTTCAGTTACCATGAAATGACATTTCTCCCAATTCAAAACCAGATTTGTCTGAACACATCTTTTGAGGACAGTGTTCAAATTAGCTAAACATCTTTGGAAAGAATTTCCAAAAACTGAGAAGTCATCCATGAATACTTCAATACATTTTTCTAAAAGATCAGAAAAGATTGCCTGCATACACCTCTGAAACGTAGCTGGAGCATTACATAATCCAAAAGGCATCTTTCTATATGCAAAGATACCAAAAGGACAAGTAAAAGCCGTCTTCTCCTGGTCTTTTGGATCTACCACAATTTGATTATATCTAGAATATCCATCTAGAAAACAATAGAAATCCTGCCCTGATAACCTTTCTAGCATCTGATCCATGAAGGGAAGAGGAAAATGATCTTTCCTAGTAGCTTTATTCAGTTTCCTATAATCAATGCACATACGTCAGCCAGTAACCGTCCGAGTAGGAATAAGTTCATTCTTATCATTATAAATTACTGTCATCCCACCTTTCTTTGGAACCACCTGTACTGGACTCACCCATTCACTGTCAGAGATTGGATAGATGATACCAGCTTCTAGCAGTTTCAACACTTCTTTTCTGACCACCTCCTTCATGACAGGATTTAACCTTCTCTGCGGTTGAGCACTTGGTTTATAGTCCTCTTCCATAAAAATCTTGTGCATGCAATAAGTTGGGCTTATACCTTTGAGATCTGATATTGTCCACCCAATTGCTTCTTTGTTGGCTTTCAGAATTTCTATCAACTGCTCTTCTTCTTGAAAAGATAAAGAGTTATTGATGATGACTGGCTTTGTTTCACCCTCTTCTAAAAACACATATTTCAGATGTGATGGCAATCTTTTTAATTCTGGCGACTATGCTTTGATTGTTTCTTCCTTATCAATTGTTTCGAATATTGGATCTTCCTCTGGACTCTTTTTCAATGTTTCCAAGTCCATCAGACATTCATCAATCAATTTCTTTTCTTCTTCATCCAAATCTTCACATGCATCAATGAGAGTTTTTTCCAATGGAGAAATATTACGCACCATTCTTTCTTGAACCATACAAACTTCATCAAGTTCATCAAATTGAAAACATGCTTTGTCATCATTTGGATATGTCATGGCCTTGGATACATCAAACGTGACTTCTTCATCATCAACTCTCAATTTAAGCTTACCATTCTCTACATCAATCAAAACTCTAGCAGTCTTCATAAAAGGTCTCCCAAGAATAAGAGGAACATCACTAGTTCCTTCCATCTCCATCACAATGAAATCTACTGGAAATACAAATTTGTCAACCTTCACTAGAACATCTTCAACCACTCCATATGGATATTTAAGAGACCTGTCTGCCAATTGAAGAGCCATTCTGGTTGGTTTAATTTCCAACCCCTGAATTGTTCTGCACATGGATAGCGGCATTAGATTAATGCTAGCTCCCAAATCAATCAATGCTCTTCCAACTTTCACATCTCCTATGGTGCATGGAATGGTGAAGCTTCCTGGGTCTTTAAGTTTAGGAGGTAGTTTCTGAATGATTGCACTGCAATTGCCCTGTATATTGATAGTTTCCTTCTCAATATACTTGTGTTTCTTTGTGAGAAGTTCTTTCAAGAATTTTGCATATGCTGGCATCTGTTGCAATGCTTCAGAGAATGGTATGGTAATCTCCAACTTCTTAAACAGTTCCATGAATCTTTCCAACTGCTTTTCTTTCTCCTTCCTTGAATAACCCTTGGGATAAGGAAGTGGCTTTTCATACTCTTTTTCTCTCTGTCTCTCTTCTCTCTCATTTTTTTCTCTCCTCTCCTCTTCTTCTTTTCTCTTTTTCTCTCTCTCAACTCTTTCTTTCCACTCACATGTTTCTTTTTCACTCTCACTCTCATTTTCTTTCTCCTTTCTCTCTTTTTGTCTCTCCTCTAACACTCTACCACTTCTAGTCACAACAGTTTTACATTCCTTTCCAAGATTATCATGTTTAATCTCGTCAACTATTCTCTCAACATGACCCTCCATTTTTTTAAATGCAGCATCCACATTATGACAATAGGACGCATTTGTCTTCAAGAATCTCTGGAAAGTCTCTTCAAGCTTTGTTGTTTTCTCAACTGAAGTAAATTGCATCTGCCATTTTTGTTGCTCTTGAACCATTGAAACCTGTTGTATTTCCTGTGGTATTTGAGAAAGTTTCATGGTTACTTCCTCAAGCTGTTGAGAGAAAGTTCTATTTTGGACAAGCAGAGCCTCATTTAATTTTGACAACTCCTTCTGATTAAGATCTCCTGTGTCAATATTGAGTTCGTTGTCACTAGTAGCCATATTTTCAATAATTTCAATTGCTTCCTCTGGAGTCTTCCATTTGATATTGCCTCCTGCTGAGGCATTCAGCATCATCTTGGTGTGTGAACCAAGCCCTCCAAGGAAAGTTAGGACTACTTCTTCTTCTTTGAAACCATGCATGGGAGTTTTACGTAACAAGCTTTTATACCTGTCCCATGCATGTCCCAGTGATTCTTCCATGCCCTGCTTGAATGAAGAAATCTCTTGCTTGCCTTTAATCACCTTAGATTGTGGGAAGTATTTATTTAAAAATTTTGTGACCACTGCTTCCCACTCTGTGAAACTTTCTTCTGGAAAAGAGTTCAACCAAAGCTTAGCATTGCCTCCCAATGAGAAAGGAAACAAGCTAAGTTTGATAGCTTCGTCTGGCACCCCATTAATTTTGACTGTATTGCAAATCTCATTAAAGGTAGTGAGGTGCTCATATGGGCTTTCATGAGACAACCCATTAAATTGATTACTCTTTACCAGTTGAATCAGTGCTGGTTTGACCTCCATGTTGGCTGCATTGACTCTAGGTCTAGCTATGCTGTTAAAGTGCTGAGACCCAGCAATATTGCTGTAGTCTGCAAGAGTTCTTCTACCATTATTGTTCTCCATACTTCCTGTGCTATGAACAGAACCTTGTGGTGATGATTGTAAGAGAGTTTCTGGAGAAGGGAAAAGTTCTCTAGATGTTCTGATTCTTCTCCTCCGTCTACTGTCTTCTAGACCTTCAAGAAGAGGTTCTGTTGTTTTCTTACTTCTAGTTCGAATTGCTTCCTGCATGCACAAGAAAACAAAACCCTAGAAAAGATTTGTTAGCACAAAAAGATATAAGAGAAGATATATTCAAAAGATAAAAAGATAAAAGATTCAGAAGATAAGAAGATAAAAGATTTAGAAGATAGAAGATAAAATAAATTGAAATCTAATCTAATCTAAAAAGATAAAATAAAATCTAATCTAACCTAAAAAGATAAGAAAAAATAAAATCTAACCTAATCTAAAAAGATAAAAAGATAAAATAAAATAAAAACAGAAAAAATAAAAACAGAAATTCAAAATTAAAGTCAAAGATAATCAATAATCACACAAATTAACCAGTTAAACCACGAGTCCCCGGCAACGGCGCCAAAAACTTGATGGACAAATTTATGAGCACCAAAATATGATGTCACAAACTTGTTTCACAATCGGAAAGTATGACCGAATCGTTCAAGTAATAAACTTGGTAAGACCAAGTATCGTTCTTCCCAAAGGACTCACGGCCTAGTTTAGTTATGTGATTTGTTGATTAGCTAGGACTTACAAACGAAATATTTAAATTTTAATATGCAAGACAGAAAATAAACATGTATGCATGAAGTTTGATCAATGGCAAAGACAAAAGATAAACACTTTCAATGAAATATATGTATGAATATGTTGTTGGGGGTCAATTTCATCTCATCCACTCTCATACATTTTAGGAATTCAACATTCAAATCATCATTGTTAATGCCACTCTCTAAAGTACCATTCTAGATGGCTTCTCCCTAATCACGAGTTCATAAATTTCCTAGCATTCCTAATGATTAGTTCATAAGTGCAGGAGCTTAACGACAACCAATATAATATTGGGAGAAATTCCCCGGATCTAGACTTCCCCGTACGTGCCCGTATCGACAAAACCAATAATCATGCATGGAATGAGTTAAACTATGCAAGCATTGAGCAAAGAGGAAAAACCCTAACTAATGATGAAAGAAAGCATAAGTCTTAATTAAAAGATGCAAGCAAAGATTCCATATATGAGAGCTTCAAGAGATTACATTGATTCCCCAACAAACATACAAGGTTTAGTTCACCATATTCATGGTGAACCTAGATGAACAATGAAAGAATGAAAGAATAAACCCAATAAAGGTGAAGAGGTAGCCTGAGCATCCAAGATCCTCCTTCAAAGGGGTGAGAAGAGAGAGTGTTTGCCTTGTTTCTGCCAAAGATACTAACCCCTAGGACGTGCAAGTCCTTATATACTATTCTAGAGTTACAAAAGATTACAAAAGCCCAAGCCCAAAAAGTGCCGCTCAGCGGTGCTTGCGCGTCCTTTTCTTCCCCTCAGCGGCCAGTTTGCCCCTCAGCGGACCTTCCGTGACCTTCTGAGTGCCGCTCAGCGGTAAAATGCCGCTGAGCGGTGCCTTCGGCTTCTCCTTTTGCACTCTTTCTTGTCTTTTCTAATGTCATCTCTCTCCTTCTTCACTTCTTTCACCAAATTCACCTTAAAACCTGCACAAAAACACTTAAATCAAGCATAAACCTGTCCAGCTCTCTTATTTCTGAAAATATAGATAAAAGCATGATTTCAAGCTAGTTTTTAAGTCTAAAGGTTGCTTTTAGTATCAATTTTAAGCATGCAAATAACAGTTTTTCAACTGTTATCACACTCTCCCCTGGGGTTAACCTCAGTATTAGCCCCAAAATCCATGTCAGGCCTTTCTTCCAACTGCTTGGTAATCTGCCCCATTTGAATCTTCAAGTTCTTAATAGCAGCTTCAGTGCTCTTTTGAGAAGATTCAGTTTTCTGTATAAATTGCTGAAGAGTTTCTTCCAACCTTATTGATCTTTCATTAAGTATAGAAATTTGTTGCCATAAGGTTGGTTGTTGTTGTTGCTTGTTAAATTGCCCAGTTTGTCCAGCTTGCCCACTTTGTCTTTGACCAACACTTGGGTGTGGTTTCCACCCTTCATTGAAATTCTCCTGACTGTATGGAAATTGATTGGCCATGAAGTTAACATCCTCTAAAGCTTCTGCTGGACAGGCGCATTGACCATTGATATGATCACCTCCACATAATTCACACAACTGTGATTGAACCTGTGCAACAGTCTTTAACTCTTTTGGCAGTTGTTCAAGTATCTTTGTGAGATTCTCCAATTGTTGAGTTATTAACTTGTTTTGAGCTATCAAGGCATATTTGGATTGCAACTGTAGAACTCCTTTTTGTTGAATAGGAGCTCCTCTTTCACTGTTCCACTTATTGTCATTAGTAGTCATGCTTTCAATTATTTCTGTGGCTTCCTCTGGAGTCTTCCATTTGATATTGCCTCCAGCTGAGGCGTCAAGCATCATCATGGTTTGTGAACCAAGACCTCCAAGGAAGATTAGGACTACTTCTCCTTCGTTAAATCCATGCGTGGGAGTCTTTCTTAATAGGCTTTTGTACCTGTCCCATGCATGCCCCAGTGATTCTTCCATGCCTTGTCTAAATGAAGAGATCTCTTGCTTCCCTTTGTTGATTTTAAAGCTTTGTTGCTGCCATTGTTGTTGTGGTTGGTTCTCAAATTGTCCGGCAGCTTGCCAAAATTTGCTTTGATCCATGCTTGAGTCATGTTCCCACCAGTGGTTGAGATTACTTTGGTAGAATTCAGTGCCCATTAAATTCTTGTTCGAATTGCATCCTGCAAACATTAGGCACAAAACTCTACAAAATATTTGTTAGCACAAAAAGATATAGGAGAAGATATATATTCAGAAGATAAAAGATTCAGAAGATAAAATAAAATAAGATAGAATAAAATAAATTGAAATCTAATCTAATCTAATAAGATAAAATAAAATAAAATCAAATCTAATCTAATCAAATCAAATAAAATAAAATAAAATCTAATCTAATCAAATAAGATAAAATAAAATAAAATAAAATCTAATCAAATCAAATCAAATAAAATAAAATCTAATCTAATCAAATAAGATAAAATAAAATAAAATAAAAACAGAAATTCAAAATTAAAGTCAAAGATAATCAATAATCACACAAATTAACCAGTTAAACCACGAGTCCCCGGCAGCGGCGCCAAAAACTTGATGGACAAATTTATGATCACCAAAATATGATGTCACAAACTTGTTTCACAATCGGCAAGTATGACCGAATCGTTCAAGTAATAAACTTGGTAAGACCAAGTATCGTTCTTCCCAAAGGACTCACGGCCTAGTTTAGTTGTATGGTTTGTTGATTAACTAAGACTTAAGAACAAAATATTTAAAGTTTAATATGCAAAGACGAAAATAAACATGTATGCATGAGTTTTGATCAATGGCAAAAGCAAAAGATAAACACTTTCAATGAATTATATGAATGAATATGTTGTTGGGGGTCAATTTCATCTCATCCACTCTCATATATTTTAGGAATTCAACATTCAAATCATCATTGTTAATGCCACTCTCTAAAGTACCATTCTAGATGGCTTCTCCCTAATCACGAGTTCATACAATTCCTAGCATTTCTAATGATTAGTTCATAAGTGCAGGAGCTTAACGACAACCAACATAATATTGGGAGAAATTCCCCGGATCTAGACTTCCCCGTACGTGCCCGTATCGACAAAACCAATAATCATGCATCGAATGAGTTAAACCATGCAAGCATTAAGCAAAGAGGAAAAACCCTAACTAATGATGAAAGAAAGCATAAATCTTAATTAAAAGATGCAAGCATAGATTCCATATATGAGAGCTTCAAGAGATTACATTGATTCCCCAACAAACATACAAGGTTTAGTTCACCATATTCATGGTGAACCTAGATGAATAACAATGAAAGAATAAACCCAATAAAGGTGAAGAGGTAGCCTGAGCATCCAAGATCCTCCTTCAAAGGGGTGGAAGAGAGAGTGTTTGCCTCGTTTCTGCCAAAGATACTAATTCTAGGACGTGCAAGTCCTTATATACTATTTTAGAATTACAAAAGATCTAAGCCCAAGCCCATAAAAGTGCCAGAAAACGAGTCCAAGCCCATTATTAAGAATGGCACTCAGCGGTAAATACCGCTCAGCGGTGACTACGCTTCCCTTTTCTTCCCCTCAGCGGCCAGTTTGCCCCTCAGCGGACCTCCCGTGACCTCCTGAGTGCCGCTCAGCGGTAAAATGCCGCTGAGCGGTGCCTTCGGCTTCTCCTTTTGCAGTCTTTGATTCCTTTTCTGATTCCATCTCTCTCCTTCTTCACTTCTTTCACTAAATTCACCTTAAAACCTGCACAAAAACACTTAAATCAAGCATAAACCTGTCCAGCTCTCTTATTTCTGAAAATATAGATAAAAACATGATTTCAAGCTAGTTTCTAAGTCTAAAGGTTGCTTTTAGTATCAATTTTAAGCATGAAAATAACAGTTTTTCAACTGTTATCAGGCCACCATTTGTAAACACCTCACGGTTTTGCTTGTTGGAAGAGGCATGGTAGCAAGTTTAAGTCAACAAGAGTGTTGTCACGTTTGGAGCTGGACACGGTGAAATTCATTTTGGCAAGAAGCATATGTAGCAAAAGAGGGGGGCCACATGTTGGAAGCTAATGTCCAAGGGACAACACCATACGACACTTACCAATAAGGAATCAACTTTCTTTGTGAATTTTATAATGGGGGCCACCACTTGAAAAAGCTCACGGGCACTTTGGCTTGAAAAGAGATGTGCAGATTTGGTGATGTGCTCTTCTACTCCACACAAGCTTTTGGTTTTGGACATTCATTTAGAGAAGAAGCTTTTGGATTCTGATCTCCATTTGGAGAAACTCACGGCCATGGCAGCAGAGGAGGTGCTCACGGTGCAACACCTTGAAGAAGAAGAAGTCCAGCAATTTGGAGCTGCCACCATTCACGTTTTCTTTGAGAAACATCCAGCTGCACACGGCCCATTCATTCTGCATTCACATGTCCAAGAAGAATCCAGCAGCTGGTCAAAGAAAAGAAGAAGGAGAAGCTAACGTTGAAAGAAGGAAGAAGGGTGGTGTGCACGATCTTATTTCAGCTGGAAGAAGCAGTCGCACGCCTTGTAGAAGCAAGCATCCTGGAGCACGTGCTGTCACGTGATGGGCTGGAATTGGAGAAGCATCTTGGCTTTTCTTTGTGCACAAAAAGGCCTTCCAGCAGAAGCACCAAATAGGGGTGACATCCAGCAAAGCAAAGATGGGTGTGACGTTGGGCTTAGTAGCTGCCACGGAAGAGAAAGAAAAAGAAGCTTTCACATGTGAAGGGGTGTCAAAAGCAGAATGGTCCAGCAGAGAAATGTGTGTGGCTGGAAGCATGAGGTGGGCTTCCATCCAGGAAAAGGGAAGCACATGTTCCAGCCGCAACCTAAAAAAAACGGAGGAGGGCTTTTATTTTTTTTTTTAAAAAAAAAGAGAAGAATTGAGGAGAATGGAGGGTGATGTAGCTTGAAGTTCTTGGTGCCTTCTCCTTCGGTTTTGTACACTTTTCCATTTAAGCTTTTATTCATCTGCTGTTATCATCTTTGTATTCTATAAACTGCACTCTGTATTTTGTTTGTGCAAGTTGTTATTGTAATTTGAAGCTTTGTAATTTCATTTTTGAAGTGTTTCATTTCTTTTCATTTGTGCTGAATAGTCACGACTGTGTTAGTGTTATTCTCCTTTCTTCATTTAGTTTTCTTTGATGCATTTGGGTGAATGTTTTTATTGTTCAAAGCTTGAAAGTTTCACGGCTGTCCAAAACAGACAAAGAAGAATCACAGTACAGAAAATGGAGGTTTACGGTTGATGCACTCATCTTCTTTGCTGTAATGTTTAATTTTCAATTTAGCTTTCTTGTTCTTTGTTGTAATAATTTCATGCACAATTTAATTTCTAAGCAAAGTTTGGTTTCAAATTCTGTTTCTAAATTTCCAGATTTTACTGTCTCTTTTTACTGCTTCAATTTAATTTCTGTTGTAATTTAATTTCAGTTGTTGTTTTCTGCAATTTAATTTCTGCTCTTCTTTATTTTTGCATGTTCATCATTTACTATAATTTTATTTTCTGTATTTTACTATAGTGATTTTGATTCTGTTTTTACTGTTTTCTAAATTTACTGTTTTTTGTATTTACTGTTTTCTGTATTTTCGTTTTCTGTATTTTGCTTTTACTGTTTTACTGATTTTGAAATTCTGTATTCACTGTTCTTAATGTTATTGTTTACTGCTGTAATCCATATTTTTGCTTTTGATGTTTTACTGTTTTATGTATTTACTATTTTCTGTATTTTATGTTTTTCTGTATTTTCGTTTTTTTTACTGTTCCAGATTTATTTTCACTTTTCATGTTACTGTATTTTCGTTTTTACTGTTTTCATTTCATTTACTGTACCAATTTCATTTTACTGTTTTAAATTTCGTTTTACTGTTTTGAATTTTATTTCAACGCTTTTAATTTTTACCGCAACCGAAAAAAAAAAATCACAAACCCCCCCACTACGTGTTTGATCTGAGACTGAACCCAAATTGGTCCTTGAGAGACGACCTAGGAGTCACTTCCTAGTAACTGTACTGCATTCTTTTATGCACAACTTTTGTGGGAGGTGCGACCCTCTCATCACACCACTTCCTCCACTTCCTCCAGTTTGTCCACTTCGTCCACTTTCTCCACTTCGTCCATTTCGCCCACCTTGTCAAGTTCGTCCAATTCTTCCACTTCCTCCACTTCGTCCACATTCTCCACTTCCTCCACTTCGTCCACTTCGTCAATTTCGTCCACTTCGTCCATTTCGTCCACTTCATCAAGTTCGTCCACTTCCTCCACTTCGTCAAGTTCGTCCATGATGAATCATTATTTTCTGCACTGCACTTAGTTTATTATACTAGAGTTAATAAGGAAAGTGTGTTCAAATATCCAGTATTTTCCCATTTTTCTGAATTGTGCTTAATTCGATCAGAAATTCTTATTTTAATTAATTTGAATTATCTGAGACTAATTATTTACATTATTGAGTGCAGGGAAATTATCGGATAATTTTAGGACTGAAAGATAAATTTCTCATCAATTACATTTTAAACTAAATGAGAAACAAAAATGAAATTTATTTTTCTTCGCAGGGAAAGAAACCAGCAATTATTAATTTCCAATTGAAACTTCTAAGGGAAATGCACGGATTGAATTTTTGGTGCACACAAAAACAACAAACACCACGTCAACCTAAGATGAAGTGCTAAATCCATGCATAGCATATGTGGCAGCAGACATCCGTGTGTCCAGCTGGCTGGAAACGTCCAAGCGCACAACAGGAGTAGGGAGCAGGAAGCAGAAAAGAGGGGATTGATTTGAAGAAAAATGAGGAAGCTAGCTGCTGCTAGGGGAGACAAGCTGCTACTCTATGGGCACAAAGAGACAACACACATGCTGATTTTGGAAGTCTCTTAACTCCTTCTTCTCGGTAGTTTTTAAAACATCCTTTTTTCTTCTTTTCGGAGAGATAGCAAGAGTAGTAGAGATGATGGCTTGATGAAGGAGAAATGGGGTGCTGGTGTGAGATGATAAGTCCATAGAGGGAGAGAAGAACGAACTGCTTTCACGGCTGAAGTGAAGTATACGTTTCTTTCTTTTCTTAAAATACAAGAACTGAGTTGGAGATGAAAAGAAGAAGCTTCTGTAATGATTAGAAGAGACGCATATGTGATGAGCTTTTGAGAGAGTGAGCATGGTGATTTGCTTGGAGAAAACTCTTGAAGAAGTAGATGAATATGGAGGTGTGATTCTCGGTCAAAATAGCTAGAATTGTGTGATTCCTACTTGCAATTTGGAGAAGTGCAACCATGGTCCACCAACACATGAATTCTCGGCAAAAGTGGTCATATAGTAATAGCTTATCTATGCTTTCACTTCATGTAGCTTGTTTTGACGGTAATATGGTTTTGAATTTAGCAAGTATGCTTTCCTTTTTCCTTTAAGAAGTGGACGGTCCTACTAGAAGTAATATATGTTTTCATTTTGCTTTTACTGCCTTTCTTTTAGATAATGATCATGAGTCCAGCAACATCTTTCTTCAACATAATTCTACTTTGCTTAATTTATTAAAACTTGTAGAGAATCGTGAATGGGAAGTCTGCACCGATTATGATTTCTTAGAATAGGATTGTTTATATTATTCTTATGGGAAAAAGTTAAGTGTTAGTTTTATACAAAAAGACAAAAGCTTTCAAAGAGCATTTTGGAGAATGAATTTACGTGAACGAAGGATAGCAAGCTTTTGAGAATTCTTAAACCACACCAAGTCAATTCTTTCACGTCTGCAGAAGAAGTAACAAGAGGAATTAAGTAAAGTCACGGTCAAGGAGTGGTTTTAAGGCAATTGTAAATTTAAATTTCTTTTGGTAGATGAATTGGGCACAGTTAATAGTAGGGAAGTTTTACAGTTTTTCATTTCCTTTGCTTTAAAATGTTGTATATTATATGTTGACTTGATTTTCAGTATTTGAGTTGTTGCGAGTTGTTTTTGATATTTCAAATGGCTGTGATTTCATTTTAATGTACCAATTTTATTTTTACTGTCTAAATTTTGTTTTACTGTTGTGAATTTTATTTAAACGCAATTTTAATTTTATCGCAACCAAAAACACTACAAAAACCCCCCCATTTCGTGTTGACAAAAGACTGAACCACATTTGGTCCTTGAGAGACGACCTAGGAGTCAATTCCTAGCACTGTACTGCATTCTTAATTGCACATCAAATTTGATTGGCCGCGACAGCTGTATCAGTCCATTTCGTCCACTTCCTCCTGTTCCTCCATTTCGTCCACTTCCTCAACATCATCCATTTCTCCACTTCCTCCACTTCATTCACGTCGTCCACTTCCTCCACTTCCTCCACTTCGTCCACTTCGTCCACTTCGTCCACTTCGTCACTTCGTCCGATTCGTCCACTTCGTCCACTTTGTCAACTTTTTCCACTTCGTCAACCTCGTGCACTTCCTCCACTTCCTCAACATCGTCCACTTCCTGCACTTCCTTCACTTCCTGCACTTCTTCCACTTCGTCAACTTCGTCCACTTCCTCCATTTCGTCAACTTCGTCCACTTCGTCCGTTTCGTCCACTTCGTCAAGTTTGCCAACTTCCTCCACTTCCTCCACTTCGTCAACATCCTCCACTTCCTCCACTTCCTCCACTTCTTCCACTTCCTCCACTTCTTCCACTTCCTCCAACTTCTTCCACTTCCTCCACTTCCTCTATTTCGTCCACTTCAACCACTTCCTCCACTTCCTCCACTTCGTCAACTTCGTCCACTTCGTCAGCTTCGTCAACTTCCTCCACTTCGTCCAGTTCCTCCACTTCTTCCACTTCCTCTACTTCCTCCACTTCTTCCACTTCCTCTACTTCCTCCACTTCCTCCACTTCATCAACTTCCTCCACTTCGTCCAAGTCCTCCACTTCTTCCACTTCCTCGACTTCCTCCACTTCCTCCATTTCGTCCACTTCGTCAAGGTCGTCCACTTCGTTCACTTCCTCTTCTTCCACCACTTCCTCCAGTTTGTCCACTTCGTCCACTTTGTCCACTTCGTCCATTTCGCCCACCTTGTCAAGTTCGTCCAATTCTTCCACTTCCTCCACTTTTTCCACATTCTCCACTTCCTCCACTTCGTCCACTTCGTCCACTTCGTCAATTTCGTCCACTTCGTCCATTTCGTCCACTTCATCAAGTTCGTCCACTTCCTCCACTTCGTCAAGTTCGTCCACTTCGTCCACTTCCTCCTATTCCTCCATTTCGTCCACTCTCTCAACATCATCCATTTCTCCACTTCCTCCACTTCATTCACTTCGTCCACTTCCTCCACTTCGTCCACTTCCACCACTTCCTCCACTTCCTTTATTTCGTGAAGTTCGTCGAGTTCCTCCACTTCCTCCACTTCCTCCACTTCGTCCACTTCATCACTTCGTTCGATTCGTCCACTTCGTCCACTTTGTCAACTTTTTCCACTTCGTCCACTTCGTCAACCTCGTGCACTTCCTCCACTTCCTCAACATCGTCCACTTCCTGCACTTCCTTCACTTCCTGCACTTCTTCCACTTCGTCAACTTCGTCCACTTCCTCCAATTCGTCAACTTCGTCCACTTCGTCCATTTCGTCCACTTCGTCAAGTTTGCCCACTTCCTCCACTTCCTCCACTTCCTCCACTTCGTCAACTTCCTCTACTTCCTTCACTTCCTCCACTTCTTCCACTTCCTCCACTTCTTCCACTTCCTCCAACTTCTTCCACTTCCTCCACTTCCTCCACTTCGTCCACTTCGTCCACTTCGTCCACTTCGTCAACTTCGTCCACTTCGTCAACTTCGTCAACTTCCTCCACTTCGTCCAGTTCCTCCACCTCCTCCACTTCGTCCACCTCTTCCACTTCCTCTACTTCCTCCACTTCCTCCACTTCGTCAACTTCTTCCACTTCTTCCACTACGTCCACTTCGTCCAAGTCCTTCACTTCTTCCACTTCCTCCACTTCCTCCACTTCCTCCATTTCATCCACTTCGTCCACATTCTCGACTTCCTCCACTTCGTCCACTTCGTCCCCTTCTTCCACTTCATCAAGTTCGTCCACTTCCTCCACTTCGTCAACTTCGTCCACTTCCTCCCTTTCGTCCACTTCCTCCACTTCCACCATTTCGTCCACTTCCTCCACTTCCTACATTTCGTCCACTTCCTCCTCTTCCTTCACTTCCTCCACTTTGTCAACTTCATCCACTTTTACACTTCTTCCACTTCGTCAACTTTGTCCACTTCCTCCACTTCCTCGACTTCCTCCACTTGGTCCACTTCGTCCACTTCCAACACTTCCTCCACTTCATCCACTTCCTCCACTTCGTCCAATTCGTCCACTTCGTCAACTTCTTCCACTTCGTCAACTGCGTGCACTTCCTCCACTTCCTCAACATCGTCCACTTCCTCCACTTCCTGCATTTCTTCCACTTCGTCCACTTCCTCCATTTCGTCAACTTCGTCCACTTCATCCATTTCGTCCACTTCCTCAAGTTCGTCCACATCCTCCAGTTCCTCCACTTCGTCCACTTCGTCAACTTCCTCCACTTCGTCCACTTCTTCCACTTCGTCCACTTCATTCAATTCCTCCACTTCGTCCACTTCGTCAACTTCGTCCACTTCGTGAACTTCGTCAACTTCGTCCACTTCGTGAACTTCGTCAACTTCGTCCACTTCGTGAACTTCGTCAACTTCGTCCACTTCGTGAACTTCGTCAACTTCCTCCACTTCGTCCACTTCGTCAACTTCGTCAACTTCTTCAACTTCCTCCACTTCGTCCAGTTCCTCCACTTCCTCCACTTCCTCCACTTCGTCCATTTCGACCATTTCGTCCATTTTGTCAAATTTGTCCAGTTCTTCCACTTCCTCCACATCGTCCACATTCTCCACTTCGTCCACTTCATCCATTTCGTCAATTTCGTCCACTTCATCAAGTTCGTCCACTTCCTCCACTTCGTCACCTTCGTCCACTTCCTCCACTTCATTCACTTCCTGAACTTCTTCCACTTCGTCAACTTCATCCACTTTCTCCACTTCCTCCACTTCCTCCACTTCGTCAACTTCCTCCACTTCGTCTAGTTCCTCCACTTTCTCCACTTCTTCCACTTCCTCTACTTCCTCCACTTCCTCCACTTCCTCCATTTCGTCCACTTTCGCCACTTCCTCAATATCGTCGATTTCCTCCACTTCCTTCACTTCATCTACTTCATCCACTTCCTCCACTTCCTCCACTTCATTCACTTCATCCATTTCATCCACTTCTTCCACTTCTTCCACTTCGTCAACTTCTTCCACTTCGTCAACTTTGTCCACTTCCTCCACTTCCTCCACTTCGTCCACTTGGGCCACTTCGTCCACCTGGTCCAGTTCGTCTACTTCCTCCACTTCCTCCACTTCATCCACTTCCTCCACTTTGTCAACTTCGTCCACTTCGTCCTCTTGGTCCACTTCTTCCACTTCGTCCACTTCTTCCATTTCCTCCACGTCGTCAACTTCGTCAAGTTCGTCCACTACGTCCACTCCGTCCACTTCGTCAAGTTCGTCCACTTCCTCTACTTCCTCCAGTTCCTCCACTTCCTCCACTTCCTCCACTTCCTCCACTTCCTCCAGTTTGTCCACTTCGTCAACTTCGTCCACTTCGTCCATTTCGTCCACTTTGTCAAGTTCGTCCAGTTCTTCCACTTCCTCCACTTCTTCCACATTCTCCACTTCCTCCACTTCCTCCACTTCGTCAATTTCGTCCACTTCGTCCATTTCGTCCACTTCATCCAATTCGTCCATTTCCTCCACTTTGTCAACTTCGTCCACTTCCTCCATTTTGTCCACTTCCTCCATTCCATTCACTTCCACCACTTCCTCAACATCGTCCATTTCCTCCACTTCCTCCACTTCCTCCACTTCCTCCACTTCCTCCACTTCCTCCACTTCCTCCATTTCGTCCACTTCGTCAAGTTCGTCCCCTTCCTCCACTTCCTCCACTTCCACCACTTCGTCCAATTCGTCCTCTTCGTCAACTTCTTCCACTTCGTCCACTTCGTCCATTTCGTCCACTTCGTCAAGTTCGTCCACTTCCTCCACTTCCTCCACTTTGTCCACTTCGTCCACTTCGTCCACTTCGTCCACTTCGTCCACTTCGTCACTTCGTCACTTCGTCCAATTCGTCCACTTCGTCAACTTCTTCCACTTCGTCAACTTCGTCAACTTCCGCCACTTCCTCAACATCGTCCACTTCCTCCACTTCATTCACTTCTTGCACTTCTTCCACTTCGTCAACTTCGTCCACTTCCTCCATTTCGTCAACTTCATCCACTTCCTACATTTCGTCCATTTAGTCAAGTTCATCCACTACCTCCACTTCCTCCACTACCTCCACTTCGTCCACTTCGTCAACTTCCTCCACTTCGTTCACATCTTCAACTTCGTCCACTTCCTCCACTTCGTCCACTTCGTCAACTTCGTCCACTTCGTCAGCTTCCTCCACTTCGTCCAGTTCCTCCACTTCCTCCACTTTGTCCACTTCTTCAACTTCCTCTACTTCCTCCACTTCCTCCACTTCGTCAACTTCCTTCACTCCCTCCACTTCGTCCACTTCCTCAACTTCCTCCACTTTCTCCCCCTCCTCCACTTCCTCCATTTCGTCCACTTCTTTAAATCGGTGATTTCCTCCACTTCCTCCACTTCATTCACTTCATCAACTTCTTCCACTTCTTCCACTTCGTTAACTTTGTCCACTTCCTCCATTTCCTCCACTTCGTCGACTTGGTCCACTTCACCTACTTCCTCCACTTCCTCCACTTCCTCCACTTCGTCCACTTCCTCCACTTCGTCCACTTTGTCCACTTCGTCCACTTCGTCCACTTCCTCCATTTCGTCTACTTCCTCCTCTTCCTCCACTTCATTCACTTCATCTACTTCATCCACTTTTACACTTCTTCCACTTCGTCAACTTTGTCCACTTCCTCCACTTTGTCCACTTCCTCCACTTCCTCCACTTGGTCCACTTCGTCCACTTCGTCTACTTCCTCCACTTCATCCACTTCCTCCACTTCGTCCAATTCCTCCACTTCATCCACTTCCTCCACTTCGTCAACTTCGTGAACTTCGTTTACTTTGTCCTCTTCGTGAACTTCGTTTACTTCGTCCACTTCCTCCACTTCCTCCACTACCTCCTTTTCCTCCACTTCCTCCACTTCCTCCACTTCCTCCACTTCATCTTCTTCTTCCACTTCGTCCAATTTGTCACATTCGTCAAGTTCGTCCCTTCGTCCACTTCGTCCACCTTGTCAAGTTCGTCCCCTTCGTCCACTTCCTCCACTTCCTCAACTTCCTCCACTTCGTCAACTTCGTCAACTTCTGCCACTTCGTCCACTTCGTCAACTACGTCCACTTCCTCAACATCGTCCACTTCCTCCACTTGGTCAACTTCTTCCACTTCGTCGACTTCGTCAACTTCCTCAACATCGTCCACTTCCTCCACTTCGTCGACTTCCTTCACTTTGTCCACTTCGTCAACTTCGTCCACTTCCTCGATTTTGACCAGTTCTTCCACTTCCTCCACTTCATCCACATTCTCCACTTTGCCCACTTCATCTACTTCGTCCATTTCATCAACTTCGTCAGGTTCGTCCACTTCCTCCACTTCCTCCACTTTGTCCACTTCGTCGACTTCGTCAACTTCGTCGACTTCGTTCACTTCCTCAACTTCGTCCATTTCGTCCACTTCGTCCACCTCTTCCACTTCCTCCACTTCCTCCACTTCGTCCATTTCGTTCACTTCCTCAACTTCGTCGATTTCCTCCACTTCCTTCACTTCATCTACTTCATCCACTTCCTCCACTTCCTCCACTTCATTCACTTCATCCACTTCATCCACTTCTTCCACTTCCTCCACCTTGTCAACTTCGTTCACTTCGTCCACTACATGAACTTCGTTTACTTCGTCCATTTCTTCATCTTCTTCTTCCGCTCCGTCCACTTCGTCCAATTCGTCAACTTCATCAAGTTCGTCCCTTTGTCCACTTCGTCGAGTTCGTCCCCTTCGTCCACTTCGTCAAGTTCGTCCCCTTCTTCCTCTTCGTCAACTTCTGCCACTTCGTCAACTACGTCCACTTCCTCAACATCGTCCACTTCCCCTCCACTTCCTCCACTTCGTCAACTTCTTCCACTTCGTCCATTTCGTCAACTTCCTCAACATCGTCCACTTCCTCCATATCCTCCACGTCGTCCACTTCCTTCACTTTGTCCACTTCGTAAACTTCGTCCACTTCCTCCACTTCGTCCATTTCCTCCACTTCCTCTACTTCATCCACATTCCCCACTTCCTCCACTTCCTCCACTTCGTCAACTTCGTCCACTTCGTCCATTTCTTCCACTTCATCAAGTTCGTCCACTTCGTCCATTTCTTCCACTTCCTCCACTTCGTCAACGTCGTTTACTTCGTCCACTTCGTCAAGTTCGTCCACTTCGTCAACTTCGTCAAGTTCGTCCCCTTCGTCCACTTGCTTCACTTACTCCACTTCGTCAACTTCTTCGACTTCGTCCACTTCGTCAACCTCGTCCACTTCCTCCACTTCCTGAACATCGTCCACTTCCTCCACTTCATTCACTTCCTCCACTTCTTCCACTTCGTCAAGTTCGTGCACTCCCTCCACTTCGTCCACTTCGTCAACTTCGTCCACTTGTTCAACTTCGTCCATTTCGTCCACTTCGTGAAGTTCGTCCACTTCCTCCACTTCCTCCACCTCCTCCACTTCGTCTAGTTCGTTAACTTCAGCAACTTCCTCCACTTCCTCCACTTCGTCCACTTTCTCCACTTCGTCCACTTCCTCCACTTCGTCCAATTCTTCCACTTCCTCCACTTCAACCACATTCTCCACTTCGTCCACTTCATCCACTTCGTCCACTTCCTCTACTTTCACCACTTCCTCCTCCACTTTGTCCACTTTGTCCAGTTCCTTCACTTCCACCATTTCCTCCTCCACTTCATTCACTTCCTACACTTCGTCCACTTCGTCAACTTCGTCCACTTCGTCAACTTCGTCCACTTCGTCCACTTCGTCAACTTCGTCCACTTCCTCCACTTCGTCCAGTTCTTCCACTTCCTCCTTTTCGTCCACATTCTCCACTTCGTCCACTTCCTCCCCTTCGTCAACTTCATCAACTTCGTCCACTTCGCCCATTTCGTCCACCTCGTCAAGTTCGCCCACTTCCTCCACTTCCTCCACATCTTACACTTTGTCCACTTCGTCCACTTTGTCCACTTCTTCCACTTCGTCCTCTTTGTCCACTTCCTCCACTTCATCCACTTCATCAAGTTCGTCCACTTTGTCCACTTCCTCTACTTCCTCCACTTCCTCCTTTTCCTCCACTTCGTCCACTTCCTCCACTTCCTCCACTTCGTCAACATCTTCCACTTCGTCCCCTTTCTCCACTTCCTCAACACCGTCCACTTCTTCCACTTCCTCCACTTCATTCACTTCCTGAACTTCTTCCACTTCGTCAACATCCACTTCCTCCACTTCGTCCCCTTTATCCACTTTGTCAAGTTCGTCCACTTCCTCCACTTCGTCAACTTCGTCGACTTCCTCCATTTCGTCCACTTCCTCCACTTCCACCATTTCGTCCACTTCCTCCACTTCCTCAACATCGTCCATTTCCTCCACTTCCTCCACTTCCTTCACTTCCTCCACTTCGTCAACTTCATCCACTTCGTCAAGTTCGTGCCCTTCCTCCACTTCCTCCACTTCCCCCACTTTGTCCACTTCGTCCACTTTCTCCACTTCGTCCACTTCGTCACTTCGTCCAATTCGTCCACTTCGTCAACTTCTTCCACTTCGTCCACTTCGTCAACTGCGTGCACTTCCTCCACTTCCTCAACATCGTCCACTTCCTCCACTTCATTCACTTCTTGCACTTCTTCCACTTCGTCCACTTCCTCCATTTCGTCAACTTCGTCCACTTTATCCATTTCGTCCACTTCCTCAAGTTCGTCCACTTCCTCCAGCTCCTCCACTTCGTCCACTTCGTCAACTTCCTCCACTTCGTCCACTTCTTCCACTTCGTCGACTTCATTCAATTCCTCCACTTCGTCCACTTCGTCCACTTCGTGAACTTCGTCAACTTCGTCCACTTCGTGAACTTCGTCAACTTCGTCCACTTCGTCAACTTCCTCCACTTCGTCCAGTTCCTCCACTTCCTCCACTTCCTTCACATCGTCCATTTCGACCATTTCGTCCATTTTGTCAAGTTTGTCCAGTTCTGCCACTTCCTCCACATCGTCCACATTCTCCACTTCCTCCACTTCATCCACTTCGTCAATTTCATCCACTTCGTCAATTTCGTCCACTTCGTCCACTTCATCAAGTTCGTCCACTTCCTCCACTTCGTCACATTCGTCCACTTCCTCCACTTCATTCACTTCCTGAACTTCTTCCACTTCGTCAACTTCATCCACTTTCTCCACTTCCTCCACTTCCTCCACTTCGTCAACTTCCTCCACTTCTTCTAGTTCCTCCACTTCCTCCACTTCTTCCACTTCGTACACTTCCTCCACTTCCTCCATTTCGTCCACTTCCGCCACTTCCTCAACATCGTCGATTTCCTCCACTTCCTTCACTTCATTCACTTCATCTACTTCATCCACTTCCTCCACTTCCTCCACTTCATTCACTTCATCCACTTCATCCACTTCTTCCACTTCTTCCACTTCGTCAACTTTGTCCACTTCCTCCACTTCGTCGACTTGGTCCACTTAGTCCACTTCGTCTACTTCCTCCACTTCCTCCACTTCATCCACGTCCTCCACTTCGTCCACTTCCTCCACTTCCTCCACTTCCACCATTTCGTCCACTTCCTCCACTTCATTCACTTCATCCACCTCATCCACTTCTTCCACTTCGTCAACTTTGTCCACTTCCTCCACTTCCTCCACTTCGTCCACTGGGTCCACTTCATCCAGTTCGTCTACTTCCTCCACTTCCTCCACTTCATCCACTTCCTCCACTTTGTCAACTTCGTCCACTTCCTCCATTTCCTCCAAGTCGTCAACTTCTTCCATTTCGTCATTTTGTCCACTTTGTCAAGTTCTTCCAGTTCTTCCACTTCCTCCACTTAGTCCACATTCTCCACTTCCTCCACTTCGTCCAATTCGTGAATTTCGTCCACTTCATCCAGTTCGTCCACTTCCTCCACTTTGTCAACTTCGTCCACTTCCTCCATTTTGTCCACTTCCTCCATTTCGTCCACTTCCTCAACATCGTCCACTTCCTCCACTTCCTCCACTTCCTCCATTTCGTCCACTTCGTCAAGTTCGTCCCCTTCCTCCACTTCCTCCACTCCCTCCACTTTGTCCACTTCGTCCACCTCGTCAACTTCTTCCACTTCGTCCACTTCGTCAACTTCGTGCACTTCCTCCAGTACCTCAACTTCGTCCACTTCCTCCACTTCATTCACTTCCTGCACTTCTTCTACTTCGTCAACTTCGTCCACTTCCTCCATTTCGTCCATTTCGTCCACTTGGTCAAGTTCCTCCACTTCCTCCACTTCGCCCACTTCGTCAACTTCCTCCACTTCGTCCACTTCTTCCACTTCATCCACTTCCTCCACCTCGTCCACTTCGTCAACTTCGTCGACGTCGTCCACTTCGTCGACGTCGTCCACTTCGTCACCTTCGTCAACTTCGTCCACTTCGTCAACTTCCTCCACTTCGTCTACTTCCTCCACTTCCTCCACTTCTTCCACTTCCTCTACTTCCTCCACTTCCTCCACTTCGTCAACTTCCTCCACTTTCTGCACTTCGTCCACTTCCTCCACTTGCTCCCCTTCCTCCACTTCATCCACTTCATCCACTTCTTCCACTTCGTCGACTCTATCCACTTCTTCCAATTCCTCCACTTCGTCGACTTGGTCCACTTCCTCCACTTCGTCTACTTCCTCCAATTCCTCCACTTCCACCAGTTTGTCCACTTCGTCCACTTCGTCAACTTCGTCCACTTCATCCATTTCGTCCTCTTCGTCAACTTCGTCCAGTTCTTCCACTTCCTCCACTTTGTCCCCATTCTCCACTTCCTCCACTTCGTCAATTTCGTCCACTTCGTCCACTTCATCAAGTTCGTCCACTTCCTCCACTTCATCCACTTCCTCCACTTCCTGAACATCGTCCATTTCATCCACTTCATCCACTTCCTCCACTTCCTCCACCTCATTCACTTCCTGCACTTCTTCCACTTCGTCAATATCGTCCACTTCGTCCATTTCGTCCACTTCGTCAAAATCGTCCACTTCCTCCACATCCTCCACATTGTCCACTTCGTCCACTTCGTCGACTTCCTCCATTTCGTCAACTTCGTCCACTTCGTCTGTTTCGTCCACTTTGTCAAGTTCGCCCACTTCCTCCACTTTGTCCACTTCGTCCACTTCGTCCACATCGTCCACTTCGTCAACTTCTTCCACTTCGTCCACTTCGTCACTTCGTCCAATTCGTCCACTTCGTCAACTTCTTCCACTTCGTCCACTACGTCAACTTCGTGCACTTCCGCCACTTCCTCAACATCGTCCACTTCGTCCACTTCGTCACTTCGTCCAATTCGTCCACTTCGTCAACTTCTTCCACTTCGTCCACTACGTCAACTTCGTGCACTTCCGCCACTTCCTCAACATCGTCCACTTCCTCCACTTCATTCACTTGCTGCACTTCTTCCACTTCGTCAACTTCGTCCACTTCCTCAATTTCGTCAACTTCGTCCACTACGTCCATTTCTTTCCACTTCCTCCACTTCCTCCACTTCGCCCACTTCGTCAACTTCGTCAACTTCCTCGACTTCGTCCACTTCGTCCACATCGTCCACTTCATCCACTTCCTCCACTTCCTCCACTTCGTCAACTTCGTCAACTTCGTCAACTTCGTCAACTTCGTCCACTTCGTCAACTTTGTCAACTTCGTCCACTCCGTCAACTTCTTCCACTTCCTCTAGTTCCTCCACTTCGTCAAATTCTTCCACTTCGTCCACTACGTCAACTTCGTGCACTTCCGCCAGTTCCTCAACATCGTCCACTTCCTCCACTTCATTCACTTGCTGCACTTCTTCCACTTCGTCAACTTCGTCCACTTCCTCAATTTCGTCAACTTCGTCCACTTCGTCCATTTCGTCCACTTCCTCCACTTCCTCCACTTCGCCCACTTCGTCAACTTCGTCAACTTCCTCGACTTCGTCCACATCGTCCACTTCATCCACTTCCTCCACTTCGTCCACTTCGTCAACTTCGTCAACTTTGTCAACTTCGTCCACTTCGTCAACTTTGTCAACTTCGTCCACTTCGTCAACTTCCTCCACTGCGTCTAGTTCCTCCACTTCTTCCTCTTCTTCCACTTCGTCAACTTTGTCCACTTCTTCCATTTCCTCCACTTCGTCGACTTGGTCCACTTCGTCAACTTCGTCTACTTCCTCCACTTCCAACAGTTTGTCCACTTCGTCCACTTCGTCAACTTCGTCCACTTCGTCAACTTCGTCCACTTCGTCAACTTCATCCACTTCGTCCATTTCGTCCATTTCGTCCATTTCGTCCTCTTCGTCAAGTTCGTCCAGTTCTTCCACTTCCTCCACTTCGTCCACATTCTCTACTTCCTCCACTTTGTCCACTTCGTAAATTTCGTCCACTTCGTCCATTTCGTCCACTTCATCAAGTTCGCCCACTTCCTCCATTTCATCCACTTCCTGAACATCGTCCATTTCCTCCACTTCTTCCACTTCATTCACTTCCTCCACTTCGTCCACTTCCTCCACTTCCTTCACTTCGTCCACTTCCTCCACTTGGTCGACTTGGTCCACTTCGTCTACTTCCTCCACTTCCACCAGTTTGTCCACTTCGTCCACTTCGTCAACTTCGTCAACTTCGCCCATTTCGTCCGCTTCGTCCTCTTCGTCAAGTTTGTCCAGTTCTTCCAGTTCCTCCACTTCGTCCACATTCTCCACTTCCTCCACTTCGTCAATTTCGTCCACTTCACCAAGTTCGTCCACTTCCTCCATTTCATCCACTTCCTCCACTTCCTGAACATCGTCCATTTCATCCACTTCTTCCACTTCATTCACTTCCTCCACTTCGTGAACTTCCTCCACTTCCTCCACTTCTTTCACTTCGTCCACTTCGTCCACTTCGTCAACTTCGTCCACTTTGTCCATTTCGTCCACTTCGTCAAGTTCGTTCCCTTCCTCCACTTCCTCCACTTCCTCCACTTTGTCCACTTAGTCCACTTCGTTTACTTCGTCCTCTTCCTCAACTTCTTCCACTTCGTCAACTTCGTGCACTTCCTCCACTTCCTCAACATCGTCCACTTCCTCCACTTCCTCCACTTCATTCACTTCCTGCACTTCTTCCACTTCGTCAATATCGTCCACTTCGTCCATTTCGTCCACTTCGTCAAAATCGTCCACTTCCTCCACATCCTCCACATTGTCCACTTCGTCGACTTCCTCCATTTCGTCAACTTCGTCCACTTCGTCCATTTCGTCCACTTCGTCAAGTTCGTCCACTTCCTCCACTTTGTCCACTTCTTCCACTTCTTCCACTTCGTCCACTTCGTCACTTCGTCCAATTCGTCCACTTCGTCAACTTCTTCCACATCGTCCACTACGTCAACTTCGTGCACTTCCGCCACTTCCTCAACATCGTCCACTTCGTCCACTTCGTCACTTCGTCCAATTCGTCCACTTCGTCAACTTCTTCAGCTTCGTCCACTAGGTCAACTTCGTGCACTTCCGCCACTTCCTCAACATCGTCCACTTCCTCCACTTCATTCACTTGTGCACTTCTTCCACTTCGTCAACTTCGTCCACTTCCTCAATTTCGTCAACTTCGTCCACTTCGTCCATTTCATCCACTTCCTCCACCTCCTCCACTTCCTCGACTTCGTCCACTTCGTCCACTTCGCCCACTTGGACAACTTCGTCAACTTCCTCGACTTCGTCCACTTCGTCCATATCGTCCACTTCGTCCACTTCGTCAACTTCGTCCACTTCGTCAACTTCGTCCACTTCGTCAACTTTGTCAACTTCGTCCACTTCGTCAACTTTGTCAACTTCGTCCACTTCGTCAACTTCCTCCACTTCGTCTAGTTCCTCCACTTCCTCCACTTCTTCCACTTCCTCTACTTCCTCCACTTCCTCCACTTCGTCAACTTCCTCCACTTCCTGCACTTCGTCCACTTCCTCCACTTGCTCCCCTTCCTCCACTTCCTTCGTTTCGTCCACTTCCTCAACATCGTTGATTTCCCCCACATCCTCCACTTCATTCACTTCATCCACTTCTTCCACTTCTTCCACTTCTTCCACTTCGTCGACTTTGTCCACTTCTTCCATTTCCTCCACTTCGTCGACTTGGTCCACTTCGTCCACTTCGTCTACTTCCTCCACTTCCTCCACTTCCAACAGTTTGTCCACATCGTCCAGTTCATCAACTTCGTCCACTTCGTCCATTTCATCCATTTCGTCCTCTTCGTCAAGTTCGTCCAGTTCTTCCACTTCCTCCACTTCGTCCACATTCTCCACTTCCTCCACTTCGTCCACTTCGTCAATTTCGTGCACTTCGTCCATTTCGTCCACTTCATCAAGTTCGTCCACTTCCTCCATTTCATCCACTTCCTCCACTTCCTGAACATCGTCCATTTCCTCCACTTCTTCCACTTCATTCACTTCCTCCACTTCGTGAACTTCGTCAACTTCCTCCACTTCCTTCACTTCGTCCACTTCCTCCACTTCGTCGACTTGGTCCACTTCGTCCACTTCGTCTACTTCCTCCACTTCCACCAGTTTGTCCACTTCGTCCACTTCGTCAACTTCGTCACTTCGTCCAATTCGTCCACTTCGTCAACTTCTTCCACTTCGTCCACTACGTCAACTTCGTGCACTTCCGCCACTTCCTCAACATCGTCCACTTCCTCTACTTCATTCACTTGTGCACTTCTTCCACTTCATCAACTTCGTCCACTTCTTCAATTTCGTCAACTTCGTCGACCTCGTCCATTTCGTCCATTTCCTCCACCTCCTCCACTTCCTCCACTTCCTCCACTTCGCCCACTTCGTCAACTTCGTCCACTTCGTCCACATCGTCCACTTCATCCACTTCCTCCACTTCATCCACTTCTCAACTTCCTACACTTCGTCTAGTTCCTCCACTTCCTCTACTTCTTCCACTTCCTCTACTTCCTCCACTTCCTCCACTTCGTCAACTTCCTCCACTTCCTGCACTTCGTCCACTTCCTCCGCTTCCTCCACTTGCTCCCCGTCCTCCACTTCCTTCATTTCGTCCACTTCCTCAACATCGTTGATTTCCTCAACTTCCTCCACTTCATTCACTTCATCCACTTCATCCACTTCATCCACTTCATCCACTTCATCCACTTCTTCCACTTCGTCGACTTTGTCCACTTCTTCCATTTCCTTCTCTTCGTCGACTTGGTCCACTTCGTCCACTTCGTGTACTTCCTCCACTTCCTCCACTTCCAACAGTTTGTCCACATCGTCCAGTTCGTCAACTTCGTCCACTTCGTCCATTTCATCCATACCGTCCTCTTCGTCAACTTCGTCCAGTTCTTCCACTTCCTCCACTTCGTCCACATTCTCCATTTCCTCCACTTCGTCCACTTCGTCAATTTCGTCCACTTCGTCCATTTCGTCCACTTCATCAAGTTCGTCCACTTCCTCCATTTCATCCACTTCCTCCACTTCCTGAACATCGTCCATTTCCTCCACTTCTTCCACTTCATTCACTTCCTCCACTTCGTGAACTTCCTGCACTTCCTCCACTTCGTTCACTTCCTCCACTTCCTCCACTTTGTCAACTTCGTCCACTTTCTCCATTTTGTCCAGTTCGTCAAGTTTGTTCCATTCCTCCACTTCGTCCACTTCCTCCACTTTGTCCACTTCGTCCACTTCTACCACTTCCTCCACTTCGTCCTCTTCCTCAACTTCTTCCACTTCTTCCACTTCATCCACTTCGTCCACTTCATCAACCTCGTGCACTTCCTCCACTTCCTCAACATCGTCTACTTCCTCCACCTCATTCACTTCGTGCACTTCTTCCACTTCGTCAACATCGTCCATTTCGTCCACTTCGTCAAGTTCGTCCACTTCCTCCACATCCTCCACATTGTCCACTTCGTCAACTTCGTCGACTTCCTCCATTTCGTCAACTTCGTCAACTTCATCCACTTCGTCCATTTCGTCCACTTCGTCAAGTTCCTCCACTTCCTCCACTTATTCCACTTCGTCCACTTCGTCCACTTCTTCCACTTCGTCCACTTCGTCCAATTCGTCCACTTCGTAAACTTCTTCCACTTCGTCCACTACGTCAATTTCGTGCACTTCCGCCACTTCCTCAACATCGTCCACTTCGTCCACTTCGTCACTTAGTCCAATTCGTCCACTTCGTCTACTTCTTCCACTTCGGCCACTACGTCAACTTCGTGCACTTCCGCCACTTCCTCAACATCGTCCACTTCCTCCATTTCATTCACTTACTGCACTTCTTCCACTTCGTCAACTTCGTCCACTTCCTCAATTTCGTCAACTTCGTCCACGTCGTCCATTTCGTCCACTTCCTCCACTTCCTCCACTTTCTCCACTTCCTCCACTTCCTCCACTTCGCCCACTTCGTCAACTTCCTCGACTTCGTCCACTTTGTCCACATCGTCCACTTCATCCACTTCCTCCACTTCGTCCACTTCGTCAACTTCGTCCACTTCGTCAACTTCGTCAACTTCGTCAACTTCCTCCAGTTCGTCAACTTCGTCGAGTTCGTCCCCTTCGTCCACTTCGTCCATTTCGTCAACTTCGTCGAGTTCGTCCCCTTCATCCACTTCGTCCACTTCCTCCACTTCGTCAACTTCTTCCACTTCGTCCACTTCGTCAACTTCGTCCACTTCCTCAGCTTCATCCACTGTCTCCACTTCGTGATCTTCGTCCTTTTCTTCATCTTCTTCTTCCACTTCGTCCAATTCGTCAAGTCCCCTTCGTCAACTTCGTCAACTTCATCCCCTTCGTCCACTTCCTCCACTTTGTCCACTTCGTCCACTTCCTCCACTTCCTCCACTTCTTCCACTTCCTCCACTTCCTCCACTTCGTCAAGTTCGTACACTTCGCCAACTTCGTCCACCTCGTCCACTTCGTCAAGTTCGTCCCCTTCATCCACTTCCTCCACTTCCTCCACTTTGTCCACTTCCTCCACATCCTCCACTTCGTCAACTTCGTCCACTTATTCCACTTCTTCGTCCACTTCATCCACTTCTCCATGTCGTCAACTTCCTCCACTTCCTCCTCTTTGTCCACTTCCTCGACTTCCTCCACTTCGTCAACTTCGTCCACTTATTCCACTTCTTCGTCCACTTCATCCACTTCTCCATGTCGTCAACTTCGTCCACTTCCTCCTCTTTGTCCAGTTCGTCCTCTTCGTCCACTTCGTCCAGTTCGTCCACTTCCTCCACTTCCTCTATTTCCTCCACTTCGTCCACTTTATAACCTTCGTCAACTTCGTCCACTTCGTCAACTTCGTCCACTTCCTCCACTTCGTCCAGTTCTTCCACTTCCTCCACTTCGTCCACATTCACCACTTCCTCCACTTCGTCAACTTCGTCCACTTCGTCCATTTCGCCCCCTTCATCAAGTTCGTCCACTTCCTCCACTTCTTCAACCACGTCCACTTCGTCCACTACCTCCACTTCCTGAACTTCGTCCACTGTCTTCACTTCGTCCACGTCGTCCTCTTCATCCTTTTCTTCATCTTCTTCTTCCACTTCGTCCAATTCATCAACTTCGTCGAGTTCGTCCTCTTCGTCCACTTCGTCAACTTCGTCGAGTTCGTCCCCTTCATCCACTTCGTCCACTTCCTCCACTTTGTCAACTTCTTCCACTTCGTCCACTTCCTCAACATCGTCCACTTCGTCAACTTTGTCCACTTGCTCCACTTCGTCCACTTTGCCAACTTCGCCAACTTCGTCCACTTCTTCCATTTCGTCCACTTTGTCAAGTTCGTCCCCTTCCTCCACTTCCTCCTCTTTTTCCACTTCGTCCACTTCCTCCACTTCGTCAACTTCTTCCACTTCCTCCACTTCGTCCACTTCCTCCACTTCGTCAAGTTCGTCCACTTCCTCCACCTCCTCAGCTTTGTCTACTTCCTCCACTTCCTCCACTTCCTCCACTTCATCCACTTCGTCCACTTCGTCAACTTCATCAACTTCGTCCACTTCGTCAACATCGTCCACTTCCTCCACTTCGTTTAGTTCGTCCACTTCCTCCACTTCCTCTACATTCTCCACTTCGTCAACTTCGTCCACTTCGTGCATTTCGTCCACTTCGTCAAGTTGGTCCACTTCCTCCACTTCCTCAAGTTTGTCCACTTCGTCCGCTTCCTCCACTTCCTCCATTTCGTCTACTTCCTCCACTTCCTCCACTTCGTCAGGTTCGTCCACTTCCTCAGCTTCGTCCACTGTCTCCACTTCGTCACACTAGTAGAAAAATGACATTTTATAACAAACCTATTATAACGGATAAAAATTATCCATCATAATAGGGAGATATTATAACGTAGTTTTCAAAATCAGTTATAATATGAGACGCGGTGGCAAACTTGTAAATAAGTTTAAGATATATTATAACGTAGTTTTGAAAATCAGTTATAATATAAAAAACGGTGGCAAACTTGTAAATAAGTTGAAAACCTATTATTGATGTATTATAACAGATTTTTAGAAATCAGTTATAATATCTCACTATCCCTCTTACTCTCGTTCCTCTCTTCACGTTCCCACTCTCATTCCTCTCTTCCTCTTTGTCTCATTGCTCTCTTCACGTTCTCACTCGCATTCCTCTCACGCAGTGGCTCTTCGTCTCATTCCTCTCTTCACGTTCCCTCTCACTCTCATTCCTCTCACGCAGTGGCTCCGCTGCCTCTTTCCTCTCACGCTCGCTGCCTCTTTCCTCTCACGCAGTGGCTCCGCTGCCTCTTCCTCGAAATCTCTGAAGTCTAACCAAGTAGGTTTTATGTTTTTCCCTAATTTGTTATGTTTTTCTTCTATTAATTTCACTAATTTCTTAGATTGGTGGGGATTGTGTTTCGTTTGGTAGAGATCTTTTCATTCGCACCCTGTTCGCCATTGGTGTTGTTGTTCTCTCCTCTGATACAAAAGATTAAAACTTTGATCATGGGAAACAGCTGCAGAAAACCAGTGGCTCATGTGTCTTCCACAAGTTTCTTTGCTCAGTTTTAATTTGGTTGTTTTAATCGTGTGTGTGTGTGTGTTTGCCCTCATTTTTCTTTAGTGCAAAATATAAATAAGCCTTGATTTGTTTTTCTTCTGCTTTGATGCTTTGAATTTTGATATTTGTTTGTCATGGTGGATGGTTCCATTTTTGTGTCTTTGGTTTACACGGAGAGAAGAAGAAGAAGGCGATGGTTTCCAAAGGGTAAGAGTTAAAACAATAGTTCACAGGCTGTAACCTGGAAGATTACTGGACTAGCTATTTTTCTATGAACCTTCTTGTTCTGTTTTCTTGTTTTTTAGTGTTCTCAAAGCCTTGGTTTCGTAGAACTGGATGGATTTTTTTATCTTTTTGTTAACTTAAATGTAAGCCTCCAGATTGTGTGGGTATTGGTATGAAAATGATGGAAATTGTGAGGTTTCTTCGCTTTGATTCAGGTTCTAAATAATGTTGAATGATTTTCGCCTTTTATTTCTTCTTAGAAGAATCGAGACGATGTTGGCTACAATCAACTCCTCAAGGTACTGGATCCAATTTTTGTTTCATTTTTATTTTGTTTTGATGTTAATGTTCGTTTTAATTGCTTCCGAGGCTTTTGTTTGTTTTGTTAATTGGTGCTGGATCACTGTTTTGGTATTGGTTGTGAGTTGTGACTGTGGTGTTGTTAATGGTGATGTGAATGGATTTCTTTGTTTGAGGTGGTTAGAAAGATTCATGTTAGGCATATGGACTAGTTTTATCTTGTCCGTACAGAGCTTAACACAATTGATTTCTCTGTTTGAGGTTTGGGATTTGCTATGATTACATTTGAATGAGATGAAGTTAATGAAAATGGACACAGGATATAAAACAATCGAGAGTTATGTGTAATTTGTGAAGCATCTACCATGTTCAAAGAGAAGTTTTATTGTATTCTTTTTTGAAGTAATGAATGTTGGACTTTTAACGGAAAAGAGAAAAAGTTGAAACTGGCAAAATAAAATGCACATGCTAAGATGAATGTGTGATGATACAAGAAATTATACGATACAGCATAATTTGTATTCAATGAGATATTGATGTTGAGATGATGTTAACAAAGATTAGAAAATAAGTAAAAGTAGTTTAGATATATGCAAAGAAAGCTGCTAAAAGTATTTTTTGAGAAGAGTAGATTGTATGATTTTTATCCCTGTAAAAGTAAGTGGGATCATGAAAATATCAGAGGAAGCTGAAAAGAGAATAACTAGTTTTGGTCTCTAATTAAACATTATGATATCATAGAATTTGTGTAGTTAGTATAACTAATAAAAACTCTATGAAGGGAACTCAGAATTATTATCATGATATTTTTAACTGTTGCAACTTTTAAGGTATTACTGTTTTTTTTTTTCTAAACGCGACTCAATTTGTGTCTTGTTCATTGAATCCATAATAATTATGCTGTTTATGGCCTTATTATTGCATTGACCTGTGACAAAGCTGTAACAGTAATATCTTAATTTAGAGAGCGTATATGTTTGAAGTATGTTTAACATTTCTGTGATTGAGAAGATAATGTATTTTTCCACATTTGTAGAGCATATAATGTATCTTAATCCATACTGTATTTTTTTCCACATTTGAAGCTTTACTTCCAAGCAAAACTAATTGATGAGTCAATATTTTCTTCACTTCACTTAGCTTATTGTACTAGATTTAATTAGGGAATTATGCATAATTGTCCAGTATTTTCCCATTTTACTGAAATGAGCTTAATTCGATCAGAAATTCTTATTTTAATTAATTTGAATTATCTTAGTTAATTATTTGCATTATAAATTATAGGGAAAATGTTGGAACATATTTTGGGACTGAAACATTTTAAATCAAAATAAGAAACAAAATGAAACAAATTATTTCCAATTTTGCATACGGAATGGCTCATGGACGGTCCACCCATGCCACATCACATAGAGAAAATTTTTAATTCATCTTAATTGAAAGCAAAGGTCCACGTGATTCTTTCATTTTGTAGAGTGCACATAATGTTGAAAGGGCTTCACGGTTACTAGAAGACATTACCATATTTTGTTGGCTTTAAAATATGTAGTCATGGAAGGAAATGCTTGGAGGGCCCCCCTTGCTCACTTTTGCACGTAGAAAACAAAATTGATTGAAGAAAGTGGAAAAAGTTTGCTACAATATTCAAACATATTTTGTTGGACAACATATTGGCCCACCACTCACGTTAGTTAATGGTTTGGCAAAGTTCACATGCTTGGATACAACTAACACGTAGAGATGCAGCAGGAGACCCAAAATGATCAGTAAGTGATGCTTGATTTTGGAAAGAAGTGATACCACGGCCCACATATGAGAGAAAGATACAAGAAATGCTGAATTTTATTCCATGCATTACAAGGAAGTGGTACACACGGTCCACATGGGAAAAGATGTTCAGATTTTTAGCATGTACACTTGGGTGGAAAATTATTTTGCAAGCATTTGGAATAAAAATGGGAGCCACCACATCCCTTTGCTGAACGTAAATTCCAATTGGCTTCTTCGCCTTTGAAGAAAAATAGCACACATTTGGAGGGACCACCTTGTAGAAAACACACGGACCCATGGACATTTTATTTTGGCAAAACATTGAAAGCATACATTCAGAAATTAAGCACTTGCAAAGAAGCCACCAAGAGTGAAGAGGGGCCGGACGTGGAAAGGAAGAGGAGTTGATTCATTGTCTTGGAATGGAGAAGTTTCTTACTAAGAGCAAGGGGAAACATGGACTGGAAGAAGTGAATGGATTGTCCACCAAAAATAGAAGCAGTTCTCGGTCCTTCAATGCATCCAGCAGCTGGCAACAGAGAAGCTCACGGCCTTCACACAAGGAAGGAGCGTCCAACGGTTTCAAGGAGATATAGTGCCCACACATTCACGTCCCAGCTGCAGCAACACTTAGGGGACAACCACTTTGAGAGAAGAAATTAATTGGCTTGGAGAATGGTACAGAGATGTCTCGGCTTTGCTGGAAGTAGAAGAGAATGAAGAAGGAAGTGATGGCTGAACGTGGAAACGGGAGGCACTCTTGATCCAGCAGCTGGTCTAGAAGCAGCAGCACCGGTCCTTGAGCCGCACCCATCCAGCAGTGGTATTCTCGGCAGTAGAAGTGTTGTTAGGAAAGAATAGGTGTTTGAATGGAGAGATGCATGCTGATTTGTGAAAGCTTCACGTGAGAAAGAAGAGGAGCCCACAGTTGGAATGGTGTGCAAAAAGTTTGAAGAAGAAGACAAGGTGGCAAAAGCAGAGACTCACGGGTTTGGGAGGCTAGCAATTCACTGCGAGAAAGATTTGCTATAAGATGCAAGCATAATCAGAGAAGCAAGGGGGAGAGTTTTAAGAGTAGTTTAGGACAGCCATGGAAGAGGCTCTCGCCTCTTCCTCTTTCTCTTCCGTTCTCTGAATTTCCATTTCAAACATGCAATTGTAGTTTTAATTTCTGAAGAAGCAGTAGAAGTGTGTCACCTTTGCTCGTGTTATTTTTAGTTGTACTGTGGATTTTAATTTAAGTGTTGAAAGCATTGATAAATTGCATTTCCAGTTAATTGTTTTCTATTTTTATTGTCTCTTTTATTTTATCGTTTAATGTTTTTCTACACCGTTCAATTCTACAGTTTCTGAATATTTACTGTTCTATTTTTACCATCTTTTACCGTTCAGTTTTACAGTGTTTAAAATTTATTTCGGTGTTTTTAAATTCCGTTTTATTTAATTTCCAGATTTAAATTTATTTTTCCGTAACCAAAAACCATTTACAAACCCCCCCTTTTTTGTGAAAAAGATCTAAAACTGAACCCCAAAATATTGGTCCTTGAGAGACGACCTAGGAGTCACTTCCTAGAAATATACTGCATAAATTTTTGTATCAAATTTGTATGACCGCGACAGTCGTATCAAATTTTGGCGCCGTTGCCGGGGACCAATGACGGTTTGGTTTTAGATTTTTGTTGTATAAAGTTTTGTTCTGTTAATATGTGTCTTTTGTGTGTTTTGTGTTTTGTATTTTTGTAGGCGACAACGACACCTTCAGCAAATTTTGGCGGCGTTGTCACTTCAGTTCCAGGTTCTTGTTTTAGATTTTTGTTGTGTTTTTCGATTATGTTGTGTTAATATATGTTTTGTCTTTTATATTTTATTGTGCTATGTTCTGTATTTAGTTGTTATTAAAAAAAAAAAAATTAATTAAAAATTTTTACTATTGATGTTCTGTCTTGTGTGTGCTTGTAGCATGTATAAATGTGTTTTGAATTATCTGTTTCGTAATTTTTAGTTTTTAGTTTTTATTTTTATTTTCCATGTCTACCTATTTTAATTTTGTGAATAGTGCTTATTCTACAAGTGCCTGTAATTATGATTCTCTTTCTGCATATTACTCTGATTCTTGTGCTGATTTTAATACTGAGAAAAATATGGATCATCCTCAAATTTCTGAGAGCTCTCTTTGGGAGCCAGTTCCACAATATGAGAGTCAGCAGTATGATTCTCCTATTCAAATAACTCCTCAGCCTTCAACTTCTGAACCTACATTGAAGGAGTTATTGGAGCAGATGACCATGCAGAACATTCAGTTTCGGAAAGGGAACATGCAGTTCAAGCAAGAGAGCATGGAAACTCAAGCTGCCATTCAGAAGCTGACTGATCAGATCGGGCAGATGGCCACTCAACACTTTCAAGATGATAGTGGCATCAACATAGAAGATGGGGAGCAAAGCTATGAGTTTACTACTACACCCACTTTCCTACCTTTCTATGATCCCACTCTTGCACCTGAGACTGTTGATGATTATTTTAAGGACCAGGCAGGTATGAGTAACACTGTTGAGACAGGTAGACCATTTTTATCTTCCACCATGGAGGTAAACGTACCTCAACTTGAATGTGCAGTTGATGAATTGGAAATTCATGAGAAAATTTATTCTGAGCAAAAACATGTTTATTCTGAAACTGAGATTACAAGCTCTTTACCAGATCTGCCTATACATTCAATTGCTTGTGATTTGTTGCACAATGATTCTACAGGTTTTAGGATTGAAACTGATACAGACTTGATTGACAATTCTAAAGTTTTTGATTCAGTATTAGTCTCTGAAACCATTGGTATAAATGTTGTGTTGAATGAACATGATTACAGTGATAAATTTTCCATTGATAATAGCTTTGCACTGAATGTGGATTTTGTTGATGATGCATATGTCAATATTGATTTTGAGACAGGAATTTTGCAGTCGCATAACATGATAGAGTTAGAACAAAACATTGATCTGACTCAGTTTTCTGAGAATTGTGAATGTGATTGTGAATCTGGTTCTTGCCCGATTTGTATTGAAATTGATTATGTGTTACAAACAGATTCTAAATTCATAACAAATGCTATTGATTATGAGTTTGATGACCAGGTTACAAAAGTAAATGAGAATACAGGTACTGACATAGAGGAAATAATGATAGATGAAGGAAAGTATACTGCTTTTTCTCTTATTACTCCGGTGTCACAGACTCAACAACTGCTAGTGGACAGAAGGCTCCTGATTTTATTGATTCAACAACTTGCTCGGAGAAGTGGCGTGGCTACTGGGATTTGTCCTGATTCAAGTGAGAGGGTAGTACTGGGCGAGCTGCTCCTGAAGACATCTTCGCCGGATCCTGAGGTGGAAGATATCTCACTGATTGTCCAGAATTGGCAACTGCCACCATGACCAGGGAGCACTTTTTTTTCCTCATTATGTACATATTATTTAGCTTTTCTGATGTGTTTTCATGGTTGTGTTTATTTCATTTTTAAAATTGTGAGCATGAATTAAAAAAAAAAAAAAAAAAAAAAAAACATAAAAAAATTTTCTGTTGTGATAAAATATTTTGTTTTAAGCGTGCCAAATCTTTATTCCAATATGTATATTTATTTCTTAGTTTTCCAGTTGTTATCCCTTAAAAAAAAAAAAAATCAAAAATTCAAAAATTGTTTTGCGTAGTCCTTGATTTTATTTCGACCCTCAGTTTCTTACCAATATTTCATTAAAAATTTTCACTTCAGATCTCATTTATTTTCCTTATTTTCCTTCACTGTAAATACAATTTCTTAGTTGTTTCATCAGATCTTTGATTGAAAATTTTGTTTAGACTAAGAGAGATTTCATTCATCAATGCAAAAAATTACAGTAATGGAAAAATGGAGATTGAGCAGATCTGAAAATAAAATTTGCAGTAGATTCATATGTGAAAATAAGGTTGTTCAGGGGTCGATCATGTCTGATCATTAATATTACACACCATAATAAATAAAAACAAAAACAACATAAAAAAAAAAAAATTAAAAACATAAAAAACATAAGTGTTCATATTACAGTCCTCATTAATATTCTGGCCACACTCGGCCAGCAAAAACATAATAATAAAAAATAAAAACATAAAACCTAAAACATTAAAAATGAAAGAACTCTCGAGCTGGTTGTGGTGGTCTAAGGGAGAGCTCCGTTGAGGGAGCTCTGGTTCGAAAAGTCACGAGCGGAGGCTTTGGTGGAGGAATTTCTCGTTCATTTCTGTCGTCATCGATAATGATCGGAACGGGAAACAGATTCAGCAGCCTCGGTGCCCTCATAATCACCCAATTGTTTTCTTTCAAACAAAAAAAAATAAAAAAATAAAAAATAAAAAACTTGTGTTAATAATAGAAGAGGAATGGAAAATTCAATGGAGGTGTGATCAGAGGTCTTACCGTACATGTATAGCGGCAGTTGTGAAAAGAGAGTGCCAGTAGGGTCTATCTCCGCTTGCCAGCGCCTGACCCGATTGCCATGGTTGTTAAACCAGCAGTGCACGTTATATTCGGTGGCATCTGCGAAGGTCCTTAGTCGAGACGCGATCTCGACGACTTGCGCTCGGCTTGGGTGTGTGACCCCATAGTTGTAGATTTTGGTCATCATATTGATCTGATCATCTGTAGGACGCCATCGCTGACTAGTGTATCTCTCTGATTCCATCTCACTCGTCATCATTCCTCTTGAAATATTCTAAAACTTAATAAAAAAAAAATAAATATAAAAATAAAAAGAACAAAAACATAAAAAAAAAAAAATAAACATAAAAAAAAAAATAATAAAAAGAACTAAAAAAAATGAAGCATAAAAAAAAAAAAAACATTAGATTCTTAATTCAGTGTTTTCTTTATTTGTTCTTGTTTCCTTTCAGATTTATTTTGTCCAGTCATGCTTTGATGTTTCAGTTTTTGGTCTCAGATCTGTTTCACGGTCCTCGCAAAGGGTCCTAAACGGATCTATGTCCAGTTGTCCTGTTGTCCTTGTTCTTGTATATTATGTTTATGTGTTTATTTAGTTTTAAGTGGGGTACGTGGCGTTGTTCTACCCGATTGTCTCTGCCATACCTACAAACGAAGGGAGATTAACGTCTGGTTTCCAGCCGATATACCCCTTAAGTTTTAAGACAATTGTGTTTTATGTGTTTTAAGTGTTTAGCAGGTGAAGAAGAAAGCGAATAAGAGCTGAAAATAAAGAAGGAACTGAAGGCTTAAATGAAAGCAGGAAAAGAAAGCAGAAAAAGAAAAAAAAAAAATGAAAGATCTGGAAGAAAGAAGATGGAAAAATAAAGGAAAGCAGGGCAGAAAAGAAAGAAAAAAAATACAGGAAATACTGAAAGGGAAAGACTGGAAGGCAGGAAAAGTAAAAAGCAGCAGAAAAAAAGCCGAAAGAAAGGAGATCCAAGGTGCAGATGACTTACCCGGAGTAGTAGGGCTTACAGAAGCTTGACGCAGATCTCAGAAACTTCGAAGGCGTTGACGCAGAGGCTCCTCACAGATCTCAGGTTCTTCAGATGGCACGGTGGCAGAGCTTCCTCGCAGATCCAGACGCTCGAGAGAGAGGAGAGCGGGGAGAGATTAGAGAGAAGAGAGGAGTAGAGAGAGAGCAGGGAAGTCAGAAATGTTGCTCGACGCTGAGGAGGTACCCTTTTATAGCCAAAAATTCTGTCACTGTAGCAACAGTTTCGGTCAGTGCCACCGAAACTGTTGTCACAGTGCCGGTCATCTCCTTTTTCAAAAAAAAAAAAAAAATAAAAAAAAATAAAAAAAATAAAAAAAATAATAAAAAAAAAAATACTGGGAAGAAATTCTGATTTTTTTGATTTTTCTGTTAGATTGTATTTTGTGTGTTAAATTTTTTGTTTTTGAGTGTTAATTTTTTCTGTTTTAAGTTATTTTTATCTAGTTTTGTGTGAAATAAATTTTACATTTTTCTCTTGATTTCTGGATGATGTCTAAATCGTAGATTTTTCCTTCACTTCAGTAATACTTACGGTTTGAAATCCTTGCTTTTCTCTGCTTGGGAAGATTATTATGATGTTTGAGATGGTGAATTGAGTATAACAAAAATACCCTATGTGAGAATTTGAGCCACTTAATTTTCTTTCTTGTGTGATATGTATCTTGATTGCTTGCACATATGCCTTGGCTTGATTCTTTTTGATAATTCTTGATGGATATGCATGCTTAGAAAATGATAAAGGCATTTTATTTCTTGAGCCTCTTTAGCCAAATAAGCCTACCCTGTTATTATCCTTTGATAACCCCTTTGAGCCTATACTTTTCCCATTTCTTTGTGTTGAAGCTCATACACTGATCCTAAGTGAAAAATAAATGATTACCTTAACCTTAGGAAAGTCTGGAGCTATAGAAGTATTTTGTGAATAAGTGTGGTCTCCTTGGGAATTCTGATGAATTGGCTAGTTGGTTCCTCATCATGTTTTGAAATGATAATTTATATCCTGTTGTGTGATAAAAAAAAAAAAAAAAAAAAAAAGAAAGAAAGAAGACAGGATAAAAAAAAAATGATGAGAAAAAGAAAAAAAAATTGAAAAATAATTTTTGTGAATAATGGAGTCGAGAAGAGGATTGAATTAGAGGTTTGGGTGAGATTTCACTGTGTTTACATTTTTTTCCTAATGCACCTCTATTTCTTCTGAGCTATAGCTACTTATCCAAATTTATCCTCCCCTGTCCTTTGCCCCATTACAACCCTGAAAGACCTTTTGATCTGAACATACATATGTTTTAAGCGTTGATATTAGAAGCTTGCCAAGTCTACTTGTGTTTGTTTTCTTGAGTACATTGAGTTGAAATTATTTACCTTAAACACTTGAGAGAAACACTATTAGTGCATCTGTGAGATTATGTTATTTTTAAATCACCTCTTAAGCTGATTGATTATTTTTCAGTGTATTGAATTGCTTGGAAGATTTCTATAAGTATCTGCTTTAGTTGATTTGTGTTGGATAATTTCTACTTCTCTTATCTCTCCAGAATTCTTGAGAACTTTGTAAATTTTGTTTATTTTCTTGCGAGTTTTTATTGTCTGTATGTTGCATCTGTGTCAGTCCTTTGATGTCGTATTCCCTGATTTGCGTCTTGATTTTGCCCAGGAGTGCAAAAGACTAAGTGTGGTCTATTTTGATGAGTCAATATTTTCTTCACTTCACTTAGCTTATTGTACTAGATTTAATTAGGGAATTATGCATAATTGTCCAGTATTTTCCCATTTTACTGAAATGAGCTTAATTCGATCAGAAATTCTTATTTTAATTAATTTGAATTATCTTAGTTAATTATTTGCATTATAAATTATAGGGAAAATGTTGGAACATATTTTGGGACTGAAACATTTTAAATCAAAATAAGAAACAAAATGAAACAAATTATTTCCAATTTTGCATACGGAATGGCTCATGGACGGTCCACCCATGCCACATCACATAGAGAAAATTTTTAATTCATCTTAATTGAAAGCAAAGGTCCACGTGATTCTTTCATTTTGTAGAGTGCACATAATGTTGAAAGGGCTTCACGGTTACTAGAAGACATTACCATATTTTGTTGGCTTTAAAATATGTAGTCATGGAAGGAAATGCTTGGAGGGCCCCCCTTGCTCACTTTTGCACGTAGAAAACAAAATTGATTGAAGAAAGTGGAAAAAGTTTGCTACAATATTCAAACATATTTTGTTGGACAACATATTGGCCCACCACTCACGTTAGTTAATGGTTTGGCAAAGTTCACATGCTTGGATACAACTAACACGTAGAGATGCAGCAGGAGACCCAAAATGATCAGTAAGTGATGCTTGATTTTGGAAAGAAGTGATACCACGACCCACATATGAGAGAAAGATACAAGAAATGCTGAATTTTATTCCATGCATTACAAGGAAGTGGTACACACGGTCCACATGGGAAAAGATGTTCAGATTTTTAGCATGTACACTTGGGTGGAAAATTATTTTGCAAGCATTTGGAATAAAAATGGGAGCCACCACATCCCTTTGCTGAACGTAAATTCCAATTGGCTTCTTCGCCTTTGAAGAAAAATAGCACACATTTGGAGGGACCACCTTGTAGAAAACACACGGACCCATGGACATTTTATTTTGGCAAAACATTGAAAGCATACATTCAGAAATTAAGCACTTGCAAAGAAGCCACCAAGAGTGAAGAGGGGCCGGACGTGGAAAGGAAGAGGAGTTGATTCATTGTCTTGGAATGGAGAAGTTTCTTACTAAGAGCAAGGGGAAACATGGACTGGAAGAAGTGAATGGATTGTCCACCAAAAATAGAAGCAGTTCTCGGTCCTTCAATGCATCCAGCAGCTGGCAACAGAGAAGCTCACGGCCTTCACACAAGGAAGGAGCGTCCAACGGTTTCAAGGAGATATAGTGCCCACACATTCACGTCCCAGCTGCAGCAACACTTAGGGGACAACCACTTTGAGAGAAGAAATTAATTGGCTTGGAGAATGGTACAGAGATGTCTCGGCTTTGCTGGAAGTAGAAGAGAATGAAGAAGGAAGTGATGGCTGAACGTGGAAACGGGAGGCACTCTTGATCCAGCAGCTGGTCTAGAAGCAGCAGCACCGGTCCTTGAGCCGCACCCATCCAGCAGTGGTATTCTCGGCAGTAGAAGTGTTGTTAGGAAAGAATAGGTGTTTGAATGGAGAGATGCATGCTGATTTGTGAAAGCTTCACGTGAGAAAGAAGAGGAGCCCACAGTTGGAATGGTGTGCAAAAAGTTTGAAGAAGAAGACAAGGTGGCAAAAGCAGAGACTCACGGGTTTGGGAGGCTAGCAATTCACTGCGAGAAAGATTTGCTATAAGATGCAAGCATAATCAGAGAAGCAAGGGGGAGAGTTTTAAGAGTAGTTTAGGACAGCCATGGAAGAGGCTCTCGCCTCTTCCTCTTTCTCTTCCGTTCTCTGAATTTCCATTTCAAACATGCAATTGTAGTTTTAATTTCTGAAGAAGCAGTAGAAGTGTGTCACCTTTGCTCGTGTTATTTTTAGTTGTACTGTGGATTTTAATTTAAGTGTTGAAAGCATTGATAAATTGCATTTCCAGTTAATTGTTTTCTATTTTTATTGTCTCTTTTATTTTATCGTTTAATGTTTTTCTACACCGTTCAATTCTACAGTTTCTGAATATTTACTGTTCTATTTTTACCATCTTTTACCGTTCAGTTTTACAGTGTTTAAAATTTATTTCGGTGTTTTTAAATTCCGTTTTATTTAATTTCCAGATTTAAATTTATTTTTCCGTAACCAAAAACCATTTACAAACCCCCCCTTTTTTGTGAAAAAGATCTAAAACTGAACCCCAAAATATTGGTCCTTGAGAGACGACCTAGGAGTCACTTCCTAGAAATATACTGCATAAATTTTTGTATCAAATTTGTATGACCGCGACAGTCGTATCACTAATCCATAGGTGAAGAATATTTTCCATGTTATTACCATGTTTTAATTCCTTGAAAAGAAGGTAGGTAAATTCATTGAAGTTACAGTAGCCTCGTCTTTGGATGAAATATTTTGCATTTCTATAAATTTTAAAAATTTTTAAAAATTTCATAATAGAATATGTTGTTTGGATATATAATTTTAAGAAAATAAATTTTAGAATTTTTGAGAATAATTTGATTACTTAAATTACAGCATTTCAGACATCGTTTAAAAGGTAAAAATTTGAAAATTAGCATACTTTCTTTTAAATGTATGTTCTTTTTAATATTCTTTCAATATCCACATCAGAAGTACTATTGACTCAACTTCAACAGAGACCTTGAAATCCAAGGATGATTGTTTTTTTCCTAACAGAAATTCTCATGCAGAAATTTATTCAAATACGACCTTAATTAAAGAGAGAATTTGATACGAGGATGTTTTGTGCATGTCATCCGTTTTGTTTTCTTTAATTTATTTTTGGATTAAATTGCAATTTGTAATGATCTGGATGTGTTTTTGCTTTCTTGTGATGTAGTTTTGGTGTGAGCTGTCACCACAAGCTCGGTTGGAGCTCTTGAGGATAGACAAACAAACCCTTTTTGAGCATGCACGAAAAAACATGTACTGCTCCAGGTGCAATGGGTTACTTCTTGAAGGATTTCTGCAGATTGTTACATATGGGAAATCTTTGCAACAAGAGGGAGCAGTCGTTCATTTTCCTTGTAGCAGAGCTGGAGGTTTGAAAAATCAAAATAACGGTGGATCATCCATCTGTAATGTGGTCCAGGATGAAATCCAAGATCCAAGTGTCCATCCTTGGGGTGGTTTGACCACAACGCGTGAGGGTGCACTAACACTTCTGGATTGCTACTTGTATTCAAAGTCTCTGAAAGGACTGCAAATTGTAAGTGTTGTTACTTTGTATTTTGTTCTGATGCAGGCCTTTTCCCTATTTGGTAGCTTAACTTTACGCATAATAGTACAATCTTCTGTACAGAAATAGAGAAGTTACTGTAGTGGCTGATTGTAACTTGCATTTCATTTACTCTCAGGACTCTCAAAGTCTCGAAGTAAGACAAAAGAGAACTCAAAATCTACTCGAAGTAACTTGCATTTTATTTATATTTCTGCAGAAGGTGTTCAACCTATTCCCTGGACTATCCGGATCAACATTGCAGTTGCTGTTGCAAGAGGATTAACATTTTTACATACCCTGGATAGAAATGTTATATATCGTGATTTAAAGGCAGCCAACATCCTACTGATTCGATATTTAACACTGAAAGTTTGGCTTGTGAATTTGTGAAGAAAACAACACCTGTTGTTTCTTTTATTTTAAGTGTTAAGTAGAAACTTGGCTACACTTAAATAGTGTATGTACATTAATGTAATATTTGGATTTAATATATAGTTTCATGTATAAATGATGTATTAAATATTAGACTATTTAATATTTGATATGAATTTTATTTTGTTAGTTTCAATAAATTTGTTTATTTAAAGCTATATTTATTATAAATGGATTGGATGAGATGATAATACAGGACTATTATTATAATTTCAATGGATGTCAAATTTAATAATCAATTTTTTTTAAACACATTTATTATAACGTACTAAGCAATGTATGATATGGTACGTTGATCACATATTATAACGTACAAAATTTTCTACGTTATAATATCTTCCACCTATTATAACGGACAAATGAAGAATTTGTTATAATAAACTGCGCATATTATAACGTACTTCAGAAACTACGTTATAATATGTTGAACATATTATAACGTAAATTTTTGCTACGTTATAAAATGCGCAGACTTACTATATCGCCCAGAACTATATCCCCAGTAACTACGATATAAAATATCATTTTTGTACGTTATAAAAAGTCATTTTTCCACTAGTGTCATCTTCGTCCTTTTCTTCATCTTCTTCTTCCACTTCGCCCAATTCGTCAACTTCGTCGAGTTCGTCCCCTTCGTCCCCTTCGTCAACTTCGTCAACTTCATCCCCTTCATCCACTTCCTCTACTTCCTCCACTTTGTCCACTTTGTCCACTTCGTCCACTTCCTCCACTTCTTCCACTTCCTCCACTTCCTCCACATCCTCCACTTCGTCAAGTTTGTCCACTTCGCCAACTTCGTCCACCTCGTCCATTTCGTCCACTTCGTCAAGTTCGTCCCCTTCATCCACTTTGTCCACTTCCTTCACTTCCTCCACTTCGTCAACTTCATCCACTTATTCCACTTCTTCGTCCACTTCATCCACTTCGTCCATGTCGTCAACTTCGTCCACTTCCTCCACTTCCTCTATTTCCTCCACTTCGTCCACTTTATCAACTTCGTCAACTTCGTCCACTTCGTCAACTTCGTCCACTTCCTCCACTTCGTCCAGTTCTTCCACTTCCTCCACTTCGTCCACATTCACCACTTCCTCCACTTCGTCAACTTCGTCCACTTCGTCCATTTCGCCCACTTCATCAAGTTCGTCCACTTCCTCCACTTCTTCAAGCACGTCCACTTCCTCCACTACCTCCACTTCCTGAACTTCGTCCACTGCCTCCACTTCGTCCACGTCGTCCTCTTCATCCTTTTCTTCATCTTCTTCTTCCACTTCGTCCAATTCGTCAACTTCGTCGAGTTCATCCCCTTCGTCCACTTGGTCAACTTCGTCAACTTCGTCAACTTCGTCCCCTTCATCCACTTCCTCCACTTCCTCCACTTCGTGCACTTCTTCCACTTCGTCAACATTGTCCACTTCCTCCACTTCCTCAACATCGTCCACTTCGTCCACTTCGTCAACTTCTTCCACTTCGTCCACTTCGTCAACTTCGTCCTCTTCCTCAACATCGTCCACTTCCTCCACTTCGTCAACTTTGTCCACTTGCTCCACTTCGTCAACTTCGCCAACTTCGTCCACTTCGTCCATTTCGTCCACTTTGTCAAGTTTGTCCCCTTCCTCCACTTCCTCCACTTTGTCAACTTCGTCCACTTCCTCCACTTCGTCCACTTCCTCGACTTCCTTCACTTCGTCCACTTCCTCCACTACGTCCAGTTCTTCCACTTCCTCCACTTCGTCCACATTCTCCACTTCCTCCACTTCGTCAACCTCGTCCACTGCGTTCACTTTGTCCACTTCGTCCACTTCGTGCATTTCGTCCATTTCCTCCACTTCCTCAACTTCGTCCACTTCCTCCACTTCCTCCATTTCGTCTACTTCCTCCACTTCCTCAACATCGTCCATTTCCTCCACTTCCTCCATTTAATTCACTTCAACCACTTCTTCCACTTTGTCAACTTTGTCCACATCCTCCACTTCGTCCACTTCGTCCACTTCGTCCAATTCGTCCACTTCATCAGGTTCGTCCACTTCCTCCACTTCCTCCACTTCCTCCACTTCGTCCACTTCTTCCACCTCTTCCACTTCCTCCACTTCCTCCACTTCGTTCACTTCGTCAACTTCGTCCACTTCTTCCACTTCCTCCACTTCGTCAACTTCCTCCACTTCCTCCACTTCCTGAACTTCGTCCGCTTCCTTCACTTCGTCAACTTCGTTTACTTCGTCCATTTCCTTTGCTTCGTCCACTGTCTCCACTTCATCCACTTCGTCCTCTTCGTCCTTTTCTTTATCTTCTTCTTCCACATCATCCAATTCGTCAACTTCATCGAGTTCATCCCCTTCGTCCACTTCGTCAACTTCGTGAAGTTCGTCCCCTTCGTCCACGTCCTCCACTTCGTCAAGTTCTTCCACTTCCTCAACATCGTCGTCCACTTCCTCCACTTTGTCAACTTTGTCCACTTGCTCCACTTCGTCCACTTCTTCGTCAACTTCGCCAACTTCGTCCACTTCATCCATTTCGTCCACTTCGTCATGTTCGTCCCTTTCCTCCCCTTCCTCCACTTTGTCCACTTCGTCCACTTCGTCCACTTCGTCCACTTCGTCCACTTCTTCCACTTCCTCCACTTCGCCCACTTCGTCCACGTCGTCAACTTCGTCCACTTCCTCCACTTCCTCCACTTCGTCCTCTTCGTCCAGTTCATCCAGTTCGTCCACTTCCTCCACTTCCTCTATTTCCTCCACTTTGTCAACTTCGTCCACTTACTCCACTTCGTCCAGTTCTTCCACTTCCTCCACTTCCTCCACATTCTCCACTTCCTCCACTTCTTCAAGTTCGTCCACTTCGTCAACTACCTCCACTTCCTTAACTTCATCCAGTTCTTCCACTTCCTCAGCTTCGTCCACTGTCTCCACTTCGTCCACTTCGTCATCTTCGTCCTGTTCGTCCTTTTCTTTATCTTCTTCTTCCACTTCGTCCAATTCATCAACTTCGTCGAGTTTGTCCCCTTCGTCAAATTCGTTCAGTTCGTCCACTTCGTCCACTTCCTCCACTTCGTCCAATTCGTTGACTTCTTCCACTTCGTCCACTTCGTCAACTTCCTCCACTTTCTCCACTTCCTCAACATCGTCCACTTCCTCCACTTCGTCAACTTTGTCCACTTGCTCCACTTCCTCCACTTTGTCCACTTCGTCAATTTCGCCAACTTCGTCCATTTCGTCCTCTTCGTCATGTCCGTCCCCTTCCTCCACTTCCTCCACTTTGTCCAACTTCATCCATTTTGTCCACTTCGTCAATTTCGCCAACTGCTTCCACTTCGTCCACTTCGTGAAGTTCGTCCACTTCGTCCACTTCCTCAAGTTCATCCACTGCATCCACTTCCTTCGCTACACTTCGTCAACTTCGTCAACTTCGTCCACTTCCTCCACTTCCCCCACTTCCTCCACTTCGTCCACTTCCTCCACTTCCCCCACTTCGTCCACTTCGTCAACTTCGTCCACTTCCTCCACTTTGTCCAGTTCTTCCACTTCCTCCACTTCATCCACATTCTCCACTTCCTCCACTTCGTCAACTTCGTCCATTTCGTCCACTTCATCAAGTTCGTCCATTTCCTCTACTTCGTCAAGTTCGTCCACTTCCTCCACTTTCTCCACTTCCTCCATTTCGTCCACTTCCTCCACTTCCTCAACATCATCCATTTCCTCCACTTCCTTCACTTCCTCCACTTCTTCCACTTCGTCAACTTTGTCCACTTCCTCCACTTAGTCAACTTCGTCAAGTTCGTCCACTTCGTGAAGTTCGTCCACTTCCTCCACTCCCTCCACTTCCTCCACTTTGTCCACTTCTTACACTTCTTCCACTTCCCCCACTTCGTCCACTTGGTCCACGTCATCAACTTCGTCTACTTCGTCCCCTTCGTGCACTTCGTCCACTTCGTCCACCTCGTCCACTTCGTCAAGTTCGTCCACTTCGTCCATTTCGTCCACTTCGTCCACTTCTTCCACTTCCTCCACTTCCTCCACTTCGTCCACTTCCTCCATGTCCCGAACTTCGTCCACTTCGTCAAGTTTGTCCCCTTCGTCCACTTCCTCCACTTCGTCCACTTTGTCCATTTCATTCACTTCGTCAGGTTCTTCCACTTCCTCCACTTTTTCCACTTTGTCCACTTCGTCTACTTCGTCAACTTCCACCATTTCCTCCACTTCCTCCACTTTGTAAACTTCCTCCACTTCGCCTACTTCGTCCTTTTCCTCCACTTCTTCATCTTCTTCTTCCACTTCGTCATATTCGTCAACTTCGTCAAGTTCGTCCCGTTCGTCCACTTCGTCCACTTCGTCAAGTTCGTCCCTTTCGTCCACTTCGTCAAGTTCGTCCCCTACGTCCACTTCGCAGACTTCCTCCACTTCCTCCACTTCGTCAACTTCCTCAACATCGTGCACTTCCTCCACTTCCTCCACTTCAATCACTTCCTGCACTTCTTCCACTTCATCAACTTCGTCCACTTCCTCCACTTCGTCAATTTCCTCCACTTCCTCCACTTTGTCAACTTCGTCAAGTTTGTGCTCTTCGTCCACTTCGTCCACATCGTCCACATCGTCCACTTCCTCAACTTCGTCCACTTCATCCACTTGTTCCACTTCCTCCACTTCGGCCACTTCGTCAACTTCCCCCACTTCGACCACTTCCCCCACTTCGACCACTACGTCAACTTCGTCTACTTATTCAACTTCGTCCACTTCCTCAACTTCGTCCACTTCGTCCATTTCGTCCACTTCGTGAAGTTCGACCACTTCCTCCACCTTCTCCACTTTGTCCACTTCCTCAACTTTCTCCACTTCGTCCAGTTCTTCCACTTCCTCCACTTCCTCCTCTTCCTCCATTTCATCCACTTCGTCAACTTCGTCCACTTCCTCCACTTCGTCCAGTTCTTCCACTTCCTCCACTTCGTCCACATTCTCCACTTCCTCCACTTCGTCGACTTCCTCAACTTCCTCCACTTCCTCCATTTCGTCCACTTCCTCCACTTCCTCAACATCGTCCATTTCCTCAAGTTCCTCCACTTCGTCATCTTCGTCCACTTTGTCCACTTCGTCAACTTGCTCAACTTTCTCCACTTTCTCCACTTCCTCCACTTCTTCTACTTCGTCCACTTCGTCCACTTCATCAACTATGTCCACTTCATCCACTTCGTCCATTTCGTCCACTTCATCAGGTTCGTCCACTTCCTACACTTCCTCCACTTCCTCCACTTTGTCCACTTCCTCCACTTCGTCGACTTCGTCCACTTCCTCCACTTCCTCCATTTCGTCCGCTTCGTCCACTTCTTCCGCTTCCTCCACTTTGTCCACTTCCTCCACTTCGTCCACGTCCCCAACTTCGTCCACTTCGTCAAGTTTGTCACTTCGTCCTCATCGTCCACTTCGTGCACTTCCTCCACTTCGTCCACTTCCTCCACTTTTTCTACTTTGTCCACTTCGTCCACTTCGTCAACTTCCACCATTCCCTCTACTTCCTCCACTTTGTAAACTTCCTCCACTTCGTCCTCTTGCTCCACTTCTTCATCTTCTTCTTCCACTTCGTCATATTCGTTAACTTCATCAAGTTCGTCCCGTTCGTCCACTTCATCCACTTCGTCAAGTTCGTCCCTTTCGTCCACTTCGTCAAGTTTGTCCCCTACGTCCACTTCGCAGACTTCCTCCACTTCGTCAACTTCCTCAACATCGTGCACTTCCTCCACTTCCTCCACTTCAATCACCTCCTGCACTTCTTCCACTTCATCAACATCCTCCACTTCCTCGACTTCCTCCACTTCCTCCACTTCGTCAACTTCGTCAAGTTTGTCCTCTTCGTCCACATCGTCCACTTCCTCAACTTCGTCCACTTCTTCCACTTCCTCCACTTCGTCCACTTCCTCAACTTCCTCCACTTCGTCCAATTCTTCCACTTCTTCCACTTCCTCCTCTTCCTCCATTTCATCCACTTCGTCAACTTCCTCCACTTCGTCCAGTTCTTCAACTTCCTCCACTTCGTCCACATTCTCCACTTCCTCCACTTCGTCCACTTCCTCAACTTCCTCAACTTCCTCCATTTCGTCCACTTCCTCAACATCGTCCATTTCCTCCAGTTCCTCCACTTTATTCACTTCCTCCACTTCGTCCACTTCGTCATCTTCGTCCACTTTGTCCACTTCGTCAACTTCGTCAACTTCCTCCACTTCCTCCACTTCCTCCACTTCTTCCACTTCTTCCACTTCGTCCACTTCGTCCACTTCCTCCTCTTCCTCCACTTCGTCCACTTCATCAACTTCATCCACTTCGTCCACCTCCTCCACTTCGTCCAATTCTTCCACTTGCTCCACTTGTCCACATTCTCCACTTCCTCCACCTCCTCCACTTCCCCTATTTCGTCCACTTCCTCAACATCGTCCATTTCCTCCACTTCCTGCACTTCATTCACTTCTTCCACTTTATCCACTTCGTGCACTTCGTCAACTTCGTCCACTTCATCCATTTCATCCACTTCGTCAGGTTCGTCCACTTCCTCCACTTCTTCCACTTTGTCCACTTCGTCCACTTCCTCCACTTCATCCACTTCGTCCACTTTATCCACTTCGTCCAGTTCTTCCACTTCGTCCACTTCGTCCTCTTCGTCCACTTCGTCGACTTCGTCCATTTCGTCGACTTCGTCCACTTCCTCCACTTCGTCCACTTCGTCAAGTTCGTCCACTTCCTCCACTTCACCCACTTCCTCCACTTCTTTTGCATCGCCACTTCCTCCACTTCCTCCACTTCGTCAACTTCGTCAAGTTTGTCCTCTTCGTCCACATCGTCCACATCGTCCACTTCGTCAAGTTCGTCCACTTCCTCCTCTTCCTCCACTTCGTCAAGTTCGTCCACTTCGTCTACTTGCTCCACTTGCTCCACTTCCTCAACATCTTCCACTTTCTTCCACTTCTTCCACTTCGTCAACTTTATCTACTTCGTCCATTTCCTCCCCTTCGTCCACTTCGTCAACTTCGTCCACTTCGTCCCCTTCGTCCACTTCGTCCACTTCGTCCACTTCGTCCACTTCGTACTCTTCCTCCACTTTTGTTCACTTCGTCCACTTCGTGAACTTCGTTTACTTCATCCACTTCCTCCACTCCCTCATTCCTCCACTTCGTCCACTTCCTCCACTTCGTCCACTTCCCATTTCGTCCAATTCCTTTACTTCCTCAACATCGTCCATTTCCTCTACTTCCTCCACTTCATTCACTTCATCCACTTCTTCCACTTCGTCATCTTTGTCCACTTTCTCCACTTCGTCCACTTCCTCAACTTCGTCCACTTCGTCCACTTCGTCAGGTTCGTCCACTTCTTCCACTTACTCCACTTTGTCCACTTCAACCATTTCGTCCACATCGTCCACTTCATCCACGTCGCCAACTTCGTCAACTTCGTCCACTGCCTCCATTTCATCCACCTCCTCCACTTCCTCCCCTTCGTCGACTTCGTCCTCTTCCTCCACTTCTTTTATTTCGACAACTTCGTCCGCTTCCTCCACCTCATCCACTTCGTCCACTTCTTCAACTTCCTCAACTTCCCCCACTTCCTCTACATTCTGCACTTCTTCCACTTCCTCCACTTCCTCCACTTCCTCCTCTTCCTCCACTTCGTCCAGTTCTTCCACTTCATCCACTTCGACCACATTCTACACTTCGTCCACTTCGTCAAGTTCGTCCACTTCCTCCACTCCCTCCAGTTCGTCCACTTCCTCCACTTCCTCCACTTCCTCCACATCGTCCATTTCCTCCACTTCATTCACTTCCTCCACTTCGTCAACTTCGTCCACTTCGTGAACTTCGTCCACTTCATCAAGTTCGTCCACTTCCTCCACTTCCTCCACTTCTTCTAGTTTGTTCACTTCGTCCACTTCCTCCACTTCGTCCACTTCGCTAGTTCTTCCAGTTCCTCCACTTCGTCCACGTCGTCAACTTAGTCCACTTCCTCCACTTCGTCCACTTCATCCACTTCGTCAAGTTTGTCCACTTCCTTTATTTCCTCAACTTCGTCCACTTCCTCCACTTCGTCAACTTCGTCAAGTTCGTCCCCTTCGTCCACTTCCTCCACTTCCTCAACATCGTCCACTTCTTGCACTTCCTCCACTTCATTCACTTCCTGAACTTCTTCCACTTCGTCAACATCATCCACTAACTCCACTTCGTCCATTTCGTCCACTTCGTCAAGTTCGTCCACTTCCTCCACTTCCTCCCCTTCCTCTACTTTGTCCACTTTGTCTACTTCGTTCACTTCGTCAACTTCCTCCACTTCGCCCACTTCCTCCACTTCCTCCACTTCTTCAATGTCGTCAACTTCGTCCACTTCGTCCTCTTCGTCAATGTCGTCAACTTTTTTCACTTCGTCCATTTTGTCCACTTCGTCAACTTTGTCCACTTTCCTCAACATCATCCACTTCCACCACTTTCTCCACTTCATTCACTTCCTACACTTCTTCCACTTCGTCAACTTCCTCCATTTCCTCCACCTCCTCCACTTCCTCCACTTCGTCCACTTCTTCCACTTCCTCCACTTCCTCCTCTTCCTCCATTTCGTCCACTTCGTCCACTTCGTCAACTTCGTCCACCTCGTCAACTTCGCCCACTTCCTCCACTTCGTCCAGTTCTTCCACTCCCTCCACTTCGTCCACATTCTCCACTTCTCTGCTTCGTCCACTTCCTCCACTTCGTCGAGTTCGTCCACTTCCTCCATTTTTTCCACTTCCTCCACTTGCTCAACATCGTCCATTTCCTCCACTTCATTCACTTCCTCCACTTTGTCAACTTCGTGCACTATGTCAACCTCGTCTATTTCGTCCACGTTGTTAGGTTCGTCCACTTCCTCCACTTCCTCCACTTCCTCCACTTCTTCCACTTTATCCACTTTGTCCTCTGCGTCCACTTCCTCCACTTCGTTAACTTCTTCCACTTCGTCCACTTCGTCAACTTCGTCCACTTCCTCCACTTCCTTAACATCGTCCACTTCTTGCACTTCCTCCACTCCATTCACTTCCTGAACTTCTTCCACTTCGTCAACATGGTCCACTTCCTCCACTTCCTCCAATTCGTCCACTTCATCCACTTCGTCAACTTCGTCCACTTCGTCCATTTCGTCCACTTCCTCCACATCCTCCACATCCTCCACTTCCTCCACTTCCTCCCTTTCCTCCACTTTGTCCATTTCGTCTACTTCATCCACTTCGTCAACTTCCACCACTTCGCCCACTTCGTCCCCTTCGCCCACTTCCTCCACTTCGTCCATTTCGTCAACGTCGTCCACTTCCTCCACTTCGTCAAATTCGTCCACATCGTCCACTTCGTCCATTTCGTCCACCTCGTCATGTTAATCTACTTCCTCCACTTCCTCCACTTCGCCTAGTTCGTCCACTTCCTCCCCTTCCTCCACTTCGTCAAGTTCGTCCCCTGCGTCCACTTCCTCCACTTAGTCAACTTCTTCCACTTCGTCCACTTCGTCAATTTCGTCCACTTCCTCCACTTCCTCAACATCGTCCATTTCCTCTACTTCCTCCACTTCATTCACTTCATCCACTTCTTCCACCACTTCCTCAACATCGTCCACTTCTTGCACTTCCTCCATTCACTTCCTGAACTTCGTCCACTTCGTACTCTTCGTCCACTTCGTCCGCTTCGTACACTTCGTTTACTTCGTCAAGTACGTGCACTTCCTCCACATCCTCCACTTCTTCAACTTCCTCCACTTCCTCAACTTCGTCCACTTCGTCCACATCGTCAACTTCATCCACTTCGTCCGCTTCGTACACTTCGTCCACTTCGTACTCTTCGTCCACTTCATCCACTTCGTCTAGTTCGTCAAGTTCGTCAACTTCGTCGACTTCCTCTATTTCTTCCACTTCCTCCACTTCGTCCACTTCGTTAGGTTCATCCACTTCCCCCACTTCCTCCACTTCGTACACTTCATCCACTTCCTCCACTTCGTCCACGTCGTCAACTTCGTCCACTTTGTCCGCTTCGTACACTTCGTCCACTTCGTACTCTTCGTCCACTTCGTCCACTTCATCCACTTCGTCTACTTCGTCAAGTTCGTCCACTTCGTCCATCCTCTATTTCCTCCACTTCGTCCACTTCCTCCACTTCCTCCACTTTTTCCACTTCGTCCACTTCATCCACTTCCTTCACTTCGTCCACTTCCTCCACTTCGTCAACCTCCTCTACTTCGTCCACTTCGTCATCCTCATCCACTTCGTCTACTTTGTCAAGTTCGTCCACTTCGTCCACTTCCTCTATTTCCTCTACTTCGTTCACTTCCTCCACTTCGTCCACTTCGTTAGGTTCGTCCACTTCCTCCACTTCTTCCACTTCGTACACTTCCTCCACTTCGTCCACGTCGTCAACTTCGTCAACTTCGTCCACTTTGTCCACTTCGTCCGCTTCGTCCGCTTCGTACACTTCGTCCACTTCGTACTCTTCCTCCACTTCATCCACTTCATCCACTTCGTCTACTTCGTGAAGTTCGTCCACTTCGTCCACTTCTCTATTTCCTCCACTTCGTCCACTTCCTTTACTTCGTCTACTTCGTCCACTTCCTCCACTTCATCCACTTCCTTCACTTCGTCCTCTTCGTCCACTTCCTCCACTTCGTCAACCTCGTCTACTTCGTCCTCTTCGTCCACTTCCTCCACTTCGTCCACTTCATCCTCCTGGTCCACTTCGTCCTCTTCGTGCACTTCCTCCACTTCGTCCACTTCGTCAAGTTCGCCCAGTTCCTCTACTTCCTCCACTTCCTCCACTTCATTCACTTCCTTCATTTTGTCCACTTCGTCAACTTCGTCAACTTCATCCACTTCGTCCATCTCGTCCACTTTGTCAACTTCCTCCACTTCGTCCACTTCGCCCACTTCGTCCACTTCCTCCACTTCGTCCACGTCGTCAACTTCGTCCGCTTCGTACACTTCGTCCACTTCGTCCTCTTCGTTCACTTCGTCCACTTGCTCCACTTCATCCACTTTGTCTACTTCGTCAACTTCGTCCACTTCGTCCGCTTCCTCTATTTCCTCCACTTCCTCCACTTCCTTCACTTCGTCCTCTTTGTCCACTTCCTCCACTTCTTCCACTTCGTCAACTTCGTCTACTTCGTCCACTTCGTTCACTTCCTCCACTTTGTCCACTTCCTCCTCTTCCTCCACTTCGTCCACTTTTTCCACTTCCTCCACTTCGTCCACTTCCGCCACTTCATCCACTTCGTCCACTTCATCCTCTTTGTCCACTTCGTCGACTTCGCCCTCTTCGTGCATTTCCTCCACTTCATCCACTTCGTCCACTTCGTCATGTTCGTCCAGTTCCTCTACTTCCTCCACTTCCTCCACTTCCTTCACTTCCTCCATTTCGCCCTTTCCTCCACTTCCTCCACTACCTCCACTTCGTCCACTTCGTCCACTTCGTCCACTTCGTCCACTTCGTCCACTTCGTCCACTTCGTCCACTTCGTCAACTTCGTCCACTTCGTCAGGTTCGTCCACTTCCTCCACATACTCCACTTCGTCCACGTCGTCAACTTCGTCCACTTCATCCTCTTCGTCCACTTCGTCCACTTCGTCGACTTCGTCCACTTCCTCCACTTAATCCACTTCCTCCACTTCGTCAAGTTCGTCCACTTCGTCCACTTCCTCTAATTGCTTCACTCCGTCCACTTCCTCCACTTCCTCCACTTCGTCAACTTCATCAAGTTCGTCCTCTTCATCCACTTCCTCCACTTCCTCCACTTTGTTATATTCTTCCACTTCGTCCACTTCCTCCACTTCTTCAACATCGTCCACTTCTTGCACTTCCTCCACATCATTTACTTCCAAATCTTCTTCCCCTTCGTCAACATCGTCCACTTCGTCCACTTCATCCACTTCGTCAACTTCGTCCACTTCGTCCATTTCGTCCACTTCGTCAAGTTCGTCCACTTCCTCCACTTTGTCCATTTCGTCTACTTCGTCCACTTCATCAACTTCGTCAACCTCCTCCACCTCCTCCACTTCGCCCACTTCATTCACTTCCTCCACTTCCTCAACTTCGTCCACTTCGTCAACGTCGTCAACTTCGTCCACTTCGTCCACTTCTTCAACTTGGTCCACTTCCTCCACTTCCTCCACATCGTCAAGTTCGTCCACTTCCTCGATTTCGTCCACTTCGTCAACTTCGTCCGCTTCGTCCACTTCCTCTGCTTCGTCAACTTCTTCCAATTCGTCCCCTTCGTCAACTTTCTCCACTTCCTCAACATTGTCCACTTCTTGCACTTCCTCCACGCCATTCACTTGCTGAACTTTTTCCACTTCGTCAACATCGTCCATTTCCTCCACTTCCTCCACTTCATCCACTTTGTCAACTTCGTCCAATTCGTCCACTTCGTCAAGTTCGTCCACTTCCTCCACTTCGTCAAGTTCGTCAACTTCCTCCACTTCCTCCATTTCGTCCACTTCCTCAATTTGGTCCACTTCCTCCATTTCGTCCACTTCCTCAACATCGTCCATTTCCTCTACTTTCTCCACTTCATTCACTATATCCACTTCTTCTACTTCGTCAACTTTGTCCACTTCCTCGACTTCCTCCACTTCCTGCATTTTGTCCACTCCCTCCACTTCCTCAACATCGTCCATTTCATCCACTTCCTCCACTTCATTCACTTCCTCCATTTTGTCCACTTCGTCAACTTCATCCACTTCGTCCGTCTAGTCCACTTCGTTAGGTTCGTCAACTTCCTCCACTTCTTCCACTTCCTCCACTTCCTCCACTTTGTCCACTTCCTTCACTTCGTCCACTTCCTCCACTTCGTCCACTTTGTCCACTTCGTATACTTCCTCCACTTTCTCCACTTCGTCCACGTTGTCAACTTCGTCCACTTCGTCTACTTCGTCCATTTCATACACTTCGTCCACATTGTCCTCTTCGTCCACTTCGTCCACTTCCTCCACTTCATCCACTTCGTCTACTTCGTCAAGTTCGTCCACTTCGTCCACTTCCTCTATTTCCTCCGCTTCGTCCACTTCGTCCACTGCGTCCACTTCATCCACTTCCTTCACTTCGTCCTCGTTGTCCACTTCCTCCACTTCCTCAACCTCGTGTACTTCGTCCACTTCCTCCACTTCGTCCATTTTGTCCACTTCCTCCACTATGTCCACTTCTTCCACTTCCTCCACTTCGTCTACTTCCTCCACTTCGTCCAGTTCTTCCTGTTCCTCAACTTCCCCCACATTATCCACTTCCTCCACTTCGTCAACTTCGTCCACTTCGTCCATTTCGTTCACTTCGTGAAGTTCTTCTACTTCCTCCACTTCCTCCACATCGTCAACTTCGTCCACTTCCCACTAGTGCAGAAACGGCTTTTCACGTCCCCCAATAGACGTCCGTCCAACGAATCCCCAACGTATATAATTGACCGGTGGCATAGTAGTAAATAAGTGGAACTATAGACGTCCGTCCGTGGTCGAGACGGACGTTTATAACATTATAGAGGTCCGTCACAAGGGGATGGACGTTTTAAAGGCTGCCGTTGTCAATCTCTGAACGTCCGTCCTGGGTCGAGCTGGACGTTTATAACATTATAGACGTCCGTCACAGGGGGACGGACGTTTTTAAAGGCTGCCGTTGTCAATCTCTGAACGTCCGTCCTGGGTCGAGCTAGACGTTTATAACATTATAGACGTCCGTCACAGGGGGACGGACGTTTTTAAAGGCTGCCGTTGTCAATCCTTGTACGTCCGTCCTGGGTCGAGCTGGACGTTAATAGTATTATAGACGTCCGTCCCAGGGGGACGGACGTTTTATAGGCTAACGTTTTCAATCTCTGAACGTCCGTCTTGGGTCGAGCTGGACGTTTATAGTATTATAGACGTCCGTCGCATGGGCACGGACGTTTTTAGGCTAACGTTGTCATCCTCTGAACGTCCATCCTGGGTCAAGCTGGACGTTTATAATATTGGCTTCAGTCCTGGAACGTCCGTCCTGAGGTGAGCGGACGTCCGTGCGCGTGGCGAGTACGTTCATTAACCTCGAACGTCCGTCCTGGGAGAGCCCGAACGTTCGTCCTCAGAACGGACGTTCAGAGGACTGACAGAGTGGCTGGGGTACTAATTGATTTAAGTCCGCTGGACGTCCGTCCTGAGGGGCGCGGACGTCTATCATATTATAGACGTCCGCGCCCCTCAAGACGGACGTTCAGCGGACTTAAAGTAATTATTACCCCAGCCACTCTGTCAGTCCTCTGAACGTCCGTTCTGAGAGGCACGGACGTCTATAATATTATAGACGTTCGCGCCCCTCAGAACGGACGTTCAGAGGACTGACATGGGTAGTTGAATCGTTTAGGTTTTCATCAGAATTTTAGACGTCCGTCTTGGGACGGACGTTGATAAAATTATAGACGTCCGCGCCATGTGAACGGACGTTTAAAGCCCCGCGAAATTCAATTTTAAATTCATTACAACGTCATATTAGTGGTGGGCCGGACGTCTATAATATTATAGACGTCCGGCCCACGTGGGACGGACGTCTATGATCATTAAAATGGGAAGCGCGAACCGAGACCATTCACTGTTCGTCTTCTTCCCCGCGAACGCCGACCCTGCTGCTGCGCCGTTGATATTCGAGGTTGGTTTTCTCACTTTTGGACCGTTTAAAATTACATTTAATCCGATTACATTGCTCTGTGATGAAATGTCTTTGATTTGAACCGATTAAAAATTGTTTTGGGTCCGTTTTTTTGCAGACTCTTGCGTGTTCTTGGGCGGCTTCCTTGACTCTTTTTGGACTGCGTGTTAGGCCGTTTACTCCTCCACTTCCCTCCTTCTCATTTGGAATCTACTTTTCAGGTTAGCTTGTTGGTTGAAAATTTTGTGTATGCATGTATGTGGATTTTGTGTATGGACGTTTTTGACTGTAAAATGTGTATTAGTTATGTTATTGTGTTAAACGATTAATGCGAAATGTGTATTAGTGTATGGACGTTTTTGACTGTTAAATTTTGTGTATGCATGTATGTGTTATTGTGTAAAATGTGTATTAGTTATTGCCATACATTGAGTGACACTTAGTTCCCGTTTGAAATTTAAGACAAACGATTAATCTTTTAATCGTTTGTATTAAATTTTGAATTGTCCGATTGGACAGTTTGAGAAAATTAATTTTCATAATTTGCAATACCATGTCAATTGGAGTTTAAGGATAAGATTGATGAAATTTCGGTTCAGTACTTGTGTTGTTCTCCGGATGCATATTTGATTGTGGTCATCGTTGACTACTCTCATTTCGTGTATTTTGGAGACCAATGCGAAATGCTGCCGAAATTGTATCAATTTTATGACGTAGACTTCAATGCACGTGGCTGAGCAAATTATGAAAATTAATTTTTTTGAATGGGTAGGGCCTAACCTTGTGAGAGTTAAAACACTTGAACTGATGATTTTACGAACATAGTATGGATCGAAGATGGATGAACGAACGTCGCATGAGTGAAGAATATGACAAGGGTGTTTCGCAGTTCTTGCAATACGTTGAACAAAATGCTAAGTCTGTCAACGGGACATATTTTTGTCCTTGTGTGCGTTGTCTTAATCAAATACGCCAAGACTTAGGCAATGTGCGTGACCATCTATTCATGTACGGCATAATGAGGACTTATACCGTTTGGACTTGGCATGGAGAAGTACTTGAGCAGCCTACCACGTCACGAGGAACAAATTATGTGGAAGAATGGATGAGTGACCATTTAGAGGACATGATACGTGATGTCAGTGAAGATAATTTTGGAAGGGCTAATTTGTATGATACTCTTATTAATGATTCAGAGCAACCGTTGTTCCCAGGATGCTCAAACTTTACACGCTTGTCTTCAACTTTAAAGTTGTTTAGTTTAAAAGCAAGGAATGGATGGACCGATAAAAGTTTCACCGAGTTGTTGGAGTTGTTGAAGGAGATGCTTCCAGAAAATAATACTCTACCTATTCGTAATTACGAGGCCAAAAAAATTTTATGTCCAATGGGTCTTGAATATCAAAAGATACATGCTTGTCCTAATGATTGTGTTTTGTACACAAAGGAGTTTGCTTCGTTAAACTATTGTCCAACATGTGGTTTATCCCGTTTTAAAAAGAAATCTGACAGAGTCACTAGTAATGAAGGTAATGATGGTGCACCTGCTAAGGTGATGTGGTATTTGCCTATAATACCTAGGTTCAAACGTATGTTCTCTGTTAAAGAAGATGCAAAGAACCTTAAATGGCACTCTGACCAAAGAAAGTGCGATAATCTTCTTCGACACCCTGCTGATTCTCCACAATGGAAAAAGATTGATGACAAATTCCCTGAATTTGGTGCAGATCCAAGAAACTTAAGGCTTGCACTTGCAACTGATGGTATGAATCCTTATGGAAACTTAAGTAGCAAACACAGTTCGTGGCCAGTTATGTTGATGATTTACAATCTTTCTCCTTCGTTGTGCATGAAGAGAAAATATGTGATGTTGACCATGATGATATCGGGTCCTAGACAACCTGGAAATGACATTGATGTTTACTTAGCACCTTTAATTGATGATTTGAAATTGTTGTGGGAAGAAGGGATCGACGTGTTTGATTCACATGTTCAGGAACAGTTTCGTTTGCGTGCAATGTTGTTTTGCACTATAAATGATTTCCCAGCATATGGAAACTTGAGCGGTTATAGTGTTAAAGGTCATTTTGCATGTCCCATATGTGAAGAAAACACTAGTTACCTTCAGTTGAAGCATGGTCAGAAGACAGTATATACAAGACATCGAAAATTTCTTCCTCGTAATCATCCTTATCGTAGATTGAAAAAAGCATTTAATGGAAGTGCTGAGGATGAGGTTGTGTGCAGACCCCGGAATGGTCAAGAGGTGTACAACGAAGTCAAAAACATTGACATTGTGTTTGGAAAACATCATAAAAGTACCTCTGCAAAGAACATTTGGAAGAAACGATCGATATTTTTTAAGCTTCCATATTGGTGTGAACTTGATGTTAGACATTGTATTGATGTGATGCACGTTGAAAAAAATGTTTGTGACAGTGTCATCGGAACTTTATTAAACGTCAAAGGGAAGAGCAAAGACGGAATAAAGGCAAGACAAGATTTGGCTGACATGGGAATCCGATCTGAGTTACATCCACAGATAATAGGAAGACGCACCTATCTGCCCCCAACCTGTCACACACTTTCCAAAAAAGAAAAACAAAGTTTTTGTAACTGTTTAAGAAGTGTGAAGGTTCCGCAAGGTTATTCTTCAAATATTAGTAACCTTGTGTCTATGCAAGACTTAAAGCTAGTTGGTTTAAAGTCTCACGATTGTCATGTATTGATGCAACAATTGTTACCGGTTCTTATTCGAGGCATATTACCTCCTTCTGTTAGGGGTATTCTGACACGTCTGAGTTTTTTCTTTAATGCCATTTGCAAGAAAGTTGTTGACCCTCAAGGTTTAGATGAATTGGAAAATGAGGGAATAAGACTACTATGTCAATTGGAGATGTATTTTCCACCTTCCTCTTTTGACATCATGGTACATTTGATTGTTCATCTAGTCAGAGAAATTCGAATATGTGGGCCGGTCTTCTTAAGGTGGATGTACCCAGTTGAAAGATACATGAAGATCTTAAAGGGATATGTCAAGAATCAGTATAGACCAGAAGCTTCAATCATAGAGCGATACGTTGCAGAAGAAGCCATTGAATTTTGTTCAAGTTATATGCCATCTTGTGAACCCGTCGGTCTTCCCAAGAGCAAAAACGAAGGAAAATGTGAAGGTAAGGGTGTTCGAGGTGTGACAATTCAAAGTGTTAGCAGAAAAGAAATTGACCAAGCTCATTTGTACGTCTTAAACAACACTGTTGATGTGATTCCTTACATTTCTGACCACGTTAATGAAATAAAGGCAGCAAACCCAAAAATGAGTGAAAAATGGCATCTTAATGAACATGTGAAAACCTTCTTGGGATGGTTTAAGAAAAAGGTGTATGCGACTCCACATGTTTCTGAAACTTTATTGAGGTTATCTCGTGGACCGAACACAGAGGTCATTACATATGGTGGGTACTATATAAACAATATTTCTTTTCAGACAAAGGTAGAAGATGACAAAAGCAGAGTTCAAAATAGTGGCGTCACACTACAAGCTGAGTCTGTGCACTTTGCTAGTTCTAAAGACAAAAATCCAATCACAGCATCCATCAGTTATTTTGGAATAATACAAGAAATATGGGAAGTTGATTACGTTACTTTTAGAGTACCAGTTTTCAAGTGTAAATGGGTTGATATAAATTCTGGTGTCATGATGGATGACCTTGGTTTCACATTGGTAGACTTGAACAAGATGAATTACACTGATGAACCATTTATCATGGCTAGTCAAGCAAGACAAATATTCTACGTAAGTGATCCATCGAATAACAAATGGTCAGTGGTTTTAGAAGGTAGAAACATGCATGGACATGATGATGACGATTCTCTTGATATACTTGAGACAACATCTGTTGCATGTAGACCCACTGAAGACCCAGTTGATGACGTTGCCGATGTAATGCAAGCAATTCGTAGTGATCACAACGAAGGCATTTGGGAAAAAACAATTAATTAATAGGTTAATATTTTCACTTTTATTGACTTTATATGTATGTTCATCATAATTGAATTATTACTAACGTTGTCTAATTTTTCAGGTATGTCGGCCTCAGACTCAGGATCGGGAAAGAGCAGACGTGGACGAGGCGTCACCCGAGTGGCAGATGTGACATCCGGACGCGTGGATGGTCAGAGGAGGCATGTTGACATTGACCCCAGATCAGGTCATCCATCAGGGCCAAATGCTGATAGGTTTAGGAGTTATCTGGGCAAGTTAGCAAAAAGTCATGTCTCTATCCTTCATGCATGTTGGGATGACGTCCCAGAGGTCGACAAGAACCTCTTATGGCAAGATGTTCAGGTATGTTTAGACTTCATGCAATTTGTGATATACTTATCTGTTAACTTTTCTCTTGGTAACAAGTTTTTTGTTTTAAACAGCAACATTTTGATATTCCAAACACATTGCAAATCAGAAAGAAAGTGTTATCGCATATAGCGATAAGATGGAGGGATTTCAAGACAAGGCTGACACGACTATATGTCTTTGGAGATAGACAACATGAAAATCCATCTCAGCATTATACCTTCACAGAGGAGGATTGGATGCAGTTTCGTGCATCTAGAGAGTCTGAAGAATGGAAGGTATGTTTCTTAAGATCATCTTTCATTGAGTTTTTATGATTTTAGACTTACTTATATACATGGTTTCACAGGATAAAAGGTTAGCCGCCCAAGAAAGACAGAGGCTAAACGACACACCCCACTTGTTATCATGAGGTGGATATGCAAAACTGGAGAAGAAACTAAGAAAGTCTAGAGCCGATGCCTTGGGACTTGAGTCGCCTGACCTAGCACCTGCACCTGCTAGGTACGAGCTGTGGAAGGCTGCTCGGACTAAATCTGATGGGAACATGACATCTTACTCAGCTGCCTTGATCTCACAGAGAATTGTAAGTTCAAATTATAAGCAGTTATTTGATTGTGTATCTATCACAGCATGTCTTCTAAGTAACTTGGTTTTTTTATGTGCAGGATGAGTTGGTTGAGCAGCAGACTCAGGGCACATTTGCTGGCCAAGGTAGGGACGACATTCTGACAACGGCCATTAGAAGGCCCGAGCACCCAAGACGTGTACGTGGAGTTCCAGGGGCGATTGGTCTTCGTGACTATTTTGGCCCTACACAGAAAACCCCCCAATCAATGAGTCAGGAGACACTGAGGCAGATGGATCTTCAGTGGGAGGAAAGACTCAACCAATGCATGAGATCAATGGAGCAACGATTCATGGAGCAGCTACAAGAACAAAAACAAATACAAAGAGCGCTTGAAGAAAAGCTGCATTCCATGACGCAAGGCCACATGGGGGCCGATGAAACTCCCACAGCACCTCGTGTCAGCACTAGAGGATCATGCTCTGCTGTAGAACCCAATGAGTATAGCGGTCAATATGAGCTGTTGGTTGATGGGGATCCCCCACGCATTGTGGCTGTCGGACGAGTGCTTGAGGGAGGGGAGACCATTCATGGTGTTGCCATATTACCCCAGCACGTGCGTGTGACCATTGACGAGGTTCGGGATCCCCAGGCTCAGGTGCTTGTACCCACTCCAGAAATTAACTTTGTGGGGGAGGCCATAGGAACATTTATTGCCTGGCCTAGAGCATTGATCATGTCCCACATCGCGACTCCACAGGTATAATGTCTTTTTCCTTAGTATTTCTATGTTAATTGTCTTCATATAATTGTTTATAAAGCTTTGACGTAAATTCTTATCTTCAGTTCACACGTCCTCAGAAGCAGCCAATTCATGATACAGTCATACATGAAGATGATGACATGGCTGAAGCAGAGGATGATCCTATATCAAAGTTAGTGACAAAATTACCCAGATTGAAGAAAGCATCATTAGAACTATACTGGGATTTGAGGGTATTTGGTCTTCCCCCACATGTGCCAGTTTATATCACATTTTCTGATGCATTGGAGGTGATTGAGGGAGACAGGATGTTGAATATTTCCATCATTCAGCTGTGGTGCATGTAAGTTAGTCAATTTGGTCTTTGATATTACTTTTATTTACATTCTTATATAGTTTCTAACGACTTAACTTTGTTGTTTTAGGTACATGGACACAATCGTTGTAGACCAAGGTCGGTCTTCCATGTACGGATTTGTTGAACCTCAGACCATTCAACCGTCTGGTAACACACTTCAAAACAGACAACATTATTTGCAAACATGGATGGATGAGTCCAAAAGAGACATATACCTTGTGCCATACATTGACGGGTACGTGTTTTTATATGTGGTCAGTTTATTATTATAGTTTCCTTAATTAGTTGAATAACTATTTGTCCTTCGTGATAGGTCTCACTGGCAGCTGATGGTTATCATTCCCAAACAATGTCAAATTATATGGTTTTGTTCGTTGCACAGGAAGATGAAAAATGACTTGAGAACCATGCCTCAAGGGTAAGTGTTTCTCCAAAAAATGACTTCAATTTGATGTTAACCTTCAACTTTTATGATAAAATAGTCATATTAATTATACTTTGTGTTTTCAATCTGTACAGAGTTATTGGTAAATCTCGTGGTCAATTGGTTCAAATTTTGTATCCAAAGGTTGTAAGTCATTTATAGTTTCTAATTCATTTATGTTATTGAATGATCTAAATTCTTAACTATTTAGTTTGTTATTTTAGTGTAACCAGCAGCTAGATTCATGGGAATGTGGCTTCTATGTGATGTGTTGGATTAAGACCATCATTCGAGCAGTCATTACAGATGACTGGAATGAGGTAATGATGTATACCTTCAATACATTACAAATCAAAATCATCTTCAACTATATATGAAACAATAATGAATCTTTCTTGAATTTTGCAGCGCTTCAAGACTACATCGCCTATTACAGAGGACACAATTAACCAGATAAGGCAGGAGTGGACCGCTTATCTTCTGCAAAGATGGAGTTAGGGATAGTTATATTTCTTCTTGATTGAACATTGTTTGGTTTTAGTTTTATTTTTATGTTAATAGTTTGGTAGTGGATTGAACATTAAGTAGAATTTTGTTTATATAAAACGCATATTTATGTTATTGGAGAATTGTTCTGGGACATTTTTCTGTTTTTCAGGTGTGGTTTTATTGAAAAAACAAACAAATTTTTAAAAAAAAACGCCCACTAGACGTCCGTTAGTGTACAGTCGGACGTCTATAGACGTCCGTCTGTGCACATACGGACGTCCCACCCCAGCCCTACACCAAAAAAACTCAGCAAGGTAGACGTCCGTCCTCAGACAGCAGCGGACGTTTATATGGACGTCCGTCCTCAGACAACGGACGTTTATAATAAACGTCCGTGCTCAGGCAACGGACGTTTATATAAACGTCCGTCCTGAGGCAGCGGACGTTTATAATAAACGTCCGTCCTCAGGCAACGGACGTTTATATAAACGTCCGTCCTGATGCAGCGGACGTTTATATAAACGTCCGTCCTCAGGCAGAGCGGACGTTTATATAGACGTCCGTCCTCAGGCAGCGGACGTTCATATAGACGTCCGTCGTGCCAGGACGGACGTCTGAGGGACGTCTACCGCATAGACGTCCGGCGTACGCCGGACGTCAAAAGGCCAAAATATCGGACGTAAAAAGCCGTTTCTGCACCAGTGTCCTCGATTTCGTCCACTTCGTCAACTTCGTTCGCTTCGTCCACTTCCTCCACTTCGTCAACTTCTTCCACTTCGTCCCCTTCGTCAACTTTCTCCACTTCCTCAACATTGTCCACTTCTTGCACTTCCTCCACTCCATTCACTTGCTGAACTTCTTCCACTTCGTCAACATCGTCCATTTCCTCCACTTCCTCCACTTCATCCACTTCGTCAACTTCGTCCACTTCGTCCATTTCGTCCACTTCGTCAAGTTCGTCCACTTCCTCCACTTTGTCAAGTTCGTCAACTTCCTCCATTTCGTCCACTTCCTCCATTTGGTCCACTTCCTCCATTTCGTCCACTTCCTCAACATCGTCCATTTCCTCTACTTTCTCCACTTCATTCACTTCATCCACTTCTTCCACTTCGTCAACTTTGTCCACTTCCTCCACTTCCTGCATTTCGTCCACTCCCTCCACTTCCTCAACATCGTCCATTTCATCCACTTCCTCCACTTCATTCAGTTCCTCCACTTTGTCCACTTCGTCAACTTCGTCAACTTCATCCACTTCGTCCATCTCGTCCACTTCGTTAGGTTCGTCAACTTCCTCCACTTCGTCTACTTCTTCCACTTGCTCCACTTGCTCCACTTCCTCCACTTCCTCCACTTCGTCCACTTCCTCCACTTCTTCCACTTCGTATACTTCCTCCACTTCCTCCACTTTCTCCACGTTGTCAACTTCGTCCACTTCGTCCATTTCGTACACTTCGTCCACATCGTCCTCTTCGTCCACTTCCTCCACTTCATCCACTTCGTCTACTTCGTCAAGTTCGTCCACTTCCTCTATTTCCTCCGCTTCGTCCACTTCGTCCACTTCCTCCACTTCATCCACTTCCTTCACTTCGTCCTCGTCGTCCACTTCCTCCACTTCGTCAACCTCGTCTACTTCGTCCGCTTCCTCCACTTCTTCCACTTTGTCCACTTCCTCCACTATGTCCACTTCTTCCACTTCCTCCACTTCCTCCACTTCGTCTACTTCCTCCACTTCGTCCAGTTCTTCCTGTTCCTCAACTTCCTCCACATTATCCACTTCCTCCACTTCGTCAACTTCGTCCATTTCGTCCACTTCGTCAAGTTCGTCCACTTCCTCCACTTCCTCCACTTCGTCAAGTTCGTCAACTTCCTCCACTTCCTCCATTTGGTCCACTTCCTCCATTTCGTTCACTTCCTCAACATCGTCCATTTCCTCTACTTTCTCCACTTCATTCACTTCATCCACTTCTTCCACTTCGTCAACTTTGTCCACTTCCTCCACTTCCTGCATTTCGTCCACTCCCTCCACTTCCTCAACATCGTCCATTTCATCCACTTCCTCCACTTCATTCACTTCCTCCACCTTGTCCACTTCGTCAACTTCATCCGCTTCGTCCATCTCGTCCACTTTGTTAGGTTCGTCAACTTCCTCCACTTCGTCCACTTCTTCCACTTCCTCCACTTCCTCCACTTCGTCCCCTTCCTCCACTTCTTCCACTTTGTCCACTTCGTATACTTCCTCCACTTCCTCCACTTCCTCCACTTCGTCCACGGTTTCAACTTTGTCCACTTCGTCCATTTCATACATGATGGACAAATTTATGATCATCAAAATATGATGTCACAAACTTGTTTCACAATCGGCAAGTATGACCGAATCGTTCACGTAATAAACTTGGTAAGACCAAGTATCGTTCTTCCCAAAGGACTCACGGCCTAGTTTAGTTGTATGGTTTGTTGATTAGCTAAGACTTAAGAACAAAATATTTAAAGTTTAATATGCAAAGACGAAAACAAACATGTATGCATGAGTTTTGATCAATGGCAAAAGCAAAAGATAAACACTTTCAATGAAATATATGAATGAATATGTTGTTGGGGGTCAATTTCATCTCATCCACTCTCATACATTATAGGAATTCAACATTCAAATCATCATTGTTAATGCCACTCTCTAAAGTACCATTCTAGATGGCTTCTCCCTAATCACGAGTTCATACAATTCCTAGCATTCCTAATGATTAGTTCATAAGTGCAGGAGCTTAACGACAACCAATATAATATTGTCAGTATAATATTGGGAGAAATTCCCTGGATCTAGACTTCCCCGTACGTGCCTGTATCGACAAAACCAATAATCATGCATGGAATGAGTTAAACTATGCAAGCATTGAGCAAAGAGGAAAAACCCTAACTAATGATGAAAGAAAGCATAAGTCTTAATTAAAAGATGCAAGCAAAGATTCCATATATGAGAGCTTCAAGAGATTACATTGATTCCCCAACAAACATACAAGGTTTAGTTCACCATATTCATGGTGAACCTAGATGAACAATAATGAAAGAATGAAAGAATAAACCCTAAAAAGGTGAAGAGGTAGCCTGAGCATCCAAGATCCTCCTTCAAAGGGGTGGAAGAGAAAGTGTTTGCCTCGTTTCTGCCAAAGATACTAACCCCTAGGACGTGCAGCGGTAAATACCGCTCAGCGGTGCTTGCGCGTCCTTTTCTTCCCCTCAGCGGCCAGTTTGCCCCTCAGCGGACCTCCCGTGACCTTCTGAGTGCCGCTCAGCGGTAAAATGCCGCTGAGCGGTGCCTTCGGCTTCTCCTTTTGCACTCTTTCTTGTCTTTTCTAATGTCATCTCTCTTCTTCTTCACTTCTTTCACCAAATTCACCTTAAAACCTGCACAAAAACACTTAAATCAAGCATAAACCTGTCCAGCTCTCTTATTTCTGAAAATATAGATAAAAGCATGATTTCAAGCTAGTTTTTAAGTCTAAAGGTTGCTTTTAGTATCAATTTTAAGTATGAAAATAACAGTTTTTCAACTGTTATCAGTACACTTCGTCCACATCGTCCTCTTCGTCCACTTCGTCCACTTCCTCCACTTCCTCCACTTCGTCTACTTTGTGAAGTTCTTCCACTTCGTCCACTTCCTCTATTTCCTTCGCTTCGTCCACTTCGTCCACTTCCTCCACTTCATCCACTTCCTTCACTTCGTCTTCGTCGTCCACTTCCTCCACTTCGTCAACCTCGTCTACTTCGTCCGCTTCCTCCACTTCCTCCACTTCGTCCACTTTGTCCACTTCCTCCACTATGTCCACTTCTTCCACTTCCTCCACTTCGTCAACTTCGTCTACTTCCTCCACTTCGTCCAGTTCTTCCTGTTCCTCAACTTCCTCCACATTATCCACTTCCTCCACTTCGTCAACTTCGTCCATTTCGTTCACTTCGTCAAGTTCTTCTACTTCCTCCACTTCCTCCACATCGTCAAGTTCGTCCACTTCCTCGATTTCTTCCACTTCGTCAACTTCGTCCCCTTCGTCCACTTCCTCCACTTCGTCAACTTCTTCCACTTCGTCCCCTTCATCAACTTTCTCCACTTCCTCAACATTGTCCACTTCTTGCACTTCCTCCACTCCATTCACTTGCTGAACTTCTTCCACTTCGTCAACATCGTCCATTTCCTCCACTTCCTCCACTTCATCCACTTCGTCAACTTCGTCCATTTCGTCCACTTCGTCAAGTTCGTCCACTTCCTCCACTTCGTCAAGTTCGTCAACTTCCTCCACTTCCTCCATTTCGTCCACTTCCTCCATTTGGTCCACTTCCTCCATTTCGTCCACTTCCTTAACATTGTCCATTTCCTCTACTTTCTCCACTTCATCCACTTCTTCCACTACGTCAACTTTGTCCACTTCCTCCACTTCCTGCATTTCGTCCACTCCCTCTACTTCCTCAACATCGTCCATTTCATCCACTTCCTCCACTTCATTCACTTCCTCCACTTTGTCCACTTCGTCAACTTCGTCAACTTCATCCACTTCGTCCATCTCGTCCACTTCGTTAGGTTCGTCAACTTCCTCCACTTCGTCCACTTCTTCCACTTCCTCCACTTCCTCCACTTCCTCCACTTCCTCCACTTCCTCCACTTCTTCCACTTTGTCCACTTCGTATACTTCCTCCACTTCCTCCACTTCCTCCACTTCGTCCACGTTGTCAACTTCGTCCACTTCGTCCACTTCGTACACTTCGTCCACTTCGTGCATTTCGTACACTTCGTCCACATCGTCCTCTTCGTCCACTTCCTCCACTTCATCCACTTCGTCTACTTCGTCAAGTTCGTCCACTTCATCCACTTCCTCTATTTCCTCCGCTTCGTCCACTTCCTCCACTTCCTTCACTTCATCCACTTCCTTCACTTCGTGCTCGTCGTCCACTTCCTCCACTTCGTCAACCTCGTCTACTTCGTCCACTTCCTCCACTTCCTCCACATTGTCCACTTCCTCCACTATGTCCACTTCTTCCACTTCCTCCACTTCGTCTACTTCCTCCACTTCGTCCATTTGGTCCACTTCGTCCATTTGGTCCACTTCGTCCACTTCATCCTCTTTTGTCCATTTCGTCCACTTCATCCACTTCGTCAACTTCGTCCACTTCGTCCATTTCGTCCACTTCGTCAAGTTCGTCCACTTCCTCCACTTCCTCCACTTCGTCAAGTTCGTCAACTTCCTCCACTTCCTCCATTTGGTCCACTTCCTCCATTTGGTCCACTTCCTCCATTTCGTTCACTTCCTCAACATCGTCCATTTCCTCTACTTTCTCCACTTCATTCACTTCATCCACTTCTTCCACTTCGTCAACTTTGTCCACTTCCTCCACTTCCTGCCACTACAAAAAAGTAGGGTATTACCGAAGGCCAGAAGCCCTCGGAAAATGCCAAAGGCCGTCGATAATGGGTGTTTACCGAAGGCTTATCAACGACCAAAAATCCTTCGGTAAATCTCTTGTCGCTAACAATTACCGAGGGCTTCTGCCCTTCGGTAATTACCGAGGGCCAAAAGCCCTCGATAATTACCGAAGGGCAGAAGCCCTCTATAATTACCGAAGGGCAGAAGCCCTCGGTAATTACCGAAGGGCGAAAGCCCTCGGTAATTACCGAAGGGCAAAAGCCCTCGGTAATGGCCATTCGAGGGTATTTACCGAAGGGCAAAAGCCTTCGGTAATGACTTGCTGTGGGCATTTACCGAAGGGCAAAAGCCTTCGGTAAAATGCAGAGCAGGTTTCAGAGAATTCTTATTTTTTTGCAACCCACACCTGTATATCAAATTCCAATTACAAACAGACCTGCATATCAGTTTTCAAGCACATACAAACATGCATAATGTGCATCTCAAAGATGCAATCAATTATTAACATCTATTGAACATCAATTAATCCATAGAACATCCATTAATGTATAGATTATGTAATTATAGTTCAAATATAAAACAATGTAACAAAAGGATGTTCTAACATCCAAAGTCTGAAAATAGATCGAACTAACACTGAAATGATATCAAGTCTTAAAATGTTCTAATATCTAAATGTTTGTCTAACAAAGTAAGAAGAAAATGAAACTAATAATGTACATAACTATCATCAGAATGATCTTCATCATCCTGCTCCTCTACTGATGGCTGGACTGGTGTGGGTTGGACTGATGAGGGTTGGACTGATGTGGGCTGCTGAGTGGCAGCAGGTGATGAGGACGGTCGTGATTGGGTGGGAGGGATATTTTGTACGTCCTGTGAGGTTTGAGGCAAGACAGTCATGACCAGGGCCTTAAAATTTGTAAACTCTGCTCTGAGATCAGTGAGCTCCTGGTCACGTTGATGGAGTTCCTGCCTGAGTTGAACAACCTCGTCAGGATTACTGGTGGAAGAAGAAGGCTGGTGCTTCAGAGTACCTCCTCTGGATGCTGTATAGTTTGCAGCAAGCTGTCCCGCACCATACACTCGTCCCTTTTTCTTCCCACCAACGGTGTCGATCCAGCACTGCGTCCTACGGATGTCATCCAGTGTAGGAGCTGACTCATGTTCAGATCTAACCTGTGAAAGTCTTGTAGAAAAGTCTTCCTGTTGAAACATTAAAAGCAATGTCAGGGAATGATAGTATAACATAAATGAACAATTAGTAATAGTGTTATTTGCTTACATGAGTCTTCCGAGATCTTTCATCAACAAATTGATCAGTTCCCTTCCGAACATGAGTCTGTGCAAAGACCTCATCAACATGGACCGCCCGTCCTAGAGCCTGTGCCTGTAACATAATTAAGAATTACAAGCATACAAATGAAATACAATATACATAACTTATATATGAAAGAAAAAGTTATGTAATGAGATTATACCATACGAATGGCATGCTCATGAATGGTGATCGACCCACCAGTATGCAGGGTGCCACCCCTTTCAGACGCTCTGTTCCGCTGGGCTTTGGCACACTTATTGCGGAACTCTACTGTATTCCAATGGGCCAGTAAAGAGTTCCAAATGTGCTCACCCAGCCAGTTAGGGCGCTGTCCTGCATTCCGGGCATCCCTAAACATCTCTGACAGCCGATGAGATGCTTTCATATGGAAATTTCTGTGTATCTGAGTTTCATGTTCAGGTTTCCACTGCACCTTCATCTGTAACATTAAAGAGAACAAACATTGATTACAAAACAAAGAAAAATAAGACGGACATTAGTGTAATCGATTGCTCACCTGAAAGCGCTGCCAGAATGGCTTTCTGTCGTCATGAGGTATTGCTCCCCAAGTAGGCCATGGACTTAAAAACTGTTGCTTTATTGAACGTGTGATGGCCTGGGAAGCAACCCTAGATGGAATAAACCTGCATAACAAAACTCATTTCAATTACAATATGGTTTAAACATCAAATGATATCAACAGATTATAAACTTACCCTTTACCATAGGGCTCAATCCATGGTCGATCATGGAGGGGCGGGTCAAGATCTTCAGCATCACCACTTGAATCTGGATCACCAAGTGGTGTGACAGTGTCAGAAGGAGGTACAGAAGATGAGGAAGGTATAGAAGTAGGGTCAGGGAGAGGAGTGGGGGTAATAACAATAGGGGGAGGAGTGGGGGTGGCAATAATAGGAGGAGGAAGAGGGTCTGCTGCAGCGGTTGTAGAAGGGTGTGCTGCAGGAGAAGGAGAAGGCTCTACTGCAGTGGTAGTAGAAGGGTGTGCTGCAGGTGATAACAGTTGAAAAACTGTTATTTTCATGCTTAAAATTGACACAAAAAGCAACCTTTACACTTAGAAACTAGCTTGAAATCATGCTTTTATCCATATTTTCATAAATAAGAGAGCTGGACAGGTGTATGCTTGATTTCAGTGTTTTTGTGCAGGTTTTAAGGTGAATTTAGTGAAAGAAGTGAAGAAGGAGAGAGTTGAAAGTGAATTTAATGGTTTTGTGCAAGATTCCCTTAATTTTGTAGGCTAATTGAATGATTTGAAAGAAGAATTGAAGTACCGAATGATTGGAATGCTGAAAAGTCAACCAGAAACCAGAAAAGTCAACTAGTCAACCAGAAAAGTCAACCAGTCAACCAAAAAAGTCAACCAGTCAACCAGAATACGAAAAAAGTCAACCAGACGAGTTTTGGGCCAGTTTTATGTGATTTTATTATCTGTTTGGGCCTGGACCCGTTTTCTATTATTTTTATGCCTTATTTAAAGACCTAGATGTCTTAGGGTTGGTATCTTTGGCAGAAACGAGGCAAACACTCTCTTTTCCACCCCTTTGAAGGAGGATCTTGGATGCTCAGGCTACCTCTTCACCTTTTTAGGGTTTATTCTTTCATTCTTTCATTGTTATTCATCTAGGTTCACCATGAATATGGTGAACTAAACCTTGTATGTTTGTTGGGGAATCAATGTAATCTCTTGAAGCTCTCATATATGGAATTTATGCTTGTATCTTAATCTAAGATTTATGCTTTCTTTCATCATTAGTTAGGGTTTTTCCTCTTTGCTTAATGCTTGCATTGTTTAAGTCATTCGATGCATGATTATTGGTTTTGTCGATACGGGCACGTACGGGGAAGTCTAGATCCGGGGAATTTCTCCCAATATGATATTGGTTGTCGTTAAGCTCCTGAACTTATGAACTGATCATTAGGAATGCTAGGAATTGTATGAACTCGTGATTAGGGAGAAGCCATCTAGAATGGTACTTTAGAGAGTGGCATTAACAATGATGATTTGAATGTTGAATTCCTAAAATATATGAGAGTGGATAAGATGAAATTGACCCCAACAACATATTCATTCATATATTTCATTGAAAGTGTTTATCTTTTGCTTTTGCCATTGATCAAAAACTCATGCATACATGTTTATTTTCTGTCTTGCATATTAAACTCCAAATATTTCGTTCTTAAGTCTTAGCTAATCAACAAACCACACAACTAAACTAGGCCGTGAGTCCTTTGGGAGAACGATACTTGGTCTTACCAAGTTTATTACTTGAACGATTCGGTCATACTTGCCGATTGTGAAACAAGTTTATGACATCATATTTTGGTGATCATAAATTTGTCCATCAAGTTTTTGGCGCCGTTGCCGGGGACTCTGGTTTAACTGGTTAATTTGTGTGATTATTGATTATCTTTGACTTTAATTTTGAATTTCTGTTTTTATTTTATTTTATCTTATTTGATTTGATTAGATTTGATTTTATTTGATTATATTAGATTTGATTTTATTTTATTTTATTTTATCTTATTTGATTAGATTAGATTTTATTTTATTTTATTTGATTAGATTTTATTTGATTTTATTTGATTTTATCTTATTTGATTAGATTAGATTTTATTTTATTTTATTTGATTAGATTAGATTTTATTTTATTTTATTCTATCTTATTTTATTTTATCTTCTGAATCTTTTATCTTCTGAATATATATCTTCTCCTATATCTTTTTGTGCTAACAAATATTTTCTAGAGTTTTGTGCCTAATGTTTGCAGGATGCAATTCGAACAAGAATTTAATAGGCACTCAATTCTACTAAGGTAATTTCAACCACTGGTGGGATCTCGCTCAAGCATGGATAATGATCAATTTTGGGAAGCTGTCAAACAATTTAAGAATCTATCACCACAACAAAGGCAGAAAAAAACCTCTCTATCGGGAAGAAGGATAACGTTGGAGGAGGCAGTTCAACAGTACATACAGATACCTGATTGTCATCACAAAACCACTCAAGCTGTTGAAGAATTTGATAGGCCGCCACCACAACAATGGCAGCAACAACCCTCTCCATCAGTAAATTTGGATGACACCCTTCAACAATTTTTGAAAAATTCCGACTCTACTCAGAAAAGCATTGAAGAATCATGTAAAAGGATGGCGATGCACCTTCGTTTCATTAGTCAAAAATTGAATGTTAAGGTTAATACTGAAGTTAACCTTAAGGAGGAAGGTCAAGCCATTGTCACTGAAAGTGACAAGATTTTTGCTGAGAAAAAAATAGAGAGAGATGAGGAAAAGATAGAGAGAGAAGAAAAAGAAGAGTTGAGTGAGAAAGATAAAGATGATGAAAAAGAAAAAGAAGTGGTTGAGAGAGAAGAGAGGAAGAAAATTTGTGTGAAAATAAAGAAGTTAAGAAGAAAAAGAGAAGGGAAGAAAAAAATAAGAGAAAAGAAAAAGAGAATATTTGGGGAGAGGAAGCATAAGAAAAAGAAGATGAGAGGAAAGAAGAAGGAATTATATGAAAAATCCCATCCTCATCTAAAGAAGAATCATAGGAAGGAAAAGAAATTTAAGTGCTTTATGGAAATCTTCAAGAAATTGGAGATTAAAGTTCCTATGATTGAGACACTGCAACAGGTTCCTGGTTTGATCAAATTTCTGAAGAAGTTTAGTAGAAAGAAGAAAAAGAAGAAGGAACTTGAGCTTTACTGGGTCAAGCTAATGACGTTAAAAGAGCGCTTGCTGGGAGGCAACCCAGTGGATTTAAAAACTTTTGATTTGGTTTTGTAACTTTTAATTTGTGGACATTATTTTGTAAATATTTTGTTGGATACAACATCTACTGAAGGATGCTAGGTGGTTAAGTATCTACTGAAGGATACTAAGTTTGTAACACCTACTGATGGGTGTTGGTGAGAAAATTTTGCACCTACTGATGGGTGCTGGTAAGTCTGTAACACCTACTGATGGGTGTTGGTAAGTTTGAAACACCTACTGATAGGTGTTGGTGGATTTTGGGTCAGGCTCGTGACGTTAAACAAGCGCTACTTGGGAGGCAACCCAGTTGATTGATTGTTTTTGTTTGTTTCATTTTAGTTGCATAATAGGGTTTGCATAAGTATTCTAAACATTGAATTGCAGGGAACCAGTGAGGGGCATGTTTAGGAGGCACTTAGGTTAAGCAAAGAAGGAAAATAGCACATCACGAAAGTTTCGCTGAGCGGCAAATTACCGCTGAGTGGTACTATCGCAGAGTGGGCTTTGGTTACCCTTTAGCGGAACCCGAGCCCATTAGGGTATTTTTATACCCTAAGCTGCGTTTTGGTTTCTCTTTTCAGACTCTTCTCTGCACACACACTCCTACATAACTTTTCAAAGGTTCTCTACAACTTTTCCCTCATCCCTCTTTAGAAAATCTCCCTTCCACTCACTTGCTCACTAGTTTTCCATCTAAGTTTGGGGTTGGGAGAGAGCATCATTGAAGGGGCTGATTTCTTCATTATGGTTTACTAATGCTTAACAATGTATCTTTTGGTTTTGTGAATTATGTTTGATGCAGGGATGGCCTCCTCATCGGGCAAAAAGAATCAAGACTATAAGATCCAAGAAGAAGGAGGATACAGAGGACAGCTCAGATTGAGGAGGAGTTGAGATAGCATTTACTGATGAATGCTATCATAACTAGAGCAGGACTTATGCTTTTGTTTGGTTTAAGTTTTCTGAACTTATTTGTTTTTGTTTTTAGATTAGGGTTTGATGTACTCTATTGGAAACCTGGTTTGTGTGATGGTTTGATATTAACTGTGATTGTTTGATAAGTAATGCTTGATGATGCTTAATGATTAATTGATGTTGAGATGATGTGCACAGTAAAATGCTTATACAGGTGATTCACAAGCTTTGTGAACAAATGCATGATATCATGATTGTGATTGTGAAATTAAGCAGGATGTGTATGTCAAATGTGAATGAGCTTATATGTGAGGTTTTGAGCTCCAGAGTTGTTATTGTTGAATACTATTACAGTGAAAGCATGAATGACTTTGCCCAGGTTTTCTATGATTGAATTACTTGCTTGTTTGCATCATATGATCAAGGCCATTTGTTGATAACCCTTCTATTAGCCAAATTCATAAATTGAGCCCACTAAAAGAGAACACTTTGTGTTCTATCCTTTGAACCCTTAGCCTTGAACATACACTGAAAACCCTCGATTGAAAAATCTTTACCTTGAGTTAAGTAGAAGATCTTGTGTGGTATTGTTAAATGTTCAAGTTTGGGGTTGTTAGGAAAACATGAAAAAGGAAAAGCATTGAGCTAAGAGCTAAAAAAAGTAAGAATATGCAAAGAAAAAGAAAAAGAAAAGAAAAAAAAAGAAGCAAAGCTCAATGCAAATGCAAAGGCAAGTTGGGAAGAATAAGAATAATTGTGTTGTTATGACTCTCTTAACTCAAGGATTTTGTGATCCAGAAAAACCAATTTTCTTGTTAGCCAAGCCACATTATAAGCCATTGAAAAGTCCTTGTGATGATGCATGCTTGTGAATGTTTTTGATTGTGGTAAAATGAAAGGCAAAGTTGATTCATGTAATATTGTGATAGTGGAGTGAATGAGTGAAACACTTTACCTCTTATACACTTGTGTGTTGAGTGAAACACTTTACCTAGTGAGGAAATATTCCATAAGCACATGAACATCCATGCTTAATTGATTGATCATTCATGAAAAATAGCATTTGTTGGAATTTAAATGACTTTGTGAACACTAAAGCATGTGCACATCTTGATTGAACTCTTGGTCATAAGTTTGAGTGAAGTTGTTACTTATCTTGAAAAATAGGATTTTTGAATGAGTGAACCATCATATGAATTGGTTGAAGATTGAGTTACATCTTGTTTGCTTGAGGACAAGCAAAGTTCTAAGTTTGGGGTTGTGATAACAGTTGAAAAACTGTTATTTTCATGCTTAAAATTGACACAAAAAGCAACCTTTACACTTAGAAACTAGCTTGAAATCATGCTTTTATCCATATTTTCAGAAATAAGAGAGCTGGACAGGTTTATGCTTGATTTCAGTGTTTTTGTGCAGGTTTTAAGGTGAATTTAGTGAAAGAAGTGAAGAAGGAGAGAGTTGAAAGTGAATTTAATGGTTTTGTGCAAGATTCCCTTGATTTTGTAGGCTAATTGAATGATTTGAAAGAAGAATTGAAGTACCGAATGATTGGAATGCTGAAAAGTCAACCAGAAACCAGAAAAGTCAACTAGTCAACCAGAAAAGTCAACCAGTCAACCAAAAAAGTCAACCAGTCAACCAGAATACGAAAAAAGTCAACCAGACGAGTTTTGGGCCAGTTTTATGTGATTTTATTATCTGTTTGGGCCTGGACCCGTTTTCTATTATTTTTATGCCTTATTTAAAGACCTAGATGTCTTAGGGTTGGTATCTTTGGCAGAAACGAGGCAAACACTCTCTTTTCCACCCCTTTGAAGGAGGATCTTGGATGCTCAGGCTACCTCTTAACCTTTTTAGGGTTTATTCTTTCATTCTTTCATTGTTATTCATCTAGGTTCACCATGAATATGGTGAACTAAACCTTGTATGTTTGTTGGGGAATCAATGTAATCTCTTGAAGCTCTCATATATGGAATTTATGCTTGCATCTTAATCTAAGATTTATGCTTTCTTTCATCATTAGTTAGGGTTTTTCCTCTTTGCTTAATGCTTGCATTGTTTAACTCATTCGATGCATGATTATTGGTTTTGTCGATACGGGCACGTACGGGGAAGTCTAGATCCGGGGAATTTCTCCCAATATGATATTGGTTGTCGTTAAGCTCCTGAACTTATGAACTGATCATTAGGAATGCTAGGAATTGTATGAACTCGTGATTAGGGAGAAGCCATCTAGAATGGTACTTTAGAGAGTGGCATTAACAATGATGATTTGAATGTTGAATTCCTAAAATATATGAGAGTGGATAAGATGAAATTGACCCCCAACAACATATTCATTCATATATTTCATTGAAAGTGTTTATCTTTTGCTTTTGCCATTGATCAAAAACTCATGCATACATGTTTATTTTCTGTCTTGCATATTAAACTCCAAATATTTCGTTCTTAAGTCTTAGCTAATCAACAAACCACACAACTAAACTAGGCCGTGAGTCCTTTGGGAGAACGATACTTGGTCTTACCAAGTTTATTACTTGAACGATTCGGTCATACTTGCCGATTGTGAAACAAGTTTGTGACATCATATTTTGGTGATCATAAATTTGTCCATCAGCAGGAGGAGGAGAAGGGTCTGCTGCAGGTGTAGGAGGGTGTATAATAGGGGTAGGAGGAGGCCCTGCAGATGATGTACTACCTGCAGCCGTGGGAGGTAGTATAGCAGGCACCCTAAGTACATACTTTGGTGCCTGCCGTTGCCTCTTCGTAGGCCTTGCTACCCCTTTTCCTTTATCAGGACGCTGTGAACCTTGTCCCGTCATTACTGCATTCAAATGGTTACAAATAAAGCGAACAAATATAAATAAATAAAGATGGATCTATTGTTTTCAAAGTCAATGTACAAGTAATTGCATACAACTTAAAGATGGTATTTTAGATAATGGTAATGAAATGATAGTCCAATTTGCTACAATAGATGTTCAACAGTCAATCATCGTCATCATGATCATCATCTTCATCTTCATCTTCATCATCGTCTTCTTCTTCTTGTTCTTCTTCATCGTCATCATCATCATCATCTTCTTCTTCTTGTTCTTCTTCATCTTCTTCTTCTTCTTCTTCTTCTTCTTCTTCTTCTTCTTCTTCCTCTTGTTCTTCATCACCTTGTACTGTTGCTTCTAATTCATCTCCATCACCATCAGGGTCGACCAATGCGGTTATACGTTCAACTTCGATAATTTCTTGTGGTTGTGACATTTGGTCAAGTTGGTAGGCTACATCTTCCTCAACTTCATTTGAGTCTATGCGACCTCTAGGCTTCGTTTGTATTGCTACGGCCCAACCACGCTTGTCAATATTGCGAAATGGTGGATATGGCACATAATAAACCTGTCTCACATTAGATGGTAGAATGAAAGGATCAAAAGGCCCATATCTTAGTCTCTGGTTCAGTTCGACAATATTAAAGCGTGGATCAACTCTAGTACCAGCTCTAGAAGGATCAAACCATTCACAATAGAAGAGTACCACTCTGTTTGGAGAAGTAGTGCTGTTGTACTCTAACTCATATATTTTATGAATGATGCCGTAGAAATCATCATAAGACCCCTCTGTTAGGCCCTTGACATACACACCACAATTTGATGTTTTCTTTCCTTTAGACCATTCATGTGTATGGAATTTGTAACCATTGATGAAGTAAGTGTGCCATTCTTTGACACATCTCATTGGCCAATTGGAGAGATGTCTTAACTCTTGAACCGTGGGAGTTAATGCCTGATTAAAAACCTACAAAGGTAGTAACAAAATTATAAAAGCAATGGTCAAATTAACCTTGCTCTAAACGTAGGAAAAACTACGGACCTGATTTCTAAACCAATGCGGAAACTCTGAGTGTATTCTAGCAGAAGTATTTCCTTCTGCGACTTCCTCAGCCACAACAAATGAGCTGGTACAAATGAAATTCATTAGTGTATAACAATTAAACCATTTGATAGATTAGAGATGGATGATGACATACTCAAGGTACGGCTTTACTTCACTGCAATTGATCAAGACATGGACATGAGCATAGTTGAATTCAACATCAGTTAACCAGTGAGTGAATTCCTTCCCTGCATGACGGCCTGTTTGTCGGAAAACTGATAATGCACCTTCACGTGGTTCAACTTGCCATTGCATTTCATTTCTGACATGAGTGGGGGACAACATGAAGTTCTTGAAATAATGTGAACAAAAATAAGTTGTCTCTCTGTGCAAGTAAGCTGCACAAATTGAGCCTTCCACTCTAGCTTTATTTTTAACTGAGCGTTTGGATTCTCCCATAAACCTTTCAAAGGGATACATCCACCTGTACTGCACGGGTCCCCCAAGCCAAGCTTCATATGCAAGATGTATTGGAATGTGCTCCATTGAATCAAAGAATGCAGGAGGGAATATTCTTTCCAATTTGCAGAGAATAATCGGGATATTTTCATCCATCTTTTTAAGGGAATCTTCCTTTAGTGTCGTGCAACACAAATCTTTAAAGAAGTTACTGATTTCTATCAGTGGATGTAACACGTGTGTTGGCAAACAACTGAACGCAAGAGGGATGAAAGTCTCCATGAATACATGACAATCATGACTCTTCAACCCTTGAATAGTACCGTTCTGAACATTGGCACATCTGGACAAGTTAGAAGCATATCCATCTGGCATTCTAAGCTCCTTGATCCATCCACACACTATTCTTGTCTCGTCTTTTGACATGGTGTAATTTGCTTTTGGTTTAAATAATCGGCCGTTACCTTGTGCCTTCAACTCTAAGTCTTTTCGTTCACAATACAAAGGTAAATCTTTTCTTGCTTTCTCATTATCTTTTGTCTTACCTTTAACATCCATTACTGTGTTGAAGACATTGTCAAAGAAATTTTTTTCTGTGTGCATGACATCAATGTTGTGTCTTAGCAAGTTGTCCTTCCAATAGGGAAGTTCCCAGAATATGCTTCTTTTAGTCCAATTATGCCATTCCCCAAACCCTTCTAGCCTATTCTGACCAGATTCAGTCACTTTTGGGTAGTCTTTCACTCTTCTCCACACGTGTGATCCAGTCAACTTTGGCGGGGGCATATCCGTTTCAACTTGTCCTTTTCGAAATGCCTTTTTGTTTCTTCTAAAGGGGTGATCAATGGGCAAGAACCGTCGATGGCAGTCAAACCAACTACTTTTCCGGCCATGACTCAATTGGAATGACTTTGTATGTTCCATGCAATGTGGACAAGCTAATCGACCATGTGTGCTCCAACCAGATAACATGCCGTACGCTGGGAAGTCATTAATAGTCCACATCAAGGCTGCCCTCATAAGGAAATTTTGCCTCCTTGAAACGTCATACGTCCAAACACCATTCCACAACTTCTTCAAATCATCAATCAAAGGCTCCAAGTAAACATCAATCAATGATTTGGGATTAGATGGACCTGGTATTATACACGATAAAAACATGTAAGGCTTTGTCATGCACATCTCAGGTGGTAGATTGTATGGGGTAACTATCACGGGCCAACATGAATACGGTGATGTAGACGCCTGAATGTACGGGGTAAACCCATCAGAGCATAGACCAAGTCTGACGTTACGCGGTTCACTAGCAAAGGATGGATGTTTACGATTGAAGTGCTTCCAAGCTTCACCATCAGAAGGATGACGCAAAAGTCCCGGAGTTTTGTTACCGTCATGCCATGTCATGTGTTCTGCTGTTTGCATTGAAGTAAAAAATCTTTGTAATCTTGGAATTATAGGTAAGTAGAACATGGACTTTAATGGAATTGGTTTTTTTTGCCTCCGTCCAGCATGCATTGTCTGATATCGAGGTGAGCCACAAAACTTGCATTCAACCAACAGTGCATCATTTTTGCCACTGTCATTGTCATAGAATAACATACATCCATTAACACAACAATCAATCTTCTTCACATCCAATCCCAACTTTGAAACACATTTTTTGGCTTGGTAATAGTTCTTCGGCATTAAATTGTTTGGTGGTGTCAAATCTAACATCAATTTTGTATAGAAGTCCACTGCTTGAATGGGAACGTTCCAATTAGATTTCCCAGCCATGAGTCTAATGCACACTGACAATTTTGACTCAGATGAACCTTCAAATACAGGTAGATTTGCCTCTGTCAGCAAATTGTAAAACCTCTGCGTCGTTTCATTTGGAGGCTCTTCATCATGACTATCGTGTGCTTCTTCAGCATGCTGACGAAGAGCATTGTCGACCATCTCTTGCATATAGGCAAATTGATCTATCTCAGATGTATGTACAATAGTATTCGAACCTGATGCAAGCCGTGTTTCAGCTGCAGTGGAGGTCGAAGGAATTTCTTCACCATGAAATGTCCAAACCGTGTAATTAGGCATGAACCCTTTTTGGTAAAGGTGAACTTTGACGACTTCATCTTTCAGAATGCTTGTACATTCGCACTTGATGCATGGACATCAAATCCCTCCATCAAGGGCATAATATTGATATCGTCGGGCTGTCTCCACGAACTCTTCAACTCCGATGACAAAAGATTCCTTCAAACCTCTCCTTCCACTATAACAACGGTCGTACATCCATCCACGATGGTTGGAAAAATGGGCCATGTTCTGTGACAAGCCAAACAAAAAAAAAACTTAGCCAAAACAGCAACACTCCATGTGACATAAGTAATAGACCTATTACTACTCAAGTCAGACATGGAAGGCAATTTGAACACTATTGTCTACGGCATTCAATAAGGGCATCCAAAGAGAGGTCCTCAGTATTGAAATGCCTTTGACATCCTAAGTGGTTGTGTATACAACTTTGGGGAGTCAATAATCATCTAACATTACTAAAGTTCTCTTTTATAGAGTACTTTCACATATTTTGTAAATTGTAAGTGTTTAAGGTATTATTACCCTTCTCATTCCATTGAGAATGCTTTTAGTAACATACGACTTTAAATGACTACTTAATTGAATCAAGGAGTAGCCAAATAAATCAACATACAATATACAGGAGCATACAATATATACATCAACACACAACATATATATGAACATTCACTGGTGGTCTAAATGCAGGTTTGATAACAAATTTGTCCAAGGAAATAAAATTCTCACCTACTTTAGTCTATTTATAGGTGTTCAATAGTCAAATTCTGTTTTTCTTTTTATTTCTCAATTGACAATTCAATTTTATCTTTCTTTTATCTTTTAAAAGTGGTGTAGATAGTTAGTTTACTGTTTTCGTGACTACTTTAAAATACTTTTCGGTCTTTGGACTTGTAGTGTAATTTAGGTACTACTTTTAGGTTTCTAAGTTGACAAATTTTGAGTTTTAGGTGTTTTATGTACTGGCACTGCTTAAATAGCAACGTTCTACCATTCTTAACTTGTTAGGATACTTTATTTGGTGTATATTTTCCTAGTTTAGTGCAGTTTGCAAAATTAGTACAATATTTTTCAGTTATGAGTAGTGATTTTTAGGTGTTTCATCTAATTTCTGTTTAACTCCACCTTGTTGCTGTTTTTCGGGTTGGTCTTATGCACTTATACATTCTACAGTGACTTTTAACATTGCCTAGTTAATTGAATGTTATAAACTCACTTTTGGTGGTGTGAGGGAGTGATTATTCTGCACTTTTGGCCATAACAAAGTAAGATTTCGAAATCTACCATTTCTATGTTGTGTCACACTTTGAGCATATCTAAAGTGATC